>OU343222.1:165931332-166111590 GCA_910596185.1 Chrysanthemum makinoi | reverse complement strand
GTTGTAAATAAACTAAAAAGGGGGCAAATTGAGATCGAACCCAGGGTCAGAGATGCAGGTGCGGGAATTTGAAATCCTTTTGTCCGTTTTAATCCGGTTTTATGCAGCTTCATCTGTTTATTACGTTTGTCGTTTTATGCGTTTATATACGTATTTATCCCTTTTGTCTTTTATCCATTTTATCGTTTCTGTCTTTGGTTTATCTGTTTTTTTATCCGTTTTCTTACTTTTTCGACTATTTTTTGTAAGTTTTTATTCGTTTTTGTACGTTTTTATCCTTTTTTACGTTTTAACCGTTTTTAACGTTTTTATCCCTCTTTTTCCGTTTTTATCCCTCTTTTTACATTTTCATCTGTTTTTTGTACGCTTTTATCCCTCTTTTTATGTTTTCATCCATTTTTTATCTGTTTTTGTACGTTTTTATCTTATTTTACATTTTATCCATTTTATGGTTTTCCTTTTTGTAGGTTTTATCCGGTTTGTGCGTTTTATCCATTTTAATGCGTTTTATCGGATTTTGAGCGTTTCATCCATTTTATCCGTTTTAGTATTTTATTCGTATTTTTATCTTTTATCTTTTTATGCGTTAATGCTTTTGAATAAAATACAAAAAAGTTAGATCAAAAATCATGATAAAAATTAATAAAGGAGTAAAAGCGTCTAAAGCATCAAAATGAATAAAACACCAAAACGGATGAACCATACAGGATAAAACTCATAAAATCGCATAAATCTGTTTCTGGATCGCGAATAAAGTGGATGAATGGCAGATAAAGCATAAAATGGACCATGAAAAACGGATGAAAACATAAGCGATATATAAACGGACCATCCGAAACGAAGCGGATCGCGACAAAAGGTTGAAAATAGCCGGATGGCATAAAAGGATCGCGTCAAACGGATAAACTTCGCGAGGATAAGCGTAAAGAAAGCGGATAAACATTAAATTGGAAAAAGTTAATCATTATATTAGTCTTCTTTCTGGATTGGACGTGTAGTCCATTGGTTGGTCGTTGGTATTCGCTCCAACCAGGTTCGATCCGCCACTCTTTAGTTTATTTACAATAAAAAAAGGAACGGTGCAAATATCGTTAGTCCGAGACTAACAGTGTACATATTTTCTATCCCGTTAAGAGATACTTGGAGAAATAATTTACCGTTAGTCTCCATTTAGATGTATATTGGTTATCTTGTGGCGGGGATATCGTGAAAATTTTGGAATGTGATGTAGCCAATGAAGCAATTAACCAAAAGATGTTTATGGGAGTTTACTCTTTTTTTAAAACACACACAACACTCACTCTTTCTTAGACCACCATCAAACTATTCATAATCTTCCACCACCTACTCTTATAGAACCAAGATATGATCGGCAAAACCATTAAAATTTGCAAGCTCCGCTAAAATTCAACGACACTCATTCTATGGAATGAAAAATGAGATGGTGAAAGTTAATGTGGCCCGAGGTGGAAGGTGAAATGTTGTAAAGGTCGGGGAGTAGCCTAATGGTCACACAATCAAATATCATGGTGGTTTCACAAGAATTTTAGGTTTATACTTCGCTGTATGTAAATTAAAATGAGTTAAAGACTCAACCAAATATCATCCGTTTACTTTCATGTTTAATTATCTAGCATGTGAGGTTTAAATCTAAATTTAAATTAGTACCAATCAATGTACAGTCTGCACATAGTATTACACATTTAAGTCAACTATCCAAAATCACTTGTAACCATTTATCAAGGAGAATATACCAATACCAACATCAACCAAACAATCACATGTACAACAACAACCACAACCAACAGTAAAAACCCACGATCTCACAAATAATAAGAAACAATCACCTGTACACATGGAGTCTTTGTTTTTGAAAAATAAATACGCCAAACATCCTTGACGTATCTATTTTATAACGGTGACGATCATTGACAACATAGACATTATTAATATGACGAATTTAACCTTGCATTTTATAACGAAACACCCCCTTACTTCAAATATACAACTACAACCCTATTACACCAAAATCCAAACACTTCTCTTCTTCAACCTCTTTTCCCTCTCACTTCATACTCATTCAAATCTCCATCATTTTATTCTTTAAAACTCGCGAACAATCTTTATATCCCTAAATACTAGCCCATATTCATTCTCAAAAACCCACTACCAACCACACTCCATATTCCAACCGTTGTTTCACTGCCGCTAGACACCGCCGCCACCCCACCCAACCACCACCATCATCTCCAACATCTTTTTACACCATCATCATCTCCAACATCTTTTTATTTCACACCATACATACATAAAAATCTCTATCTTCATCCTAACTATGTCTCAAAATCACAAAACCATCTTCATCTTCATCTTGCTTATACACGCACACATACATAAAGAAAACACATACAACATAAGTTGAAGGTGTTAATTTTTGATGAAGAGAATATTAATATGTGTTCGTGGTTTATTAGTGTGTTGAAGTGGGAGAGAATAAAGGTTAAAAAAGAGAGATGTTTGGATTTTGGTGGAGTAGAGATGTAGTTGATATGTGAAACGAGGAGGTGTTTGGATATAAAACTAAGGGGTAAATTCGTCACACTAATTCGTCACACTAATAAAGTCGTCCATGATGCTTGCCGTTTTTATTTAAGAAAACGAACACATGTAATTTTGGTACACGATTGGTGTAACATCTAGAACATGTCATCTGAGCATAAGACAACGGAGCTAGGGATAGTAAGCGGATGAATAATGGATACGGATATAAACATGGATGTTTGGTGAACGGATAGAGATGACAATTTGTCATCCATCGATTATCCATTTACCACCCCCAAATACTTTTATATACATGTGCTAAAATCAATGTTATAACTTGGTATTATTGAATTAACTATGATTATGTTTTTTAAACAATCTATAATATAAGAAGTGATATATTAGTAAGTAAAAGTAAATAATAGTAAATTGTTTGCACGCATAGCGATACAGATTATATTTGTTAGATATTACTTCTTCAAAATAATACTATAGAGATATGAACGCGCTCCGCTTTTGATAAATTTTTAAGTTTACAATTACACAATATGTACTAATTGTATTTCTTGAGACCATCTTGTTATGTATTGCAATTTTATCTTAAACATGTCATGTATTTATGGAAACAATGATTACATAACATGTATTTAGAAATGCGATTGTCTTGAACGTTTTTTTCTTTTTTTTATATCCAATTGAAATCCAATAACCCAATTCATCCTGTGGATATGATGAAACGAAGTTTAAAGGATATGGATGACGAAAACATAAATATGAACGCAGATATACCTCCACCCAATCCATATCCGATCCATTTACATCCCTACGTTGCTTTGTCAAGCTAGCCCGACCACCAAACACGCCTTATAAATCAGCTCGAGCTCAGACTTGGTCATTTACACCAGCACTACAATCAAATGTTGCTATAAAGTATGTGTTACCAAATGCCAATCTATATGCAAAATCCAATAAACAACCGTTGCAACTTTATCCCCATGGCAAATGGGAAAAACACAACATTACCATTACAAGATGGCAAATACACTCAATCATATAATTATACACTCATTCCTTAAAAGCAAAACAGATGCCCTGACTCCGTAAATAAAGATCAACCAAAGAAAAAGACATCATTCATCCACATACACCTCGAACATTGTTCCAAAACATTCAACGACACGAGGTAAAGAACCAAACAATTGACCAACCCACCAGACCCGACACACCTTTCTGTAAACTACTAAACAAAACCCATCTCCGAGAACCCCTTCGATTATTGTATCTGGATCACCCTTATATGACCCAAGTGGACTTGACCTGACTGGACCTGACTATACCTGACCTGACCTGTGACCAGACTTGAGTATTTGACCATTGACCCGACCCGACATACACCTGTAATAATCTCCTGCACCGAACCAAAACCATCTCAGACCTTCATAGTGAAATACTGAATAGACCTTAAAAATGTGAAATTTGTAAATACCTTCAGCCATTAAAGTTGAATCCACCAGATGGAAGTTGAACATTGTTCCCACCAAAGTTGAAACCTTGTTGTTGTGCATTCCCATCAACCACAGCCTCTTCCTCCTCTTCCAACCAATAAGTCTCGAGAATCTTAACAGCTTTCTCATATATTTCATTGTTGTCATGACTCTGTAAATTCTCAATCTTTTCCAACCCTTCAGCATCGTCTATCAACTGAGCATAATAATTAACGTCTCCACTGTTACCCGAGCTTTTCTCAACTTCTCCTACCTTCAAGATGTTCTCAAGCCCTTCTAAGCTCACAGTAACAATCCTTGGATCGGGGCATATGAGGAGGTCACATAATGGTTTGATACACCCTTGACTCACCAAGTACCTAAGAATTTTAGTCAAATTTTAGATGTTAGTATTTTCATTACATGGGAACTTGATTTTATGTGGAACTCAGAATTATAACATACTTGATTTGTTCATTACTACCACCAGAAGTGGCGTTTGAGATCGCCCATGCAGCCTCTTTCTTTATATCAAATTCAGAGTTTTGAAGGAGATTGACAAGGGGAGCAATTAACCCAGCCTCGATAACAGACTGATATTGGACACAGAACATTGTATTAGTACAGATAGACATAATGTATAATACTACCCATGAGAAATGTTGATGTAAACCTCAAATGTCACAATAGCCTGAACCCATTTAGAGTTACAGGGCGGATTGGTTACAGGGCGGGTTACAACGATCATTACCAGTAATTGTTGAAACAATCTTCGTACGCAACTTTTTACTTTTTTAATAAACAATTAGTGTGTCAAATATGATTTAAAAAATAAACAAAACTTTATTATTTCAAGTACCCTTTTTAAATGATTCCAAAAGTAACATACGATAAAATTACACTTTGAAGGACTTTTGACCCGTTTAAGCATGCTAAACTGGAAAGGGTAATTAAATGATCTATAATGAAATACATTGAATTTCATTGATAGCAACACACAAAAGCTAAAGAAAATGAAGCTGTAAGATATGTACTGTTACCTGTATTTGTTCTTTGTTTCCTGCAGTGATGTTTGAGATTGTCCAGCATGCTTCTTTCTTGATGCTCTTTTTGTGATTGTGGGTCAACAAGCTTAGAAGGCATGGGAGTGCACCATGCTCAATAATACACTGCACAAATGAAGTCGTTATTACAAAAATGCATCACCTAATTGGTCTTAAGAATAAAGGCAACACAACGATAGCACTAAATGAAGATAAAAATTGAGTGAGATATAACAATATTGCTGCAATCTGTGTTTAAAAAAGCGCGCATCAGGCGCCCCTGATGGGTGATGCGTTGCGATGCGAGGCTTTGTTGCATCAGACACCCTGATGCGTTGCGTTTACGGGATGCGAGGTGATGCGCGCGCATCAGCTGATGCTCGCATCAGCGCTTTTTTGCGCATCATGTACTTTTGGCCTTATTTATTTATTTTTATTTTTATTATTAATTGGACTTAATAATGTGTATTGGGCTTCTTCTCATGGGCTTTACTTTTAAAATATGTGTCCAATTTGACCAATTCCTTATAAACGATTAGACTTTTGATCTTAGTTTTCGACTATTTATGGATTTTAGTGATATAGAATCGTGAACTATGAACATGCATGGTATCTTTTGACATTAAATGTGTTTTGTGCACTATATATAATTTAAATATTTTTTTATAAATTGTCGCCTCAGTGCGTGATCGTGCAGCGCATTCGCCTCCGGCCTCGGCTGACCCTTATCGCATCGACGCGCATCGCGCTTTTTAAAACCCAGGCTGCAATAATATTTAGTTAGCAAAAATGTATGGTGCGGATGCTCTCCTCAGAAACAGGAAGTATATTAATGATATTTTAAGACCCACACAGAATCAGAACACCCTTTTACTGAATACTATTGCATAGCAAATCTTCAGAACTGTGACTAAGTGCATTAGCAAGTACACTAACAATTACTGAACCTGATAGGAAAAATTTGAGTCAAAGTGAAAACAATTATTTATGTCTGTCTATTGTACATTCATGGTTGATTTAATATCATATTATCATATCTGGCTAACCACTAACTGGTTGTTCAAACAACATGTGCCATGAAACCTACTATACGATTATTTAATTTGGTTCAACAATTTGCTGGACAACTTAAAGCACTTGTAACAGAATGTCTCCAGCAGTAACCAAAGCACCAAACTGTTTCATTATACAATCATCTCAAAAATAAGAGTAAATTGCAAAAATCGTCCGTGTGGTTTGGTCAAATTGCACGCTTCTTCCTTGTGGTTCATTAAGTGCAAAGATCGTCCGGTTTGGCACGTGCGTGCACTTTTGGTCCTCCATCATTGCAAAAACCGTCCTTGTGGTTTGCTAAATTTCACTGTTGAAGGACCAAAAGTGCACGTAACATTAAATCACGGCCAATTTACTCCAAAATATAAAACTTGATCGAGGCAACCAGTCAGCCAAATCTAAGACTATTTGCTAATCTGAACTCCTAAAAAGAGTTGAAAGTAAATTATTGAAAACTTTTTAATTCATTTACTGAATAAAAATAGCAATTGATTATCATGGATAGCCGACAAATTCTTCAACATATATAACTAGTGTCGCCTGCACCTTTTTCCGTTTAACAATTGAAACTTACTATTCCTATCAAAATTGTAAGGAAAAAAAAATATATTATGCATGCAAGTTCGCAAATGAACTTCCCACAACTTATTATATTTATAACCAAATGTCTAAAAACCAGAACCCCAAAAACAAAGATAAGTCTGATATGCAAGCCATTGAGTGTATACAATGTTTGAATTTATATATTGTGAGCAACTATCCGTACCCTTAGCATTATACAAGTTTAATAGCCATTTCTCCCATAAGCTCACAACTATACAATTTGTTAATCCAGTATGTGTTTTGTTTTTGAGTTAACTACATTTTTGGTCCTTGTGGTTGTACCTGGATTCCACTTTTGGTCCATTTGTTCAAAAAGTTGCGATTTTAGTCCAAAATGCATAGTTTGGTTCTACTTTTGGTCCATTTTCGCGAAGTTAGTTCAGTTATTAGTCGTCGTTAGCGTTAGTTCTTATAGCGGTCGTTTGCAACGTTAGTCCTTTATACCAAAGATCTTTTGCAACATTTGCAGCGTTAGTCCTTTCAGTTAGTTAGTCCTTTAAAAAGTCTAAAAATTCGGAAAAATTGAAAAAAATTATAATTTTTTTTTCTCGAAAAAATTGAAATATATTCTAAAAGAAAAGTTCTTTCGAAAAAAATTCTAAAAGAAACTTTTTTAAAAATAACTTTAAAAATAACTTTTCGAGAAAAAAATTGAAATATATTCTAAAAAAACTTTTTTCGAAAAAATTCTAAAATATATTCTAAAAAAAACTTTTTCCGAATTTTCAAAATATATTCTAATTTTTTAAAATATATTGAAAAAACGTTTTTTAAAAATGTATACATTGAAAAATTCGAAATATTCTAAAACTTTTTTCAGAAAAAATTCTAAAAGAAACAAAAAAACTTTTTCGAAAAAATTTCGAAATATATTCTAAAAACTTTTTCGAAATTAAAATATATTCTAAAAAAAACTTTTTCGAAAAATGAATATATTCTAAAACTTTTTAAAATGTATATACATTGAAAAAAGTTTTAAAATCATTGAAAAAATTTGAAATATTATAGAAAAATGTATATACATAAAAAAAGCGTTGTTTCAATGTAATACATTTAAAAAAACGTTTTTTCAATGTATACATTTAAAATTAGAAATATTTTGAAATTTTTTGAACAAAGTTTTTTAAGAATATTAAATTTTTTAGGAAAAAAAAGTTTTTAGAATATTCGAAATTTTTAAAAAAAATTTGAAAAAAAGTTATTCGATAAAAGTTTCTTTTTAGAATTTTTGGAAAAAAAAGTTTTCTTTAGAATATATTCCGAAATTTTTGAGATTTTATTTAGAAAAAAAAAATTATAATTTTTTTTTCTAAATTTTTCGAATTTTTTTTAGAATTTTTTAAGGACTAATAACTGGGACTAACGTTGCAAATGTTGCAAAATCTTTATTATAAAGACAAGCGACCGTTAAACTAACGTTAAAGCTTTAACTAATGAACTTTCGTTGGAATGGAAAAAGTACTTCATTGGACAAAATCGCAACTAATTTCAATGGACAAAATCGGTACAACCACAGACAAAAATATGTTACTCTTTGTTTTATCTCATATCATGGGGTTAGACATGAAGTCAAACACAAAACCAAACGTTTATCAAACAGTGATGCAAAGTCTAGCAAGCTTATACCTGAGTCTGGAGATCATCACCGGTCACAATGTTCCCAACTGTTCGAAGTGCAGGAATAAGTACTGAGGGAGACGGGTGACTGGAATATCATATATAGTATCAAATCTGAATCAGTTATCGAGAAGGCAGCATCACACAATAATAGTAATCACAATAAAGCACAACTTACAGAAGGAGCTCAACAAGACGTCGGCAGACACCAGCCTCAATCACAGCTTGAATTTTGTCATTTGTACCATCAGACAAATAAGAGAGAGCCCAGCATGCATCAGTCAACACTTCTTCATCATTTGAATGAACAAGACGCTCAGGGGCAGGAAGTGCTGGTCTTGTCTGCAAATCAAAGACTTCAGTTTGTTAGATCCTATAAATACCCAAAAAGAAGGTTATAAATTAAATGCATAGTTTATAAAAAGAAGACGTAAACTACCTCCTCAAAAGGAGGCTGTGGTTTTCCACGACAGAAGTTTGATAATGTCCATGTGGCATTTCTCAGCATGGAAAGCTTAGCATGCTCATTTAACTGAGCTAGCAAAGGAAGCAAAGCACCTTGACCAAGAACGAGATCACGACACCTGGGAGAATCACCAGCAACATTTCCTAGCGCCCAAACAGCCTACAACAAAAGAAATGGTTACACTCAACATACTGACTCCAGTTTATCTTTCATGAACGAGAATCTACATCTTTGTATGTAATAGAATTTACCTGCTCGCGCACATCATCACTTGGAGAGGCAAGAAGCTTGACAAAAATTGGGACCGCCCCATGATCAATTACGACCTTTGTGTTCTCAGAAGTTCCAGAAGCAATGTTCGTGAGTGCCCAAGCAGCTTCAAACTGTCAATGTTATGAGCTCAAAGATAAGCTTAAAAACGAACAAAAGATACACATGCATCATGAAGCATTAAAGCTAATGCTTTGATATATATTACCTGGAGTTGAGGAAATCCTCTCATCAAGAACTCGACGAATCGAGGTACCACACCAGATTGAATGACTTCCTCAATTGGTGGACTCCGTTCTGTGAAACAAAGTTCAGTCGGATTCACATGTAATGCTCAACAAATATTACTATTTGCAACTGAAAACAGCTAGAATAACAAAATTTGTACCAATTGAAAGCAATTTACGAAACTGAGTAGTTGCCTCCAGCTGCGTGGCGTTGTCATTTGAATATACTCCAGCAACCATAGAAGGAAGGCTTTCTAACTGCAATTGCATCAACTCAACAGTTCAGATGACAGCACCATGAAAAACAAAATGTATCTATAGAACTAGAGGTGGCAAATTGTGCCCAAAATTTAAAAAAAAAGGCTAATTTGGGCAAATTTAGCCCCCTCCTTTTTTGAAATGGGCATATATTGCCCATTTAAAAGTTAAATGGGCACAAACGGGCACATATTTTCTCTTAATTGGAGAACATTACAATTGTTTTTAAAGAAAACTTATAGATATAATATATTTAATTTTTTAAATATAAATGAGGTGTTAAGTTTGAGGAATTTATTTCTTCGTTTTGGGTCTTTTCTAAAGGGATTCATATAACATCTGCCCGTTTGGCCCGTGCCTGTTTGGTCCCTAGCCCGTTTGAACCGTGGCCCGTGCTTGCCCTGCCCGCCCGTTTTGCCACTTCTATATAGGACCATCAACTGATTCATGACAAATTGATATTCATAGCACAAAGTAGGCATTGGTCCAAGTATGCGGAAAAGCAATTAGGCAAGGTCGGAGGAAAAATGAACAATATAATTCATAGTACATAGTATGATATATAACATTCACCATCCAACCAACAAATTAAGTGAAACTGTTTTCAAATTTATGTGCATTTAACTCATTGTCAGCGTTTATCTTTACCGAAGGAAAAAAAAAAAGTCAGATTATTGTAGAAAGACTAAAAATACTGATGACTTCATTTTCTAGATTTAGCACCAAAGTTAAACATGAGTGTGGACGCTACAAGTAAAAAATGTGAATATAGGCCTTCAAATCAAATAAGGGTCTGATTCATAATATCTATTCAGCTTGTTAAAAAAACAAATCAAAAAAGAGCTCAAGGCCTCAAGCCGCTTTGCAACAAAAATATACAACTTGGAAGTTAGCTGGTTTAAGTTTTTTTATACAACATCACACAATACAAGCGCAATTCAGGAGTAACTACTGAAATTCAAATCCTCAAGTCATCATAAATCAAGCCAAAAAAAATGAGGAAACTGGTGTGTGAACATAAGGTCAAACATTCCAAACTATGAGAATGGAAGTATCCACATTACACTATCAAGTGAATAAAAAAAACTGAAACAACACTCCTTAAACTTCATTCACCTTCTCAACCATAAGAAATAACCTAAAAAGCTACACACATGCATCCCCTACACTCTGTGCCTTACCTATATAAACTGAAGTAACCTAGACCTAACTACCAGTTTTCAATTGCAAAAGTGACTATTATATCAAAACCCATGAGAAACTGAATACAACTGAGTAGACAATATATGCATATCAAACCTTAAACCATATAACATATTATACAGCCTGTCTACGTATTTATGGTCTAATTATAGTTGCATGATTCGCATTAGAGATGTACAGATCCTAATTCCTAAATTTTACCTTCCTTTCGAAATATACTATTCTTCATGTACATAGCTACCAGCCTACTACATTAGAGTATATAGATGTCAGAACAAACAAATGATCCCACACAATGACACATTCAAATCTTAGCTAAAAAAGTCAAGTTAGAAAAATAACACTTACTAAACCTTTACATGTAAAAGGATAACATAAGCATGTATTTTCAGCCTTCTAATTAAATATTAGGATGAAATCATGTGCATCTTATGCCACGACAAACAAAACAACAATGTAAAAGCTTTGATCTTATCTGACAAGCTCACAGATGTACAAGAACTGTCTACAGCTACAAACCTTGTTTCTTACCCGGTTACTCCAACTCGATCACCTCAAAATAAATATGAATTCCAATCATACTTTTATTGTTCTATGCCTCTATTATCAGTGCAAAATATAATGCTTGCTTGTAGAGAGAAGACCAAAAAAGGAACAACAATTAATGCACCTTCGTAGTATAAACACAAAAGTTAACATCTACATAATGAAACCTAATTATAAATGAAAAAAATACAAATCATACACACACACACACGGACTACATAATGAAACCTGATCCTTCAACTAGTTGCACAGAATCATGCACACTAATAGCATAGCAGAATTTTTACATTAGTTAAATTTTTTACATTAGAATTTTGACACACACATTGACATCAAAAACTCGCAACCAGGTTAATAAGCACCAACACCATCACATCTAACTAGCTATATCCCAATCACCTAATCCAAGACCTACAGAAAAACCTGGAATACGTAAACCTTCTACGTAACAGAAGCAAGCTACATATAATATAACAGTAACATCTTTTCTCATACTCACATTTTCATTTTTCCCATATTATAGAAATATCATCAATCAATCACTTGATCCTACCGCTACAAAAACCTCGAATAAAACCTAACTCTAAGCCGAGTACACAATCATTCTTCTTCGCTCGGCAATAAAACCTAAATCTAATAATTCAAACTAATTCACAATCACGCCATCGCAATCACCTACAAAAACCTCAAATAAAAACTAACTCTAATCACAATTACAAACATTCTTCTTCACAGCCGAAGCATCAACTATATATAAACTTTAATAGTAACTGACCAGCTGATCCTACCGCAATAAAACCTTATTCGCAACCGAAGCATCAGCTATATACAGTTTAATAGTAACAGTAATATCTTCCATCATGTTTATAAAAATATCAATCAATTAATCACACATAAGTATCATCAATAAAAGTATAAGAGTAAACCTTCTTTTCAACAGATGACGTCACAGCCGGAACACCACCAGTAGACGACGGAACTGAAGCCGGTAACACTTGACGCTTCTTAAGTAAATTCTCTTCTCGTTTATTCTTACGGATCTCAACCATATTATCTTCTCTACGGCGCCGTCCATCTTCTGCATCGACGGCGACTTTGTAACGATTACGACGGACTTCGGTTCGAGCGTTAGGTCGGAGAGACATGGTGATCGGTTGGTTGGTTGGCTAATTGATGGTTGGAGATGAAGATGAAACCCTAGGTTGAGTGTGTGTGTTTAGTTGATTGTTGAACGGTTTTAATTCGAGATGAGAGTGTTTATAGTTTTTTTCAAAAGTGGCTCAAATATTTTACGATCTTATCTACAGTTTACTACCGCCTTGGCTAAGCTTATTTAACAAAAGCAATTTGGTGATTTTGCAGTTTATTTTGAAACTTCTCAGCTTATATAAGTTTATTATGATATGATAAATTATAAAAGCTGACAAGTCTCAAAATAAGCCGTTAAATTAGGGCTTATAAAAAATAAGCCGAAATTTCATCATAATAAACTTATATAAGCTGAGAAGTCTTAAAATAAGTCATAAAATTTGGGCTTATAAAAAATAAGCCGAAATGCGGCTTTTTATAAGTTTATCATATCATAATAAACTTATATAAGCCGAGAAGTCTCAAAAATAAGCCACAAAATCGGCGCTTATAAAAAAATAAGCCCAAATCGGCTTATGTTAAATAAGTTTAGCCAAACAAACAGGGTCTACTTATAAATACTTATAAATCATTTAGCACTCTCTCTCCTAATTTTTTTAAGATATTATTAATATATTTTTTAAGCATTACAATTTTTAATGCATAATGTACACAATAAATAGCTTTTACTAATTTATCTTCCACAACATTTTAATGCTTCATTTATTATTTCTTTTTGAATTAGTATAGTTTTAATGCAAAAATGCACATATAAATGAATATGATGTTAAAATGCATGCAAAACTACAAAGTTCCTAAACTATTATTATATCGTAAGAGTCTTTCGAGAACCAATCTAAATAAATTTTGAATTGTTATACTATATACTAAATGTGAAACAAACGGTGTTGCCCTTTGTTAACACCGTTAATGGTGTGTCAAAATGTGATTGGTGCTTATGCATTTGTTGCCTTATTCTTATTGGGTGAAATGCCTATGTGAGTGATTTTCTACAGTTGTTTTCAACTGTAGAACGTTATTCCAATAAATGTTGCTCCGTTTATGCACTACCGCCTCTTCTCTCCCGAATGTTCTAGACCAATCTCAGAAATTCCACATACACAAAAAAAACACACACGCATCTCTGCCTTCCCTCTGAAATCAAACGCACACTGAATGAATCTATTCCTCTATCAAAACCTCTAATTTAAAACCAATAAGGTATCATAATTATAATCTCAATTCGATTCAAATCGAACGCTCCGTAACCCAATCGGTTTCAAAAATAGGTTTCTAATTGACTGTATGGAATGACTACTGACCTTATTATATCCGGTCATCTTTTTCTTTGATATTTTTTGAAGTACGGTCTATTCTGATTACTTTTTTATTCATGTTTTAATTGAATGACAGTTTTTGAGGTACGATCTATTTAATTTTGCTGTGGCATCTTCCAAATATTTTGCTTCGAAGTAGGTTTTTAATATTTGCCTTTGTCATCTTACAATAGGTGGTAAGTTTAATCTTTTTTTTTATGGTTCCATTAATTGTTGGAGTTTTTACTTTTGCTTAACATTGGTGAGTTTCTATTTGGAGACAGACTTATCTTGGAAGAACCAGTAGTGAGGTGTCACACCCCCAAATTACCTGTTTTGCAGCGGAATGGAATTCCTGAGGATTGACTGTCATAGCATCACAGTTACAGATATATTGAACGACCTAAAGTGTCATTTGGAAAACACATCGTTTGATTTAATAAAACAATCAGAGTTTACAAAGTGTAGGTCCCAAATGAAATTAGACATGTGCGGAATTAAGTTTGATACAAGACAAACGATGTTTTAAAGTGCATAAGTTCCCATGTGAGACGCGTCGTCACCACGACTCTATGATAAGTCCATATGCATGCCATGAAGTGAATGCCTTAGATACCTGAGATAAACATGCTAAAAGTGTCAACACAAAGGTTGAGTGAGTTCATAGAGTTTGCGTTGAAATGTAAAGCCTTTAAAAATCGTTTATGCAGCAAAGGCATTGTAAATCCACTCAGTCCCAAGTTCCGCCCATACAAAACTTGCAACCTGTGTGTTTACAACCCATTGCCAAAATATGTATAGTTTATGTTCAAACGCATGATGTCAAATGAATTCACAAAATAGTGCATTAACTTAGGGTGTGTTTGTTTCATTAAGATGTTTTAGGTCGAGTCGACTACCACATCTTCCACCGTAGAGGTGGTTAGAAAGTCTCACGAACGAAATAATGTTGTTTGTTTTTTTATAATTGTCCGAATGATTTTAAGTGCTTGTTTCTGCAATTTATTTATTAAATCAACGCAATACGATAATAAATAACTTATGTAAATATGAAACAAGACTTTTTATCATAAATATAACATAGTTAATAAACAATCAAATATATTATATAAAGTTTACAAAACGAGTAAGAGGCAGTTAGACAAGTCTCCCACTTTTATGAGTAAGATGTTATATGTCTACGGGTCTTACTCAAAAGAAAAAAACAAAACAAGCAAAACGTCGCCTCCTCTTACTGGTAAGAGTAAGAGGGCTAGTAGGACTTTTTTTTAAAAAACAAACACACCCTTAATCTATCAATATTCAATTGATATAACACATATGAGTGTTGTTTCAAATAATTCCAAGACCAGTAGTTCATGATTATACCAAGACATTTAGTTCAATGATTATACCAAGACATTTAGCTCAATGATAATACCAAGACATTTAGCTCAATAATAATACCAAGACATTTAGCTCAATGATAATACCAAGACATTTAGCTCCGTGATTTATGATATAGAATATGACTAAACATTCAGTTCAGATAAACATATAGTTTGCAAATAGTCATGAATGTCATAAAAGTTGTTGAGCATGTATCTCCCCCAAAGAGTTTAATAAGATTATTAAAACAATTGAAAATGGGGCTATGGAACTCACATGGACAATGATGTGATGGCAAAAGTGGATACACCGAAATGTTGCGTGAATCTCTAAACTTGACCTATTATGAATGATATGATACATAATAAGTTATGATGTAATGTTATGCATGCAATTCGGATGATATCTATACCACTTGTGAATTTTTGAAAATAACACTTATTGTCGAAAAATAATCTCGTAACGTCTTGACCATTTTTAAATTACTCCAAATGTATTTACATTGAAATGATATCCGACGATAATCATTTAGTGATTTATTAGGAAATTATAACTTTTCGTCGTAAAATAAGGTCGTTGAAATTTCATGAAAGTGACAAAACAGCCTCGAAAAGTTAGTCGTAAAATGGTGCACGTCGAGTGTTAAGAAACGAACTCAACGGTTTTGGGAAGCTTGTATCATTATCTCAAAGTTCTAGCATTTAAGTTTTAGTCATAGAGGTTCGATCATAGAGAAAATATAGCTAAAGTATGGTGCTTTTGCCCAAAGTATAGTTTAAGGGTGGTTTTCGGCAAAGTTTAAGTGACCGTATTTTATTCGTTACAACTCCGCTTGATTAACGGTTGGACATTTTGGAAAATAGGCTAGGCGAACTTACTTTTACTAGAAGACATCATTTTGTAAAAAGTACTACATCCGTGTTAAAAACGACCCTCAACATGGTCCTTCGTTGACGTAAAGTTTGTCTAATAGAAATATACTAATTTTTCTTATATAATAAAGTTACGGCAACTTGTTTAAAATGTGAATAACTTAGTCGTTATAAGTCCGTTTTCTACGTTCTTTATATCCACGGAATCGTGATAGCATATACTAATATATTTTTGATAAGTCGACACATTTAACAACGCTTAAGACTCATTTTTGACTCGTAAAAAGTCGAGACAGCATGCTGAATTTTCTGAAACAAATAGTTTTCGTCGTCAAACTTCAAAAATTCATAACTTCTTCCTTATAGCTCCGTTTTAACCCATTCAAGCGGTCACGTTTTCATTTTAAAGTATATTTTCCAAATTTCTAGCCCAAAATATTTTGCTTACT
This sequence comes from Chrysanthemum makinoi, assembly GCA_910596185.1. Lineage (NCBI taxonomy): Eukaryota > Viridiplantae > Streptophyta > Magnoliopsida > Asterales > Asteraceae > Chrysanthemum > Chrysanthemum makinoi. The sequence continues at coordinate 166,095,146 of OU343222.1, read as the reverse complement.
GTCGAAAATTCAAGAATTTCAAAATAAGGACAGACCCTTTAGAAAACTTGTCGAAATGAGTTTTTCTCGCGCCAAACCTATTCCAACCAATTCAAAATAACTCCGAAGATATTCTAATCCTACCATACACCTTCTTAGGGTGTCATGGGTTCCTAGACATCACCAAGAGTGATATATAACAAGGAGTAATTATAGGATGACATAAATATATATAACTCTTAAAAAAACATGTAAAAGTGGTATAAACATCCATGAGACTTGCATGTTTTCTCAAATATGATGAAATGAATATAACAATGAATATGAAATATGATCATGAATATGGATGCTTACTAGTTAACTTGATGAGGTTTATGAGCAAAGGTTTTTCCTAATCACCCAAGGTTTTTATTTCACAACCTTAATCAAGAGTGATACTAGAGTGAATAAAACTTGTCTTGTAAAATTTTTGGATGATCCTTCCTTGTCCCTTGGTGTGGCCGGTTGCAAGAGGAGAGGAAGAAGAGAGAGTTTGATCTTTTTCTCTTAGATATTATGAGTTGAATATGTTTGTATAAGAAGTATAATACATTATATGTGAGTAGATATTATGCAAGTTAAATGACTCACCCTAGTGGTGGTCGACATATATGAAAGAAAAAAAATGAATCACTTACTTGTATAATATGATGTATAAGTATATTAGTAATGTAAAGTTATTTAAGGATAGATGGTAACTTGTGTACACATTTGAGTATTTAGGGTAGCGTTAACTAAAAATAAATTTTAACGGGTCAAGATAAAATATATTGAGGTCATAAAATTATAAAAATACATTTCTTGCAAAATTTGAGTGAAATAATAATTATCGTGTAGTATTTAAGAAAAACGTCGTAATTATATAAATATAACAATTTATATACGAAATAAATTTAAAACACTGGGTAAACTAATAATAATATTTTTATAATCTTAATATGAGTATAAAATTATATCGGGATAATTTTTGGAATTGTTGGATCAAATATTCAAAATAAATGATTACGCGATAGCGTTTATTTAATAGGAAAATAAACGTTTAATGAAAAATGCAAATCCATGCATGAACTAATATGATGATAATGATGTGATGACATGTAGACTAAACCTAGTCTATATGAAATGTCCTTGATGATTGTTCATGAATTCGCAGCTAAACCATTAAGGTTACGCGAATTTGATGCTCGTAAACCTAGTTTACGATAAATGATGAAATAATGAAGCATGGGTAGAAATTTTCTCCAGGAATGAATAGTGTTTCATGAATAGTAAATTTTGAAATACGTTCTCAAAATATTACTTCGACTCCAAAAATAGTGAATAGTAAAATTTTGAATAGTAACCGGTGAATAGTAAATTCCCGAGATGAATAGTAAATTTTGAAAATGACCTGAAATTGCGAGTTGTCACATTCGCCCATCAAAAAGGAGTCCACGAATTCAGTTCGTGTTAGTCTATCGAATTTTTGAGTTTGTGATGAATATCGAGGAAAGAAGACATGAAGATGTGTCGTTACGGTTATCGATGATTTAGAGCGTACAAAACATTATTGTAAAGAAAATATTGGATGAATCTTCCATGAGTAACACTTTGACTTGGAATATGTGAAAACCCTGCTTGTACTAAGACTTATAAATAACTGCTCCCAACATAACATGATCCCTCCAGAATTAGACATAGTTAGCTAGGCTATGTATAATTAAGGAACGATATCCCTCCAGAATTAGACATAGTTAGCTAGGCTATGTATAATTAAGGAACGATATCCCTCCAGGATTAGACATAGTTAGCTAGGCTATGTATAATTAAGGAACGATAATGTGACGTTCGGTTTAGTTGTTATAACTCTCGATGTTTACAGAGATCTAAACCTTGTAAGTGATAACGAATTAGAAGGAAAGAAAGTACGCTTAATGAGAATATTTTACAACGAGTGGTTTATCAAAAGTAGTACATCTAAAGTCATAAGATCCGAATACGATGGAAGACATAAACTTAGTACGACATAGTACATAAGGAAAATTAAGACTGTTAGTTTTCGAACTTCTTCAGTCTTCCGCATTGTTGAGACCATGACGAGCTTCTCCTCCTTCTAACATGTATGCATTCCCACGAGCACCTTCAACTTGTTGACCTTGGTGTTGGGGACATTGGTTCGATAGTGTCCTTGCTCCCCGTATTCGTAACATGTAACTATGGTCTTGCCTCTACAATTCCTGGCATGGTGTCCTAGTTTTTGACACTTGTAGCACTTAACAGGGCAAAGACCCGTGTGATGATACTTACATCGATAACATAGTGGGTAGGTTCGGCATAACCTCGCCTCTATTGGTGCGGACATAAACCATTAGTTTCTTGCACTCTATTCTGTTGTTGATGATGATTAGTGTTACGGTTTTGGTTGTCGTTATCATAACCTCCCTGGTCATTTTCCCATTTTCTTTTGTTGTTGATAGTTTGGTTGTTGTGGTTGTTGTTACGGTTATTGTTGATAATGTTTTCCCCTTTCACGACCTGAGCCATGAGTTTTTGAGTTATCCTGATAGTTTCTTCAATTATTTGTGGATCGGAAGAAGTTACATCTCCTTGAATACATTGTGGAAGTCCTCCAATGAAATTTTCCAGTAGTTTCTCATTGTTCGAAACCATTGATGGACATAGTGCAGCCAATTCTTGAAACCTCCTGATGTAGGTCTCGATGTCATAACCAACAATCACTAACTCATAAAATTCCGTTTCTAATTTCTTCACCTCCGTGCGTGGACAATACTTCTTTGTCAACAACCTCTTGAATTGATCCCACGTGAGCTTGTAACCATTTTCGATGCCAATAGGCAGCATACGAATTCCACCATGACATTGCGCCATCTAAGAGTGTACCGGTGGCAAACTTCACCTTGTAGTCATCTGGGCAATTGCATAGAAGAAACACGGACTCCATCTTCTCAAACCATCGAACCATAGCGGTGGCTCCTTCGTGCCTTTGAACTTTGTAGGATCACAGTTCTTAAAGTCCTTGTATGTACAATTTCGAACTCCAGATCCTCCTGCGGCTCACTGTAGCAGATAGCAAGTCTAGACTTCAGCAGCAGCCGTGGCCTCAGCAAGCCTACCGTTGCTCGTTCTTTCCTTAGTGCCTCGGCTATACTATGCTCTATATACCTTTGGATAGCGGTGGTGTCATTTCTAGTGCAGCTTTCTTTGGTGCCATAACTCTTCAAAATAAGAGGAAAGGTGAGACGTAGCAAAGTCCTATGTTAAGAATAAGCGCTCTAAAGAGATGTGATGTGAGATGATAAATTTGAGGTTATGTTTCAAAATGATTGACGGATTCCTAGGAGATGAGTTATGAGATGTCGTAAGTGCTTCAATTGTATGATGGTTTAGTGACTTAATGTGTGAATAACGTGTAACTCGACATGTTAGTGGTGAAACAAAGGAGTGAGAGTGACTTTGCCCTACTTAAAGGTTTATCTCGGCATTCGACGTTATCGGTGATGAATCAGCTGATATTAAAATTGTGATAAGGAATGACAAAGCATTCTCCACATTGGAGTAGGAGGAAATGATAATGGGATGGGTATTTAAAGGCACCTATGTGACAATCGATTTGAAATGAAAGTAAATAACTCGAAAAATGTACGTATAAACCGCATGTAAAGTGAACATGCACTTATGATGAAATGATAAGATGCTATGATGATGTAGTTATAGTCTAGGGTCAATGATGCAACCTAGTTCTCTATAACTGGAGCTCTGATACCAATCTGTCACACCCCAAATTACTGTTTTTTGCAGTGGAATGGAATTCACGGGGATTGAATGTCATAGCATCGATTCTGAGATATATTGAAGCGACCTAAAGTGTCATTTGGAAAACACATCATTTGATTTAATAAAACAATCAGAGTTTACAAAGTGTAGGTCCCAAATGAAATTAGACATGTGCGGAATTAAGTTTGATACAAGACAAACGATGTTTTAAAGTGCATAAGTTCCCATGTGAGACGCGTCGTCACCGCGACTCTATGATATGTCCATATGCATGCCATGAAGTGAATGCCTTAGATACCCGAGATAAAACATGCTAAAAGTGTCAACACAAAGGTTGAGTGAGTTCATAGAGTTTGCGTTGAAATGTAAAGCCTTTAAAAATCGTTTATGCAACAAAGGCATTGTAAATCCACTCAGTCCCAAGTTCCGCCCATACAAAACTTGCAACCTGTGTGTTTACAACCCATTGCCAAAATATGTATAGTTTATGTTCAAACGCATGATGTCAAATGAATTCACAAAATAGTGCATTAACTTAATCTATCAATATTCAATTGATATAACACATATGAGTGTTGTTTCAAATAATTCCAAGACCATTAGTTCATGATTATACCAAGACATTTAGTTCAATGATTATACCAAGACATTTAGCTCAATGATAATACCAAGACATTTAGCTCAATAATAATACCAAGACATTTAGCTCCGTGATTTATGATATAGAATATGACTAAACATTCAGTTCGGATAAACATATAGTTTGCAAATAGTCATGAATGTCATAAAAGTTGTTGAGCATGTATCTCCCCCAAAGAGTTTAATAAGATTATTAAAACAATTGAAAATGGGGCTATGGAACTCACATGGACAATGATGTGATGGCAAAAGTGGATACACCGAAATGTTGCGTGAATCTCTAAACTTGACCTATTATGAATGATATGATACATAATAAGTTATGATGTAATGTTATGCATGCAATTCGGATGATATCTATACCACTTGTGAATTTTTGAAAATAACACTTATCGTCGAAAAATAATCTCGTAACGTCTTGACCATTTTTAAATTACTCCAAATGTATTTACGTTGAAATGATATCCGACGATAATCATTTAGTGATTTATTAGGAAATTATAACTTTTCGTCGTAAAATAAGGTCGTTGAAATTTCATGAAAGTGACAAAACGGCCTCGAAAAGCTAGTCGTAAAATGGTGCACGTCGAGTGTTAAGAAACGAACTCAACGGTTTTGGGAAGCTTGTATCATTATCTCAAAGTTTTAGCATTTAAGTTTTCGTCATAGAGGTTCCGATCATAGAGAAAAATATAGCTAAAGTATGGTGCTTTTGCCCAAAGTATAGTTTAAGGGTGGTTTTCGGCAAAGTTTAAGTGACCGTATTTTATTCATTACAACTCCGCTTGATGAACGGTTGGACATTTTGGAAAATAGGCTAGGCGAACTTACTTTTACTAGAAGACATCATTTTGTAAAAAGTACTACATCCGTGTTAAAAACGACCCTCAACATGGTCCTTCGTTAACGTAAAGTTTGTCTAATAGAAATATACTAATTTTTCTTATATAATAAAGTTACGGCAACTTGTTTAAAATGTGAATAACTTAGTCGTTATAAGTCCGTTTTCTACGTTCTTTATATCCACGGAATCGTGATAGCATATACTAATATATTTTTGATAAGTCGACACATTTAACAACGCTTAAGACTCATTTTTGACTCGTAAAAGTCGAGACAACATGCTGAATTTTCTGAAACAAATAGTTTTCGTCGTCAAACTTCAAAAATTCATAACTTCTTTGTTATAGCTCCGTTTTATCCCATTCAAGCGGCCACGTTTTCATTTTAAAGTATATTTTCCAAATATCTAGCCCAAAATATTTTGCTTACTGTCGAAAATTCCAGAATTTCAAAATAAGGACAGACCCTTTAGAAAACTTGTCGAAATGAGTTTTTCTCTCGCCAAACCTATTCCAACCAATTCAAAACAACTCCGAAGCTATTCTAATCCTACCATACACCTTCTTAGGGTGTCATGGGTTTCTAGACATCACCAAGAGTGATATATAACAAGGAGTAATTATAGAATGACATAAATATATATAACTATTAAAAAAACATGTAAAAGTGGTATAAACATCCATGAGACTTGCATGTTTTCTCAAATATGATGAAATGAATATAACAATGAATATGAAATATGATCATGAATATGGATGCTTACTAGTTAACTTGATGAGGTTTATGAGCAAAGGTTTTTCCTAATCACCCAAGGTTTTTATTTCACAACCTTAATCAAGAGTGATACTAGAGTGAATAAAACTTGTCTTGTAAAATTTTTGGATGATCCTTCCTTGTCCCTTGGTGTGGCCGGTTGCAAGAGGAGAGGAAGAAGAGAGAGTTTGATCTTTTTCTCTTAGATATTATGAGTTGAATATGTTTGTATAAGAAGTATAATACATTATATGTGAGTAGATATTATGCAAGTTAAATGACTCACCCTAGTGGTGGTCGACATATATGAAAGAAAAAGAAAATGAATCACTTACTTGTATAATATGATGTATAAGTATATTAGTAATGTAAAGTTATTTAAGGATAGATGGTAACTTGTGTACACATTTGAGTATTTAGGGTAGCGTTAACTAAAAATAAATTTTAACGGGTCAAGATAAAATATATTGAGGTCATAAAAATTATAAAAATACATTTCTTGCAAAATTTGAGTGAAATAATAATTATCGTGTAGTATTTAAGAAAACCGTCATAATTATATAAATATAACAATTTATATACGAAATAAATTTAAAACACTGGGTAAACTAATAATAATATTTTTATAATCTTAATATGAGTATAAAATTATATCGGGATAATTTTTGGAATTGTTGGATCAAATATTCAAAATAAATGATTACGCGATAGCGTTTATTTAATAGGAAAATAAACGTTTAATGAAAAATGCAAATCCATGCATGAACTAATATGATGATAATGATGTGATGACATGTAGACTAAACCTAGTCTATATGAAATGTCCTTGATGATTGTTCATGAATTCGCAGCTAAACCATTAAGGTTACGCGAATTTGATGCTCGTAAACCTAGTTTACGATAAATGATGAAATAATGAAGCATGAGTAGAAATTTTCTCCAGGAATGAATAGTGTTTCGTGAATAGTAAATTTTGAAATACGTTCTCAAAATATTACTTCGACTCCAAAAACGGTGAATAGTAAAATTTTGAATAGTAACCGGTGAATAGTAAATTCCCGAGATGAATAGTAAATTTTGAAAATGACCTGAAATTGCGAGTTGTCACATGAGGTATGTTGGATGCAGATTAACAGATTCGTGATATGTTTTTTTCACTCTAAGTTCTGATTCACTATATTCTCCTTTTTCCTTTTTTTTTGGTCTTGCATGTCTTCTTTGTGGCTGAAGCACGTCTTAAAACTGCATTTTTTTCATCAGGACCAAACGCCACCTAAAACGGTATGAAAATAATGTTTTATTATATCGTTTTTTTTTCTCATCCATTTGCATTTGTGATAATATAATTGATTTAGGTTTGGGATAATGTTAATATGGGTTTTTGGGTGTTTTAAATGGCTGTTCAGGTGTGGTATTATGGGGTATTTAGTTTTCGTATTAGTTGGTGTAATAGCTGATAAGCACATCAAAGAATCGAACGCACTTGGTCGACTAGGTTAGGTTTAACATTTTTTTTAATGAAATGGGCCTTTCGTTGTTTTTACTAATTTAGGTGAAAATGTGACAATGTACTTGAATTTAGGTATTGTCATAGTTTTGATACAAAAAATAAAGATGGTATATTTCACATTGTTTTTTTTGTCTTTATGAAATGTGTTTATGTTTTTTTTTATGATTTTGGTGAAAAAATGGTATATACTGACTTAACCAGTAAAGATGCCATATACGTATTTCAGTCGGTAATGTGAAATTTAAGTTTCAGAATTGCTAAACTGATTCCATATTTTGTTTCAGGCTACCTTTGGGAAAAGAAATGTGGTGAGCAGTATTCGGCCAAGAAAAAAAAGACTCCGCGCACTGGTGTACTGGGACCGTTTTTCTTGGTCGAATACTGATCACCACTTATGATTTCTGCCCATCTTTTCACGACTTTTGCATCATGCATCCATCAACAACTTTGGCCTTTGGTACACACTTTCACTTTTGCCTTGCAAATATTCACTTTTACTTGGAATTTTGCATATTACACGGAATGATATTGGTGGAAATCAGGCTTATGTTCCGACTAAAACTCCAGATGGAGAAGGAGAGGTTTAATTAAAAAAAAGTGAGAAAAGACGGCATCAAGACCTTAAATGGTGATTTGGTTGGTATTTGATATTCTAATAAATTTTGCACTATTTTCGTGTTTTAAGCTGAAATTTAGTATCACATTGTAGTTGTTTTAGAAGCATGCCACCATTAGACCACTGTCAAGGGATGAACCCAATTAACTATACCTAATGTGTACACTAGATTTCCTGATATACCATGTTGGTTTTTTTTGGAAGTGCAGATTTAGTTATGTTGTGGTGAAGCAAGAAGAAAAATCACAGTTCACTTTGGAAGTATAGATTGTCAAACACGCATAGAGCCGAAATTTTAGAAACTAGAATTGAAAAAAACAAGTGCATTTAACAAGGTAATTGTTTATCTGTAATACTTAGGGGTGTTTCGATTAGCTAATATGCATATAACCATTTGCGGAAATTTGGGAAGTCACTGTAACCTAAAACGTTAAGTATCTAACAATCGTATTAACAGTGCTGATTATCATCTTATTTTAATTACATAAGGCCAAGTTGTTAACCTCAGTCATATATTTTTTTATCTATATGTAAGCGAGTTGGTAAGAATCTCATTAGATTGGGGGTTTAGGGGTTGTTTGGATGTGCTTTAACTGCTTATGGAAATGTTTGGCACTTCTTATTGCCATACTACATTACACAATTTCAGCAAGCTCACTAAAATATAATTGACAATGGTTGATAATGATATCGTGTAAGATATCCATATAGTGATCTCACCACAGCATAGTTCAGATTACTTATTGGGTACTAATGATACATATTTGATTAATTGGGTACGTGGCAACATGAACACACATGCACACGTGTTAGGCCAGAAAAAACAGGTTGGCCAGGTCAAGAGCGTCAAGTAAGGTAGCCTGTTTGTGCAACATCGGAATTGGAATGGACAGGGAACAAGCAGTCGCAGTGGAATGATGCACAAAAATATTATGATAAGCGAAGATCTCACAGCTGCTGCTAACCATCGACTTCAATTTCTTGCTACCGTAGACAGTCATCGGTGTCTTTATGAAGCCCAAGACTTCCTATGAACCATCTATAGGTAAATCATCAATTTAAATATCCAAAAACAAACAATTCTTTTTTTAATAACCGTTTGGTTAACGTTCAACAATTTAAGTATCCAGAAACGAACATCATTGCCTCTTTTTTATATATACTTTTTATTAACGGGTTAAATTCATTGCACAGTTAAAAGTGTGACAGTTGGGTGGGTTAGAGGTACAAATTTATAACCATTTACTTATGAATGTGTCGACTTAACTTTTTTTCACTTTCATACTAATCATATAATAGATATAGGTAAAAAAGAAAATCGATGTTTTACGCAGCACTCTTGATGAATGGTAACGAGTTATAGTGTTGTGTCCAAATCTAATAGGGTATAATTAATATGTTGCCTTATTCTTATTGTCCAGATTCTTTGTGTGAAGTGAATTTCTACAGTTTAATCCAACTATAGCAACATGCTAGCAACTGTTAAGTCCAACGGTTACTGTGCATGTACTAATATGCATTATCTTGGCGGGTCCAAACGGTTACTGTAGTCCAATAGTTACATGTATCTTGGCCGGTCAGCCATATCCGGAATATGGTTGTAGCCATGGCGGGTATTTCAAACCGTTATCAGACTTGCAGATCTGAGTCTGTGATGGGTTTGAACGCGTTAGGTTAAAAATGAAATTTACCCGTATTTTGGCAAGGCAACCTGATAGAATTGCAGCCATGGCGGGTCCATCCGTTCTTTCCTAACTGAAGATTTACTTCTATGATTTGAGAATGGCTTTTAGAGCGTGTATTGGTGACAATGGGTTAAATTAGGTCCGTGTATTGCCTGGGCAGATCTTACCAATTTGGTAACTTTGCAGCCATATACCTGTATATTGGCATGGCATACCTTCCTGCTTTGGTGAGTTTGTAGTCACGTCAGGGTCGTATCCCTGTCAAATAAGCTTCTGATTGAAAGATTACCGGATAATGGGTGAAATTAAGCCGACATTTCTTAAATGGTTCATAACAATCAGGATTTAGTTTAGATTTTATTACACCTACATTGGGTTGTTACTGATGTGACTGATAGATTGGCATATACTAATTCCATATTTGTTATTATTGCAGGTATGTATATGCAAACGGCTGGAATCAGCAGCAATTGACATGAAAATTATAGGTGCACGGTCTCATTGGAACAAGGTGATTGCCTAATTTATTATGTGCTTATGTAGCTTCAAATAATCATATTAACGTTTCCTTTTTAATATACATTTTACACGTTAACCGATAATTACAGCTACTAACCCTGTATTCTAAACTTTCCACACTGGCAGAAGGCATAACAGGGATCTTCACCCATTCGATAAAAAAACGATATTCCTGAGCTGTTAGACGCTACTTTGTGAGACATAAATTTAATGAACCACATGATCTGTGTGTCACAAAATAGCATTTAACAGCCCAGGAATATTGCCGTTTTTTTCCTATCTTATAAAGCAAACACTTCAGTTTCCTACTGGTACGTCTAATTTACCAATTAAATTATATCACATTACAGAAAAAAACTACCTTAGAACCATTAATCGCACAATCGTTTGGATGTTTAGTGTATGATCACACTTACCACAGGGCACATATCTAATACGATTATCCATTATTTTGATGATGTAGGTTATCTTTCCAACAATTCTGTCTAATGTCAGTTTATTTCGAAGAAATATCTTTGATAAAAAAAGGCCCAATATTCTTGAGCTGTTAAATGCTATTATATGAGACATAAATCTTATGTAACATACAGATTTATGTGTCATAAAATAACATTTAATAGGCCAACAATATTGTGATCTTTTATTTTATATGACGATTGCTTATGTTGCGGATATATTTCTGTGAATTGTGATAATAAGGTATTTTAATTTTTTCACATAATACTGTTATTGATGGCTATTATCCCATATGAATAAATAGTATTCGTTACTTTGAAAATTTACATTCATATATGGAAATTTTAATCGTCTACTTTACTTGCAGTAACATGCAAACAAAGTCCATAAAGAGAGCCATTTCAGCAGATTAATCCTCAACCAGTAAAGAGGATGTTGTTTCATAATGGATCATGGAATGCAAACACAGTAAAAGGTGAGCATCGTAAAATTAGTTAACACAAACACTAGCTTTTGTTTGATAAAATATTTTACAACCACCTACCAAAGGCTAGAGCCAGATATTACATAACATTCACAATAAAATTAAAGACAAGTACATAACTGCAAATGCAAAGACCAACATAAAGAAGACATCATGACCAACATCAGCTTCACCCAGCTATGCACACAGACTTACAAATCCATCAAGCCCTTAAGTTTCTGAATGAACACATCATGATTACGAAAATTTAGCTCAAATTCAGCTGCCAAAATGCGCATTTGCATGACATTTTATTCATCTTTTGCCTGAACTTCTCTTAGATATTCTGCAGTTTTCTGAGAATAAATGTTCCCAACTGTTTCTAGCTCTTGAATAAAAGTAAGCCTCTCACGAGTAACACTCACCAAGCTAGCGCATAGCACATTCATTTATTGTGACATTTGAATATCCTGACCCGCAACTTGACGACAGTACAACACTAGCATCTCAGACCAGTTATTCGAATTAGCTTATGCTCTAAGCTGATCACACTTAGGGCGCCTAGACATTGTGTTTTCTTCCTTCTTTATCACAAGTTATGACATGAGTTATGAAAAAAAATGTCCACTTAGACTCTTTTAAATACCTAAAGTAAGGCTATAAAGAATTACACATCAATATCTTTTGCATAGTGAAAAACGCAGTAGGCACATGTATAACACATAATTACACATTGAATACCATTTACATGAAAACAAAATATACAAAATCACTACTGTTTCTACATATTTCATCTTGATTCGTTGTGAAGGTATTTGACAAAAATAATTCATAAACGTCTTTTATTATATGTTTTGTTGAATACATTGTTTTGCAACGACAACTTATATCAAAATGTAACCCATCAATTACAGATACATACCACCTTTAAACTTTAAAAGAAACACGTAAGTGCCACAACCAGTTTGCTACAACTCATCTATCAAATTATGCCTAGAATGGCCGATTAGTGATAACAGATGGCATGTAACTAAACTATTTTTAAGACACACATTAAACCCAATACTATTTTTTTACATGCACTTATCCTCCACAGATGAAAACAATTTGGTCACATGTCCTACTGTCATTCTATGCATTTCACTTATACAATATCTGACCTTATCATTCAAAAGTAAATGCCAAATTGTTTACTATTTGCATCGTCCTTTTAGTTCACTCCAAACACTACACTCGATTTCCATATATCTTTACATATATTCATTTTTTGTTTCTTCCTACTGATGCAACCACTCAACCAGTCACACATGTGTGGTTAGAGCCTTTTTCTACTACGTTGGTTGGACACAATGGAAAAGATATGCAACAGATCCTCTTTCAAATGGTATAACTTTTATCTATTTTTTATGTTGAACTGTATACTAAACTTTCTGCTAGATACAAAGATTACTCAAAAAATGTAACACACGCACATTTACTTATGATCGCAATGTTACCAAATAAATATATGCACTTCTAAAGCATGTTTGTGCACCCATGATTTACCAACATAGAATAGGCAGTGTCAACAACAGTCTCCGATAATATGATTGACAAAAGTGCTAGAATTAGTTTAGAAATTTAAAATGGTTATGTAACTATCTATGATACATTCTTTTTGTCTACCATCCGTTACTAATACGATACTTTCTTTTTTGCCATGTATACCCAATCATGAATCTAAAACAACAAACACTTACATTTACCATATTTAACCAACTGACTCCCTAAAAGTGATTATCCCATTCTTTGCTGTCACATTCAAGTTCGAAGTTTCCATTTGAATCACCCTTTACATTTAAACTTAAATTTCAATTATCATATTGATGAAAGCTTTAAGAGTTTATTTTTGTTCTTATACAGTAACAGTTAGCTTATTGTAACAGGTCTCGCATTAACCTAGCACTAAAGTCAACCACTTATGGAACAAAGCAACGGCTGCCAAGATCAATTAAACACTACATGGCTACAACACCATCACAGCAAGCCAGCAGACTACAACATATATCAAAACACAGGTATGTTCCAAAAAAATTAATTAGGCGCCATAAATCTTAAATTCATTGACTACTAACACATAAATAAAAAAGTATATTAAAATCATTGACTACTAACATACAAATAAAAAAGAGCATATATTAAAACATACATAAACATAAACATTACTAAGTTTTAGAAAACATATCCCCACAACCTTACCCATTTACACCATACCTTAAACCCAAAATATATTTCACAAACACCAAAAGAAACCAGATAAGTACACCATAGACTTCAGCTTCTCAATGAATGACAAAAGCTCCCCTGCTCGCTTCTGCTTCTTCATGACATTCACCAAAATCATTGCAACTTCTGTCAAATCTTCATTTGCAAATTATTCAATTGTGAAATGCTTTGCACACAAGAATCAAAAAGTAACAAAAGCTCTAACTCCCCAATGACACAATCCCTCTCAGCAACACGAGACCTTATATCTTGGGCTTTTTTCCTTAGTTCAGCTTCATCCAACATAGTGACAGTAACCTCCCTCTGAAATCGGACAACCATCATGTCCCTAACCAAACTTGAACCAGCAACAACAGCCAACTCCTTGCAGAAAGGCATTGGTGTAGTCATTTTTTTGTGGTTTTTAAAAAAATTATTTTCTGCTATGTGTGTGTGTTTAAAGTGAAAAATATCTTTTGGCTATGATTGATAAACTCTATTTGTAGATGACTTATAAAGCCATTTGATTTGATTGCCACCCTAGAGCCACCAAATGCAACTGTAGCTAATTATGTATTTGCCTTCCCCATGAACAAGCATTAATTGTCCAACCTTTCACATACCATGCCAATTTTTTTCAAGTGTACTCCAAAAAATGTCATATGCACTTATTAAAAAAAAAAAAGAAAACAAGTAAAAACACACACACACACACACACACACACACATATATATATACCAGACCGAAAGAGGGGAAAAAATAAAAATAATGTTGATACACAAATTTTGTTAGCATTACCAGTTTGACCCAAAAAAAGATCTAACAAAAGCAAATTTGTTTCTTATTTAAAAAGTATCTACAATTTGATGATATTGTATACTTTATTGCAACATTTAACTTTTTTTTTTAATTACACAGGTTTTTTTTACATCACAATAACCGTGACATTCAAGGACAGGAAACATGGTATAAAAATATTGCAAACGTTTATACACTGACAATAGTTCAATAGCTATATTGTATATTTGATTAACCAATATTGTATTCGACATATGTATTTATATATTCTTTTTTTCATTGAGTTTCGAATATTATACTGTTTCAAATCCCTCATCAAAACAATTAATAACAAATAAATCCCGTGTGCTGACACACTTCTATAAAAACGATAACATAAATGAAAAACAATTACTTTTAAACAATGGATTATGCAACTGATCACGGAAAAAAAAACAATTTTAACAAAAAATGAAATATGTTCACTATTTTTACATAAACAAACATAAAACAACAAAACATATACAAACAACATTTACAAATTACCTCAGGCAAAAACACTCCCGCAACAACGCGCGGGCTACGCAGTTCGTTTTAAATAAAATTAACCACAAAAGTAGAAAACGGTTTTTTTCTAAAAATCGGGACAATTTTTTGAGGACAAATGATGCAAAGATGTCAATTCACAAGTGATAATTTATTTGATTTTATACATATTATACATATCTATACTACTTATAAAATATTTAGCACCCTCTCTCCTATTTTTTTTAAGATGTCATTAATGTCTTTTCTAAGCATTACAATTTTTAATGCATAATGTACACAATACATACTTTTACTAATTTATCTTCCACAACATTTTCATGCCTCATTTATTATATATTTTTGAATTAGTATAGTTTTAATGGAAAAATGCACATATAAATGAATATGATGTTAAAATGCATGCAAACTACAAAGTTCCAAAACTATTATTATATCGTAAGAGTGTTTCGAGAACCAATCTAAATAAATTTTGAATTATTTTAAATAAAATTAACCACAAAAGTAAAAAACGGTTTTTTATAAAAATCGGGACAATTTTTTAAAGACAAATGATGTAAAGATGAAAATTCACAAGTGATAATTTATTTGATTTTATATATATTACACATATCTATACTACTTATAAAGCATTTAGCACCCTCTCTCCTAATTTTTTTAAGATTTCATTAATGTGTTTTTTAAGCATTACAATTTTTAATGCATAATGTACACAATACATAGCTTTTACTAATTTATCTTTCACAACATTTTAATGATTCATTTATTATTTCTTGTTGAATTAGTATAGTTTTAATTCAAAAATGCATATATAAATAAATATGATGTTAAAATGCATGCAAAACTACAAAGTTCCAAAACTATTATTATATCGTAAGAGTGTTTGGAAAACCAATTTAAATAAATTTTGAATTATTTTAAATAAAATTAACCACAAAAGTAAAAAACGATCTTTTGTAAAAATCAGGACAATGTTTTGAAGACAAATGATTGCTTGTGACTACAGACCTGTTCAAAATTAACCACAAAAGTAAAAAACGATCGTTTGTAAAAATTGTCCTGATCTTTTGTAATAAACAATATTAATGATACAAACATGTTCAAAATATATTTTATTTACTTATTACTAGGTGTTGATTATTACATATATATTTCATAAAAAAAATGTTTCTACTTACTTGTGACTACAGACCACTATCAACTAATTTGATTATAACCCCATAACATTATTGACTACCGTGACGCAAAATCACGCCACTTTCAATTATTTTTATAGAAATTAGTTTGATATTAACCATCACTTTTTTTAAAGTTACTCAAACTCATTATGTTTTCGCTATTGGTAAAGTTATTGTAAGAGAAAACATAAAATTGAAAACATTTTTTGCCAAAATTTTTATTACTTGATACCCGCCGCCGTAACGAGCGGGTACCCTACTATAATATTCTAAAGAGTTAAAATATGCGACATGAAACTTTTGGCATCCGCAAATTTATCATCACATAAAACGTTTCAGATTATAAAGCATGGTTCATTGAATTTTTTTATTTCAGGGTACCCGCCGCCGCATCGCGCAGGTACCCTGCTAGTTAAATATAAAAGTGAAATAAGTTTCTTTAAAACTTAAAATCTTAAAAAATAATTAATTAAAAAATGAGTAATGTCTTTAGGCAAAATATTTATATTTATAAGAAGCTAACATATTTTTTTAAATACTTAAGTACAATTTAAATCCCTAATTATCCTAACTCTCACTTATTCCCGCCGATATCTATACTACTATAATAAATATTTGGGACATGCTATTATTAGAAGGCTTAAAAATTAATATTCAACAAATTTCTTATAATGGAAAACAAAGCTTGTATCATACACATAATTAAAGTTGAAGAAAGAAAATTAAAATGTCTTAAGTTATATAAACTTGTAACAACCTAGAAAATTAAATATCTTAAATTCTATAAACTTATAACAACAACAAAAAAATTAAATGTCATTCAATTCTATAAACTATAAACTTGTAAGAGCCCTCTAATATTCATATAAATTACACCACACTTCAAACTAAAAAAAACAAAACCATCTTCACTTTCTCATACTCAATCTTCACTTTCTCTAGAAATATGCTCACTTACCATGAGCCGAGCACCACCAAAAGCCGACCACTGTCAG
The DNA here is from genome assembly GCA_910596185.1 of Chrysanthemum makinoi. Taxonomy (NCBI): domain Eukaryota; kingdom Viridiplantae; phylum Streptophyta; class Magnoliopsida; order Asterales; family Asteraceae; genus Chrysanthemum; species Chrysanthemum makinoi. Next base: position 166,078,129 of record OU343222.1, on the reverse strand, counting down.
CTATTTCTCTGAGCTAAAACCCATCCTCACATTTTACAACAGTGAACTATAATCACAAATAAAACAACCTCTGTCACATATGCCTCACGTCACCAACATAACCTCAACATCTAAAAACCCAACTCCGAACAAGAACTATCACTCGAATACAACAATCACGCATACACCTTGCTATTTTATATAAAATACCTTGATATTTCATAAAGTTATTTCAAAAATTCTCATCACCCGTGAAGTTATAATCATGAAAAATGTATAATCTAAAAAAATCACTCGCCAAAAAATTTAGTTATAGGGTACCCGCCGCCGCAACACGCGGGTACCCTGCTAGTATACATAAAAAATGTAGCACACACAAATTAACGTATTATATACTGTCTCATTGTAATCTTCTAGTAAGTAAAATATGTATAATTAGTGGTACAATGAGTTGAAAAAAGTTAAATGTAAAAGTGAGAGATACAAATAACTAATGCAACTCTAAATTATTTTAAATTGGCTTTTTTGGCGAGACTGTTACTTGCTTATTTCGATATCACAACAACGTATGTGGCTAGGCCGACAACCTAACACAAACACGAAATCGAACCAAACAAAATCAAGGGTTTTACCCCTTAATAAGGTCGGCCGAATGGTCAAGCTATGAGGGAAAGGGTTTTGTGATTTTGTATATTTTGTAAAACCTTAAAAAAAATGAAAAATCAAATAGTCCCTTTTATAGGTGAAAAGTTAAATCATTTCCATATATACCAAATTATTTAATTAAAAGATATCCTCTTTATTTTCTTTAAATAAAACGCCCCTGCAGTGACTTGTTATTCAATTCACGACATTTCCCCGTTACTTGTCGGTTCGTTAAACGTGTTGAGTTTGAACCGTATTGTAATACTATATGTACAACTTACATATATATAGAGTCTCTATTCATGCTAGATGTGTGACCAATTAGGCCAATAACCGTATCCGACCGTGTTAGCTATTTCTTGTTGTTCCGTGCACACAAATTCATCAGACTCCCACTTGTGTACAATACAACATCTAGATAGCTATACAGACAATGACCTTCATAGCATGGCCAATCATCGAGCTTCAAATACTCCATTGGTGTGTTCTTTCTTAGAACCTATCATCGGATTGAATGATATTAATGGTTGATTGTCATCATTTCCATTTATTTCTAATACCATGTCATAAATGAGTTATGGATCTCTGTCATTTCTCATTTAAACAATTATGTTTCTCGAATTTGAATACGAATAAGATATACAAACACTCATTGATTAACAATGACGTTTTGGGTCTGACCAGATAGTTGTTCATTCTATTCTTCGAGGGGTCTAATGGTATTAAACTCTAAACACATTTTAGAGGAATAAATCCCATTTTGACTATATGCCCATTTGCATGCGATGCATACCATGCGATCGTACCCTTTATAACTACCTTTTAAGAGTAGTGTTTGAGCAAACTAGGCATAATATGTCTAACATCAAAATGTCAACATATATCTCAAGTCTATGGAATTATGTGACAAACCATTTCAAGTTTCACTATTTGACGCTGATCATATTGGTTGTGGTCACTTCAATATTTATCTACAATAAATACATATGAATTTGGTCTCAACAAATATTCATCACCATGAATATATATTACTTCATCATTAAAATATAGCAATACTTCATATTAGTCTTATTTTGATCCTATTCCCATAAATCAGCCAACTATGAAGATTTAGAATACTTTAGAATAGTATTCATGGATTTAAACATGTAAATACATAACTTAGTTAATCATAAGTGAGACAAGCATACTACATATCTCTTTATCCATTATGAAATTAATTACATATGTTCCATTATCTTTGCTAAAACTTACTTATCAAGTTTTGGAAGTACCTAAACTTAGCCCTAAATCGTGTAAGCTTAGTTAAGGCATCACATTAGTCTTGGTCTTAGTAAAGAGCTTATACATGTTATGTTAAGTAGTAAACTTTAACAATCCTTAGTTTTCACATATAGTGAAAATGTGATGTATGTGTTGGTCATTCTCTTGAACTCTAAGGTTCATTTAGTGAGTAGGATTTTGCACTTGTTTTACCAACATGTTATTTCCTAAGGATTCCTCAATAACAAGAATTCAACATATTCCTTTATTATCTAATCCAAAATGACCCACATACTTGCTTCCCAATCACTTATATTTCATTTTGTAGATTAAGCCTTCAAGAGCTTTCCCTGAATATAAGAGTAGCCGAGCATCATCTCGCTTTGTTGTAAGGCTAGTGTCACGTTTACACTAATCCTTTCATAAAAATGAAATTACAAATGCAATCTTCAATTTCTCAAAGATATTAAGATATACAATATTATTTTCAGTAATCTAGAGTGTTTACGTATGTTATGTAAATCGGATTAGAGATAGGATGGGGTAACACCCCCAATTTCGTGATAGGAGCGGAATTCAAACTGAGTGTACTTAATGGTGTAACAATTATAATAATAAAAAACAAACTCTAGTTGAGTCATTTTAAAATATTTATCATTCGAATAATTGAAATAACAGAGCTTACAAAAGAGAGGTCCAGTAGTTTCACGGTTACATATTACATCAATATAAAGTTTTTGATGTTTTTCAAATGATAATACATAATATAGCCTTCTTTAATATTTGTGCCTCTCCGTTCCAACCTCGTACCTTAAGGAACTTAATAACAACTTTTAAAAATAGACGATGATGGCGATTGACTATATTCGAAATTTGTTACGTCCTTTATATAGAATGCTTGAGTGTTATAGAAAAAAAAATATAGGCAGCGCTTCGACGTGAAAGTGGTAATCTTTGAAAACCCGAGGCTATTTGAAGTTTATAACAATGCCTTCTTGAAAACCCGAAGAAAGAAGATCATAACAACTTCTTGTGAAAATCCGAAGAAAAGGATATCAAAATCTAGCTTTATCTTAAGAACACGTGAACTTTATTAACAAAATCTTAAGAATTTCCTTAGGTTTTAGGACTTTTAGAGATAAGAGAGGGGGTGCAAAATTTTCTAAGGTTTTAGGTTGCTATTTATAGGAAAAGATCTTGAGTTAACTACATATCGGGTTAAACTTTAACGTTAAATTTACACATGTTAACATCCTAAACAAGATGTTATATCACCAAGCCACATGGCCTGGTGATTCACCCATAGGTCGGCCACCATGAGGGGTGGTGACTAGATGGGTTGTTTTGATATTATCTTGTTTTACGGAGGTAGTTTTGATCCTTGTAATTACTAACGTTAACTATTTAAGTCGCGAAACTTAAAACCGGGTAACGTAAAAATATGAAACTTGTAAAAATGTTAAAAATTATCAATATATATTCTATCTTAGTAAATTAAATGAATGATAAGTTTAACGGAGTACGTAAACATTTTTAAAACCTAAAAACGTAGGCTAAATACGCGTAAAACGCAATTTATCAAAAATAACGAGTATACATGAAAATGACCATGCATTTGTTTAAAGTAAACTGAAATTAATCTAAAAGTGATTAAAAAATGTCAAAATGTAGTTTTCATTACGTGCGGGATAGCCTAACGGTTATACATAAAGTTTAAAAGTTACACGATTTAAGCAAAAATGAAAGACGTACAAAGTTTACGTGAAAATGAAAAAAGTGAAATATGACTCTTCAAATATAATTATAAGAAACCTAAAAGGAATATAGTGTGTAGAGAGACTATTGCTCATGGTTGGTTCAAGTTTAATGTACACACGCTAGTGACCTCATCTAACTACTCGTAAAAGTAAGTTACTCAACAATAAAAGATTAAATAAGGAAAGAAATTAATTAATTTCCTCATAAATTGTGAATTATTAAAATGGGAATGGTTTTGTTGTTTGGTTTTTCGTGTTGAATGGTAATGACCTGATGAGATTGATATAGATCAAGAAGCTCGGGTAGCACTTAAACAAGAACCATACTTGATGAGGAATTTTTCAAAACCACTAAGTTTACAATTTTCCTAGGCAATGTACCTAACCGTTGTATTGTAGTATAGGCAAGACACGAGGAATTGATCGTTCTCTAGGGGAATAGTATTGTGAAGGTTGAAGTGTATGACAAATTAGGTCTATAGGTGCAAGATGATTCTTTTTGTATTTTTATGTTTTATGAAAGCAAGTAAAATGTCAGGGTTTGAAAAGTGAGTTTTTTTATACTACTTAAGTAAAATACATAAAAACTAAATTAAACTAATTGCAAGAAATTAAAATTGGTAACTCTTATGATAGGAAAAACGTGTTTACTTAGATTATCTTTACTCCATAGTTATCTTTTATTAATTAGTCGAATTGTCACATCCTTGCTTAATTGGCGCGTTGTATTCCGACATTATCGTAGGGTGGTGCCAAATTCCCTACTCTATGAATGCATAAGTCTCCTTTAAGAAACCCTATGTCTACAAGTGACAAATAAGTTATCTCCCTAGAATCTCCTAAGCTCTACAAGCCGCAATTCACGCAATAAATACAACGAATAAAACCACCAATGCACTGTAGGGTATAAAAGCGTTTAGTAGGACTTTCAAGCTAATAAATGGGTGAAGAAGCTAGTTTTCCTACTCCTAACGCAAGACAACCAATCAAACAAGAGATGACAATTAATAATTAACAACTAGGTTTCATTAGATCTAAGCAAACACTAATTAATTTAGCCTAGCATCTTAAAGTGAAGAAAAAAAACATATAATCAAACAACACCTGGACATATTTAATGATTAAAGAGGGGTTACTTAACTTCAATAAAACATGGGAAAAAGTGGCTATAAAAGCCTAACAAAAGCTGTGAAATTCATCTAGGGTTTTGCCTCTTCAAAGTGTTACATGAATAATGGAAAATATACGAAAATATATATAGTTTTACAATTGTGACGACGTCACATTATGGTTGTGACGCCGTCAGCCCGCCGTCATTAGGGTTTCTTCAGTTGCATCACCATCGTTGTGATGGCGTCACCTTGTGTCTCTGACGCCGTCAAGATGTCTGACGCTGTCACTTTTGAATAAGTCTGAGACGTCTCGTGTAATTTTTACTCTGAATCTTGGTCTTCAAATACAAGTGACGCCAACAGATTCTAAACCTGCTCAAATGTTCTGAGCCGCCACATGAAAAATTTCCATCAAATCATCACGTCCAAATGCAAGTAACGGCGTCATGTTAAGGTTGTGACGCCGTCTGGAGTCCTTTTGCAGACAGATTCGCAACTTGGTTGTTTTTTTCATTTTCTTGTCCAAATTAGCCCAAGGGTTTGGTTTTCATCTTTTGCGTCTCAAGTACCTAAATTGTGAAAAGGAACGATTTAAGGAAATAATTGATCACAAATGTACGAGTTTAGAGCTTAAATGACCCCCTAAAAGCGCACATTTTAAATCCTTATCAAATATCCCTACACTTGGGATTTGCTTGTCATAAAGCAAATTTGCTTTTATCCAATCAATTTACAAGTTAATGGCCATTTAACATTGGTTTAAAGTAGTTTACAACATCCACAAGCTCTATAATAGTCAAACCAAGTACTGAAATTACATACTAGCACCTCACATAAAGTTTTTGGATTCTCTCATCTCTCGGGTGTATAAGTCGTATAACATGTATGGAAACGGGAATATTAAACACTCTCTACCTGTCAAAGCACATAGATTACCATAGGCTTTAGAAAAGATCAAACCTCCACCGCTTTGTCGTAATCACCTAGGATAAGCTATCAAAGAGGGCTTTCAAAGGGTTGTAACATTAGGTGTAAGGGTATGGAAAACACGGTTTGGTGGATATAGGGAATTTTACTGGTGACAAGTCAAACATCTAGATAATCACATGTAAAACGTGGCGTTGCTAAGCTAAGACTCGACTCACTAACTTCTAACTTTTTTTTTTGTATTTTTTCTTGAGACGGTCTTGACTTAAATAAAAGATAAAAAGGCGGGATGGTAGTCCTTTTTTTTTTGTTTTTTTTTCATACACTCTTGCCCTACCATCCACAAAATAATACATCATAAGGGATTTATAGTTGCATCCCTACACTTGAACTTTTAAATATATAAAACTAACTAATGACTCGAATTGCAAGGATAAAAACACATAGAGTACTTAAACATTTACGTAGATATGGGGATTATAATTTTCGTCCCAATTACTCCATAATAAATATTACTAAACCCATTAGCCCTAATCATCCCAAAACTGTATACACAAGATATGACTCGACTTAGCAACTATGTAATCAGCTAGACAATTAACTAAGGGTTTAACAAATAACAATAATGCACTAAAAATTAGTGCATACAAGGTAGGCTAAGGAGATTTGGGTGTAACATTTGAGGGTGGATTGTAAACAATTCTCTTCAATAATATTTCGGAATCCACCGAAATATCACGAGAACAACGAAAAGGATATGCTCAGAGGGGTTAACTAGGGGTATCTTGTACTAAAAATGAGTACATAGCAAGGGTGTGGGGTAAGGGTGACCGGTGTAGCCAATATAATTATAAAAACATATTTAAAACAAGGGTTATCCTAATATTTCTTATCATTTAGTTAATCCTAACTACATGAATGTAGCCCCACTAGCGATCTCTGAATGCATCACAAAAACAAGTTTTAGAATCTATATACTATTGGTATACTCATAAGCATTAAAAGTGAATGCTTTTATATCCTATATATCTAAAGGCGAATCTCACATTTTTGGGGTTGAATTTGAGTGGTAAGGTTTTTGTGCTAGCTATATAATTCCTATCTATGAGACGCTTTATTAAGACTAAAGTTTTATTCGTAAATGTCATAAAAATTTTTAAATTTGGTGCTAAAATTGCCCTAACAAGTATTTCTTTCGGTTTATTATACATTTACTAGAAAACACGACAAATATCAAGTAAGTGATTAGTTTCAGAGGTGTCCCTTTTCCCTCCCTACACTTAAACTGAACATTGTCCCAAATGTTCTTAAAAAGTACCAAATATATGATAATTGAAAAAATAAAAGAGATAAGAGAAACTAATATTCCCCTGATTTGCTACGCATGGATGATAAAAAAAATACGGTTAAATCTTCCTCCAAGAAGATAAGATCAATGATACGCTTCTATTCCAATATGCACTTGAATCTTCTTGTCTAATATAACCTATAAATTTCTAAGAAAACGAACATGAAACCTCGCATAAAATCGACGGTAAATATTATATATAATAAAAAATATCATAGAAAACGAATAAGATATAATGCTTGCAAAATTAATGTTTACAGAATCCTGGAATTTTTAAACTTCTGAAAATTTTCAAAAATTAAGTTTCGAGAGAAAAACAAAAATCTGTAAAATTGTTGCTACAGTGTCTGACGTCATCAGGTTATAAATCTGACATCGTCAGGAATGTCTTGACAGAATTTTAAGTTTCGTTTCTTGGAAAATTTCTCGAATAATCTATATTTTAAAACTTGGAATTTTCTGCAAAACATTCATTGTCACTCGATACAAGCATTTGACTCAAACAAACACATAAATATGATAGAATATATGTTCATCATAAATTGTAAATTTTCATGTTCGATTTGCGTTCTTTTAAACAAATGTGAACTTCCCTACACTTATCTTTTTGTAAAATACCTTTATATGTAATTAAGACGAGGTTAAAAATAAAATAAAGCATTTTCACAAATTTATTCGAAACATGGAAATTAAACAATAATGATGAAACATATATACGATACAAACAAACATAAATTAAAAGGAGACAAATAATTAAAAACATGGGTTGTAGCTAGTCTTGTAGCTAGACTCAAAGTCATGCCCTATCACGTGACTTCATTTTTAAAAATAATGTCTTCTTCATTAGCCAAATCATTATTACCTACTTGATAATGTTTTACTCGTTGTCCATTTATGGTGAATTCTCTATATTCGTTGTCTAGCAAAATTACGGTTCCATTACTCAACGACCTCTTTACTGTAAAAGGCCCATACCATCTAGACTTAAGCTTCCCTAAGAATAATCTCAACCATGAATTATATAAGAGTACTTTATCCCCTTCTACAAATTCTTTAGGAATTTTAATCTGTTTATCATGCCATTTCTTAACTCTTTCCTTATACGTTATAGACGATTAATAAGCCTCCAATCTTAATTCATCAAGCTCTTGAAGCTGTAAGAACCTATTACTCCCTGCTTTTGAGTATTCCATATTGCAAGCCTTTGATGCCCAATATGCTTTATGCTCAAGTTCGACAGGGAGATGGCAAGCCTTAATATAGACCAAACGAAAAGGAGTTGTCCCTATGGGCGTCTTATAAGCCGTCCTAAATGCCCAAAAAGCCTGATCGAACTTAAACGACCAATCCTTACTATTTTGGTTAACCATTTTTTCCAATATTCATTTTAATGCTCTATTGGTGTTCTCAACCTGTCCATTTGTCTAAGGATGATATGCACTTGAAAACTTATGGGGTACTCCATATTTCTTCATTACCTTTTCCATTTTGGCATTACAAAAATGAGCCCCCTATCACTAATGAGGGCTTTAGGAATCCCAAACCATGCAAACAATTTCTTAAGAAAGTGAATGACTAATCTGGCATCGTTTGTCTTAAGCGCTTGTGCTTCCACCCATTTGGAAACGCAATCAATGGCTACGAGTATGTATTCGTTTCCTCCATATGATGGAAAAGGACCCATGAAATCAATCCCCCATACATCAAAGATTTCACATACTTGAATATAATTCTAGGGTGCTTCATCCCTTGTTGAGATATTCCCAGCCCTTTGGCACGCATCACAAGTGTGAACTAATATCTTAACATTACGAAATATGGTAGGCCAATATAATCCTGCATCAAAGACTTTTCGTGCAGTGATATTTATTCCATGATGCCCTCCTGAGGGTCTAGCATGATATTCTCTCATGATTCTATCTGCTTCTCTATTGGCGATACAATGTCTTAGAATTTGATCGGGACATTTGCGGAACAAGAAAGGCTCATCCTAGAAATAATACTTTAATTCAATGAAGAATCTCTTCTTCTCCTGTCTGGTCGTGTAGCCCAGGAGAACCCTACTCGATAGATGATTAACATAGTCTGCGTACCATGGCTCAGTGTCCTTTATTGACATCAGCTGCTCTTCAGGAAATGAATCCCGAATTTCGCTGCTGTTTAATTCACCAAGATTTGGGTTTTCTAAGCGAGAAAGATGATATGCCGCTAGATTTTCAGCCCCTTTCTTATCTCGGATTTCGATGTTAAATTCTTGCAGCAGCAATATCCATCGAATGAGTAGGGGTTTAACATCTTGCTTCAAAATTAGATACCTCAAAGCTGTATGATCAGTGAATACGATGGTTTTTTATAGAACTAGATATTGTCGAAACTTATCAAAGGCAAAAAATACTACTAAGAGTTATTTCTCAGTAGTGGTATCCATCGAATGAGTAGGGGTTTAACATCTTGCTTCAAAATTAGATACCTCAAAGCTGTATGATCAGTGAATATGATGGTTTTTGATAGAACTAGATATTGTCGAAACTTATCAAAGGCAAAAACTACTACTAAGAGTTATTTCTCAGTAGTGGTATAGTTCTCCTGCGCATCGTTCATAGTTTTGCTAGCATAATAAATGGGCTGGAAATGTTTGTTCCTCCGTTTACCGAGGACAACCCATACTGCATAGTCACTAGCGTCATACATGATTTCAAATGGCAAAGAGACCACAAGAGTCACCATGATTGGGGCTTATGTGAGATCTTGTTTTAATTGATCGAAGGCTTCCTTACATTCCTGTGAAAAGACAAATGGTGCGTCCTTCACAAGTAGCTAGGTCATTGGTCGGGCGATCTTCGAGAAGTCCTTGACGAATCTTCTATAAAAACCTGCATGACCAAGGAAACTACAGATAGCCTTAATGTTTGCGGGATAAGGTAACTTAGATATTGCCTCAATTTTTGCTCTATCTACTTCGATCCCATTTCTAGAGACCTTGTGTCCTAGAACAATCCCTTCTTTTACCATGAAATGACACTTCTCATAATTTAGGACTAAATTAGTCTCCTCGCACCGCTTTAGCATTATTTTTAAGATTGGCGAGAAAATGATCGAAGGAGCTTCCAAACACCAAGAAATCATCCATGAAAACTTCCATGCTATCCTCCATTAGCTCATGGAATATTGCCATCATACATCGTTGAAAAGTGGCGGGGGCGTTACATAACCCAAATGGCATGCGTTTGTAAGCGAAAGTTCCATAGGGGCACATGAAAGTGATTTTTTTCCTGATATTCTGGGGCTATAGAGATTTGGAAGTACCCTGAGAATCCATCAAGGAAACAATAGTATTTATGCCTGACCAACCTTTCCAGTATTTGAACAATGAAGGGCAACGGAAAGTGGTTTCGGGTCGCATCGTTTAACTTCCTATAATCGATATAGACTCGCCAACCGGTAATCGTTCTTTGGGGAATCAACTCATTTTTATCATTTTTAACAACATTCACCCCCTTTTTCGGAACAACTTGGACTAGACTAACCCAAGGGCTGTCAGAAATTGAGTAAATTAGGCCAGGGTCGAGAAGCTTGGTGACTTCCTTCTTCACCACTTCCTTAATATTATGATTCACACGTCTTTGAGGTTGGACAGTTGGTTTATAATCTTCCTCCATAAGCATTTTGTGAGTACAAAACGTTGAATCGTCCCCTTGATATCTGCAACGCTCCATGCAATTGCTTCTTTATATTCTCTTAAAACCTCTAAGATTTTCCCTTTTTGTTAAGGTTTTAGAGAAGAATTTATGATTACTGGAAGCTGATCCTTCCCTTGAAGGAAGGCATATTCCAGGTAACTTGGGATTCTTTTAATTCTTACGTGAGAGGTTTTATGATTGAAGGTTTAAGCTTATTTTCAGGTTTCCGTAGTTCAAGGAATTCGATAGGTTCGGTGCATGGGTAAAAAGAAATGGCTCCAACTACTTTTGTTTATTCTCCCTCCTCCTCATACAGATTGTGTTGTCTTCATTCGACAACCCATTTGAGATTTGCTCATCGACAAATTCATCAATCTCGTCAACAAACTCATCAATTTCGCTGACAAAATACAATGAGCTATCTTGTGAAAGAGGAAAAGTTATCGTGTCTTTAATATCAAAGGTTAAGCTTTTGGATCCTACTCGCAGAGTTAGTTTGCCATCATGAACATCAATAATGGCACGAGTAGTGGCAAAAATGGCCTTCCCAATATTATTGGAGCGACATCATCCTCTTCCATCTCTAGAATCATGAAGTCAACAGGAAATCTAAACTTTCCTATCCTAACCAACACATTTTCGCATGCCCCTATGGGATACTTGACAAATCTGTTAGCAAGCTGGATGCTCATTCTTGTGGGTTTCAACCATGAATATCCAAGGTTTAAGAATAGCGAGTGGGGCATTAGATTTAGGCTTGCTCCTGTGTTGGGATTCAAAGACTTCTAGATGCTGTTGATTATCGTTGCTGGTCATATGGTTAAGACTGCTCTTGGGAATCAATGAAAATGCTCTAAGTGTGTTACTACTGTTGGTTAAGGAATTAAGACTGCTAGTGTACATTACAGCTGCTGATAACTTCAAAGGAAAATACAGTAAGTGGTTAATGCTACTAGAAGAAAAATTAGTGCTGCTAGTACTAACTTACAACTGCTGAAGAGTTAATACTGCCAGAGTAAAGATTAAGATTGTTGTTTGATTGTTACTACTGCTTATGTTATTAAGTTGGTTAGATATGTATAGAATGTTTAGATAAGTATAGAAACAATTTGATATACTTAGGAAATTATTATTATCTTGGAGAATACGTATTGTAACCCTAATAGGACTCCTTAATCTATAAAAGGAGGTCATAGGGCATATAGATTAGTATGTATGTTTTATATTTATAGCTTCAAGGTTGTAAATCCTAATACTAGGAAGAGTATTTATATTATTCATTAATAATATTGAAGAGTTTATTGTTTATTGTTTATTGATTGTGTTCTTGTGTTACGTTACAAAGTTCTTCTTTATATTGAATACTAGATTCCGTTTAGTATTTGATTAATTCAAGACAGTTTCTATTCTAGCTGTGTTAGTTTATCTAGCATAGCTAAACCTTTACAAGCTAAGGGAATTTGATCAAGTACATAACTGGGATCAACAAGTGGTATCAGAGCTTGTGGTTCTAGAAGCTGTGATCAAAGAAGAACCGGTTCTAATATACAAGATTTTACTGTTAAAGATGGAACAAGACGATGCACATATGGTTTCTGCATCAAAGGTTCCAGTGGTCAAGGATGGTGAGTATGAGATCTGGAGAATGCGAATTGAGCAGTATATCCATATGATTGACTTCCAACTCTGGGAAGTCATTGAGAATTGAAACTCTCCACCAAAAACAACAACATCTGCAGAAGGTGTTATGACTGTTGTGCCTCTTACTACTGTTGAAGAAAAAGCTCAAAGAAGATTGGAAGTTAAAGTGTTGGGTTTTAGGTTCCTTGCATCAAGAATTACTTTAAGTACTGGAACCACGGACAGGCTTGATAGAACCACGGACAGAAGAGTGTAACCACGGATGAAGACAACCGCGGCTAGTAGTAATGTGTAACCACTGATGATATATTGTAACCACTGCTAGTGTTTTGTATAGTCGGTTAGATAAATATGGAAAAGATATTTATCTTGTAGGTTACGTATTGTATAATGTATAGGACTCCTTAGCTTATAAAAGGAGGTTCTAGGTTTGATTAGATACGTAAGTTTTATATCTAAGGTCAATACACTTCAAGGTTGTAAAACCCTAATACTATAAGAGTATTCGTATTAATAAATAATATTGAGGTGTTGAATGTTAACTGTTCTTCTTCTTAAGGTTAAGTGTTAAATTCCGCATAATACTTAATAAGTTGTTATTCTAAGTCAGTTTCTATATTAGATCGTTTGCTCAACTGGGATCAACAAGTGGTATCAGAGCTTGTGATCTAGAAACTGTAATCAAGAAGAGGTTAAGTTAAGTTTTGTTCAAGAAAGATAAGATGTCTGACGAAACTCACATGGTGACTGCTTCAAAGGTACCCATGCTCAAGCATGGTGAGTATCAAATCTGGAGAATGCGAATGAGACAATACATTCGCATGATTGACTATGCTCTCTGGGATGTCGTTGAAAAGGGAGACACTCTTCCTAAGAAGGGTGAGGATGGCAAAGAAATTTCCATTGTTAGTGAAATTGATAAGGCTAAGAGAAAGTTGGAGATCAAGGCTCACAGTATTCTCTCCATGGGAATACCCAATGATTATGCTTTGGTTTTTGAGCAATATGAATCGCTAAAGAGTTACTTGGATGCTCTTGAGACAAGGTTTGCTGGCAATGAAGCTACCAAGAAGTCCAGAATGAATATGCTCAAGCATCAATTTGAAACCTTCACTGCTCTCAGTGGAGAAAGATTGATGGCACATACAATAGACTTCCAAAACTTATCAGCCAACTGAAGTCTGTAGATTATAAGGTTCTTCAAGAAGATATTAATTTGAAGTTCATTAGGAGTCTATCATCTGAATGGGCTATTCATACAATTGTGTGGAGGAATAAGGAGGACTTTCCTAAGATGACTCCGGATAATCTCTTCAACAACTTGAAGGTTTATGAGTCTGAGAATAACTTTGCTAATGCATCTACTGCTAATCCAAACATTGCTTTTGTCTCCACTAATCACAAGAGCTCACAAGATGTATCCACTGCTGCCTATGGTATATCCACGGCTATTGCAAACAATACCACTGTTAGTGATAATGTTAGTGATGGTGCAATTTGTGCTTTTCTGGCTGATTTAACTACTAGTGTTATTGTGTTGAATCAAGATCTGGATCAAATTGATCCTGATGATCTAGAAGAGATTAATCTTCAATGGCAAATAACAATGTTAACTCTCCAAGCAAGGAAGTTTTTGAGGAGGACTGGAAGACAAGTTAAGTATGATGGTCAAAGGAGAGCAGGGTTCGACAAAAGCAAGATGGAGTGCTTTAACCGCAAGAAGAAGGGTCACTTTGCAAGGGAATGTCGAGCTCCTAAGAGGATTGAAGGTGTTAATAAGATCACTGAAGAGTGCTCCTTCTTCAGCATTGGTGGCTCAAGATGGTCTTGGTGATTATGATTGGAGTGATCAGATTGAAGAAGGACCTAATGCAGCTTTTCTTGCTAGTGAAGCTTCAAAAGAGCATAACTTTGCTCTTATGGCTTATGCTTCATCTTCTGGTTCAGATTTTGAGGTATCTAATGAGTCTACTTGCTCTTTTAAATCATGTAATGATAACTTAGAATCTCCAAAAGCTATCACTGAAAGTATGAGGAAAGAAGTAGAAAGACTAACTATGGATAACTTAGGTTATAGGGTTGGTCTAGAGAGTGTGGAAGAGAAGCTTAGATACTGTATTAAATGTGAGTTTGAGTATGTAGATAAGATCAATATATTAGGTGGTGAAATTGATCTTAAAAATAAAGAGATTAAAATGCTTAAAGAGAAACTTGAACTAGCAGAGAGTGAAAAACAAAAGGCCCTAGATGAAAAAGAAAAACATGTTGTTAGGGTAGCTAAAACACAATTTGCTTCTGATCTAGTTCATAAATCTATAGAGAGTCATCTAATGAAAAAGGGTTCTAGGATTGGATACAACAATATGCCACCACCTACTCTTATGCAACATGCACCACCTGCTAAAGAACTGTCATTTAGTAGTGAATTTAGTTTTAACAAACCTGTTGAAGGAATAAGTAAGACTGAGAAACCTAAGATAAGTTCGATATGTCCTCGATGCTCCCATCATTGAAGATTGGGAATCAGATTCTGAGGAAGATAGTAAAGTATCAACACAGCCTGAAAAGTTAGAACCTATCAAGAAAGTTGATACTAGACAAGCTAATTTTGTACCTAGATTTGGAGCTAAAGTTACCAAGAAAGTAGTAGAGTACAGGGAAATACCTAGGAACCAGATGCAACAATATAAACCTAGGGGTAATCAAAGAAGCTTAAATGGTTTAATTTCTAACAGATTAGGTGATGAATTTCAATGTGTTAAAAAGGCTTGTTTTGTATGTGGTAGTTTTGAACACTTACAGAGAAATTGTAATAAAATCAGACCACAAGTTTGGAATCATTGGAGGAGGGTAAATCACCAAAACTTTTCAAAGAAACATGATTCCTAAAGCAGTGTTAATGAGGAATGGGAATACAAAATCAATTGTCACTGCTTCTCCCAAATGGGTTCCAACCACTGCTAAGCAAAGTGTAAATACGGCTAAGCAAAATCAAACCATTGATAAGCCAAAAATCACCACAGATAACAATGAAGTTTTAAAAATTCCAAAGGTGATAACTGATACAGTGGTTGGAAATCATTTTATGCTGTTAAGGCCTCAGCTAGTTGGCAATGGAAACCTAAGACCAAGGTTTTACATCATGTCAACTGTGCATCAATGGACCTAACCAAATTTGATTATATTGATGCATAGGGCAGACCCAAGTCAGTATTGGCTTGGGTCCACAAAAGGAACTAACTTGTTTACTTTCATGTGCAGGGCAATCTACAAGATGAGCTAAAAGATAAAGGAGTTTTTGATAGTGGTTGCTCTGGGCACATGACTTGGGATGGGAGCAACCTGGAAGATTTTGAAGCTTTTGATGGAGGATATGTGGCTTTTGGCAATGATCCAAAGGGAGGAAAGATACTTGGAAGAGGCACAATCAGAACAGGAAATTTGGACTTTGAAAAAGTCTACTTGGTCATGGGTGCATAAGGAGCTGATTTACTTGCTATATCTCTTGGTCATTTGGAAGAAGTGATCTCATGTATCTGCTGATGGTCTGTTGTAACCACGGATAGTAGTTCTGGAACCGCGGATAGCATGGAGTCTAGTTTTGGATAGTATAGGGGCTGTTTGGTAACATTGGCGAATCTATATCACTCTCCCCAACTCACGGACGGATCATTTATTTGATTCTCAAACCACTTCCAATTGGCGCTCAACCTTAACCCTAATCACTTTTTTTTGCAAAATTCACCAACTCACATCATTATTTTCCTTAATCAAAATGGCTGAAAAGTATTCCACTTCACATAACCTAGTTGCCATTCTCACCAAGAATGCTCGATCTGAAGGGTTTCATCAAATGATTGATTTCTTAGTTCACAGTCCCATTCATTATGCTTTAACTGTTACACCCACTATTCTTAAAGCCTACATACATCAGTTCTGGAAGAATGCTACACTTGTAATGGTTGATGGTGTGGAGATGTTTCGCTTCGAGGTGGATGAGCATGTTATTTCATTCTTGAGGATATCATTAGAGAGTTTTGCAGTTTGATGATCTGATGGGGTTGACAATCTTTCAGATGTTGAGATTGTTGCTGGTTTAGAGAGATTAGGATATACACATAGAGGTGAAAAGGTAAAATTCTTTAAGAGTTTGTTTTCACAACAATGGAAGTTTTTGATTCACACCTTGTTGATGTGTATGAGTAACAAGACCACAGGTTTTAATGACTTTCCTTCAAAAATTGCTACTGCTATTATTTGTTTATCTAAGGGAAGGAAGTTTAATTGGTCTAGAATGATTTATGAGGGGTTAGTACAAAACATTAGGAAGAAGGGTAAATACTATTTGTATCCTCGGTTTGTTCAACTGATTGTAGCACATCAAATTGTTGATCCTATTGAACATTCTAGAGAGTATGAAGTACATCATATGCTTCCTAAAGTTTTTGCACATATGAGGAATCAGCCACAGAATGTACAAATTAGAGATGTTCCTTTATTTCCTCACATGCTTATTTTGCCTACTGCTCCTGATTTTGATGAAGGTCTTGACAATCAACTGCTTGTCACTGACAGTACACCTCCAACCACTGACACTACACCTCAAATCACTAATATTTCACCTATTGTATGGACTAGGAGAAAGAAGGGCACTAAGCTTCCTCAGGCTAGTGCTAGCGGTGTTGCTCATGAGGTGTCACGGTGATGAAGGTGACATGATTGGAAGGGCTTCCACTACTGATACATGCTTAGATGCTGATCAGGATAGTGGAAACATAAATAAGACCCAACCATTGGCAACTTCTAATGTGGAGAGTTCCTTGGAACTTAACACAGGTGGAGGAATCCCTGGCCACTTGGCTAATACAGGGTGCATAGATGTTCAGGCTCGGTCTGATGCTATGTTTTCTATATCCAAGTATTCACCTCTCGGAGCGTTAACACTCGAAGTGATGAGGATAGGTTGGAACCTGAACATGAATTGACGGATTCTGAGTTTGTACATACCGACTTTTCCAATGAACCACCTCTCGGACCAGTTCACACAGGTCGAAGTGGGGAGGATATTCTTGAACGCTTAAATGAATTGACGGCCAAATGTACCAAGATGGAGGAGACGATCTCTAATCTCAAGGAATTGGCTGGGTTTCATGAAAAGGATATTCGGCGCTTGAAGCACAGGGTTTTGGTGTTGGAGAAGATAAAAGGCCGGGCTTCTGCTTTGAGGAAGCTAAGGAAAAAGAAGATGAACTCCTTTCCAGCTCTGAATATGGAGGATGTATCCAAACAAGGGAGGAGTGAAGGCAAGAATTCAGGGGAGGATGTTAATGTATCTATGGAAGAAGATGTTGATAGTGGAGATCAAACATTTGTGGTATCTGATAAAGATGGGAATGAGGCAGTTCTTGAAAATGTGAAGAAGGTTGTAGAAGATGTAGTATTGAACACAAACATGGATGGTATGTCTGAAACCACGGTTAGTACACTTCTAACCATTGATGCTGTAATGACATAGCAACTATAAACACTACAACTATACCTTCAGCAATCATACCCACTGCTATTATAACCACTTCCACTGTTGTAACAACTCTCTCTATATTACCATCTAAGCCTAAAGAAGTAGAGAAAGAAGCTGCAAGTATATTGATTAATCTGAGCAAAACATCATCTATTTCTACACCCATCATTGCACCTGCTTTATCTGTTCAAACTACTGCAACTAAACCCAAACCCAGAGGAAAAACTTTAGTTATTGGTGAACCACTGAAGAAGAAGGTGATTCAATCTGATGTTGGAAAGGGTAAAGGTATTGCAGTACCAGAGTTGAAGTTTAAATCTAGAGCAGAACAAGAAGCTTTTGATGACGACTTTGTAAAGAATATGGTTCTGAAGAACAAGCGACTTTGGATAAAAGAAAGAAAGAAGAGGAGGAAGCTAGTGAGAAATGGTTAGCTATATGGTATAATTCACAAAACTATCTTCAAGCTTCTTTACAAATTCTTGATGAGTTTACTGCACAAGAATGGGCATTGCTGGATGATGAGGAGAAAGCTAGATTGATGAGTGAATGGGCAAGAAAGGTTAGCAAAACAAAGAAACAGGTTATAAGAAAGAAACCTCCAACTATGGCTCAGATGAGGAATGTATTGATGAAAATTATTAAGAATTCAGGCATTTATGTTTCTGATAATCTTAGTAAATGTTCATTTGAAAGAATTTTGGAAATCTATGAGAGATGTATGAGGATTAATGTAGATGATTTCTGTCCAATGAATTCTGAGAAGGAAGATGAGTGGATAAAGAAGCATGATGAGTGGATGCTAAGTAAAAGAAAGAGAAAATCTGAGATTCAAGAAACATCTGATTCTAAAAGATTAAAAGAAGCTGTAGATGTTAATCAAATTGTTTCTTATGAGTTTAAGCTTAATGATGGAAGTGAAGGAGTTTGGAAAATTTAAAGACTCAACAATGAAGTTTATGAGTATAATAAATTTTCACAAATGCTTCAGTATTTTGAAAGGGATGATTTGATGGATCTCTGGAGACTTTACAAGAACAAGTTTGGTGAAGTGCATCCAACTGATAATCATGAGAGACTGGTCTATTATAATTTGAAGATTTTATTTGAACCAACTCATGATGAACCTGAATGGAAAGGACTTTACAATGGTACTGTAACAAGCTGGTTTTTATATCAAACTTGTGGAGTTCATGTTTTAAATGTTTCTGGAAAAATTATTCACATGCTTGTAGAAGGTGAATATCCTTAGTTGAATAAGTATCCAGAAATTATTGTTCAGATGTTGAAACCTGGTATTATCAAGATGCTGTTACCCTATGATGGTCAAGCCTATGATTTGTTGAAGAAGTATAAGACAATTCTTAAATCTCATAAGTGTTTGGCTACATCCTCCATTTCAGATGTTTTGAGCTTAAAGGAAACTTGAGAATTCTGTTGGAATGTATCAAGTTTAGGGGAGGATTGTTGGGTTTTAGGTTCCTTGCATCAAGAATTACTTTAAGTACTGGAACCACGGACAGGCTTGATAGAACCACGGACAGAAGAGTGTAACCACGGATGAAGACAACCGCGGCTAGTAGTAATGTGTAACCACTGATGATATATTGTAACCACTGCTAGTGTTTTGTATAGTCCGTTAGATAAATATGGAAAAGATATTTATCTTGTAGGTTACGTATTGTAAAATGTATAGGACTCCTTAGCTTATAAAAGGAGGTTCTAGGTTTGATTAGATACGTAAGTTTTATATCTAAGGTCAATACACTTCAAGGTTGTAAAACCCTAATACTGTAAGAGTATTCGTATTAATAAATAATATTGAGGTGTTGAATGTTAACTGTTCTTCTTCTTAAGGTTAAGTGTTAAATTCCGCATAATACTTAATAAGTTGTTATTCTAAGTCAGTTTCTATATTAGACCGTTTGCTCAACTGGGATCAACATAAAGCAATAAGTACTTTTATGATGTCCATACCTAATGAACATTAGTTGAAGTTCAACTCCATTAAAGATGCCAAGTCTCTTATGGAAGCTATTGAAAAGAGGTTTGGAGGTAATGCTGCTACAAGGAAGACAAAGAAGAATCTCTTGAAACAACAGTATGAAAACTTCTCTACATAAGGTTTTGAGATAGTTATCAAAACTTTGATCGAATTCAAAAGCTTGTAAGTCGACTAGAGATTTTGGGTGAGCAAATCTCTCAGGAAGATGTGAATCAAAAGTTTTTGAGAAGCTTGTCCTCTGAATGGAACACACATGTCGTTCTTAGCTAGTCAACCCAATAGTCCTTAACTGATAAATGAGGATCTGGAACAAATTCATCCAGATGATGTGGAAGAGATGGATTTAAGATGGCAGATGGTTATGTTGACAATGAGAGCTAGGAGATTCTTAAAGAACACTGGAAGGAAGCTGGCAGTCAATGGGAATGTTAACATAGGCTTTGACAAGTCCAAGGTAGAATGCTATAACTGTCACAGGAAGGGACACTTTGCTAGAGAATGCATGGCTCCAAGACTCCAGGACTACAAGGATAGGGAAAGCTCAAGAAGGAGTGTACTAGTGGAGACGCTTGCTTCAACAGCATTGGTGTCATGTAATGGTCTGGGTGGCTATGATTGGAGTGACCAAGTTGTAGAAGGACCCAACTATGCATTGATGGCTTATTCATCTTCAAGCTCAAGTTCTGACTCTGAGGTATCTAAGAATTATGGTTGTACTTATAAATCTTGTTCAGAAAATATTGAGTCAGTTAAATCTCAAAATAATAAACTGTTAGAAGATTTAAGGAAGTCTGAGTTGTTGTGTTTAGGTTATAAATTAGGATTAGAGTCAGTAGAGAAAAGACTTGAATATTTTAAAACAAATGAGTCTGAGTATGTTGAAAAGATTAATGTTTTAAAAAGTGAACTTTATGTAAGAGATGAACTAATTAAAGAGCTTTGGAGGAGGCTTGAAAAGGCTCAAAAAGAAAAAGATGAAGTTCAAAAAGAAAAACACAATATTTAAATAAGTTTAGACATGTTTGAACATGCATCTGAGAGTGTTAACAAGATAATAGAGTGTCAAATTGTTAGCAAATGTAAAATAGGCTTAGGTTATAATTCATTCCCCCCTCATATTATAGGAAAGTTTGTACCTCCTACACCTGATTTGTCCTTTACTGGCTTAGATGAGTTTGCAAATAAGAATGTAGATGAGAGTATCAAGGCTAATACTTTTGAGGAAGAACCTAAGATAGTTAGGAATGGTGCCACAATTATTGAAGATTGGGTGTCTGATGATGAGGATTAGGTTGTAGTTACACCTAAGGTTGAAAAAAAGGTAGTCAGGCCTAGCATTGCTAAGGTCGAGTCTGTTAAAACTGATAGGAAAACTACTAATACTATTGAGCAACCTAGGACAAACACATACAGTCCTAGAGGAAATCAGAGGAATTGGAATAACATGATGTCTCATGGGTTAGGAAGTGATTTTCAGATGTTCAATAAAGCTTGTTATGTGTGTGGTAGTTTTGAACATTTGCAGTATGATTGTACTTACCATCAAAGACAAAGGGTGGTAAAACCAGTTTGGAACTATGAAAAAAGGGTGAACTATCAAAACTTTGCTAAACAGGCTCACCCCTATGCTCAAAGGACCATGGTTCCAGGATCAGTTTTAATGAAATTTTGCCTAAAATCTCTTAGTACTGCCAGACCAGTTAATGTTGCTCAAACAAAAACAACAGTTAATGGTGTTAAAAAAATGTTACATTTTCATAAAACAACGCATTTAACTGTCAAAAGGCCTATTTAAAAGAAAACAACACTTAATAGTGCTAAGCCAAAAGCAGTAATTAGTACTGATGAGGCAAAAACAGTGGTTAATGTTGTTAAGGGAAACTATGTTCATGCTGTTAAGCCCTTAGCTTGTTGGGTTTGGAAACCAAAGATTAAAGTATTAGACCATGTTTTTAGATACAATAGTGCATCAATTACCTTAAAGAAGTTTGATTATATTGATGCATAAGGCAGATCCAAGTCATTAATGGCTTGAGTACCCAAGAGAAACTGATTTCTTACCTTATGTGCAGGGCAATCCATATATGGATTTATAGGATCAAAGAGTGGTTGACAGTGGATGCTCAAGGCACATGACAGGGAACATGTCCTATCTTACTAATTTTGAGAAGATTGATGGAGGATATATCATCTTTAGAGGAAATAACAAAGGTGGAAAAATTACTGGGAAATGTACCATTAAGACAAGTACATTGGACTTTGAAAATGTGTATTTTGTAGAAGAGCTTAAGTTTAATCTCTTTAGTGTCTCACAAATGTGTGACAAAAAGAATAGTGTCTCTTTACTTACACTGAATGTATCATCTTATCTCTAAATTTTAAGTTGATTAATGAAAGTCAAATTCTACTTAAAGTTCCTAGAATACATAATATATACAGTGCTGATTTAAAGAAAATGGTTCCTAAAAGTGGTTTAACTTGCCTTTTTGCAAAAGCCACATTTGATGAATCTAAACTTTGGCATAGAAAGCTTGGACACTTAAACTTTAAAACAATGATTAAATTGGTTAAGGGAAATCTTGTAAGAGGTTTACCTTCCAAGCTTTTTGAAAATGATCAAACATGTGTTGCTTATCAGAAGGGAAAGCATCACAGAGCCTCTTGTAAGTCCAAAAACAGAGAACTCTATCAGTTTACCTTTACATATGTTGCATATGGATTTGTTTGGTCCAATATTTGTAAAAAGCTTAATGAAAAAGATGTATTGCTTAGTTGTCACTGATGACTTTAGTATATTTACTTGGGTTTTCTTTTTAGCTAAGAAGGATGAGACTAGTGGCATTCTTAAATCCTTTATAACTAGGATAGAAAATCTATAAATCACAGGGTTAAGATAATCAGATGTGACAATGGAACTGAGTTCAAGAATCAGGAGATGAATCAGTTTTGTAAAGTGAAGGGTATTATGAGATAATATAGTGTAGCTAGAACTCCTCAAAAATGGTGTAGCTGAGAAGAGAAATGGAACACTAATAGAGGCTGCTAGGACAATGCTAGCTGATTCTAAATTGCCAATTACCTTTTGGGAAGAAGCAGTTAATACTGCTTGCTATGTGCAAAATAGAGTTTTAGTTGTTAACCCTCATAACAAGACCCTATATGAACTTTTACATGGTAGAACACCAATTCTAAGTTTTATAAGACCATTTAGGTGCCCTGTCACTATCTTAAATACCATAGATCACTTAGGCAAGTTTGATGGTAAAGCTAATGAAGGATTCTTTGTTGGATACTCTCTAAATAGTAAAGTCTTTAGAGTGTTCAACAGTAGAACTAGGATAGTGGAAGAGAACATGCACATTAAGTTTAGTGAGAGTACACCTAATGTTGTAGGTAGTGGACCAGATTGGCTGTTTGATATTGATGCACTAACTAAATTAATGAATTATGAGCCAATTACTGCAGGTACACAGTCTAATGGTTTTGCAGGTATAAAAGCTAATAATAATGCAGGTCAAGCTAAGAAGGAGACAAGACCGGGCAAAGATTACATTCTTCTGCCATTATGGACTGCTGATCCACCTTTTCCACAACTCCAAAGAGTTCTCTAGATGATGGATCCAAACCTTCTAATGATGATGGAAAGAAGGCTACTAAAGGTCCATATACAAAAAGTGATAGTGATGATCAAGAGCAGAATGATAAAGTTAACAGTCCTAACGATATTAATACTGCTAGTGTTGTTAACAGCACTAACAATATTAATACTGTTAGTTCACCTGTTAATACTGCTAATGTTAAAGTTAATGCTGTTGGAGATGAAGAATATCTGTTTGATCCAAACATGCCTCCTTTGGAAGACTCCAACATATTTATCTATTCTGGTAGTGATGAAGATGAAGATGATAAATACATGGCTGACATAACCAATTTGAAAAATACAATTCCAGTTAGTCCTGTTGCAACTACCAGAGTTCACAAAGATCATCTATTGAATCCAGTGATTGGAGATGTGCATTCTGCTGTACATACAAGGAAGATGACCAAGGATTTGAAGGATCATGGGCTGTTTGTTAGATCTCTTAAACAAAGAAACATTCATCAAGATCTTCAAAACTATTTGTTTTCTTGTTTCTTATCACAGGATGAACCCAAGAAGGTGATATAAGCACTGAAGGATCCAAGCTGGATAGAGGCTATGTAAGAAGAGCTTCTACAGTTCAAGTTACAAGAAGTTTGGACTTTCGTGGAGTTACCTACTGGCAAGAGGGCTATTGGTACAAAATGATTTTTCAGGAACAAGAAATATGAAAGAGGCATTGTGGTAAGGAATAAAGCAAGACTAGTAGCACAAAGATACACACAAGAAGAAGGGATAAACTATGATGAAGTGTTTTCCCCTATTGCAAGAATTGAAGCAATAAGACTGTTCTTAGCTTATGCTTCATACAAAGACTTTGTGGTGTACCAGATGTGTGGAAAACTAGAAGGGGAGGTTGAATAGTTTTACCGATTAAAACTTCGTTTTAACGTATTTAGATCAACTTATGTCAATCTATTTAGATTGTGTGTTGGATATTGATAGATGAACATATAAGTAAGTAATGCAAGAGATAAAGAGTAAAGGAACACAAAACCACGACACGAGTATTTATAGTGGTTAGCCTACAAGGACACGTTCCTTGCCTTACTCCACTCCCCGAGTACCCAACTCGAGAGTTTCTAAGCACTACACAACACAAGCTCCTTAATGTGGCGGAGAAGCCTTCACAAAGTTGCCTACTCTCTATCCGGTACAAGGCTAGACACCGAGTTCTTCCACGAGGTAGAACCAAACCTATCACAACGTCGCCTACAGTTTATCCAGTACAAGGCTAAATACCGAGTTCCATTACAAAGGAGGAACTACTACCCAAAACTACACCACAACACAACTACCTAAAGGAGACACACTCCTTTTCACAACACCAGAAAGGATATCAACATCCTTTAACCCAAACTACACAACTTGTACATCGACGCACCATATCGATTTTACACCTTTGGCACCATTCACTAATGCCTTCAACATGACACTTCTATGGAGGGAGGAAAGAACTATCAACAAGATGCACTTCAGTGATCTTGATGATGATGAAGCTTAGCAACTCATGACCTTGAGTTTGCACGTCTTCAAGAGGTGGTGATCTCGCCTTTAAGAGGAACCTAGAGAATCACACAAAGATAAAACTACATAGAATGATCCTTTGGATATGTGGTTAGAGAGGTTATAATACAAAGAGAAAGTATATCTAAGAGTGGTAGTGAGCAAGAGAGAAATGGCTCACTATTTATAGGCAAAATATGCCTACTGTCCCACGGTTCCAGTAGATACCTCACCCAAGGGATCCGGCCAGTGCAAATGGGTCATAGAATTTGGATCATGGATACCCAACAAGATGCAATGTACCTAGTCAATGGGTTATGGATCTTGGGTCATGGGTTATGGACTTTGGGTCATGGATCATAGATAGTATCCAACATGATTTCATGCAATGGGTCATGGGTTATGGATCATGCTCCATGGGTATGGGTTACGGACTTTGGTTCTTACCCAACAAGATTCATTGTACCTAGTCAATGGATCATGGGTCATAGGTTATGGACTTTGAGTTTTACCCATTACTTACCCATTACATCATATACAAAATACATATACATTTTTATAAGATGTAAGTAAACAATATTACTTATAAGTGTTTTATAAAAATGTCTTTGGTTTTATATAACTTATTTACTAAACATGTTTTAATGGTTTTAATATGTTTAGTAAAAGTATGTTAGTAAACTATTGGCTCAAAGCTTTTACGTATTTTATTTATTTCGTTAAAATGATTTTACGTTTGTTATCGACAAAATATTAGAAGATCGTAAAATATAAATAAACGTTTTTATGGTTTATTTGTATTAACAATCTCCCCCTTTTTGTTGATGACAAGACATAAGATTATTTTAAGGAAAAATAAAATTCGTAAAAATTTGAATTGGAGTTTTTACTCTCTTCTCCCCCTTTTTGTCGAAACAAAAAGAGCGTCGAAAAGAAACCAACACATAGTGGAAAATGTTTTTGAGAAAAACTTATAAAAAAAAACGAGAAAGAGTTAGAAAAAGAAAAGTAAAGAGAAGTAGTAAGACAAGAGAAAAATTTTCGTCTTAGCACCCCCTTGACGGATGCTTCCTTTTGTTGAGGGCATCAAGTAATTAGGAAGGCTAAACAAGTGTATTGCAAGTATTTTTGCAATGGTTTTAATTTTCACGAAATGCTCCCCCTTGACGAGTGCTCCCTTTTGATGAGGGCGTCAAGTAGTTAGGAAGCCTAAGTGAATGTATTGCAAGTGTTTTGCAATGCTTTGCTTTGACGAAAATCTCCCCCTTGTTGAGGATGTCAAAGTCTTCATGTGTATTTTGAAAATCTACAAAACAGAGGTTCGAAAACAAGTATATGGTGCATTGTTTCCTACAAATGAGCTTCAAATTAGCTCAAAACTCATAATCTATTAGACGGTTCTGCCGGATCCTTCATCTGAGGGATCCGTTCAGGAAAAATCTTGGGAACCGTGTACCTATAACTTATTGGCAGCAATGTAGATATGAGTAGTGACGTAAACATCCAAGTGGGTTATGTATTGTTACACCAAATGTATTCACATAACTATATAACATACAAACATGTAGTTTTATTTAATAAAACATGAGAAATGATACACCTATCTCCAAAACTAAGAAAATGATACAAACATGTATTAAATTAAAAATTCCTAACACTTCTAAGTTGTGCCTAAGACTAGAGGAAAAAACCACTTGTGCTTGCATTCCTATGTTTTAGGGACGATTAGATTTGTTGACTTCATCAAAACATTCAAGAAGGTGATAGAACATGAAACGCACTTCATCACGTACTTCATGAACTAACCCTTGGACATGTTGACAATGAAAGCAATCATTGTTATGGCTAGGGAATGGTGGTGGTAAGAATGGAGCGGTTTGAGGTGGAAAGTTTGATGAGGAAGGTGGAGGTACCACAAAGGATGGAGGGATTTGTGGAGGCAAGTTTGATGAAGTCGGAGGTGGTTTAACTAGGGGTGAAGGTGGTGATATATGTGTCGGTGGTGGAGGTAAAGAAGTATCTACTTCCATATGGTTCGGTTGTTGAGTTTAGTGATTCCTCATAATCTAAAATGGACCATTTGAGGGTGAAGGATAATAGGATACGGGTGCTAGTGTGGTTTCAACACCAAAGTTTTGGTGAGAGGGTTGTTGTGGCACCATTTTCTCAATTGATGAGAACGTCGGCAATGGTGGTGGATGAGAAGGCCTAGGTGGCAAGTATTCTAAGCTGTAAAGGTTTGGGGATGAAAGTGGTGTGGTGAAAGAGATAGCTCTAGGTACTAGTGGTGATAGTTTGGTTGCTTTAGTGGAGGTAGGAGTGTCTGATTTAGGAGGTATGGTAGTGTTTGGCAAAGGTTGTCTTGTGGGAACAAGCCTTTTGGGAGTTGGTTTGATTGATAGAGTTGGTTGTGAGGGAGTTATAGTGTTTGAGGCTTTGATGGGTGATGATTCGGTTGAGGATATTTCATGAACAACACGAGCAATTTTTTTAGGAGGTCCTTTGGTTGATGAGTTTGCACTAGGTGCTTTTCTCATGGTGAAATGTTAAAAGTGAGAAATGTAAAAGAGAGCTTTAGCTACTGAGAATGAGTGTTTGAATGGTGATTTAGAAGCACAAACACAAGTGGTTTATGAAGGAAGAAATTAGGTAAGTGAATTAAATCTTAAACCACTAAAATTCTTCAAATTCTAATGATTTGCATGCACAAGAGTCAACTACAGAGTTGTTCTGATCTAGGGAGTCATTTAAGATAATGTGGAGTGTTTAGATTAACAAAGAGGATTTGAAATGATTATATCAAGTAAGTTTAGGTGTTCTGTACAGACGGTTCTTATGGATCCCTCACTTGAGGGATCCGGCTAGCCTAATGCCAGGGATCCGGCTCTCAGAAGCCAAGAAAAAGAGTGGTGCAGTTCTAGTAAGGTCTAGCACCTACAAATCTTGAGTGATTTAGTCTCCTCAGGTGTCTTAAATGGTATGAGACTTAAATGATCAAGCATAATGAGTGAGGGTAGCTAATGATGTCTTTTATGGAAAGAAATGGAGTTTTCATGAGCACTAATGAGTGATCAAGGATGACACTAAGAGTTTTGAGGGTGTCAAATGATCATAGAGATCAGATGGTGATCAAAGAAAAATTTAAAAATTTCTTAAAAATCACAAGAAATGAAAAACTAGTTTTTAGATCATTTTAAAGTAAAGATGACTAAAATCAATTTACTAAAATTGAGAGAAATATCAAACTAGGTGTTTTGAGACAAGAGGAACAATGTGTAAACATTGGAGAGGAAATATGGTGAGTTTTGAAGTAATGATAAATCAAAAACACCTTGAATATGATCATAAGTCATCCATGAGTGAATGTGAGATCAACTAAGACTAAGGAAAGTTAAAGTGATCCTAATGAAGCATGTTTAACTAGTTCAATAAGGTCTGGAAGGTTGGATTGATGTAAGGTGGCTAAACTTGTACTTCTGTTTACCCGGATCCCACAGATCCTCCATTTGAGGGATCCAACTAGTTATAGCCCAGGGATCCCGCATTTATGTCAGATTTCTTAACAGTAAGCGTGCAATATTTTGCTCTAGGTATCAAATTTTGAAATTAATGATCTCTATAGTGAGCATACATGTATACAAATAAAACATAGTAATCATATCATATAGAAACAATATATGGGTAAACAATACGATAATGACCATATATTAAAATGAGAGCAACCAAGTATGTCTTGCATAAATTAGATAAAGTTATGATCATACATTGTTTTGACAATCATAAGGCATCCAAAATAACCATAAAAGAAAGACATGGGGTACAATATTTCTTTTGTCAATCTCTTCACTTTTTCTTCTTTCCCGAGTTGATGAGAAAATGAGTTAGACACTTGAACATTCCTTTTGTTTGCTTGAATTCATCGGTTTCCTTTGGAAGAGTGGGAAGTGGTTCAAAGTAAGTCATGGGATCGACTTGATAATTGGAAACGGGGTCGACTTCAACATCATCATCTTCATCCGAAGAGTCCGAGAGAGGACGAGGCCTTTTCCCATTGATCATAAATCATTTGGTGGGTTGTTTGGTGAGAGGTACTGTAACACCCTCAGTTTTGATAGCAGCGGAAGCTAATCGAGGATATTACTTATTAACACAAAGTACACATTACAGAAAACGACTCTGAATGAGACATTTTAAAATACATTATTATTCGAATTTATTCATAATATCAGAGTAGAGGTCCCATAATGTACATAATAAGTTTAAAAGTTTTTCGAATGATAATATGCATAGTCTTCAAAATGCCTATTCCGTGTGCCTTCATTTGTGTGCCAGACATATCTTACGGACCTGAGATAAAACATGCCAAAAAGTCAACACAATGGTTGAGTGAATTCATAGTTTTGAAAACAGTAGTGGACAATAGTTTATAGTATAATTGCAATGTGTACAATTATCTTCTTGATAGTTATTATTGCTCTAAGTTCATGGAACTCACGACTGACTGTTGTATATATATCACCGGACGATATATATATATATATATATATATATATATATATATATATATATATATATATATATATATATATATATATATATATATATATATATATATATATATAAGTAACTTGCCCCAGGTAGGTATTTTGCCATATACCTAGGTAATTCAAATAAAGTGCGTTTGGTTACCGATCCAGCTAACACAAATGGGATTCATCAATCCCGATAGGCCTATCCACTATATTTGCGCTCACTCCCAGTGATTAGTGGTCCATGATGTTGGGGACTTTTGGCATAAACAACTTAGGCATGCAATAATATAGTCAAGGCATTCAGTTTGCAAGTAATTGTCCATAAATAAACGTTTTAGCATGTATCTCCCCCAAGGAGTTTATAAAACAGTTAAACAAAAGTTGGGGCTATGAACTCACCGTAGTTATCAGTAGTAGCTTGTAGCAATAACAGTGTATGTCGAGACTACGATCTTTAGTGATTACCTACGAAAGTATAGTAATTATGTTTTAGTATAGTTTTTGTTAGGAATTGAAAAATCCATAGTGAAGAGTCGGTCACCCCAACTCTAGTCTAGCATATGTTAGCTCGTAGACATTACGTTATTTATTAGTTATTTATTTTAGAGCAACACCGTGGAGGACGGACGGGTCTTTACCCACTGTATGCCTGATCCACAGTCCGAAGGAGGACATATAGTATGTAACTATAAATACCCTCTACCTCCCAAGGTAGAGGGTTGGACCTTTCACTCAATCTAACCCTCTTTCTTTTGTTTACTTTCTCTTTCTAGAAAGGCTCCCATCTTCCACTTTCTCTCTCTAAAACTCTATCTTATTCGAACCATATTGTGTTATGTGATGTGTTTATAAAATCCAATAAGTAACAAATGGTATCAAGAGCCATGGTTTGATCACTCATCTTTCATGTTCTTGGATTTCTAGTGGTTTTCATAAGGTTTTTGGGTTTGAATGAGTTTAGAGTGGTTTGCATCATTTGGATCATTTCTAGTGTTAAAGTTTGGATTTTGATTGTACTTTTATGTTTAGAATCATCATAAGTGCTTGGGTTTTGATTTGGAAAGCTTGAATCACTGTGGTTGAGCTTGTTTTGGATTGAAAAGTGTGTTTTTGAAGTTTTTCTTGCTAGCGACTTGGCTCTCGCTGTGTTTTTCATCTTAGTGACTTGCTTCAGTAAAAGTTAGCGAGTTACAGTGTTAGTTGTTAGCAACTTGAGCCTAGCGACTTGTCTATTGAGACAAGCCGACAAATAGTTTAAGTTAGTGGATTCTCCACTACGGCTAGCGACTTGGTGAGGTTAGCGACTTGCTTCAGAAATTGTTAGCGAGTTGTAGTGTAAATTGTTAGTGACTTGGTGTTAGCGACTTGGACCTTAGCGAGTTGCTCTTTAGCGACTTGACTGTGTAGCGACTTGGTGCTTTAGCGACTTGTGTCCAGTGACTTGGGTCTTAGCGATTTGGTTCAAGAATTCTTAGCGACTTGTTGACTTTTCCCCGACAAAACTTCAAACGGCCATAACTTTTGAACCGTAACTCCGTTTTCAGCGTTCTACCCATCAAAACGACCGTGAGAACGAGGAGAATGGCATGCCGTTCTAGGCCTAAATCCGCTCCGAATAGAAGTTATTGAGGTTTTTATGTTTTCTGACCTAAATTTCTCCTTAAAAACTGGCATAAACCAATCCAAATCTCAACCAAACAACATCTCTACTAATCCTACAAACAATCATAAGACCTAACACACAATTGTCTATCACTGTTTCGATCCATCAGTTATCTTAACACGTTCTATTGGTCACTATATCACGGTTTCTTCTTGATTTTATAAAATCCCGCGAAAGAATCTATTTCTCGGTTTAAATCATAGACTTGTAAAATCCCGTGTATATTACAAAATCATGTCTTACACTACTGACCCAGTCATTTCGGAAGTACTTAAACTGTATGATGCTGTGGACAACAATGATAATGTATGCTACACTGAACGGTTAAAAATGATGGAATCAATCAATGAGGATGTGAAATCTCCGTGTTTAGAATCTAAAGAGAGGGAAATGCACCAATCAAGGTTACATAATGCTCTTCCAAAAGGTAAGGAAAGTTTCATTGAACCTTATCGACAACTTCATTCACACCTCATGTTACTCAAATCTACAACTATGGAACGAACTTGCATTGCCCTTTTCCGTCAAGATTTATCCACATTAACGGGAACATTACTATTGAACTTAGAAAAATTAGAACAACAACTTGATAAAGAAAAGGTTCA
Source organism: Chrysanthemum makinoi (assembly GCA_910596185.1). Taxonomy (NCBI): domain Eukaryota; kingdom Viridiplantae; phylum Streptophyta; class Magnoliopsida; order Asterales; family Asteraceae; genus Chrysanthemum; species Chrysanthemum makinoi. Next base: position 166,046,305 of record OU343222.1, on the reverse strand, counting down.
AAAGGATTGTTCCAGTGCTGCACTTCATGTGATCCACAAAAAATTTCAGCCATTCATCAATGGGGAATATTCATCAGATTATGATCAAGACTTGACTGAAATATCTTTCAAGAGACACACTGGAATGGAAATTAACATGTTCATTGAGACACTTATTCATCTCATGCATAATGTGAAGAAGTATATTGAGGAAGTTACTAACAAAGATGAAAAAGTGGATGTGTGTCTGGTGCAGTTAAGAGATTTTTGTGATGAGTTGGGTAATGTATCAGTTGAAAGATCGGATGTTGCTGAATGCAGAATAACAGAGACAACAAAGAATGATGCAACAAATTGTTTAGTAACTCATGTCAGACAAGATGTGGATATAGTAATCAGAGAGGTGAATGAATGTTTGGTGAATAAATGTCAAGTGCAATCAAGAGATTGTAGTGTTGAGATGGGTAAAGCATCAGATGATGGATCAGTTGGTACTGAATACATAGGCTTAGAGGCAGATAAGCTTGAAACAGCCAGTAGTTCAGTGACTCTTGTTACATATGATGTGGATGCAGATATCAGACAGATAAATGAACAGGTGTCATGTGATAAGGTACCCTTAACTGTTCAACATAGTGCATCTGCTAATATACCTAAACATACTGATCTTAATACTGAACATGATTCTGATAAATGTTCCTTGGTTGAGGGTGAGTCTGAGATTAAGTGTTTCAAAACAAAAGATATGGTTGATAAAAAGGCTTTTGATGAACTTTCAAACAAATTCTCAAATCTTGAAAAACATTGCATTTCACTTGAAATTGCGATACAGAGTAAAGAAGAAAGTTTTCAACTTAACAAACCATGTAAAAATCCGGAACTTCCTGAACTCCGTGAATTTTTTGAAATTAACACTTTAAAAGCTCAGCTTCAAGACAAAGACTTAACCATTTACAATCTGAAGAAACATATTTCTGGTATGCATGTGAAAAGTAATTTGGTTACAAGTAATTCTGATGTTAATGCTATTGATGATATTCAAATGAGAAATGATGAATTAGCACTTTGTGTGGCTAAATTACTAATGGAAAATGAGTCTTTGAGAAAGCATCACATAGAACTAAGTGACTCTGTCAAAGAAGCTAGAACTAAGTCAATGGAAACAAACTCTTTGATAGCAAAGATTGATGAACTCAAAGCTCAACTTCAGGAAAAGGGTTTCGCCATTGTTGCTTTAAAAAATGAGCTCAGAAAAATAACAGGGAATAGTGTGAACACTAAGTTTTCAAAACCATTAAACTTGGGGAAACCAGTTATTAGACAACCGAATGCGTTTAGATCTGAATGAACAAAATTTTCAAAAACGCAGTTTACCTCCCAAGTTGATGGGAAACAAGTTTTGACAAAACCAGTCACTTCACCTCACTTGCCTAGGAAAATTGATATGAATGACTTGTATAAGAACTCTTATCTAGAAATGGCTAGAAAGAAGGCACAAAATCGCAAAGATGAAATTTTAGGTGCTAGACCTAGGGTGAGGAATTCTACGAGATTTCAAAGAACTGCTAGTAGTTTTAAACCATTACCTAGGAACACTCAACTAAAGACTAGGGATTGGATTGTATCTAATAGTAGTTGCGTTTCAAATAAAGCTATTCCCATAGAAGATCACTCTAAGAACTCTAGATCTTTTTCTGAATCCAAACAAGCTGTTTGCTCAAATTGTCTGAAATGCATCTTTAAGGCAAATCATGATAATTGTTTTTCGAAATCCCTAAAGAAGGTAAATGCTCATACAAAGGTTCAACCTGTTAATTCTAGGATTTTCACTAAGTCATCTACTGTTCATACGAAGCAAAACAAACCAAAATCTTCGCCTAGATGGATACCAACTGCTAAATCTGTGGAAACTAGGAATAAGGATAAGTCTTTCACTATGCATAAGAAGCCTAACAATCCTAGACCTTGCCATAAGTGGATACCGTTTGGTAGAATGTTTAAGGATGCTGGACTTAGGTGGATACCTACAAGAAAGATGTTTACCAATGGCATTCTCAATGTTGACCGTGAAACCCCAAAGGGTTTGGATACTGATGTCACTAACCAAAATATATGCAATCAAGTTTGTAATATTAGTGCAGGTAGTCCTTACTCAGTTGCAGATACTTCGATCCTTCAATACATGGACTGGCTTAAAGTATGGATAACAAAAGGATTGATATCTCATAACTCACGGGTTCAAGTTACTCAACATTGATATTCAATCGGCTATGACGTCTGTTCACATCAGTTCAGGCCTCGTACTTCATCATTATGGCGTTTGCAGATAACACTTCAGGCCCCGTTCTTCAAAGAAAAGAAAAGTGTACGCTCTTCTGTGCGCTTAATCTTCAGCTAAAGAGAAATTCTCTCGTGAATGGCCATTCTCATCTACATTCTCCATCTTCGAGCTTCATGCCTTTCTCCATGTTCGTTTAGTCATCAAGTGGATCTACATTCATTGGAGTTTACTCTTATTCACTTGTTAAATAAAAAAATGGCAACTTCGGATGCAATTTTTGAGGGGGAGAAGAGTGAATATACTACATGATGATGGATGTTTGAATAATGGTCATACGACTTAATGTTTGATGACTCTCCTCCAACGCCTAATGTTTCACTTACTAAGGATAAATGGGATTTATTGTTTGGGATTCATTGGTTCAAGATATGTTTGATGAGTATTTCCAACCGCTAGCGAATGTTGATCATCAAAGAAGTACAACTTAGACTACTCAAGAAGCCCAATCTCCAGTTATTCCTCAAGGCGTTGATAATGACTATCATAATATTGCAGTTGCACTCATGAATAATGATCCGCTCTTTGGTATTCCTTTGCCAAATCTTCATGGATTATTGTTCCTCTCAATGTGCACGCTATAAATCAACCACATGAACATTAAGGAAAATGACTACCTCATCCACTCGAAGACATTATTGGTGAATCTTCCAAATCAGTCTCTACATGTATACCTTTAGGAAGAATGCATTGATGTTGAGGAATCATTTGTTCCGGTTCATTCAGTGGGTCAATGTACATCCGATTGTATGTTGTTTTCACGTGCTGGGCATTTGACACAAGTTGATTACTTCGGAGTTAATCATTTGTCACTTATTTGAGATTGAAGTTGACTTTCACTAAGGCGTGTTCTTATTTGATAACTTGCTCGGGCTTAAGAATTTGAGTTGAAGACTTGGTTTATCTAGTTACCAGCAGTCGGGGTGGTTGGTTGAAGACCTGTTTAACTATTACTATTAGGAGTTACGTTGTTTTACTCAGTGTCACATGCAGATGATGATGTGGATAATCTCAAGAGGTGTTAATGTCTCATACTTTATTTGAGTAGTGAGTACTTAGAGATTTGCTTGTAGCATAGATTCTCGACACCGTTCTTCCATCATTAAGTGCAAGCTTAAGATACAAATGTGGGGAATTCGACTTCAGTTTCAAGTTTGGTATATCGGGTTTTCTTCAACAGTGGTCACTTCAAATTGTCTACATATGGATTGATAAAGATAGTCAGAGAGAGTTTCTGTAGCAGTTGATTCTCACAGGATTCAGTTGAGCTAATTGTTTGTTCTTCTCTATTTCAAGAGTATTCGGCATGTATAATGTGTTGCTAATTCTGAGCTATCAAAACCAGCAAGGGGGAAGGAGATACACATCTAAACACACAATGAGTACACGTGATGAACTTAATACTTCTTCTCTATTGAAGTAATCCCGGGAAAGACAAATGTCATAACCGCAGACAAACTCAGTGTTTAACTCGTAGCCTTTGGTGTGTTATTCCAACTATTTGGGGGAAGGATGTATTATTCCAACTATTAGGGGGAAGGATATATTATTCCAATCATTTGGGGGGAAGTGGTCTCTGGATACTTTTGGTATGGGTTAACTCAGCTTTTAGTAGGAAGAAATATGAGTAGAATATTTGGAGCGTGAGATGATATTGCTTATCGAAATATTCTATATGGTTTATGGTAGTGCTTCCAGTTATTGCTTCATTTACACAATGTAATGATGATTCCGATGAGATCGCAACCATCAGGGGAGAGATATGTGTACATCAGGGACGCACAACATGTTCACATGATCGAGCTTAATCAGTTATTCCGGAGTTGATATCCGCAGAGAAGATCAGTGATTCAACCAGTTACTGTGATGTCGTTGTGTCTACTCTGGTTGGGTACGTGTGTACATTATGGGCTAATTGGTTATATGGGAGATAACTGGAATGCACTTGGTAAAATGAAGATGTTGATGTATTGCTCCCCTGAATAGACAACGGGTCAATCTCGAAGAGTAATGTGTACATCGGGGACGCACAACAGGTTCATGTGATCGGACTTCATCAGTTATTCCGGATTTGATAACCACTGAGACGATCAATGTTTCAATTTGTTTCTTTGGTGTTCTTGTGTTCTTCGGGGTGCTGAGCTTCATTCAATGAGACCATTTTTATTCACTTCTACTTCTTGGGGAAATGGTCTTTATTCTTAGTTTGTCGGTTTGGGGGGAAGCTACCAAAGTCTCACTTTCAGAAGGCTCAAGTTCTGTCGACGATTCAAGAGCCTCGAAAGATTTGGTGGTGAAAGTTTAAGAGATGATGACTTCTATCTTCTTCAAAGTGCTGAACGATTTCCTTATCTTGGTACTCGTATCATCATCTTCTTAAACTATTTCTCTATCCTTGTAAATATTTATTCAAAAATCAAAATACAAAAATATAAAACCAACAAAAACAAACTAGAAAAATATAAAATCAACAAAAGCCCATAAAAATCAGAAAATTGAAAAATACCAAAAATATGTTTTCTCAAGACATGTCTTCTGGTATCGATAACATCTACGGTCTTAGAAATGTCATTCAATAATGGCACGGGACTTTAGATGAAGTTCGAGCAGGAGGTGTAAATATTTCTTTCTAAACATGTCTCAAAAAATATGTCTTACAGTTATTTCAGACTGTAACCCGCGCTTCAAAAATGGCTTGCAGTTACTTCAGACTATAACCCGTTCTTCAAAACTATGGCTTGCTATTATTTCAGATAGCAACCCGTTCTTCAAGAAAGGAAAGTGCTACGCTAAACCATTTTTAAAATTTCATGCACTTATCCTAAAACAAAATGAGGAAAGTATGTCGAAGGACTGCTGTTCCTACTCATATATTTTTCTGTCTAAAATTCTTTAGAAAAATATTTGTTTTAACTTAATGGTGGTAAATGAGTTGCTTGAAAAATCAATCAGATTCAGAGTTGTTATAAAATTTGCAAACTCAATCAATGACTTCAGCGCTTTTAATCTTTTCAGAAAATGAGTCATTGATTGAGGGGGAGAATGTTTTTCAAATTTATATCATCTATCGGACTTATCTATTTATCCTAAATGCTTAACTGAAAAATGATGTTAACCTACGTTGAAGGACTAGGTTTCTAGGATGTGACTGTTAGGATTAGATGATTATAGTTTGATGAACACATTATTCCCATACCTTATATGATCTGATTAATATGTTGAATTGACTGTTATTAGTCGATTGCTGTTTGGGTGATGTCGACCACCATATATCTGTTTGTGTTCACTAACGTATGCATGTATTTTGGTATAAGAATGTTCCCGATCCGTATCCCACATAATATGATGATTGGATGCCAAAAGGAAAGGGTAACTATATCTTGGGTTGACAAATGAAGAAACGGAGCTTAATTTGACTTCAATGGAAAGTTGGCATAAATGCAACGTAAGAGGTCTCACTGCATCAGCAGATGGTTTTCTTCTAAGTGACTGAAGAAACGGAGCTTAATTTGACCTCAGTTGGCATTAAAATGCAATGTAAGAAGTCTCACTGCATTAGCAGACGGTTTTTCTTCCAAGCCATACAGCAGCAACATCAACAAAAGCAGCTCAACCACCTAACATATCTTTGTGCAGGATACCATTTTTTAAACAATTTTGAAAAAATTTGAATAAATTGTTTTGAAAAATGGAAAATATTGTTTTTGAAAATTAATTGGAATCAATTTTGAAAATCACCGGACTTTATTTTATCAATACCTAAGTCACTCAATCATCGACTACAGTCATCGATTGAGGGGGAGAGTGATTTAAAATAAAATATTTTCAAAATATATTTCTTCACAATAGTCCGTTTGTACAAAATATGTGGTGATCTAAAGATTTAATGTTATGTCATGGTATGATTTTCTTTAAAATTCAAAGATCTGTCAAAATGAAATTTTTTCTGTTCTTGTTTGATTGTGAAATTGTTTTATTTTACTTAAAGATCTCTTAAAAACTATCATACCTGACACTAACAATATTTAATGTCTTAAATTGATCTTTATCCATCATTTTTCAAAATTAAATCTTGCCACGTCTTTCCCCTAAAATTTTCTAAATGATTTAAATCAATTGGGATCAAAAATCTCAATTGGTTTGAAATTTTTGATCGGGGGAGAGATCGTGATTTAAATCTCAAATCAGGTTTTAAAGGGTGATTGTTTCAAAAGCACTCCTTCCTTCATGTGCCAAACGATTTTGAAATACATAATCCACATGATTGTGGAGGAGCCTTTCTAAAGAAATTAAACTATCAAGGTACAAAGGTTTCATCGTTTTATCATATGTACCTTGATTGAGTTTGAAATGGTTTCTTAATGGATTTTGTGATCGTGGATGTGCTTCAAAAGAACTCTTTCCTCTATGTGATAAAATGATTTCAAATATCCTATGCACATATTGAGGGGGAGAATTTACCAAGAAAATCAAATGGCTTTTTCTATAAAAATTGTGATCAAAGAAAATATTTCAAAGTCCTCTTGCCTCCATGTGCTAAACAAGTTCTAAATCATATGCACATGTTGAGGGGGAGGTTTTCTAAATGATCAAAACTATTAAGGTACAAAATGCTTTGATCTCGTATCACAAGTACCTTGATTATTTTTCCAAATGATTTTTCAATTGGTTTCAAGGAAGAATGAACTGTACCAAAAGACCGACCATTTCACTTTATGCATGGAGTTATAAGGATGGTGAGGTTAGGTATTAGTTCCCACGATCCGCCGGAACCGGAGGGATCTACCCAAGGACAATCCACTAGATAGTGTAGAGTCCTTAGGTATGATGAAAAAAGGAGAAAAATGAGAAATGGGAAGAGTACGGACTGAGACAGAGCTAGTACTGGAATAAACCCAACAAGGTTCTAGTTATGAAGTCTCGGTAAGCACTGAAGGGGTTGAAGAATGAAAAAGAAATGAAATGAGAAAAGGGTGAAAAGAAATAGCCCTCCAATAATTCAACCTTAGGGCAGAAACCGGGTACAATACATATGCTACTGGTGGCTACTAAGGTAACACTGGTATTGAAGACAAGACGTCATGGACCCAGTGACGCACTGCACCTAACTTCCCAAACTACTCATGTTCCTCTTAAAAGGGCTTGTTTCATTCTCACGGGGAACCGACATAATCTATCGACTTTCTCTTAGAGATTGTTGATATTGAAGAAGGAGACCCTCTCCCTAGTCTCCGGCATAGGAACCAAATGTGCACTATTGAGTCTAAAGCCAAGAGATCATCCACAATATCTCATTAGGACACTAAATTAATGAAGACTTGCTGTTTCACACAATTTAGAAAGTAAGAATATATTAAGAGTCCTACGCATTATCCTTGTGGTATTGCCAGAACATCCGAGTGATATGAAAATATTCACGATGAAGATGGAAATCCTTCTAGAGCCAACATCAAACAAGCTCTTGGTGGGTGACATGTGAGATCTTGCAAAAGATCAAGCTTGTGACAACTGGATAGAAACGATGGGGCGATTCACTCGTGAATAAACCTTGGTCCAGGAATGGAATTGACGAATACTTTTGGAAAAACCGTTCGATGTGCAAACCTTCTTTTCTCTAGCACGTCGAATGTGTATTAATTTTCAAATTCAAAAAGTATCTCTGATTGAAAAAAAATACTTTTGGAAAAACCGTTCGATGTGCAAACTTTTTTCTCTAGCACATCCAATGTGTACTCTTTTCAAATACAAAAAGGTATTTATGATTGAAAATTGATCTTTCTCATAAAACCTTCGTCGTATTGCAAAACTCTTTCTTCTAAGCAATACACGATTGTTTTTCAAATCAATTTTTCATCAATCAGTGAATCTCAATTCGCTGGTTCACTCACTCCGTGTTGTCTTCTTTGAGACGTTCCGATTTGAGAACAGCTAGAGCAGCTGCGAAACCCTGTCAAGGAGATTCTTCGAAATTATACCTGATCACAGGCAGTACTTGTACTGATCAACGGGGAACCGTGGGCCGTGTACCTCAATTCAACGAAAGTGATCAAAGACACTTTCGTGTGTTTTATTGCTAACTATTGTTTGCAGGTACATTTGGACGGTTGCAGCTGATCAGAATTGAGGAGTCAATCCAAAGCCGCATGCTCACAACATCCACACTTAATTGAAGAAATCATGACTGGTGCATATCTACATAACCTGGCTTAGATATTTTTATACTATGTTTCTGCTACGCTGCTGCAAATATCTTGAACCAGTAAAGCTTCCGCTACTCTGATGGAAAGATGTCATGATCCAAAAGGTGTGAGCATGTCGGTCCGAAAGTCACAACTTCACATGATGGCAACACAATAAAGGGTGATCCAGAGATTTACTGTGGCTGATAATCTCAATGAAAGCTCGAAGATCATCAAAATGTGGATCAACACAAAGACCTCCACTAAAAGTACAAAGCACTTGGACTTTGAAGAATCACTGCTAAAGCACAAAGACTGCGGACATTGAAGAATTGTAGTCTACGAGCTCGAGCATAAAGTCAAAGATAGAATGCTAGGATTCAAAATGTAAATCATGGGGTGACCTCCCTTAGGGGGAGATTGTTAGGAATTGGAAAATCCATAGTGAAGAGTCGGTCACACCAACTCTAGTCTAGCATATGTTAGCTCGTAGACATTACATTATTTATTAGTTATTTAGTTTAGAGCAACACCGTGGAGGACGGACGGGTCTTTACCCACTGTATGCCTGATCCACAGTCCGAAGGAGGACGTGTAGTATGTAACTATAAATACCCTCTACCTCCCAAGGTAGAGGGTTGGACCTTTCACTCAATCTAACCTTCTTTCTTTTGTTTACTTTCTCTCTCTAGAAAGGCTCCCATCTTCCACTTTCTCTCTCTAAAACTCTATCTTATTCGAACCATATTGTGTTATGTGATGTGTTTATGAAATCCAATAGGTAACAGTTTTCAATATAAGTGTACAAGTATATGTAATTTGTTGGCTTATGATGTTGTACATGGATATTAAGCTAAGGTATCGCTTAAGTGTTGGTTTGGCTTATAGCCTTTTTATAAATGACCTCGTACCACCGTTCGGGCTATCAAAATCAAGAGGTCATGTAGTAATCGCACGAGGAGCCAGAACACTTTAAATCGTAAATCCACAACTCGTCGATACGATACCCCGAAGAGGCCTCTTTATGATAATGAAATTCCCTACTATTGTAGTACTTATAATTTATAAGTAAGTATTTGACGAGACAAATGTTGTACAAAACATGTGTCGTGTTTCGTCAAAGACTATTTGAGTGGTGACGTGATAGTGTTATGAGTTGTATCGTGAAGCATTTATCATGTGCAAGTGTTGTGATGAAATAATTTCGGCGTGTCATATTATGATGTTGTGTAAAGGTTTCAAAAGTAATTTTTAGACTAATATGTTCATGGTTTTAGAAGTTAAAACTTGTGAAAATGGTATTTATATAGTTTATGTGTCATATAGTCATTTTGTCAAAATCTAGTAAAGCTTCATCTAATGACCAAGTTTTTGAAACAATTTTCGGGTTAACATACTCAAACTAGCCGTAACTTAGCCGCACGAAACAACTTTGAAACAACAATCATGGTCATATCTAGTGGTTATATTTAAGTTAAAATAGCTTGAGACATAAGCCTTAGCTTAACCTTGGCTTTGTTTTGTCTTAAAGAAAAATATAACTAAGTTTCCATGTCCATGGTTGTTTTCTAGTCACAACAGGTCCATGTAGTATTTGCCGTTTTTTTAGAATTTTCGTTCACTTTCTGCTTATTTGCACCCGAGTTTTTGAAGAAAATTTCATTCCGAGCAACTTTCGTGTTTTACACTTTTGCTGATTCGGAGCAGAAAAGGGTTTAAATCGCGTTTTAAAATCGTTTCAGAAGACTTTTGACTTAATAACCAATTTTCATCTAGTCATCTTCTTTTAACCATAACTTTTTATCTACATGTCCATTTCAAGTGATTCAAAAGCTCAAATTCTAGTTTTTACTTCCTCTAACAACTTCTTAAACTTAATCAAGTCCAAAGTTTATGATTTTTATGTTAAAACTCATGATAATTCACTAGTTTCTTACTAGTTGTCTTAATGAGTTTCTACACTAGTTTTTACCCATCAATTTTATGTACAACATCATGCAAGCTTTATTACATGTACTACTTATATCAAATTACATCAAATAATCATAAATATCATTACAACCATATTGAATGACAAGAATTTAAACAACTTCTTACAAGACTTAGGTTGAATGGTCACAAGAACAATCAAGCCTAAACCTCCTTCCAATCTTCAACCTTCTTCAACCTCTTAACCCAAGCTTATGAACCCTTTTACCCTTGCAACAACCTCCTTTAATTCAGCCCTAACATTCTTGTGTAGCTCTTGTTTCACCCTTGATATCAACAAAATAACCCTAGGATCATGTAGGAATCAACTCTAGCTCCATCTTCTTAGTGATTTTTGTAGTATGAATCAAAGTATAGATTAGTGTTTGTGTGTGTATAGTGGACGACAAGGAGGAGAGAAACCAAGAGATATTTTGTGATTTGCATGTAAAATGGATAAGTGTGAGGTGAAAGACTTAAGTGGGGGACAATAGTGGGTGAGTAAGTATGGAAGTGGGAGGAGAAGAAGCCAAGTGGCTAGTGAGGAGGCATTTCAAACGCCACCTCTCATGAGGAGGTAGTTTGTGTGTGTCTAGTGATATACTTTAGTTTTTAGGGTATAGTTTGGTCCCGGTAATTACTAATGTTAAGCCCTTAATTCACGAAACTTAAAATCGGGTAACGTAAAAATGTAATACTTCCAAAAATGTTAAAACTTATCAACATACTCCAACTAGGTATATTAAAAGTAGGATAAGTCTAATATGGTGTTTCTATGTTGTTAAAACCTAATAACGTAGGTTCGGGCACGCGTATTGCTTAAAGGTAAAATGTGTACCTAAAATTGGCAAAGTGGCAATAATTCATATGAATTATGACTAGTGGTGAAACTAAAGTATTTTTAAACACATAGAATCTTCCTAGTCTTGTGTTGGTTGTGAGGACAATTCACACTATTTAATTTTTGAGATTACTTATATAAATAATTAAAAGTAATTTATATAACATTAAATAGTAAAATATGGACCTGTAATATGCGAGGTGCTACAGCCTTCCCCCGTTACGGAAATCATGTCCTCATGATTTAGTTTGATGTACCCTAGAAGAGATGCGGATATTTCTGTCGCATTTGGTCCTCTCTTTCCCAGGTGTATTCAGGCCCTTGGCGAGAATTCTAACGTACTTTGACGATGGGGATTCGGCTTTGTTTCAACTGTTTGACCTCACGGTCCATTATTTCAATAGGTTCTTCAATAAAATGTAGCTTGTCATCGAGCTTAATCTCGTCTAGTGGAATGACAAGGATTTCATCGGATAGACATTTCTTAAGATTTGACATGTGGAAAGTGTTATGGATTCCACTTAATTCTTGAGGTAGGTCGAGTTTGTATGCTACCGGACCAACTCTTTCTAGGATTTTGAATGGTCCAATATATCGTGGACTTAGTTTCCCACGTTTTCCAAAATGGATTACGCCTTTCCAAGGCGAGACTTTCAGCATAACCCTATCTCCAATTTGAAATTCCAAGGGTTTTCGCCTAGTGTCAGCGTAACTTTTCTGGCGATCTCTAGCAGCTTGTAGTCTGATTCTGATCTGAATAATCTTTTCAGTTGTGTCCCGTACAATTTCTGGGCCGGTGAGTTGAACATCGCCAACCTCATTCCAGCATACGGGAGATCGACACTTTCGACCATACAATGCTTCGTACGGTGATGATTTAAGATTGGAATAATCACTATTGTTGTAAGAGAATTCGACTAATGGTAAATGATAGTCCCAGCTTTTACCAAAATCGATAATACAAGATCTTAGCATATCTTCCAAGGTTTGTATGGTTCTTTCGCTTTGACCGTCAGTTTGCGGATGATAGGCAGTACTCATGTCTAGTTTAGTTCCAAAAGCTTTCTGAAGTGACTGCCAAAAATTTGAAGTAAATCTGCTATCTCTATCTGAGATAATTGAAATTAGTACACCGTGTCTAGAAAGTATTTCTTTGATGTACAGCTTGGTCAGCTGATCCATTTCATAAGTTTCTTTGATTGGAATAAAATGAGCAGATTTTGTTAAACGGTCAACAATTACCCAAATGGCGTCATAACCGCTTGGTGTTCTGGGTAATTTCGTAACAAAATCCATCGTGATTTTTTCCCATTTCCACATAGGAATTTCGGGTTGTTGTAGTAATCCTGATGGTTTTTGACACTCGGCCTTGAACTTAGAACATGTCAGGCATTTACCAACATATTTGGCAATATCGGCCTTCATGTTAGGCCACCAATATAGAATTTTGAGATCATGATACATTTTGTCGGACCCTGGATGAATGGAGTACTTTGATTTATGCGATTCATGCATAATCAAATCTCGTACACCTCCATAGAGTGATATCCAACTTCTATCTTTGAAGCATAACGTTCCATCAGAACGCTTTACAAAACCGTTTTTGTTCTCTAACATACCGTAGAGATTCTCTTTGGGTCAGTTTTCTTCTTTGATAGCTTTAGTTTTTGCTGCAAGGATTTGTGAGGGTAGTGGTGATACGATCATCATTCCCAACGATCTAACCTTTAGAGGTTTGAGTCGTTCTTATCTACTAAGAGCATCTGCCACAACGTTTGCTTTACCCGGGTGATAACGAATTTCACAGTCGTAATCACTAAGTAATTCTAGCAAGCGGCGTTGTCTCATGTTTAGATCTTTCTGATCCAGAATGTGTTGCAAGCTTTTGTGATCTGTGTATACTATACACTTTGTACCGTAGAGATAATGTCTCAAGATTCGAAGAGCAAACACGACTGACCCTAATTCTAAGTCATGAGTGGTGTAGTTTTTCTCGTGCTTTTTAAGTTGTCGTGAGGCGTAAGCTATCACCTTCTGTCTTTGCATTAACACCGCTCCCAAACTTTTATATGAAGCATCACAGTACACAACAAAGTCTTCGTTGCCTTCAGGTAACGCTAAGATAGGTGCACTGCATAATTTCTCCTTTAGAAATTGAAACGCTTTCTCTTCTTTTTCGCCCCAATCGAATTTCACATTCTTTTGAGTCAATTTAGTTAAAGGCTTTGTTATCTTGGAAAAACCTTCAATGAATCTACGGTAATATCCAGCAAGTCCTAAAAATTGACGTATTTCCGTTGGATTTGTAGGGGCATCCCAAGTCTTTATGGACTCTATCTTGGCGGGATCCACATGAATTCCATGACTATCAATTACGTGACCCAAGAATTGTACACTTGAGATCCAAAATTCACATTTTGAGAATTTAACGTACAACTTCTCATTCTTGAGTAACTCTAGGATCAGCTTAAGATGTCTTTCATGTTCTTCTTTACTCTTAGAGTATATTAGAATATCATCTATGAACACAATCACAAACTTATCCAAATATGGTCTACACACTCGATTCATGAGATCCATGAATACTGCTGGAGCATTAGTTAAACCAAATGGCATAACTTGAAACTCATAGTGACCATATCAATTCCTGAACGCCGTTTTCGGAATATCCTCTTCTCGAACTCTAAGTTGGTGATATCCTGATCGCAAATCGATCTTGGAGTATACGCTTAAACCTTGGAGTTGATCGAAAAGATCATCGATTCTTGGAAGTGGGTATCGGTTCTTTACAATTAGTTTATTTAACTCCCTGTAATCAATGCACATTCTGAAGGATCCATCCTTCTTCTTAACGAATAGGACTGGAGCTCCCCATGGTGATGAACTTGGTCGAATAAAACCTTTATCCGTAAGTTCTTGCAATTGGTTAGATAACTCTTGCAATTCCGAAGGGACTAAGCGATAGGGTGCTCGATCAACTGGTGCGGCACCTGGCACTAATTCGATTTAGAACTCCACTTGTCTAGGTGGTGGAAGTTCAGGTAAGTCTTCAGGATAATCACGTACAATAGGTACATCTTCGAGTAATTTATCCTCTAACTTTTTCTCCATTATATGGGCTAAGAAGACATAACATCCCTTCTTGATGTACTTTTGAGTTTTAATGCAAGAAATGATGTTCAGGCGAGTTCCACTTCGATCCCCTCGGATAACCAAGGTTTCATTATCGATAGGAATATGTACAAATTTCTCGCCACAGATGATATTTGCATTTTGTTGCTATAACCATTCCATACCAATTATAACATCGAAACTTCTGAGTTCTATTGGCAAGAGGTCTATTTTGAATGGATGACCTAAAAAGTTTAGTGTACAATTTTGAAGTACAATGTTGGTGGTTACAAGATTCCCATTTGCTAACTCAATGGTAAAGGTGGTGTCTAACGTAGTGGGTGCAATATCAAGTAAAGATGCAAATGCAGTAGATATAAAACTTTTATCAGCACCCGAATCAAATAAGATTTTAGCATAATGGTTATTGAGTAGAAACGTACCCGTAACCACATTCGGATCCTGCTGTGCATCTTTATCACCCAATACATACGCCCTACCATGAGCTACTCCTTCTTGTTGAACATTGTTTCGGGGACATTGTCTCTTGATGTGTCCACGTTCTCCACACCCAAAACAAGTCAATACTGGTTGGGTGTTGGCACCAGTAGCATGCCCCTTCCCTCTGCAGTCCTTGGTTTGATGCCCTGTCTTCTGACAATTCTTGCATCTAACGGTGCAAGGTCCTTCATGATGTAACTTGCATCTATAACACAAAGGAGCATTTCCTTGATAACCTCCTCCTTCAGCTGGTGCAATAGCAGCATCAGCAACAGTACCTCTGGCATTTTCTTGCCTATGCTTTTGATGGTTGTGGTGGTTTGTGTTTCGGTTTTGTTGGTTGGGATTGTTGTTGTTACCCCTTCGGCTATCATTCCAGCTTCTCTTGTTGTTGTGGGTATTGTTATTGGGATGGTTGTTGTTGTTGTTGCGGTTGAGGTTAATGTCATGAATCAGAACAGTTCCTGCTCTAACCGCTTTATCCATCAGTCTACGAGCCATTCCCATTGCATCATCTATCGTTTTTGGATCAAATGAGGTCACATTTCCCTGTATAGGTTGTGGACGTCCCAACATGTACCTCTCCAGTAACTTCTCATTGGTTGGAACCATTGTTGGACATAATATTGCCAATTCATTGAATCGACGATTGTATGTGGTGATATCTGTGCCCTTAACTATGTGGTTCCAGAATTCAATTTCCAACTTCTGTACCTCGTTACGAGGACAATATTGTTTGATCATCATTGTTTTGAGTTCGACCCAGGAAATTTTGTAGGCATTTGCAATGCCAATTGGTTGAACTACAGAATTCCACCAGGATAATGCTTCATCCATTAAAGTACTGGTGGCGTATTTGATCTTGCAGTCTTCAGTGATGTTGCTGATCAGGAATACAGATTCAGATCTTTCAAACCATCGGGTTAACCCTACAGCTCCTTCAATGCCTTTAAAATTGGTAGGTTGGCATTTCATGAATTCGCTGTATGAGCAGCCCCTTGGCATTGGTTCGATATTTATTCTTTAGGCACCAATAGCTGGTCCCGTTGCATTAGAACCTCCCGCTCCAACATTAATTGCAGCGGCCCCAGCGGTTGCAAGTGCCTCGGCAACATAGGCAGTTTTTGCGGCTTCAGCAGCCCCAGCGGCCGCGACAACATTTGTAGCTGCAGTTGCTCGCTCAACTCTAAGTGCGTCAGCCACTTTATCGGCAACCATTTTATTAATAGCAGCTTGGCTTTTCGTTTTCGGTGGCATGATTCCATCAATTAAACAAGAGATGTGGTATAAGTATGATGTTGGATAATAAGCACGATTAGAAATGATAGAAGAACAACGTTGGAAATTAAATCACAACACAAGACGAGATAGATTTATACAACAAAAGTTACATTCATATATAGTTAATCAGTTATATCGGAGTTACAAAATCAAAACCCATGACAGGTTTCTTTAAAATTTACTGACGAAACTATTAGTCAACAATTACATTGTTTACTAGCTATTACATATTCTACTAAGTTTTTTAACTATTATAACAACACTAGTCTTGAAGTGTCCGGAGATTGATTCGGCTCGGGCTGATTGTTATTCCCGTGAGCAGCCAACACATCAATGGCGTCATTTGGGCGAAACTCCCTAGAGCCCCTTAGTTCTTGAAACATGATCCGCATTTCTGCCCGTACGTTGTAGAGATCGATCTCAAGCCTATATCGGTCGGTTTGAGCAATTTCTAAATTGATTTCCGCCGAAGCTAAGCGATATTTCAACTCTTTAATCTGCTCACCGTCTTCATTTTGTGCTCGATCCATACGGGTGACTTTGTTCTTGAGCACTGGAAATCCGGTTATAGGATCCAAGACAATGTCTTCAACACGTGTAATGCCATTTCGGATATCATTCATATCCAAGATTGTCAGATCGGTTCGTTTTCGAGCATTAACGGTTTCAACTCTTATTGAAGAGATCTCCGTTTCACGACGATGCATTGCCCTTGACAGAAAGTGGACATGATTTTGAAGTGATGTGACATCTTGTCTCAGACATCCCATTTCGTACCTAGGGAAGGCCCCAACTTCGTAGGTAGAGGAAGGCCCCCCAATAATATAAGGCCTTCCCCCAGTAGCGGGAGTAACCGAAACAGGAATTTCAGAGTTTGCTGGAATAGATGGTGACACTGGTGATGGTGGAGGTGGAGATCCGTTGAGTATGATATCCGCTTGAAGAGGTTCTTCCTCTTCTTCATCATCATCGGAAATCACTTCCATGTCATCATCATCATCATCATCACCTAAGATCATATTTTCATATTCTTCCGGGTCATCCTCGGGTTCATTTTCATCAGCTAAATTTTCATATGGTTCCTCATCCTCGTCATCTCCATAGTCCACAATATCAAGATAATCATCATCTTGATCCGGGGGATTCTGTGCTTGGATGGGAGCCGGAAGTATTTGCTCTTGTTGAGCTGGTATAGCTTGATTCGGAATAACGAGATCATGATTTGGAGATGGTGGTACAAACATAATGTCTACATAAGAGTATTCATGTTCAGAGTTAGTTAAACGTTCATAGCAATTTAAACAGTGATATGTCAAATAGTGGACATGGCACACGGAATATAAAGACTATAACAAGTGAATCAATATATGGTAGTTATAGTCTAGGTATATAATGCACCCTGGTCCTCTATAACTGCAGCTCTGATGCCAATCTGTAATACCCTCAGTTTTGATAGCAGCGGAAGCTAATCGAGGATATTACTTATTAACACAAAGTACACATTACAGAAAACGACTCTAAATGAGACGTTTTAAAATACATTATCATTCGAATTTATTAATAATATCAGAGTACAGGTCCCATAATGTACATAATAAGTTTAAAAGTTTTTCGAATGATAATATGCATATTCTTCCAAATGCCTATTCCGTGTGCCTTCATTCGTGTGCCAGACATATCTTACGGACCTGAGATAAAACATGCCAAAAAGTCAACACAATGGTTTAGTGAATTCATATTTTTGAAAACAGTAGTGGACAATAGTTTATAGTATAATTGCAATGTGTACAATTATCTTCTTGATAGTTATTATTGCTCTAAGTTCATGGAACTCGACGACTGTTGTATATATATATATATATATATATATATATATATATATATATATATATATATATAGAATATATTAAGATCATACTAAGTTGTTAAAATGAGATCGAACTAAAATTTGACAGACTATTGTTAAAGTTTATAAATTTCGAAACCTAGGTGATACACTTTGATTAGAAGTTTAATATATATATCATGGAATATTTATTATAATGTGTATCGTGTATATATATCATATCATATTAGTTGCTAAAATATTTGTATTATATATTTTTTGTATATATTGCTAAAATTGTTATTTATAAATGTTTTATAGAATATTTTGACAACTTTAAGCTTGATCTCACATTAACCCTCCCCTATATATATATATATATATATATATATATATATATTATATATATATATATATATATATATATATATATATATATATATATATATATATATATATATATATATATATATATATATATATATATATATATATATATATATAAGTAACTTGCCCCAGGTAGGTATTTTGCCATATACCTAGGTAATTCAAATAAAGTGCGTTTGGTTACCGATCCGGCTAACACAAATGGGATTCGTCAATCCCGATAGGCCTATCCACTATATTTGCGCTCACTCCCAATGATTAGTGGTCCATGATGTTGGGGACTTTTGGCATAAACAACTTAGGCATGCAATAATACAGTCAAGGCATTCAGTTTGCAAGTAATTGTCCATAAATAAACGTTTTAGCATGTATCTCCCCCAAGGAGTTTATAAAACAGTTAAACAAAAGTTGGGGCTATGAACTCACCGTAGTTATCAGTAGTAGCTTGTAGCAATAACAGTTTATGTCGAGACTGCGATCTTTAGTGATTACCTACGAAAGTATAGTAATTATGTTTTAGTATAGTTTTCAATATAAGTGTACAAGTATATGTAATTTGTTGGCTTATGATGTTGTACATGGATATTAAGCTAAGGTACCGCTTAAGTGTTGGTTTGGCTTATAGCCTTTTTATAAATGACCTCGTACCACCGTTCGGGCTATAAAAATCAAGAGGTCATGTAGTAATCGCACGAGGAGCCAGGACACTTTAAATCGTAAATCGACAACTCGTCGATACGATACCCCGAAGAGGCCTCTTTATGATAATGAAATTCCCTACTATTGTAGTACTTATCATTTATAAGTAAGTATTTGACGAGACAAATGTTGTACAAAACATGTGTCGTGTTTCGTCAAAGACTATTTGAGTGGTGACGTGATAGTGTTATGAGTTGTGTCGTGAAGCATTTATCTTGTGCAAGTGTTGTGATGAAATAATTTCGGCGTGTCATATTATGATGTTGTGTAAAGGTTTCAAAAGTAATTTTTAGACTAATATGTTCATGGTTTTAGAAGTTAAAACTTGTGAAAATGGTATTTATATACTTTATGTGTCATATAGTCATTTTGTCAAAATCTAGTAAAGCTTCATCTAATGACCAAGTTTTTGAAACAATTTTCGGGTTAACATACTCAAACTAGCCGTAACTTAGCCGCACGAAACAAATTTGAAACAACAATCATGGTCATATCTAGTGGTTATATTTAAGTTAAAATAGCTTGAGACATAAGCCTTAGCTTAACCTTGGCTTTGTTTTGTCTTAAAGAAAAATATAACTAAGTTTCCATGTCCATGGTTGTTTTCTAGTCACAACAGGTCCGTGTATTATTTGCCGTTTTTTTAGAATTTTCGTTCACTTTCTGCTATGTGCCCCCGAGTTTTTGAAGAAAAGTTTATTCCGAGCAACTTTCGTGTTTTACACTTTTGCTGATTCGGACCAGAAAAGGGTTTAAATCGCGTTTTAAAATTGTTTCAGAAGACTTTTGACTTAATAACCAATTTTCATCTAGTCATTTTCTTTTAACCATAACTTTTTACCTACAAGTCCATTTCAGGTGATTCAAAAGCTCAAATTCTAGTTTTTACTTCCTCTAACAACTTCTTAAACTTAATCAAGTGCAAATTTTATGATTTTTATGTTAAAACTCATGATAATTCACTAGTTTCTTACTAGTTGTCTTAATGAGTTTCTACACTAGTTTTTACCCATCAATTTTATGTACAACATCATGCAAGCTTTATTACATGTACTACTTATATCAAATTACATCAAATAATCATAAATAGTATTACAACCATGTTGAATGACAAGAAATTTAAACAACTTCTTACAAGACTTAGGTTGAATGGTCACAAGAACAATCAAGCCTAAACCTCCTTCCTATCTTCAACCTTCTTCAACCTCTTAACCCAAGCTCATGAACCCTTTTACTGTTGGGATATGAAATTGCTGAAGATTGACAAAGTACTACAGAAAGATAAAAGTCAAAGAGTCAAAGTACTGCTAATGATAAAGTCAAAGTATTGCTGTTGAAGTCAAAGTACTGCAAGAACAAAGAACTCTTTTATTCGTTTATAGAAAGTCTTGTAATTCTATAATATTCTTTATTAGATTACTTGTCGTACAAGGATACAAATTGTAAACCGACTAGGGATATCCTTGAGCCTATAAAAGGACCCCTAGATTGGTATTAGAGGTACGAGTCTAAGAGTTCACAAGTTTAGAATAAGCGACATTATTAGAGTTTTAGAGAGAAGTTTAATATTATTAGAGTTGTTAAAGAATCTGCATAATAAGCAGAATTAGAGTTATTAATAAAATCGTTCAAAGTTAAAGTTATTCTTCTTAGCTTTGTTAAGTAAATTCCGCATACTTAATAGAGTTTGCTCAGTGTTTCTCTGTTAATAACTTAGGATTTATCCGAGGTTATTAAACCTTAACAAGCTATTTAAGTTAGTTTGGTTAGAGTACATCGATCCAACAAGTGGTATCAGAGCTTGTGTGGAAACTCTGACTAGGAAGAAACCCTAAAACCCTACTACAACAAAACCTAAAGATGTCGACTGAAGCTGTTCCACCACCATCAATCACCTCACTTAGAATTCCAATCATCAAGAAGGGAGAATATGACCTATGGTGCATGAAGATGAGGCAGTACATTGCCATTACAGACCATGCACTATGGAATGTAATTGTCAATGGTAATGAAGTAGTTCCAGAAACTATTGATGTTCCTGGACAACCCAAAGCACCTAAACCAGTCTTACCAGCAGCTACCATAAGGAATCAAGAGAAGGCTCTTAACATACTCTTATCTGCTATACCTGATGGACATCTCTTGAAGTTTCATGATGCTAAAGATGCTAAGCAGCTCTGGGCTGCTCTCAAGACCAGATTTGGAGGGAATGAAGCTTCTAAGAAGATGCACAGAAATCTGCTGAAGCAACAGTTTGAAACTTTCACTGTTGGTGAAAGAGAGAGTCTTGATGCTGCATATGATAGATTTCAAAATCTCCTCAACATGTTGGAGTTATACAAGGCAGAAGTATCTGTTGAAGATGCTAATCTGAAGTTCTTAAGGAGTTTGCCATCCACATGGCATGTGATTGCTACTATGATCAGAGGACAACCAGGTTTGGATGTCATGGACTTTGATGATCTCTACAATCATCTGAAGGTGTATGAGCATGAGATGAGTGGCCAAACCAGTTCCAAATCACACAATATTGCTTTTCTGTCATCTGAAAAGAAGGGCAGTACTTCCACCAAAAGTACTGCTTCTCCTACTCAAAGTACTGTGGCTCAAAGTACTGCTGTTTACACCCCCCACCTATGCTCAGCAAGTCCCACAGACTACTACCATGCACTCAGATGAAGTTGTATGCTCTTTCTTTGCACAACAAGCTTCTTTACCTGTCACTTATGAAGAAGATCTCTCAAAGATTAAAGAGGATGCTTTAGAAGAAATTGATATCAGGTGGCAAGTTGCAATGATCACTGCAAGGATCAAGAAGTACATGAAGAAAACAGGAAAAAGCATTGACTTCAAACCAAAACAGGGTATCACTTTTGACAAATCCAAGATTGAATGCTTCAATTGTCAAAAGACTGGACACTTTGCTAGGGAGTGCAGGTTTGCTAAGTATCAAGCAAACAGATTAACTGAAAAACCAAAGCTGGAGCTCACAGAAATTCCAATTACTGAAACAAAGGCTTTGGTTGCTCAAGAGAAGTTATCAGAAGTTGACTGGAGTGAAGAGTTTGATGATGAACCAGTGACTTACTGTCTGGTAGCAGTGGAAGAAGCAATTGAAGATTCAGTGGAAGAATTGGACTGGAGCACTGCTTTTGATGACGAACCTGAATATGCTGCTTTGGAATCTGGAGATGGTTTTGGAGGATTTGATTGGAGCATGGAGAGTGAAGATGATTCTGTTCAACTTGCAATTGTGGCTACTTCACCAAGTTCACCTCCTATCTCTGAGGTATGCTCAAATTGTCATGATTTTTATCAAAAATTACTTGGCAGTTATGTGATTGAAAGAGATAATTGTGTTAGGGCTAGGTCTGAGTTAGTTGGTTATCAAATAACCTTAGAATCTATGGAAGCCAAAATCTTAACACATGAAAATAATGAAGTAGCTTGGGCTGAAAAGTATGCACAACAGGACTATCAGTTAAAACTAAGTGAATGAAAATTAAATTGTAAAATTTCTGAAATAGAAAAACTGACTAAGGAAAGAGATGATTTGTTAGCTAAGTTTGCTACTTGGGGTGAATCTGGTCTGTCACATGTTACTTATGTTCAAAAACAGAGAAGAGCTTACATTAAAACTGGCTTAGGTTTTGGTATGGACTTTGATAACATAGAAGAGAATCAATCTGATGATGACCTAGAGGATATAACCACTAGTGATGATGAACTCATTAATTATGTAGACACATCTAGTAATGAGGATTCAATTAGTGAACCACCTCCTGAGTATAAGAAAGACAATGGTTATCATGCAGTTCCCCATCCCACTGGAAGTCATCAACCCCTTAGGCCTGATGTTTCTCGTTTTGGAGTAGACAGTTTAGAATTTAGGAAAAAGCTAGTTGAAAAGGTATGTGTTTTAGCACATACCAAAATACCCCAGACGAGACTATTGTCGTGTCCTCACGCAATGCAATCAACTCACGCTTCTAAAACCAAGGATTTCAATCTCTTTCTACTAAACCATTGATATGTCCAAACCGTCAAGTTTACTCACACAAGCTAGCCACTTGTGAATGACTAACCGTAAGAAACTTAAAACAGTTCAGACAAACCAATTAGAGAAGAAGTAGTCAAGGTTCCTCAAAAGAGATTAAGAAAGCCTTAATTCTAAAAACGCCCCGTTTACCTTATATATCACATGTATAGATATTACGGTTAAGCACATTCCGATTATGAATGACGGTTTGTTGAACTTTCATGTCGATCAATAACTCCAACATTTTTCAAACGACACGTTAGGATCACGGAGTAGAAAACACAACACAGCGTGAAGTGACCATACGGATAGAATACATCGTCCCTGATTTTTCACAAGTCCCAAACTAAGCGTAAAACCGAAATCATTGTTAAATATGATTCTAGATGCTAACACTACCCATGGAAGTTACTTGTGTACTTACCTTTCGTTCCCATTTTCCTATTTTCCTCTAGATTTTTTTATTTTTGTGAGAAATGAATTTCTTCAAATTCTCGTTTCGATAACTTTTATTCCGATAAAGATACAAAGCTAAGTCGATAATTAGTTATCCGTTTTCTCTCAAGAACCATTGTCGTAAAAATGAGGTCCACATCAAGGAATTTTTATTCACTAATATTTTTGATTTTCATTTTCATTTTTCAACATTTTTTATTTTATTTTATTTTATTTTTTTTTATTTGAAATAGAACTTAGACTTTTACGTGTATGAGCTATGAACCACGGAGCTTCACGGGGTAATTCCAAGACTATAGGCTTCATGAAATGAGGATCCCGGCTGGCTAGGCTAAGACCTCACTCAATCCCGGCTAAAGATCCAAGGGTCCGATCTCGACACCGCAGCTCACAACTTTACTTATTACTTTATCACTTATCACTGATTACTCAATTATTTATTACGGATCCTTGATGTGTACCCAATTTTTAAAACAAAGATTCTTTTAAGAAGATAAAGAACTAACTATCGCCAAAAACTCGACATCTCTAATTATTCATTAGACAGATATGGGGTGAAACAATTTTGTGGGAACAAAAAGCCATAAGTACCTTCGATGGGCTCTAAAGAGAACCAACTACTCCACGCTTAGCATCTAAACTCATAAGTAACTCTATCATTTCTCGATCTCTGCAAATTTAAAATCCCAAATAATGAGATCCGCAGATGCTTAGCCGATAATTTTTAGATTATCTATGGTTAAGGGAACAAGCTAGGGCTCAACACGCCCGGTCAAGTCAGAATTCTATTTCTACTCTCACCAGCGGAAAGTCAATCAAGGTGTCAAAACATATATTAACTTAGCAAATGCTTCTTCTAATGAAATCAAGTTATGCATATTTAAAGTCACTCAGGGAAACTTGCAAAATCTTGGCCTTGTGAGCTAGAATTCGCATTTTATAGCTTCTTATCTAAGAGACTAGCAAACTTTTCAATCAAAAAGACTTAACAAAAGCTTACAAAATTTTTTAAATTTTGCTCATTTTTGCACAATTTTTCATTTTCTAAGGAAAAACGGGGTTACGAGAGTACACGACAAAAAACAAGCAAGTGCGGCCAAATCAAATCGAAGATTACCCTACCCCAGACTAGAACGAAACATTGTCCTCAATGTTTAAAGCAAGGGTATCACGAAAATCTAAAAGCCGTTTATTAAGTATGCTAGAAGATAAACGTTAGTCGATAAGATTAGGATATCGGATTTCCATCAGCAACGATCATGAAACTCGAGTAGAGAAAAGACAAACTTCGAGCACGAGAGTCTTCATATCGGGAACATCCTACACATAACATCACAAACAACCAAACACGAGAAATCGAAGAGGCAGACCCCTTCGCGTCACTTATTAGAAAATAGAAAGAAGATAGAGATAAGCATGAGGTGCCTCCCACGAAGCGCTACTGTATTTCTCAAACGAGTCGCTAGCCTGACTCGTCCCCGAATTCATTTGTCCTTGGGGAAGAAAGTGGTAGAGATACCAGGGTCAAAAACGGTGTCCTCATTCCCGAAAGAATGAGACTGGGTGGGTTGGGTGGAGAAGAAAATGGGTGGATAAGGCATATGATGTAAGAAGGATCCATCATCTGGCGGTTTTGCGGGTGGACGAAAGGATGATGGATAGAAATGAGAAAACTCCAAGAAAGACGGGAGCTCATGGTAAAAGATAAGAGGTTTAGGCTCACAAATGAAGGCATCCAAGTGAGGATCCTTTTCTCTAACAACGGTTTTAGCATAAAGCTCATCTATGTCTAATATCCTGGGTTTAAAGATTTTGTCTTCACATGTCGGCTCAACGGGATAAAGGATGGTCGACTCAATAGAGAGAGGAGATTCAAGAAGTCCATCAAGAAACATCATATCCCCCTCGGGATCATTCATAACAACATCCTCAATACCCGGTGGTATCAAGTCATCAAGAGCAAGAAATGAGTCGGCTTCCTCAATGATCGGGTCATTTGTCGAATTATTGGAAATATCGTTCAAAACCTTGCTCATATCAACCTCGAAGTAGAATCGCTCAAGAATCAGAGGATAAACATCTGCCATAGTGGGACTGCCACTAATCTCTTCATCAAATCGGAAAGTCTCAAGCTCGGGAGAGAAATCACTATCTTTAACGGAGATAGGAGGCGAACTTGATTTATCGTTCAAAGCTTCAATCTTAGAAATGAGAAGATGGACATTCAACAATGTTTCACGTAATGCTTCATCCTCGATCTCTACATCATTAGGCTCAATCTCTTCCTCTTCTGGCTCAAAATCGTTTTCTTCTTCAATAATGACGGGCTCAGATGGTAAATCGTCGACAAAATCGATGTCTCCATAAGAATCATCATCGGAATCGGAGAACATCTCATCATGATCATTAGAAATATCAAGAGAAGGCTCAGAAATAAGAGAAGGAGAAGAATCCGGAGATGGGACAAATGGTGTGCTCTGAGAGCTAGCAAGTTCCACCACTTCCGTTGTGGTCTCCGGTTCTGTCTGTTTAGAAATCGTTTTAAGCTCATAATTCCGTTCTGTTTTGTTGTAACTCGACAAACTCGTAATAGCGAATCGTGAAAGAGGAGGATCGATTCTAGAATTCTTCGGATTAGAGTCGAGAGTACAAACGGGAATCACCTCGGGTTCAGAAATATGTTCCATCTCCATCACCGGAGAGGGAGTAGGAATCGAGGGTTCATCAAGCTTACATTTCAAATTTTTTGATAAGGCTTCAAGTTTTTCAATGTTGTTAAGAAAAGCACGACGTTCAAAGAAATCGTCTTCGTGACCCTCGGTGGGTTCTTCGGGTAGCTCTGGAATAGTGTGATCGTCTTCCATAACTTGAACGGGTTCTTCATTAACACATTGTCGAGCTTGAATGCGACTTAATAAAGTTTGAAGCATGCTTTCAATGTGGTTTTGACGTCGCTCAAATCTTTCTTCAAAATTGATGGAAACGTCCTCGATACCCCCGGTGGGTTCTTCAAAAGGGCGACACATACAAGATTCGCGATAAAATCCACACCCTTTGCAAAAACAACGTTCACAAAGTGAATCATCTCTTAATAAATCTCTACAATTAAAGCAATAGGGTTGAAAGAAATTTTGAGACTCCATGAGAATTAATCATAAAAGAGGGATAAAAGGAAAGAATTATCAAATCAGAGGGTAAAGAAGAATATTTTTGGGTTTTTAGAAAACATATTTTGAAAAGGAAAATCTTTTTGGGTTTTTGAAAAAGATATATTTACAAAAACGACGGTAACTTCACTCGGGGAAGGATCTTCAAATGCACGCGATTCGAGACGGAATACGAAAACTCGCTACAAGCCCTCCCCGGCAGCGGCGCCAAAAATTGATTCGGTGCCAAAACACGTCAAGTTTACTCACACAAGCTAGCCACTTGTGAATGACTAACCGTAAGAAACTTAAAATGGTTCGGACACTGATCAATAATAGATGAGAAGTGTAGTATACGGGTAACTCAAACGTGTTAGGTTTGAGCACCGAGATCGTTCCGAACGAGGGTTGAATGGAATTTCCAACTCACGTCTCGATTATCGGGATTTGAATAAGAGAAGGGGATAAAATGAAGTTTTCTAAACTGCGGGGCAAGGGAAGCATAAAAGGGAAATTACACTACGGGAAATCCTAAATACGCGATTTATACTAAAACGTATTAAAAGAAACGTAATAAAAATGCAACTACGTCTATTCTAAATCCTAAAAATAACCTAAAATTACTTTTATTCTAAAAATGCTATTTGAAAACTATCTAAGAATTAAAACTAATTTTTAGGAATTTTTCTGGATTTTATTTAAATTAAAAACTAATTATTAACTATAAAAATAAGACTAAATAACTAAAAATTATAAAAACAAAGGGGAAAATTATGAAACTAATTTTATAAAATCTAAAATATCCTAAGAGAATTTTCAAAACTATTTTTTATTTTTCTGATTATTTTTCTATTTTCTACGAATTTAAATCTATTTAAACCTAATTTGAATTGTGAAAAATACCAAATAAAAGGGGAAAAATAAGGAAAAATCTTTTTTATGCTTTTTATATTTTTCTTAAACTGAGAAAATTGAAAAATTATTTTTTTGAACTTTTTCTTAATTATTTGCAATTAAAGCTAATTAAAAGTGATTAAAAACTATTTTTAATCGAGAAAAATACTAAACAGTGACCAAAATTAATGAAAAATTCAGGAAAATTCTAAAATGTTATTCTGGTTCTGTGAAAAATATAAAATGTGATGCTTATGTATGAGAAATAAGGGCTGCAGTGTAAAAGATATGGAAATAAGCACTTGAAGATAAGCAAATAAGCCCTAGATGACACCAATCCAATACAGAAGCTAGAATATACTAAAACTACTCTAAAGCAACCTTTTACAGCTACTCCTAACACCTAATAAGCAGAATACTCAGATTTAAGCCAACTGCCACTATAAGCAAAACATATTCTGACCCCCTACTTCTAGCTACTGCATCAGCTTATCCAATAAGCTTTAGTGAAATCCAGAAGTATGGTTCTCAAGACCACCAACTAGAGAACAGTTGTACCAAATTTCAGGCAAAGACAAGCTCAAATGAAGCTAATACAAGGCATAGAAAATCTGATGAAAACTGATTTTTGACACATTTGACTTTTGAAAACAGTTGAGCAGTTTGACTAAACTGAGATTCAAGATCAAATGTTGGGCAGATTAAGATGAAATATGATTAAATGAAACTTTAGCAAGCTAGATTATCAAATTTTACATCTATATGCAAGATCTTAATAACTGATTCCAACAGTTTAGATGACAAGAACAGATTTAAACAAGTGTTGACTAAAGGTGCAAAATGGCTGCAAAACTAAGACAGAGATGACATCAAATAACTATATTAAGCTTAAAGCAACTGATCTAATCTTATATTTTCACCTCTAAAACAGTTTTTAGTGATAAACCAAACACTCTTTTATAGACTTGTTATGCAAATATCTCTATCAAAATCAATATGCTAAGCTTATTTTAACATCAAAACAGGTCAAATGCATCAAGACAAAGCTAAAATGACAGCTATAATCAATATTCTAACAGATCTAATAGAAATAACTAATGCTACCTTTTATAAGCTAGATATAAAATGAAAGTTGCACTTACAATAACCCCAGCCACAATGGCTTGCAAACCAGATAAAGGACCAGTAAACCTACACCATTCAACCCATATCCATCATCACAATCAACCCATTTCCATTTCTAAACCAATTATGAGCACCCGTTGACTTTCGTTGACCGAGGCTTTTTGTGAATGTAAGTGAATGAAAAGGACAGTGATGGTGCAATTTAAGCTTACTAAAGCTATAATAAGCTGAAATAAGCCTATCCCATTATTTAATCTAGCTTATTTATTACTTTAAATACGAAATGCAAAGATAAACTTAAAAACTTGGAATTTTGATTTATATTGAAAAAGGATTACAAGGGATTGAAAATACAGTGAAAGCTTAAGAAAACATTATTAAAACTATTACAATAACAATAAGCTAAATTAAACCAAAGGATTGCACGACTTGAAATGTGAGCCAAAGAGGTCTATTTATAGCCTTGAGGAGGTCTTGGGATGCCTTTGAGAAGAACCTAGAAGCAATTTGCAGCCACTCATTCATCCATTGTCATCACATCCAATCAAAAAGCTCCAATTCACTCAATGAGGTGTCACGGCCAATAATATTGTGCCATTTGTCCACGTGGCAGCTTTATCTGACAGGTCAGCTGAGGATAAGGTTTTGTTAGATGCTAAGTACGAGGTTTGTGTTTGGGATTGGTAAATGGTGGTGAAAAGGGAGGTGAATGGGTGCGTTTGGGAGAGACAGGGGAGGGGACACTGTTTGGGCGCGTTTGGTTATTATATTATTTCTCAAATATAGTTGACCGGGTATTTTGAGTTGACTCGGGTTAAGTGAGCGGGTAAAATAAGTATTCGGGTCAAGGGTTTAGCCGGGTGGACGGGTGATGTGTTATTGGACCGGGTTGTTTGGTTTGTTTGTGGATTTGGGCCGAAGGTTAAGTGAATTGGACTATGGATATAATGGATTTGATTAAGGATTAGATAATGGATTTTGGACATAGATTAATCTTGGACTAGGATTGATATTAGACCCATTAGTAACCATAGGGACCAAACATGTAAAAGCTGAAATTCCAAGGACCACAAGTGCAAATCTGAAAATGTCTTCCAAGGGCTGAACTTGTCATTCTTCAATAGACCAGGGACTGAATTTGCAACTTTTGAAACTTGAGGGTGTTTTCTGTCATTTGCTGAAAGTTCAGGGACTATTTCTGACATTTCTTCAAACTTTGATCAAATCTTCACAAATCATCCTCAGAGATTAGAAATCTTCATAAATGCATAATTCTGACCTTCCGGCTCAGCTTAAGCTCTCTTAATCTCTCGTGCTCGGATTTACGTCTGATTTGGTTCCTTTTTGCGTGTTTTTACATATCCATACCTGCACAAGCACAAACTCAAGAAAACCACAAATATTAGCAATAAACGGCTCTTTCTTGGTTATTTTGGGCCTATTTTGATGATGAAAAGGTATGTGTTTTAGCACATACCAGTCAGTCTAGGTCTGAAACACTCAAAGAAACTGTTGAAAACAATGTTCAAAGTCAAGCAGTACCTTCAACTCAAAGTACTGCTCCACAAGCAGTACCTTCAGGAAAATCTTTTCAAAACAGTACTGCTAAACCTTTTTGGATAACTTTGGTCAAAACAAGTTTAATCATTCACCTAGAAGGAATAATAATTTTGGTCATAGACATAAAATAAGTCACTTTGGGAGTATGGGTCAAAAACTGTGTTTTGTGTGTTTTAGTCCTACTCATTTAATTAAGGATTGTGAACATCACTCAGAATATCTTAGAAAATTCCCAAAGAACAGGTCTGCCAACCACAAACCTAGAGAGACCAAACCAGTCTGGAATAATTCAAATAGGGTCATTCACATCAATTTTTCACCAGATCATAGGTACTCCCACCAGAGAAGACCTTTTTCTAGATCACCAGTACCTTCACAAGCAGTACTTTCTCAAAGTACTGCTCCATCAAAACAAGGTACTGCTCACAATACTTGGAACATGTATCCTAGGAGATCTCATTACTATCAACCTAGAAGATATTATAATTCACATAGGGGATCTAGATCACAGGAACCAAGTGTTAAAACAGAATGGGTTAAGAGAGAAAGTACTGCTGAGGGACACACAGTACTTTCAACAAAAAGTGAATCAGATGCTTTTGTGATACAAGAAAAAGAGAATGAACTTGTAAAAGAAAATTGTGTTGAAAATCCAGAAAGTTTTGAAAATCCACATGCTAAAAATCAAAAGATAATTTTGGATCATGTTTTGAAAAACAGTGGAATTTACATACTCAAAGAATTTGAGTTTGTAACTCCACAAGGGGAACACAAGTCAGTAATGGCTTGGGTTCCTAAAAGTCACTAACTCTTTTATCTTTGTGCAGGGCAACCCAGAAGAGGAGCTTAAAGATCATTTGATTGTAGATAGTGGTTGCTCTGGAAGTATGACAGGAGACAAAGAGATTCTGTCTGATTTTAGATCTATTAGTGGAGGAAGAGTTGCATTTGGGAATGATCCCAATGGAGGAAGGATTACTGGAAAAGGAACTATCAAAGCAGGGCGTATAGATTTTGAGAATGTTAGATATGTGAAGGAGCTCAAGTTCAACTTATTATCAGTCTCTCAAATTTGTGATAAAAAGCATCCTGTGTTATTCACTGACACATAATGTCTCATCCTCTCTCCTGAATTCAAGCCTGTTGATGACAACTTGGTAATTCTTAGAGTACCAAGAACAAATGATGTGTATAGTTTAGACATGAAGAGTCTACATTCCTATGGAAGAGCCACATGTTTGGTGGCAAAAGCAACATCTGAAGAAGCACATCAGTGGCATAGAAGATTAGGCCATGTAAATTTTAAGAATATCAACAAACTGGTCAAAGGGAATTTAGTTAGAGGTTTACCTTCAAAGACTTACAAGAATGATCACTCCTATTTGGCGTGCAAGAAGGGTAAACAACACAAAGCTTCATGCAAGAAGCTTGAGGAGAGGACTATTAGAGAACCTTTGGAGCTGTTACACATGGATTTGTTTGGACCTGTTTCTGTGGCAAGTTTAAACAAGAAAAAGTACTGCTTAGTTGTCACAGATGATTGCAGTAGATTCAATTGGGTATTTTACATACATATTAGGCATCACTTTATCAGAGATTGCTATAAGCACAGGCTCATTAATGTGGTTAAGGTTCACATGGATGATAATGTAGCTGACTTACTCACCAAAGGCTTTGATGTTTCAAGATTCAATCACTTGGTGGTAAGCATTGGCATGATTAACTACTGAGCTACATTTTAGGGGAGGACTATTTAGTGTTAGTATAGTCCTATGCATTGCTTGAGGGGAGGATATTTATGTTATACAAAGAAATTTGGAAAAGTACTGTTTTTTTAAGAAAGTACTGCTTGGAAAGTACTGCAAAGGAAAGTACTGCATACGTGGAAGTACTGTTTGTCTTATTGAAAGTACTGTTCCAACGGTAATATTGAGGGGTAATTATTACTAACGGTAACTTTGTTATTAAGGGTTGTGATTTTTTAAATCTCACCTATAAATAACTACTCTCCGATTTTCCCTCTCATATTGATACTTTAGAATCTTTTCCATATTTCTCTCACTTTCACCTATATTATTCGTCATATCTCTTGCTGTGGTAACATAATCATCAATGGCGAATCGTACTACAGTTTCAAAGCACAATATGGTGGCTAATTTAGACAAAACTGAAGCGAATGCAATCTTTCATGACATCATCGATTTTCTTACTGGGTCGCCAATCAGTTATGCACTATTAGTAGAACCAGATGTTATAGAACCCTGGATTCAACAATTTTGGGACACAGCTAGGGTTCATATGGAGAATAATGAAGAGTATATTCATGCTAGGGTTGCTGGGAAAAATATCAAGGTTACCGAAGCCTCTATTCGAGAAGATTTATTGTTTAATGATGAAGATGGGGCTGTTCGTTTTGATAAGCAACTAATTTGGGATACTTTTGGGCACATTGGTTATGAAGGGTCTTTGACTGAACAAACATTCAGGAAACAACTATTTTGTCCTCAATGGAAGTTTTTAGTGCATGTGTTGCTTCATTGTATTAGTGCTAAAAGTACTTCATGGGAGCAATTTGGATCTAACATAGCATCTGCTATTGTGGGCTTAGCTACAGATCGTGTTTTTAATTTTTCAAAGCTCATTCTTGATGGAATGCTTTCCCACATCACTCATGGTTCAAAATGGCTGATGTATCCAAGATTTGTTCAAGTATTCCTCAATAAACAACTTTCAGATGTTCCTAAGCCAACAAATCTTTTACCGGTTGTTGTTCAACAAGCCAAAATTTTCACCTTTATGGCTAGAAAGAGTGATTTATTCACTGGAAGGGACACCCCCTTAACTACTTCTATGATGGAAGTCATTCAAGCTGTCAGAGCTGATGCTGCAGAAGATGAAGATAGTGAAGGTACTGCACCTGCAAGTACTGCTTCTCAAAGTGCTGCATCTCAAGAAGGTATTGCATCCCAAGGTACTGCTTCCACAAGTACTGAAGTTCAAGAAGATGTTGCAGTTTCACCTTCTCCATCTCCACAAAGATCTGTTCCTGATTCTCAACCAGAGGAACATTCACCAGTTCAAGGAGATGATTCACATACTATATCCCCTGAAGATTTGACATTGGATAATTATGTTTTGACAAGGGAGTTAGTCAAGTTGAAAAAGACTACTGAGGCTCAAGCTAAACAGATTAAGAAATTGAAGCTCAAGTTTCGAAGGCTCAAGAATTTTGTCTGGCCATTGGTTCAACATCATCGTATATGGGTCAAATCTAAAAAGAATGAGCAAAGACAGTCTAGGAAAACCAAACGCCAAAAGGTTCACAAACAATCTTCTGTCCAATTGGGGAGGAATTTAAAAGAAAAGAATTTGAAAGAAGATATTGTTAAGGAAAATGAACCTGAAGGTACTGAAGAACATGAAAAGACTAAAGAACAGGTCATTCAAGAAACTGAGAGCAAGTTATTGATGTCCAAGTTCAAAGTACTGATGATCAAGGTACTGAAGATCAAAGTACTGCTTTTCAACAACAAGGATCCTACATGCAAGAATTGATTACTCCAAGGTTGTTAAACTTTGAAGAGGAAGCTGGTCCTTCAACAATTGTACATGAAGAAGCTGTTGGTCCTTCAACTGTTATACAAGAAGAAGAAGATACACTCAAACCTATTCATACTGCAAGTGATGACGAAACCATTGCTGTAATTTTGCAAGGTTTATCACAACCAAGGGGTGTTAATATTCCAGGAGTGCAATAAGAGGAACAACAAAGAACTTCTCAACCTATAATAGATCCAAAGGATAAAGGTAAGGGTAAGTTGGTAGAGAAAAGGAAGAAGAAGAAACCAACTTTAGCGCAGATAAGAGCTGCTCAAGATGCTTTGAATGAACAAGCAGCTAGAAAGCTTCAAGAGGAATTAAATGCTAAAGATAGAGAAGCTAAGGAAGCTGAAGAAGCTCAGAATAGAGAAGCAGCTAAGAAGTTGCAAGAGGAATTGAATGCTGAAGCTGATGAACCATTAGAGTCACCTATTCCTGTTAGATTTCTACCAAGAAGACCTAATCGAGCTAAAGACAGAAATGCAAT
The DNA here is from genome assembly GCA_910596185.1 of Chrysanthemum makinoi. Classification (NCBI taxonomy): domain Eukaryota; kingdom Viridiplantae; phylum Streptophyta; class Magnoliopsida; order Asterales; family Asteraceae; genus Chrysanthemum; species Chrysanthemum makinoi. The sequence continues at coordinate 166,011,889 of OU343222.1, read as the reverse complement.
GATGGCTTATCTAAAAAGTCAAGGGTATAAAGGATTGCAGAGGTTGAATTATGTTGAAATGAAACGATTGTATGATGCTGCTAGAGAAGCTTATAAGAAAAGTGTTGAAAGCATCAAAGATTTTAGAGATGAAGCTACATGGAAAGAAGAAGAGAGAAAGAAAAGTTTAAAAAGAAAAAGAAAAACTGGAGTTAAAGATGTACAGTTCTCAAAGAAAGAAAAAGTTGAGCTAAGATCTGAGACTAGGGATGAACTAAGAAATTATCTAAGGATAGTGGATTTTGAGTATTCTAAGGAAGATGCTGACATGAAGATGAACAAATCTCAAATTATTGCTTTTGAAGTTGTGGAATCCAAAGATGGAAGTTATCTGATGTTTCATAGAGAAGATGAAAGCTTTAGAGTGTTCAACAGGTTATGGGATTTATTTCACATCATAGATAGAGTGGATCTATTTTATTTATATCATGTGGTACGAGATTACTTTGAACATAATCCATTAGAAGGAATTGGTTTAATTCTGCTTGGAGATCTCACAACTGTATGGGAAACTGAAGAGCAAAGCACTGATGACATTTGGAAGAATCAAGAGAATTGGGAAATTGTTTGCTGGAGATTCTTTGAAGAATCTGGAGTTCATGTTCTAGAGCTGGAAAATGGTACAATGATTCACATGTTTGCAGATAGAAGATATCCTCTTACAGTAGATCTTATGAGGAGGATGCTAGAGCATGGAATGGAAGTTGAAGAAGACAATGAAATTGCTTGTATGGTCATCAATTTGTTTATCAACTGGACTACAATTGCTGATGATGATGAATAACTGGTATGAATTTTAATTGAATAAATTCTTTTTGAAATATCAGTACTTTATTCAAAGTACTGCTGATCAAACAGTACTTTATTCAAAGTACTGCTTGCAGCTTTTAACCAGTTAAGTGATTTTTGAAAGAAACCTTTTGTTAAGTAACAAATATTTTGGAACAAAGGTTGAATAAAATAAATGGTTTTTGAGATGGTAACATCAATAGGTTATCAATCCACCATGGTTACAAAAGGATTGGCTAATCCATGAGCAAACGGCTCTGGTAAAGATATCTCAAATCCGTTTTTAGTTAACAACTTGCTAATAAGTTGTATGGTCATCAACTCACCATATCAGTAATGTGAAGAGTTGGCTAGCCCACAAGAAAATGGCTTGTGATAAAGGCTGTGGAAAAACCATTATATGGTAATTAGTTCACCATGATGAAAGAACTAACTAGTCCAGAAGGGTACAACTTTTGGTAAAGACAACCCAAATCTGGTGATAGCTGATGATTTGCTAAAAATCATATGGTTATCAATGTACCATGGTCTTACACACCAAAACATTTGGCTACTCCAGATTTAATGGCTTTGGTAAAGAGAACTTAAATCCATTAAATTTTCAATGATTCACCTCTCCCAGGAGTTAACACACTTGGAAGTGATGAGAATAGACTGCAACTTAAACTGAATTAATGTACAAATTGTCATATGTTGCCGTGTTGCTGAAAAGATGGAGTTTGCTGGATGATGTTGTAAAAAAATAATTCTAAAGATACTTTGATAAGCACAGAATCTACAAAGACACAATCTGTCCTTGAAGATGAAGAACTTAAAGATAAATTCACAAAGTAACTTGAAATCAAGCAAGTAGAATTCAAGTTAGGGGAGGATTGTTGGGATATGAAAGTGCTGAAGATTGACAAAGTACTGCAGAAAGATAAAAGTCAAAGAGTCAAAGTACTGCTAATGATAAAGTCAAAGTACTGCTGTTGAAGTCAAAGTACTGCAAGAACAAAGAACTGTTTTATTCGTTTATAGAAAGTCTTGTAATTCTAGAATATTCTTTATTAGATTACTTGTCGTACAAGGATACAAATTGTAAACCGACTAGGGATATACTTGAGCCTATAAAAGGACCCCTAGATTGGTATTAGAGGTACGAGTCTAAGAGTTCACAAGTTTAGAATAAGCGACATTATTAGAGTTTTAGAGAGAAGTTCAATATTATTAGAGTTGTTAAAGAATCTGCATAATAAGCAGAGTTAGAGTTATTAATAAAATCGTTCAAAGTTAAAGTTATTCTTCTTAGCTTTGTTAAGTAAATTCCGCATACTTAATAGAGTTTGCTCAGTGTTTCTCTGTTAATAACTTAGGATTTATATGAGGTTATTAAACCTTAACAAGCTATTTAAGTTAGTTTGGTTAGAGTACATCGATCCAACATTTACCCTTGCAACAACCTCCTTTAATTTAGCCCCAACCTTCTTGTGTAGCTCTTGTTTCACCCTTGATATCAACAAAATAACCCTAGGATCATGTAGGAATCAACTCTAGCTCCATCTTCTTAGTGATTTTTATAGTATGAATCAAAGTATAGATTAGTGTTTATGTGTGTATAGTGGACAGCAAGGAGGAGAGAAACCAAGAGATATTTTGTGATTTGCATGTAAAATGGATAAGTGTGAGGTGAAAGACTTAAGTGGGGGACAATAGTGGGAAAGTAAGTATGGAAGTGGGAGGAGAAGAAGCCAAGTGGCTAGTGAGGAGGCATGATTCGCTCCCGAACCGTCAAGTTTTGTCACACGAGCTGACCACTTGTGAATGGCCAATCGTAACAAACTTCAAACAGTCTGGAACCAAATGCAATGAAGATCAGGAGAGCATAGTGTTTCCCCAGGTCGTTATGTCCCAACGAGCTGTGCGAGAATAATCAAACGAATAGTGATCGAGAGGATTTGAACGGAAAAGGATTGTGATTGATTAAACCTAAAGAAAAAGTTTATAAATTACAGGGGCTTAAATGCAAATTAAAGAAAATTAAAAAGATAAACTATATTAAATAAACGCTATCACTATTTGCAAAATGATTTTTTTGATTTTTCTTTTATAAAACTTAAATTAAAAACTACGTGACGTACAAAAGAAAATGTGAAAATGAAACAATATTAATCCTAAAAATATAAAAATGACATTTTTACAAACCTAATGATGAGATAAAATTTTTAGAAAAAGAAAATTATTTTTATTACTATTTATCTAATTATTATTAATTAAAAACTATTTTTACTTATTCAATAATACCCTAAAATACAAGAAAATATGAAATAAAGCTAGAAAAATGAAATTATGACTTAGAAAAATCTAAAATAACTAAAGAGAATTTTCAAAACTAATTTTGTATTTTTTTGATTATTTTTCTATTTTCTATGAATTAAAAACTATTTAAAACTAATTAAATTGCTAAAAATTACAAATTAAACTATGAAAAATCTGGAAAAATATTTTTTTGACTTTTTATATTTATCTTAACCTAGGAAAATTGAAAACTTATTTTTTTGAAACTTTTCTGAATTAATTGTATTAAAAGCTAATTAAATAAGCCTAAAAACTGTTTTAAATGAAGAAAAATAGCAAACTGAACTAGAAAAATATGAAAAATTCAGGAAAGGTCTAAATTAATATTATGAATCTATGAAAAATATAAAAACAGTAGCTTAAGTGTGAGAATATGGAACTGCAGTTACAAGTGCTTATAAATAAGCACTTGGAATAAGCCAAAGGCTACAAACTAAGCACCAATCTATCACAGAAGCTATAATATGTTAGAAATACTCAAATGCAACTAATATCAACTAGTCTATACTACTGAAATGCAAACTACACAGATTTGACTTGATTGATTAAGTGCTAAAAACAGATTTTGGCTACTACTTTGTAGCTAGAGAATAAGCTACCCAATAAGCTGGAAGTCAAAAACAGAAGTTGGAACCTAAACTAGACCTGGCTAGCTACTTAAAAACCTAAAACCAGACCAAGATAAGCTCTATTGAGCTTGTGACAAGCTCTGCAAGAAGCCTGTGCACACTCAATATACACTGAGTCAGTGCACAGGGCAAAAGTAGCTTATTGAGGAGCTGATTTGGAGCTTATAAGAACTTACAAAAAATTTCCAAAAATCATTTTCCAATTCTTGACCAGTTGAAGTTGTAGATACCAAAAACTCAATTGATTTAGACCAGAAATGAACTCATGAAAAATCTGTAAAGATTTGGAAAAACTGGTTTTAATTACTTTTGACTTTTGGACAGTTTTGCAAAGTTTGACTAATGTGAGTTTTAATTCAATTTTGTTGATTGCTAATGATGATTAATGATGCAATAAGACCAGATAAAGCTAACTATAATGATTCTAAGCCTAAAATAGAAATTCTAACAAATCTATTCTAACTGATATGCAAATGAGAGACAGATTTAAGTTATATTGACTTTTACAGTTCTAATGTCCAAGTTTATGACAAAAATTGACTAAGTGAGCCCAAATGAGGCTAAGGGAAATGATTTTAACCACTAAGCAAAACTCTAGCACAGGTTTAAGGCCTGATCCAAACACTAATAATGAAGCTGATATACTGATTTTTTCAAACCACAATGTAAATCTAAGCTTAACTAATCCTCAAACCAGATTTAGTTAACCAAATTATACCTAGATAAAACTAATTGAACTATGATTTACCACTAAATTCTAACAGACTTATTTAATGCAAATTAGAGAAATATGCAGATGTTGAAATAAGCTAAGACTAGTATAAACAATGATCAAACAAGCTATAATATGACTAATTATACTATATTAAACACAATAGAAGCAATTTTAACTGATCTAACTACAGATTTAAGTATAAAGTAGAATTTGGACTTACAAGTGGTCCTAGCCACTATGGCTTGCAACTGAGATCAAAGTATCCCTATCCTAAACTGATCTCAACCCAAATACCAACTCAGTATCAACCCTATTCCATAACCATATCAGCAATCCAGATTAATTCTTCAAAAATAATAGCAGTTTGACTTTTGTTGACCAAACATGAATATTGCTTGCATATGTTTCTTAAGCTTACTAAAAGCTATAAACAGCTTAAATAAGCTTATTTGAGTTGAAAATATGCTACTTGGAGCATTGAGTATAAGAGCTTGAAACTGAATTTATTAACAGTGGATATAAAAACATCAAACTTAAATGAAACCTTGAATTAATACTTGAAATGAGTTACAATGACTAAGTGGCTTAGGTTTAATACAATAAAGCTTAAGATTACATTTTAAAACACTAATTGAGATAATTTAATGAAAAACGACATACAAGGAAATTAAAAACTAAGTACTACTCTTTCTTCTTGCTTCTCTTCTCTTATTTATACCCAAAAAGCTTCTCTCACCTCTCTGAGCAAATCCCACTTGCTTTCTTGGCCCTTGGATCTCTTGAGATGATATTGACCGTTTGATGCATTTTGGCGGGAAAGTGGATATGAAGCAGTGGAGTTCTGAATTTGCAACTGGGGGGGGGGTGGCATTAATTGTGGTGTGATAAGTTGGTAGATGTGATGATGAGGGGTGGAGGGATAAGGTGAGGTGATGGGAGAGTGTTTCGCAGACAAGTGGTGAAGAAGAAAGGATAAGGCGGGATAGGGTGTTTGACTGGGGAGGTTTGACTTGGTATATTAGACAGGGGTCCAAAACAGGGTGTCACAATGTATTTGGCAGGGGCCAAAGGATACAAAGGGTCATGGCTTGTTTTAATAACATAAGGACCAAATTGTAATTTCTGAAAGACCAAGGACCAATTCTGCTAATTTATCAAAGTTGTTCCAAGGGACCAAAAATGACAAGTTTCAATAGTACAAGGACCAAAATAGACATTTTCAAATTTCCAAGGACTATTTATGACAATTTTCAAAGTTTAGGGACCTATGTTGTAATTTTGCAATTTTAAATCTCAAGGACCAATTTTGACAACTCATGAATTCCTAGGGACTTGAAATGATATTTTTCTTTATTTTGTTTTACCAGGGACTGTTTTGACAACTTTTGAAACTTGGGGGACTAAAACCGCCAATTATGCAAACTTGATACGTTTTTCACCAGATTTTGATATTTTTGCATTTAAAACACGTAAAACACTTATTTGTGATATTTTGTCATTTTGATGCATTTCTGAGTGTTTTCAGATGTTTTTGCAGTTTAATTGGTACAAAAATGATTAGTATTTAGACACTCATCAATCCCCCACACTAAGATATTGCTAGTCCCTAGCAATGTTTTGAGAAAAATTAATGGATTTCATCTCTTTACCAAAATCCATTACTTCGGAGTAGCCAAATGTTTCAGTTCAAGTAAGAACCTTGGTACACCGATAACCAAATGATTTTGAGCAAATCACCAGCTTCCAACGGATTTGATTTGTCTTTACCAGAAGCTGATTTGTCTTTACCAGAAGCCGTTTGTTTCTGGACTAGCCAACTCTTAGATAATATATCTTTGGTGAGCTGATTACCAATTATGGTTTTCCACTGCCTTTACCACAAGACATAAACTTGCGGGCTAGCCAACTCTTCACTTTTAAGGATATGGTGAGCTGAACACCATACAATTTTGGGCAAATTGCATGCCGTCAACGGATTTGAGATATCTTTACCAAGAGCCGTTTGCTCCTGGATTAGCCAATCCTTTTGTTTATTTAGACATGGCGGATGATAACCATATAATCTGGAGTAAGTGAAAAACACTTACTCCAAAAAAAATTTTGGCCAAAAATGAGGGAATTGGGCGGTATAATTACATGATAAAATTCGTGAGAATTCCTCCCCACACTAGAAATGAATATTGCCCTCAATATTCAAAGTACCGGCTGTTATGCCGAAACATAGAACGTAAAAGGGAAATACTACGGCTATTATTTAGCAAGATTATTTTTTGAACTTTATATATATACACAACATGTGGGCAACTCCCACACTAGGGTGGTAGAAAATAGAAAGAAGTCAGAAATATGGGTGAAAACCCATATGGCATGCTACTGTTTTTTGATTCCCGAGTCGCTAGCTTGACTCGATCCCCGCATTCATTGGTTCATGGGGAAAGTTTGTAGATCCGGGACAACCACAGGGGAATGTCCTCTCCAAAATAATGCTTCAACCGATGACCATTCACTTTAAAGTTTGGACCATCGGGTTGAGATAACTCAATGGTTCCATAAGGAAATACTTTATTGATGGTGAATGGTCCGCACGGGATTTTGGTTTTCCCGAGAAAATCTTCAATCTTGAGTTGAAAAGAAGGACTCGATCACCGACGTTGAAAACGCGGTTCTTGATTTTAGAGTCATGAATCTTCTTTGTCTTTTCTTTGTAAATCAAAGAGTTCTCGTATGCTTGATCACGGAGTTCATTTAATTCATTCATTTGAACTTTCCGGTGATCACCAGCTGTCTGAATATCGAAGTTGGCATGCTTCAAGGCCCAGTATGCCTTGTGCTCAAGCTCAACCGGCAGATGACATGCCTTCCCGTATACAAGTGATGAGTGTGTAAATACTCATCATTTTTAGTCAAATCTGAACTGCAAAACGTTTAAAAATGCTCAGAAATGCATCAAAATACTGAAAATATTCCAAAATTGCATTTTATATGTTTCAGATGCAAAATGTTTAAAAACAGATGAAAATGAGCAAAGTTTGCATAATTGGCGTTTCAGTCCCCAAGTTTCTAAAATTGTCAAAAATAGTCCCACGAGTCAAATTTTCAAAAGAAAAGTCACCAAAGGTCCTTTTTAAATCATAACTTGTCAAATTTAGTCCTTTGGTGAAAAATATCAAAAGTTTGAGAAAATTACAAGTTTGGTCATCCAAGTTTCAAAATTGGCAAAATGGCCCCTGAAATTGGAAAATGGCAAGTCTAGTCCTTGTACTTTTTGAGATTGTCAGTTATGGTCCTTGGAGAAACTTTGCTTAATTGGCAGGAATGGTCCCTTGAAATTCAGAAATTACACATAAAGTCCCTATGCTATTATTAACCTTTCAACCATTTTGGACCCTTACCTAGACCTTGGACCCCTGCCATATAAGTATTTTGACCCCCCTTGATATAATATCTGGTCAAATCCCACAGGTCAAACCCAACCCTTGGCGCCTTTTCTTCAACCTCCCCACTTGATCTCTGCAAACACCTGCAACACACTACCACCCCATCACCTTATCTCCTTCCATGTTCCCCCTCCTCCACTACATCCAAGAAATCATTTAATGCACCCTCTCCTAACACTCAATCCCCTTCAACAGGTTAAAAGCCATTTCCCGCCAATACCAAATCGATGGCTAATATTCATCAAACTCATCCAATGGCTGTGAAAGGAGGTGGGAAACACCAGAGTAGTAGAGAAACCCTCTTGGGTATAAAAGAAGCAAGAAGAAAGGCAAGAGGAGTTAGCTAGTTTTATTTTTTTTTTTTTTGTATATGTCGTTTTTTTTATATAAAATGTTTTAGTTTAAGAAAAATGTTGTAGTTTCAAGTTTAATTATCTTTAAGTAAGTTGTTATAGTGTATTAAGATCAGTTTCAAGTGTTAATTCCAGTGGTGTTAAAGATTCATGTTTTAAAGTTTACTGTTGTGAATTTCAAAATAATGTTCCAATACTTAATTTGCTAAGAGCTTAGTTTATCATTCAAATAAGCTTGTTTAAGCTTGTTAAAGCTTTTCATAAGCTCTCATTTCAGTTTCAAGCATTTTTGCTTCATGGTCAACAAAAGTCAAAAAATGGTCTAGAATGGAAATGGTGATGAAATTGGGTTGATGCAGTGTTGGATGGGTTAAAATAGATTAGTAGTATATTGATATTGGGTTGGTTTTAATCTGCACACCAGTTGGGCTCATGTGAGTAAGTTTCCAAGTTTTCAATTTTCAAGTCAATATTGCATTTCATGGTTGTCTGTTTAACTGTGGTCACAACTAGTGTAAATGTGTTTCTTTAGTTGCATTTAGGACAGTAAAACTCATGTTGATCATTATTACCTGTTTGTTCATTAGTTTAAGTAGTTTTTATGGCCTATCAATGTTTTAAAAGGGTGTTTGGATTTGCTGTTTTATCAGTTGTTTAGGGTAGTTAAGCCCATAAGTTCTGTTGGTCCAAGCTTGTTTAGTCCAATTGAGCCCTTATCTGTCTTGTTCTTGCACCCACATAAGCTCAAAGTCAAAATTACTCCTTAAGTTTCTTAAGCAGACTTCTTATGTTGGATTTTTAACAAATCCAATTTTTGTTTTGTGTTTAAATTCCATAAACATAGCTTGCAGTAGGTTTTATTCATCCTATAACATTAATCTCAGTCCTCAAAATTGATCCAAACCTCAAATTAGTCAAACTTTCAACTTTTGTCAAAAGTCAAATATTGCAAAAAGTCAGGCCAACATAGGTTGATTTTTCATGAGCTCATTCTTGAGTCAAATTTAATGAAAATTGTGGTTTCAAAAACCTACCCTGGTCTATTTTCTTATGTGCAATTTTTACATTTTGTGAATTTTGTTTAAGCTTCAAACTGGCTTGTTAATCGGGGCTTAAGTGCCAATGCGGGATTTGTTAATGCACAGGGGATATGCAGGATTTGCAAGGTTCACCCAGGTCTCACTTGAGCTCCTCTAGGCCTGATTCTTGGTTTAAACACTCTCACCCAGGTCTAGTCTAGGTTCCATTTGTTGCTTTTCAGTTTCCAGCTTATTTTAGTGCTTATAATCTAGCTGCAAGTAGGACCCCTTTCACTGTTTTTAGCTTAATAACTTTTAACATCAAATCTGTTGAGCTTGTAATCAGAGGTTGTAGCTTGTTGAAACTTGTTCCATTTTAGTTCTTTTAGTATTTCATAGCTCCTGTTTTGGGTTGGTGGCCTTTGGATTCCATTTGCTTATTCTAGTGCTTATTTCAATAAGCACTTGTGCTTCAGTTGCAATTCCTCCCACACAACCCCTTGTTTTTCCATTTTTCCTAGCTTCCTTATATAATTTTAGACTTTTCCTGAAATTTTCAGATTTTTCTAAGTTGGTTTGCTATTTTTCTTGATTTAAACTAGTTTTTAAGCATTTTTAATTAGCTTTAAATACAAATAATTAAGAAAAGGTTCAAAAAAATAATTTTTCATTTTTCTTAAGTTTAGATAAATATAAAAAGCCAAAAAAATATTTTTCCATATTTTTCTTAGTTAAATTTGTATTTTTAAATAATTTAAGTAGTTTTTAATAGTTTAAAATTCCTAGAAAATAGAGAAATAATCAGAAAATTACAAAAAATAGTTTTGAAAATTCTATTTTGATATTTTAGATTTTTCTAAGTCTTAATTTTATTTTTCAAGCTTTATTTCCTAATATCTTGTATTTTAGATTATTATTTAATAGTTAAAAATAGTTTTTAATTATTAATAATTAGATAATTAGTTATAAAAAATAATTTTCTTTTTCTAAAAAGTTTCTTTTATCATTAGGTTTGTAAAAATATCATTTTCATATTTTTAGGGTTAATATTGTATAAGTTTCACTTTTTATTTTGTACGTTTACGTAATTTTATTTAAACGTAAGTTTTTAGTTTTAAGTTTTAAACGTTTATCATTTTGCAAATAGTGATAGCGTTTATTTAATAGATTTTATCTTTTTAACTTTCTTTAATTTGCATTTAAGCCCTGTAATTTGTTGGCTTTTTCCTTAGTTTTAATCATTCTCAAATCCCTTTTTCCGTTCAAATCTCCGATCACTATCGTTCGATAATCCATTGCATAGCTTGGGACATAACGACCGGGAACACTATACTCCCCAGATCTTCATTGCATTCGTTCCTGAGCCGTTTTAAGCTTGTTACGGTCTGCCATTCACAAGTGGCAGGCTTGTGTGATAAAGCTTGACTGTTCTGGAGCGCATCAACAAGCTTGTATGGAGTACACCCGATGGGTGTTTTATAAGCTGTACGGAAGGACCAGAGTGCGTCATCTAGCTTATCCGACCAAGAGGCACGGTTTTCGCCTATTGTCCTCTCCGAATTCTTTTAATCCCTCGGTTGGAAACTTCCACTTGCCCACTTGTTTGGGGGTGGTGCAGTAGAGGACGGTGAGTTACACGTACTTTTGCATGACTCTATCAAACTGGTCATTGCAGAAATGCGTACCACGATCACCGATTATAGCTCGTGGAGTTCCAAACCTAGCAAAAAGAGATTTTAAGAATTTCACAACAACTCGGGCATCGTTGGTGGGCAAAGCTTTCGCTTCAACCCATTTTGACAGATAGTCAACGGCCACGAGTATGTATTTATTACCGCGAGATGAAGGAAATGGCCCCATAAAGTCAATGCCCCAGATGTCAAAAATCTCACACACTTGAATGGCGTTTTGCGGCATTTCATTTCTTTGTGAGATATTCCCGTGACGTTGACAAGCGTCACAGGTTTTGACAAATTCGTGGGCATCCTTGTAAATCGTGGGCCAATAGAATCCGGAATCAAACACCTTCTTGGCAGTGTAGTTGGGGCTATGATGTCCCCAGTAGGTCCAGAATGGCAAGCCATAAGAATGTCATTGGCTTCGACCATACACACACACGCCTGATGACTTGATCCGCGCAAATTTTGAATAAGTAGGGGTCGTCCCAGAAGTAATGTTTTACATCTTTAAAGAATTTGTTTTTCTGTTGGGACGACATCCCTTTCACCACAAAGTTACCCGCATGGTAATTTGCAAAGTCAGCAAACCATGGGGTAGAAGAGTCTCCACGAAAAGAAACCACATTGAGTGTTTCGAGAGGAAATGTTTCATTTATTTCCTTTTCCTCAAACACATCTTGGTGAGGGTTTTCTAGACGGAACAGATGATCGTGCCACGGTTCTCAGCTCCTTTTTTATCACGTATAATGATATCAAATTCTTGCAGGAGGAGAACCCAACGGAGCAATCTCGGCTTTGCATCTTGTTTTGCAAAGAGATATTTGAGAGCCGAGTGATCCGTATACACCACGCATTTGGTTAAGATTAGGTATGGCCGAAACTTTTCAAACGCATACACCACAGCTAATAATTCTTTTTTCGTAGTGGTGTAATGGGTTTGAGCTTCAGTCATAGTCTTACTCGCGTAGTGGATAGGCTGAAAATGCTTGGTTTTCGTTGCCCCAAGACTGCACCGATAGCAAAATCACTTGCATCGCACATGAGTTCAAAGGGTAAATCCCGGTCGGGGGCAACTAGAATGGGTGCTTCCGTAAGCTTTTCCTTTAATGTTTCAAAAGCTTTGATGCACTCGGTGAGAAGATAAAAGGAGCATCTTTTTCAAGAAGATGGGTCATAGGCCGAGCGATTTTAGAAAAATCTTGTATGAATCTGCGATAAAACCCGGCATGACCAAGAAAACTCCTAATACCTTTGACGGTAGTAGGATGAGGCAGTTTAGCAATAACATCAACTTTTGCTCTATCAACCTCAATCCTATTTTTGGAAATCTTATGGCCAAGGACTATGCCTTCTTTGACCATAAAGTGGCTCTTCTCCCAATTTAGACAAAGATTGGTGTCTTCACATCGTTTTAGCATTCTTTCTAAATGGGAGAGACATGTTTGAAATGAGTCCCCAATGACCGAGAAGTCATCCATAAACACCTCCATTGTTTCCCCGATCATGTCGTGGAAAATTGCCATCATACATCGTTGGAACGTGCCAGGAGCGTTACATAGGCCAAAAGGCATACGTCTGTAGGCAAAAGTTCCGTATGGGCAGGTGAATGTGGTCTTTTCTTGATCCAGTGGATCAATGGGGATCTGAAAATACTCCGAGAAACCATCTAGGAAACAATAGTATTCGTTTCCTGCTAATCTCTCAAGCATTTGGTCCATGAAGGGTAGAGGAAAATGGTCTTTACGGGTGGCTTCGTTTAACTTGCGATAGTCAATGCACACACGCCATCCGTAACCAATCGAGTTGGAATTAACTCGTTTTCTTCATTTGTGACAACAATTATGCCACCCTTTTTAGGAACACAGTGGATGGGACTGACCCAAGGACTATCCGAGATCGGGTAAATTAAACCGGCATCAAGAAGTTTGAGAACCTCTTGTTTGATAACCTCATGAATCTTAGGATTCACCCTTCTCTGGTGTTGGGCTGGCTGGCTTGAAGTCATCCTCCATTAAGATTTTGTGAGTACAAAACTCAGGGTTGATACCCTTAATGTCGGAGGGTTTCCAAGCAATTGCTTGCTTGTGTGACTTCAAGACCCTTATGAGAGCAGTCTTTTCCTCCTCAGTTAAGTCTTTAGCAATTATGACGGGTAATTTATCATCACCTTCCAAGAATGCATACTCGAGATGAGGAGGTAGGTCCTTAAGTTCAACCTCGGGAAATTCTTCAGTAGATGTTTGTACTGATTTGATTTCCTCAATTGTGATCTCTTTCGGAGGGAGTGAAGGTAATGGATCTTCATTTAACAATTGCTCGAGATAAAGGATATCTCCCTCCGAATCATAAACACCATCAATTCCCGGCGGAATTGATTCTTCACTAGCAAGAAACTCATCGATCTCTTCCAGAAAGAAGTCACCTCCCTCAAACGGAGTGAGAGAGGGGAAGAGTCGGCAATGATTGGTTGAGAAGATGTGGTGGGATCCCCACTCACGAATTATGAAGATAACCAAGAAACTCTTGAGAGTACTCCTCTGAAGCAATATCAATTAAATCGATTCGATTAACCGATTCAACATCATAATTTGAGGAGTATCTCGAAGTTTGATCAAGGTTAAAGGTGACAACTTCATTACCCACACGTAACGTGATTTCTTGCTCAAATACATCAATGAGAGCACGGCCCGTTCTCAGGAATCCTCGTCCAACAATGAGGGGAACCCGAGGATCGGCATCGAAATCAACAACCACAAAGTCAACTGGAAAATGGAACTTTCCTACTTTCACAAATACATCCTCGGCGATGCCAAGAGGACGCGATATAGAACGATCTGCAAGCTCGAGAGTCATGCAGGTAGGAACAAGTTCGGGAAGAGAAAGTTTCTTCCATACTGAATAAGGCATCAGATTGATGCTTGCACCAAGATCGGCAAGGGCAAAGCATTCAATCATTCCTGGAAAAACACAAGGAAGAAGAAATTTTCAAGGATCTCCCAGCTTCTCGAAGCTTCTTTAAGAACTGCGAGCGTTCTCGTCAAAGGAGTTTTAGCCATTTCAAACAGTTTTTCCTTGTTGCTTAACATGTGTTTGAGAGTTGATGCAAACTTGGGCATCAGCATGATAGCATCCGCAAAGCTTATGTCAAAATGTAGTTCTTGGAAAATTTGAAAGAATTTTTCCATTTGATGACTGGCTTTTTCGCGGAATTTTTGCTCATTTAAACGTGAGGGGTAAGGAATAGAAGTTTTGGATTTGGGGTTACTAACTGGAGGTTCAAAACAACTCGTGTTTGGTCTTTGGTTTTGGGACAACTTGAGGATGGACATTGCTGGTACCTCCGTTATTAGTAGGAAGTTCCTTGTCCTTTGTCGCCTCAGGTTCACTTTCCACTACCTTCGGGAGAGAAGAAGAAGAGGTAGTAGGAATAGCGGGTCCATCATACGAAGCACCACTTCTGGTTGTGATCGCCTTTGCATCGCCCTCGGATTAGCGATCGTGTTGCTAGGTAAAGTACATGAGCCCGAGGGTCGATCATTTAAAGACTTCTTAATGTCGAAATCGGCTAACCAACAACATATTCATTTCCTCTTGGGATTTCATGAATTGCTTCAACAACTCATCAGATGATGGTTCAGTTGGAACAATGGCTTGATTTTGCACAGGAAAATTCTGGCCTCTATTGTTTGGATTAGGACCTTGATTTTGAAAATTTCCTTGATTATTGCCATGAAAGTACCCTGGGTTGAAATTTCCCTGACCTTGGTTTCTATTAAAATTTCCTTGGTGTTGGAAGTTTTGACTTTGATTTTGAAAACCGTTATTTTGACTAAAATTACCTTGGTTTTGAAAACCTTGGTTCATTCTATTCTGATTTTGATTACGGTTTTGGTTTTGGTTGAAACCGGGTGGTCCAAGGTAGTGGTTAGGACGGTGGTTCGGGTCTATAGGAGCACGGTATTGGTTGCCTCCTGGATTAGAAATCCCGCCCATAGCGTTTGCTTCAAAAGGGTTACCATCGGTGGCCATACAATCGTAATAGGCATGGGGGCCACCGCAAGTAACACAGACTTCCACTTTCTTAACTTCATCAGGAGGTGAAGTTTGTGGAAAAGAAACTTTCTTTTGGTTGGAGAGAACCAAAGCTTGAATTGCTTCCGTGAGTTTGTCAATCTTAGCATCGGTGCTAGATTGACTCACGGGTGATGAAGTAGAAGGACCAACACTGACTTGGGAAACAACCGGTTTGCTTCGTGCAGTGCGGACTTTAGACTTGTTTTCAATTATCGTTAAAGCTTCTTTTACAGTTTTACTCAAGAAATTTCCTTCAGCGGAGGAATTGAGAGAATCTTGATCTGATTGACTCACTCCATTATAGAAAGTATCGAGTTGCATCAACTCGGAGAAACCGTGGTGAGGACATTTGCGGAGCAACTCCTTAAAACGATCCCACGATTCACTGAAGGGTTCATCAAACTTTTGTGTGAACTTGATGATTTCATTTTTAAGACTCGTGGTTTTGGAAGGTGGATAAAACTCGTTCACAAATTTCTTCACCAGGTCTTCCCATGTTTCGATTGATTTAGGGGTTGTTTTTCAAGCCAAATCCGGGCTTGCCCCTCAAGGAAAATGGGACAGAAGAAGCTTGACAACATCTGTAGGGACATTCTTGTATTTGATGGTAGATGCAATCTTGTTAAACCATCGAATATGAGCATGAGGATCATCCCTCTCAAAACCATAGAATTGACTTGAGGTTACAAGATTTAGTAACTCGGTTTTGAGCTCAAAATTTTCAGCCACAATGGCCGGGATAACAATAGCATCTCCATACCCGTCGATGGGTGCCTGGAGAAGCTCACACATAGGACGTTCTTCCGCCATGATAATGGAAGTAGTGTGAGCGTCCGGATCTCGATCCGTGATGGGGCGAAAAGTCTACGGACACGCCTTCTTGGAATCTTGACAAGCTCACGGAATGGGCTTACAGACCTAGAAAGCGAAAAGTCGCATACACTAGAGTTAACTCCAAGAGATCTCAGAGTTTAAGGAAGGGAATTATGAAAATGAATTATGAAAATGGGGTAAGAAGAATCTTTTTGAGTTTTCTGGTTTTGAAAAGTAGATATAACAACAAATCCAATTAAAACAATATCGAGGCAAAACAACAGTGAACTTAAACCAATAATCACATGATGAATGGCTTCTTTGAAAAAGGTACACCACTCACAAGGACACAAAGGCAAGTTTTAATCTTTGGTTCGGGAACTTATTATGGTCGTACCCCCAGTTAGGTAGTACACTGCCTTGGTTTGCGGTGGTAATTTTTTATGTTGTTATTATTAAACAAAGAAAACGACAAATCTTTTTGTATTTTTATCTTTGATATATATATAGAAACAAAAGAATTTTTTTTTTGTGTTTTATACGTTTTTGGATTTTTATATAAGAAAATATAGATATATATATATATGGTATGAACAAGGAGTGAATATTCAAATCACTAATCTGCTAAACGGAAGATAATTAGCACAGCTCCCCGGCAGCGGCGCCAAAATTTGATTCGCTCCCGAACCGTCAAGTTTTGTCACACAAGCTGACCACTTGTGAATGGCCAACCGTAACAAACTTAAAACAGTCTGGAACCAAATGCAATGAAGATCAGGAGAGCATAGTGTTTCCCCTGGTCGTTATGTCCCAACGAGCAGTGCGAGAATAATCAAACGAATAGTGATCGAGAGGATTTGAACGGAAAAGGATTGTGATTGATTAAACCTAAAGAAAAAGTTTATAAATTACAGGGGCTTAAATGCAAATTAAAGAAAATTAAAAAGATAAACTATATTAAATAAACGCTATCACTATTTGCAAAATGATGTTTTTGATTTTTCTTTTATAAAACTTAAATTAAAAACTACGTGACGTACAAAAGAAAATGTGAAAATGAAACAATATTAATCCTAAAAATATAAAAATGACATTTTTACAAACCTAATGATGAGATAAAATTTTTAGAAAAATAAAATTATTTTTATTACTATTTATCTAATTATTATTAATTAAAAACTATTTTTACTTATTCAATAATACCCTAAAATACAAGAAAATATGAAATAAAGCTAGAAAAATGAAATTATGACTTAGAAAAATCTAAAATAACTAAAGAGAATTTTCAAAACTAATTTTGTATTTTTATGATTATTTTTCTATTTTCTATGAATTAAAAACTATTTAAAACTAATTAATTTGCTAAAAATTACAAATTAAACTATGAAAAATCTGGAAAAATATTTTTTGACTTTTTATATTTATCTTAACCTAGGAAAATTGAAAACTTATTTTTTGAAACTTTTCTGAATTAATTGTATTAAAAGCTAATTAAATAAGCCTAAAACTGCATTTTAAATGAAGAAAAATAGCAAACTGAACTAGAAAAATATGAAAAATTCAGGAAAGGTCTAAATTAATATTATGAATCTATGAAAAATATAAAAACAGTAGCTTGTGTGTGAGAATATGGAGCTACTAGTTACAAGTGCTTATAAATAAGCACTTGGAATAAGCCAAAGGCTACAAACTAAGCACCAATCTATCACAGAAGCTATAATATGTTAGAACTACTCAAATGCAACTAATATCAACTAGTCTATACTACTGAAATGCAAACTACACAGATTTGACTTGATTGATTAAGTGCTAAAAACAGATTTTGGCTACTACTTTGTAGCTAGAGAATAAGCTACCCAATAAGCTGGAAGTCAAAAACAGAAGTTGGAACCTAAACTAGACCTGGCTAGCTACTTAAAAACCTAAAACCAGACCAAGATAAGCTCTATTGAGCTTGTGACAAGCTCTGCAAGAAGCCTGTGCACACTCAATATACACTGAGTCAATGCACAGGGCAAAAGTAGCTTATTGAGGAGCTGATTTGGAGCTTATAAGAACTTACAAAAAATTTCCAAAAATCATTTTCCAATTCTTGACCAGTTGAAGTTGTAGATACCAAAAACTCAATTGATTTAGACCAGAAATGAACTCATGAAAAATCTGTAAAGATTTGGAAAAACTGGTTTTAACCACTTTTGACTTTTGGACAGTTTTGCAAAGTTTGACTAATGTGAGTTTTAATTCAATTTTGTTGATTGCTAATGATGATTAATGATGCAATAAGACCAGATAAAGCTAACTATAATGATTCTAAGCCTAAAATAGAAATTCTAACAAATCTATTCTAACTGATATGCAAATGAGAGACAGATTTAAGTTATATTGACTTTTACAGTTCTAATGTCCAAGTTTATGACAAAAATTGACTAAGTGAGCCTAAATGAGGCTAAGGGAAATGATTTTAACCACTAAGCAAAACTCTAGCACAGGTTTAAGGCCTGATCCAAACACTAATAATGAAGCTGATATACTGATTTTTTCAAACCACAATGTAAATCTAAGCTTAACTAATCCTCAAACCAGATTTAGTTAACCAAATTATACCTAGATAAAACTAATTGAACTATGATTTACCACTAAATTCTAACAGACTTATTTAATGCAAATTAGAGAAATATGCAGATGTTGAAATAAGCTAAGACTAGTATAAACAATGATCAAACAAGCTATAATATGACTAATTATACTATATTAAACACAATAGAAGCAATTTTAACTGATCTAACTACAGATTTAAGTATAAAGTAGAATTTGGACTTACAAGTGGTCCTAGCCACTATGGCTTGCAACTGAGATCAAAGTATCCCTATCCTAAACTGATCTCAACCCAAATTCCAACTCAGTATCAACCCTATTCCATAACCATATCAGCAATCCAGATTAATTCTTCAAAATAATAGCAGTTTGACTTTTGTTGACCAAACATGAATATTGCTTGCATATGTTTCTTAAGCTTACTAAAAGCTATAAACAGCTTAAATAAGCTTATTTGAGTTGAAAATATGCTACTTGGAGCATTGAGTATAAGAGCTTGAAACTGAATTTATTAACAGTGGATATAAAAACATCAAACTTAAATGAAACCTTGAATTAATACTTGAAATGAGTTACAATGACTAAGTGGCTTAGGTTTAATACAATAAAGCTTAAGATTACATTTTAAAACACTAATTGAGATAATTTAATGAAAAACGACATACAAGGAAATTAAAAACTAAGTACTACTCTTTCTTCTTGCTTCTCTTCTCTTATTTATACCCAAAAAGCTTCTCTCACCTCTCTGAGCAAATCCCACTTGCTTTCTTGGCCCTTGGATCTCTTGAGATGATATTGACCGTTTGATGCATTTTGGCGGGAAAGTGGATATGAAGCAGTGGAGTTCTGAATTTGCAACTGGGGGGGGGGGGGGGGGGGGGGGGGGGGGGGGGGGGGGTGGCATTAATTGTGGTGTGATAAGTTGGTAGATGTGATGATGAGGGGTGGAGGGATAAGGTGAGGTGATGGGAGAGTGTTTCGCAGACAAGTGGTGAAGAAGAAAGGATAAGGCGGGATAGGGTGTTTGACTGGGGAGGTTTGACTTGGTATATTAGACAGGGGTCCAAAACAGGGGGGTCACAATGTATTTGGCAGGGGCCAAAGGATACAAAGGGTCATGGCTTGTTTTAATAACATAAGGACCAAATTGTAATTTCTGAAAGACCAAGGACCAATTCTGCCAATTTATCAAAGTTGTTCCAAGGGACCAAAAATGACAAGTTTCAATAGTACAAGGACCAAAATAGACATTTTCAAATTTCCAAGGACTATTTATGACAATTTTCAAAGTTTAGGGACCTATGTTGTAATTTTGCAATTTTAAATCTCAAGGACCAATTTTGACAACTCATGAATTCCTAGGGACTTGAAATGATATTTTTCTTTATTTTGTTTTACCAGGGACTGTTTTTGACAACTTTTGAAACTTGGGGGACTAAAACTGCCAATTATGCAAACTTGATACGTTTTTCATCAGATTTTGATATTTTTGCATTTAAAACACATAAAACACTTATTTGTGATATTTTTGTCATTTTGATGCATTTCTGAGTGTTTTCAGATGTTTTTGCAGTTTAATTGGTACAAAAATGATGAGTATTTAGACACTCATCAAGGCATTTCAAACGCCACCTCTCATGAGGTGGTAGTTTGTGTGTGTCTAGTGATATACTTTAGTTTTTAGGGTATAGTTTGGTCCCGGTAATTACTAATGTTAAACTCTTAATTCACGAAACTTAAAACCGGGTAACGTAAAAATGTAATACTTCCAAAAATGTTAAAACTTATCAACATACTCCAACTAGGTATATTAAAAGTAGGATAAGTCTAATATGGTGTTTCTATGTTGTTAAAACCTAATAACATAGGTTCGGGCACGCGTATTGCTTAAAGGTAAAATGTGTACCTAAAATTGGCAAAATGGCAAGAATTCATATGAATTATGACTAGTGGTGAAACTAAAGTATTTTTGAACACATAGACTCTTCCTAGTCTTGTGTTGGTTGTGAGAACAATTCACACTATTTAATTTTTAAGATTACTTATATAAATAATTAAAATTAATTTATATAACATTAAATAGTAAAATATGGACCTGAAATATGCGAGGTGCTACAGGTACCATAATATGGTTTGTGAGAAAGTGGTCATCGGTAATAGGAGTCGGTTGCATTGCAATAACATACTCAAGGTGATGTGTTATGAGCATACCATAAGGAAGAACCATTTTGTCAGTTTTGAAAACACCTACCATTCTTTTGGCAATGTAATAGGCGAGGTTGAAAGGCTTTTGGTGGATGGGACAATAGATCATTTGGACAAGACAAGCATTGGGATGGTCTTTGTTTCCAACCAAACAAATGACATTCTCTCTAAGAATTTCTTCGCACTTTTTGTAAATGGGAATCATTTCAAAGAGTTCCATTTGAAAGGGATCACGATGAATGAGTTCTTTGTTGCAGTTATAACGAGATTGGTCAACTCTCTTTTTGAAAATGGTATCTCGAACAACAATGGGGTTATCCAGTGGAGTGTGATATATAGGTTTAGAGTCTAATGCAAAGGATTGACAAGAAATTGACCAATTTTTGGAATACATACAAATTCCTTCACATGGTATGCGAAGGATTTGCGCGAATGTGTTGAGAGGTAAGGTGATGCTTTGGTTGTTTATGATGAAAGCGATAGAAATACTTTCATCATTGTTTCAGACAAGCCTAACACTCTTGTAGAATTCGAAGATGAAGACCGGACAAATTTGTTCATCAATTTTGAGGTGGTATCAAAGTTGATTGCGGAAAAGACTTAAGGAATGTCGGTGTTTTCAAGGAAACATTCCTCAATTACATGACCTCGTGAATGAGTCGTTTTTGAAGTATTTTGAAGGTTTTGCGATCAGTTTTTGATAACCCTTCTTTGCGATAATATCTAGGAATGTAGTGAATGGTGTCATGATGGTCTTGTTGGGTGGATTTAGGCATCTTTGACCCTAGAAAAATAATATTCCAATTAGGCAAAATTTGTCAAGATGGGTTTATGAGTTTATTTTATATTAACAGTGCCGTTTTGAAAATCCTTAATTATGTAGAACCTTTTTGTATGGAAAACAATTTTGCAATAAACAATTTACCAGTTGATGATATGAAAAATTGAAACCAATTGAAAAGTTTAAAACCATAAACCCTAGGATGGAGTTAATGAGGAATAGGAAATATGAGTGTAATTACTTACAATGATATTTAGAATTGAGATGCTTGAGAGTATGAAGCCCTAGGATGATAGGAACTGAGATTTGGTCGTTATAGGTTTTGGGAAGAGGGAAAATGGAGTGTTTTAGGTATTAAAAACATATATCCTATTTGTCTGTATGCACGGTTCCGCTGGTTCCCTTGCTTGAGGGATCCGACTAGTACAACTTGAAGGATCCGGCGCTGCAGACAATTTTTGGAGTGATTTAGATTATTCTTTCACTTGTAATTAGTTATACAATAATTTATTTTTTAGAAGAACTTGTAGAATGTGATTTTGGTTATAGTCCTATTTGAATAGACGTTTGGCTAAGATGTTTTGTGAAGTAGTTGTTTATCGAAAAATGGACTAAAGGATGGTGAATCAAGACTTTAACTATCAATAATGTATTTTGTGATAAAGGCGTAGGTTTGACGAACTTACAAGTTTTTAAGAGAATCAAGGAGGAATACTATTCCCGATGATGTGTTAAGATGGAAAGTTGAGAAGAGGGACTTTTTAGAAACTTGCGACTTTGATGTCAAATGCTTAATCCATATATACATACACATAGTATTACATATATGCAAAGTTTTTATAAAGATGCTTATTGTGAGAGAAAAGCATATTATGTACCATCATTTTATCCACATGCGATTACTACATTTATACATGCGATTACTACATTTATAGATCAACTGGTTGTAGCTAAGAGAACATACCTTTGCTATATTTCTTTTTTATGGTTTTTAGAAACCATAGACGCAAAATAATTCATGAGCTTTTAAAGTAAACAATCGTACTTTGTGAAAGTAAGTTGTGATTACTTATGGGTTCTTCTTTGGATGTTGACTTCATTTTTCTTTGGATAGAAAGAAGTCTTTGAAAGAATCCTAGCATGAAGATTTCTCAAAAGAAAATGTTAGAATGATCTATCACTATCAACATTTGTTAAAATATAAAAATTTCTAAAACATGAATTTTTGTTTTAAGAAATTTCCTTCTTTATAGTTTTCAAACATATAAGGATTGTATCAAGTTTTTAAAGTATAATATACTTTAAGAAACTTGGTAATGAAGCGCTGATGCCAATTGTGGAAAACTAGAAGGGGGGGGGGGTTGAATAGTTTTACCGATTAAAATTTTGTTTTAAATATTTAGATCGACTTATGTCAATCTATTTAGATTGTGTGTTGGATATTGATAGATGAACATATAAGTAAGTATTGCAAGAGATAAAGAGTAAAGGAACACAAACCACGACACGAGTATTTATAGTGGTTCGGCTACAAAGATACCTTTCTTGCCCTACTCCACTCCCCGAGTACCCAACTCGAGAGTTTCTAAGCACTACACAACACAAGCTCCTTAATGTGGCGGTTCACAACGTCGCCTTCTCTTTATCTGGTACAAGGCTAGACACCGAGTTCTTCCACGAGGTAGAACCAAACCTATCACAACGTCGCCTACACTTTATCCGGTACAAGGCTAAATACCGAGTTCCATTACAAAGGAGGAACTACTACCTAAAACTTCACCATAACACAACTACCTAAAGGAGACACACTCCTTTTTACAACAATAGAAAGGATATCAACATCCTTTAACCCAAACTACACAACTTGTACATCGACGCACCATATCAATTGTACACCTTTGGCACCATTCACTAATGCCTTTAGCACGACACTTCTATGGAGGGAGGAAAGAACTATCAACAAGATGCACTTCAGTGATCTTGATGATGACAAAGCTTAGCAACTCATGACCTTGAGCTTGCGCGTCTTCAAGAGGTGGTGATCTCGCCTTTAAGAGGAACCTAGAGAATCACACAAAGATAAAACTACATAGAATGATCCTTTGGATATGTGGTTAGAGAGGTTAGAATATAAAGAGAAAGTATATCTAAGAGTGGTAGTGAGCAAGAGAGAAATGGCTCACTATTTATAGGAAAAATATGCCTACTGTCCCACGGTTCCGGTAGATACCTCACCCAAGGGATCCGGCCAATGCAAATGGGTCATGAAGTTTGGATCATGGATACCCAACAAGATGCAATGTACCTAGTCAATGGGTTATTGATCTTGTGTCATGGGTTATGAACTTTGGGTTATGGATCATGGATAATATCCAACATGATTTCATGCATGATGTCATGCAATGGGTCATGGGTTATGGATCATGCTCCATGGGTATGGGTTATGGACTTTGGTTCTTACCCAACAAGATTCATTGTAACTAGTCAATGGATCATGTGCCAAATTCCAAGTCAATCCAAAGGTTTCACATCTTCATGTTGTGAAAAGGATTTTTAGGTACTTGAAAGGTCAACCAAAATTGGGCCTTTGGTATCCTAAAGATTCTCCTTTTGATCTGGTGGCATATACTGATAGTGATTATGATGGAGCAAACTTAGATAGGAAGTCAACAACATGAGGTTGTCAATTCCTTGGGTGTAGATTGATTTCATGGCAGTGCAAGAAACAAACCGTGGTTTCAAGTTCCACAAATGAATCTAAATATGTGGCTGCTTCAAGTTATTGTGGACACGTGCTATGCATTCAGAATCAATTTCTGGATTATGGGTACAACTTTATGCAAATCAGAATCTATATTAATAATAACAGTACTATTTGCATAATTAAAAATCTTGTTTTTCATTCAAAGCAAAGCATATAGAGATCAGACATTATTTTAGTAGAAATTGCAATGAAAAGAGATTAATTCAAATGGTTAAAATTTATACTGACCAAAATGTTACAGATTTGCTTACAAAAGCTTTTGATGTAGGTAGATTTCAATATTTGACTGCTAGTATTGGAATGTTAAATCTTTAATCTTTTTTTATCTCTTTATGTTTTTGTAGAATTAAATATGGATTAATACTGTTATTCAAGTCATTAAGTGTTTCTGCTGTTAAGTATATTTAGTACTTCTAGTTATACTTACAACTGCTAGTTACTACTGTTAGTTATACTTAAAACTGCCAAGTATAATTAGATGTTGAGATCATTGTGAATGTGTAATGGTTTGTGTTTTTGGACTAACATTTTGCAGGAAAAGAAAAAGAAAAGTGTTAGATTGCTGTGGAATTGGAGTTAGTACTGGTGCCTCAAAGTTACTACTACAAGGCTAAGATAATGCTGCTAGGCATACTTAGTGCTGCTGAGGTTCCTATTGCTACTTTGTTCATGGGACTGTTCTATAACTTCTTCGATTAAGGGTTTAAATCCCCAATTCAGTCACTTAATTGATTTCATACGCACATAATTCTCTCAAAGACAAACCCTAACTCTCTTTTTAATCATCAATTTTCAAAAATCAACCATCAATTTTCAAAAATCAACCATTAATCACAACAATGTCGAACCTTTCTTTTGCCGACACTCATAACATGATTGCTTTTCTACAAAAACCAAAAAAAGTGAAGGTTTTACTGAAATAATTGATTTCTTAAATGCAAACCCTATAAGGTATGCATTAACAGTAAAACCTACTATATACATTTCTCACATTAAACAGTTTTGGTCTACTGCTAAGGTCGAAACTATTAATGGGGAAGAACAAATTCATGCCATTGTAGATGGGCAGAAGATACTCATTACTGAAACATCTGTTAGGAAAGTTCTTCACCTAGCAGATGCTAAAGGAATTGAGTGTTTTTCAAATTCTACAATTTTTGAAAATCTTGAACTGATATTTCAAAGCAAACTTCTCCCCACAGTGGAAATTATTAATTCATACTATCTTACAATGCTTAAGTCCTAAGACAACTTCATGGAATGAGTTTGGCTATAATATGGCTTCTGCTATAATCTGCTTGGCCACCAACAAAGTTCAATTTTTCAAAACTGAGTTTTGATCTTATGGTTAAGAACTTGGATAAAACTACAAATAAATTTAATATGTATCAAAGGTTTTTACAAATTTTTATGAATAAACAATTTACTGAAATAAAATTCATCAAAGAACTTATGATGGACCCTCTAATTCTAAAAAGTTTTTTTCTAACATGAGGAGGGTGGAAAAATGTTTTTCAGGCAAAGTAACACCATTGTTTCAAATAATGTTGGTACAAGCTCAAAATCAGGGTGAAGGTTCAACAATCCCCACTGTAACCCAACACACACCCCATTTTTATCAATATCCTCAACACATCAAAATACCTATAAACGTAGGATATCACACAAAAAGGGCACTGAGCTACCTCAGGCTAGTGCTAGTATGGTTGCAGATAAGGCTATCATTGAGGAGGAGGATGATATATTAGAAAGGGCTGCCACTACCGCTACTGGCTTAGAAGTAGAGCAGAACAGTGGTAATAGCAGTAAGACCAAATCCAATGTAAAATCTAATGGATCAAGTTCCCATAGAATTGATTCAGGTGATGGAATCCGTAGGCGCCAAGAAACCAAGGGGCTCAGATGCTCAAACTAGGTTTGAGACCGAGTCTAACATTCCCAGTGATTCACCTCTCAGGATAGGTAACACAATCTGAAGTGATGAGGTGATGGACATATGTACCAAATTGTCAAAGGAGGTTCTTGACCTCAAGAAGACTACATCTTCGTAGAATGATGAAATCAAAAGGTTGAAGAGGAGAGTTAGATATCTTGAAGGGAGACAACGTTCAAGAACACATAAGCTGAAAAGGTTACACAAAATTGGTGCTACTGAAGAGTGAAGTCATCTGAGGAAGAACAAAGTTTGGGGGAGGATACCTCCAAACAGGGGAGGAATTCAGATGAGGTCATGAATCAAAGGGAGGATGAGTAGATGAATGAGGAGGATGATACTGGTGTTGAGTATGTTGTTGAAGATCAACAGGGAAATTGTCACACCCCCAAAATATCGCAGCGGAACGATAGTGTCTTTGGGGTATGACGTCATAGCACAAAGTATGGATACAGAAAACGACCTCTAAAATGAGACGTTTTGAAAAGTTTACCATTCGATTAAATAAACTTAAAGTTTACAAAACATGAGATCCCATAGTTTGATAATACATAAAGGGTTACAAAACATGTCGAATGGTAATTGATAAAAACACGAGACTCCAATGTATGCCATGTGACCCAAAGCTCCATGAAATGCTATCGCTTTCACGACCGAGATAAACATGCTAAAAAGTGTCAACACAAAGGTTGGTGAGTTCATAAGTTTTTTGAAAATGATTTGAAAAAGTCTTTAAAGAATGTTGATGGTGCAAAGGCATTGTAATCCATTCAGTCCGAGTTTAGCCATACAAAACTCGCAACCTATGTGTTCACAACCCATTGCCTAAAAATAGAATTGTCAATCTTATTTGTAAGTAGGTTTATATGTGCATACGATATATACAAGTACTTAATGCAAAGAATCACAGCCAACTGAACCTCTTGACAAGTCTACATTGTTTGTTGTGTCTTATTGAATAACAGATTATATTCACCCCTGTGTCAAGTCATCAGGGACTCAAGGGTGGGGGCGTCAGCCCGATAGTACTATCAATACCTCTTCGCTTGCTCCCGCAGGAGTTAACCAGTTGCTAAAGTATGTATGTTGAAGCATAATTGAAAACAAGTTTAGCACATTAAGGCACATATCGCAATAAACCACACATAATGTCCAAAGAGTATAAGAAGTATAGTGTAACACAATTGTATAAATGGTTTGAGTATTCGCAAGAGTAAAAACAGGTATTTAAGCATTGATCTCCCCCAAAGAGTTTGTAATAATTTAAACGAGTAAAAGCGGGGTATGAACTCACCTGGTATGATTGATATGCTAACAAAATGAAGTGCACGAAAAATGAGGCTCGGAAACTATCCGCGACCTAAAATGAATGATGTGCTCTAATATAAGTCATGAAACAATGTCGTGCATTGATCGGTGCAAAACAGTCAAGCCTTAAAAGACTAAAAACTGCTCAAACACTGATGCAATTAAGATCAGAGGAGTACAGTGTTTCCCCGGGTCGTTATGTCCCAGCGAGTTGTGCAATGGATTATCAAACGTTTAGTGATCGAGGAATTTGAACGGGAAAAGGATTAGGAATATGATATTATAACAAAAGCAACAATAAATAAAACGACATTTAAATGCAAATTAAAGAAGATAAAAAAAGATAAAATCTATTAAATAAACGCTATCACTATATTTAAAGTGATGAACGTTTAAAATCTAAAACGTACGTTTATATAAAATTAAATAACCAATAAAACGTGAAACTTGAGTAATAAAAGTCCTAAAAATGATACACAACCTAATATATAGAAACTTTATAGAAAGGCAAATTATTTTTACAACTATTTAATTATTTATTATTAATTAAAAACTATTTTTAACTATTTAATAATACTCTAAAATAAAAGAAAATATGAAATGAGACTAGAAAAAATAAAATTAAAACTTAGAAAAATCTAAAATATGATAAAACTAATTTTAAAACTGAAAAGATATTTTTTAGACTTTTTATATATTTATTATTGATTTAAAACTATTTAAAACTAATTAAAATGCTAGAAAATACAAATTTAACTAAGAAAAATCTAGAAAAAATTTTTTGTCTTTTATATTTATCTAAACTTAAGAAAATTGCAAAATTATTTTTTTGAACCTTTTTCTAATTTTTTATATTAAATGCTATTTAAAAATGCTTAAAAACTAAATAAAATGCAGAAAAATACCAAACAAGCTAGGAAAAATCTGAAAAATTCAGGAAATGCTTAAAATAATATAAGGAAGCTAAGAAAAATGAGAAAACAGGAGCTTATGTGGATGAATATGCAACTGCTATGGAAATGCTTATGGAAATAAGCACTTAATAAGCCAAAAGCTCACCAAAAGCTACCAAACTGAAAAGGAAGCTATGATAAGCTAAAATAACTAAAATGCAACTTAAATCAACAAGCCTGAACCACTGAATTACAAGTCTAAACAGATTTGATATATTGAACTTATGACGGAAAACATGTGATCTAGGGTGCTCACTTTAAGCACTAGCACAAGCTACTCGAAATAAGCTCAAAAGGAAAACTTTGATTTGGAACTTGGAAATGACCCGGGTGAGATCACTTGTACCAAAAATCAGACCTAGGTGAGCTCTTTTGAGCACGCGTGCAAGTTATGCAAGAACTCGAAGCTCAGCATTCATCTGAGAGTTCAGTGAGCATTGTGGGAAATGGTCCAAGTTCACAAGCTTGGATGAAGCTTGTAGAAAAATCACTAAATTACACAAAAATGCTAATAAGTAGCAAGACCAGATGAAGTTTATAGAATGCCAAGATTTACTTGATAACTCCAAAAAATAAGCTCAATAAAATTCCATGTTTTTAGCTGAAAAACAGATTTTAACACTTTTTGACTTTTGAAGAAAAACTGAATTTTGACTTTTGCCAACTTTGAATCCAATTTTAAGACAGAGATTGATGTTATTTGATGTTATAAACCTAATGCAAGTGAGAATGATGATTTCCAAACACAAATTAATGATTTGCAAGTCCTAAAATCTCAACAGCAAGACAGTTGGACAGATTTGATAAAATGTTGACTTTAAGCACTAGCAAACCCAAGTTAATGACCAAACTGAGTTCAAATATACTTGAGAAACATGAATCAACAAAACTTAACCATTGAAAAGACCATTAAGACAGATGGATAAGTAAATCCAAACACCTCTTGTAATTGATGTTATGCAATAAACTTGAACCAAACACTGATCCAACTTATAATAATGATCAAACTATATTAATATAACTTAATTAAACCTATTTGAACAGATTTTAACTAACTTTTGATAAAGTGGAAACAGATTATGCCATTAAACTAAATGATAACTTACAAGATGTCCCATAGCCACTATGGCTTGAATCCAAGAACCAAGAACCACTACCTAATTCAAACCAACCCAAATCACTCCAAAGCAACCCATTTCAAACTTCTAATCACCCATTCACCATTTCAATACCATATGCTCACCCAGTTGACTTTGTTGACCGATGCAAAATGAATGAAAACTAGAGTTTGAGCTTGTGAAAGGTTGTAATAAGCTTACACAAGCTTATTTTAGCTTGAAAAATAACTTCTAATCACTTGCATTTAAGTATTTGAGATTGCACATTGAAACAGTGAGCTAGAACTTGCATTTGTAAACATAAACTGAAATGGATGCTTGAAAATAATTGAAATACACTTAAACACATAAGTTTGATACAATTTAACCAAAAGATACAAGTCTAATACTGAAAATAATAATTTAACATAAAAACGACATTAAAATTTTAAACTAAAAATTCTATTTTACTCCATTTGTTTCTTCCTCTCTCTTTTATATTCCAATCTCATTTTCTCTTTCTTCTGATTCTTTCCCACCATTCTTGACCCTTGGATTGCTTAAAAATCATCTCAACCGTTTAAATTGACTTTTGGCGCCAATTTTGTTAACTGCCACCAACCCATGATTGAGGGGGTTTGAAAGTGCATTAAATGCAACTTGGAAGGTAGTTGTGGAGTGGGGACATGGTTTGAGTGTTTGGAGGAGGGGGATGGGATATGGTGAAGTTGCAGAGAAGAGGTTGAGATGGTGGACTTTGGTGGCGGCAAGTGGATATTGACCAAGGTTTGACCACAAGTGGTATTAATAAGGAGGGTTCACAATTCCAATTGACACAGAAATTGGTGAAAGGGGTCATAATGGTTTAAAAGGGTTTAGAACTAGAGGACTAATGTGTAAATCTGAAAATGCAAGGACTTAGGTCTGCCAACATCTCAAACTTGTTTCAAGGGACCAAAAGTGACAACTTTCAAAAGTATAAGGACCAATGTTGCCATTTTGCAATTTTCCAGGGCCATTTTGCCAATTTTGAAACTTAAAGGACTAAACTTGTAATTTTCTCAAACTTTTCATATTTTTCACCAAAGGACTAAATTTGACAACTTATGATTTTAAAAAGACCTTTGGTGACTTTACTTTTGAAATTATATGCTCAGGACTTGTTTTTGACAACTTTTGATACTTGGGGACTGAACCTGCAATTTTTGCAAATTTGATATGTTTTTCATCTGATTTGATAATTTTTTGAAACACATAAAACACTGATTTGTGATATTTTGATCATTTTGATGTGTTTCTGAGTGTTTTCAGATGATTTTGCAGTTTATACAGTACAAAAATGATGATATTTAGACACTCATCAATCCCCCACACTGAGATATTGCTAGTCCCTAGCAATGTTTTGAGAAAAATTAAT
Source organism: Chrysanthemum makinoi (assembly GCA_910596185.1). Taxonomy (NCBI): domain Eukaryota; kingdom Viridiplantae; phylum Streptophyta; class Magnoliopsida; order Asterales; family Asteraceae; genus Chrysanthemum; species Chrysanthemum makinoi. The sequence goes on along the minus strand of OU343222.1, from coordinate 165,980,952 downwards.
GGATTTTATCTCTTTACCAAAAGCCATCACTTCTGGAGTAGCCAAATGTTTCAGTTCAAACAAGAACCATGGTACACTGATAACCATGTGATTTTGAGCAAACCACCAGCTGTCAACGGATTTGATTTGTCTTTACCAGAAGCCGTACCCTTTTGGACTAGCCAACTCTTAGATAAATTATCAATTTTATCTTTGGTGAGCTGATTACCAATTATGGATTTTCCACTGCCTTTACCTCAAGCCATAATCTTGCTTGGCTAGCCAACTCTTCACTTTTTAGGATATGGTGAGTTGAGAACCATACAATTTTGGGTAAATTGCAAGCCATATAAACGGATTTGAGATATCTTTACCAAGAGCCGTTTGCTCCTGGATTAGCCAATCCTTTAGTTTATCAAACATGGCGGACTGATAACCAAATGAGTAAGTGTAGAACACTTACTCCAAAAAAAAAATTTTGGCCAAAAACGGGGAATTGGTGGATAATATATGATAAAATTCGCGAGAATTCCCCCCACACTTAGAAATGAATATTGCCCTCAATATTCAAAGTACCTCGAGAGGTGTTATGCCGAAACTGAGAATGTAAAAGGGAAATACTACGGCCATTATTTGGAAATGATTTTTTTTTGAAAAGACTTATATACAAAACATGTGGGCAACCCCCACACTAGGGTGGTAGAAAATAGAAAGAAGTCGAAATCGGGTGAAAACCCATATAGTGTGCTATTGTTTTTGATTTCCGAGTCGCTAGCTTGACTCGATCCCCGCATTCATTGGTTCATGGGGAAAGTTTGTGTATCTGGGACAACCACAGGGAATGTCCCTCTCCAAAATAGTGCTTCAATCTATGTCCATTCACTTTTAAGTTTGGCCCGTCTATTTGGGATAATTACGCGGTGCCATATGGAAAACTTTGGCAATGGTGAATGGACCACCCAACGGGTCTTAAGTTTCCCCGAGAAGATCTTCAATCTAGAATTAAAAAGAAGGACTCGGTCACCAACGTTGAAAACGCGGTTCTTAATCTTTGAGTCATGGATCTTCTTTGTCTTTTCCTTGTAGATCAAAGAGTTCTCGTAGGCTTCATTACGGAGTTCATTTAATTCGTTGAGTTGAACTTTCCGGTGATCACCTGAAGACTTGAGGTCGAAATTTGCATGCTTCAAGGCCCAATAGGCTTTGTGCTCAAGCTCGATCGGGAGATGACACGCCTTTCCATACACGAGCTTGTAAGGAGTACACCCGATGGGTGTTTTGTAAGCGGTACGGAAGGCCCAAAGTGCATCTTCAAGTTTGTCCGACCAAGAGGCACGATTTTCACCTACGGTCCTCTCCAAGATTCTTTTCAAACCACGGTTCGAAACTTCCACTTGCCCACTAGTTTGTGGGTGATACGCGGTAGAGAGACGGTGAGTGACACCGTACTTAAGCATCACTTTTGCGGGTGGTCATTGCAAAAGTGTGTGCCGCGATCACTAATGATGGCACGAGGAGTTCCAAAACGGGCAAAGAGAGACTTTAAAAACTTTACCACTACGTTCGGGCGTCGGTAGGTAGTGCTTACTTCCACCCATTTAGACAAGTAATCTTGAGTATATACTTGTTCCCTCGAGAAGACGGGAACGGCCCCATAAAATCAATGCCCCATACGTCAAAGATCTCGCACACTTGAATGGCATTTTGAGGCATTTCATCTCGTTTAGAGATGTTACCAGAATGACGTTGGCAAGAGTCGCAAGATTTGACGAGGTCATGGGCATCTTTGTAAATTGTGGGCCAATAGAAACCCGAATCAAACACCTTCTTGGCGGTGTAGTTCGGGCCATTATGTCCCCCCGAGGGTCCATGATGACAAGCCTTGAGAATATCACGCTTCTTGGCCGTGAACACACCGTCCGGATGACTTGATCCGCCATGATTTTAAACAAGTAGGGGCAGCCCAGAAGTAGTGCTTAACATCTTTGAAAAATTTGTTCTTTTGTTGGGACGACATCCCTTTCACAACAAAGTTACCCGCATGGTAGTTTGCAAAGTCGGCAAACCATGGGGTACTCGAATCTCTACGAGGAGATACCACATTAAGTGTCTCGAGAGGAAACGTTTCGCATATCTCCTTTTTCTCGAGCACACCTTGATGAGGATTTTCAAGACGGAAAGATGGTCACCGCTAGGTTCTCTGCTCCTTTTTTATCACGGATGGTGATATCAAATTCTTGTAGGAGAAGAACCCATCGGATCAATCTCGGTTTTGCATCTTGCTTAGCAAGAAGATATTTGAGGGCCGAGTGATCCGTATACACTATGCTTTTGGACAAGATCAAGTATGGTCGAAACTTCTCGAAAGCATACACCACCGCTAGTAATTCTTTCTCCGTAGTGGTGTAATGTGCTTGAGCTTCGTTCAAAGTTTTGCTAGCATAGTGTATAGGCTGGAAATGTTTAGCCTTGCGTTGCCTCAAGACTGCACCTATGGCGAAATCACTTGCATCGCACATAAGCTCGAATGGTAGGTCCCAATCGGGGGCAACTAGAATTGGTGCTTCCGTGAGCTTCCGCTTAAGAGTTTGGAAAGCTTCAATGCACTCACTAGAGAAGACGAAAGGAGTGTCTTTTTCAAGAAGTCGGGTCATGGGCCGGGATATTTTCGAGAAATCTTGAATGAAACGACGATAGAAACCGGCATGACCAAGGAAACTTCTAACTCCTTTAACAGTTGTGGGAGGAGGTAGCTTTGCAATAACATCAATTTTAGCTCTGTCCACCTCAATCCCTTTCTTAGAGATCTTATGGCCAAGGACAATGCCTTCTTTGACCATAAAGTGACATTTCTCCCAATTTAGACAAAGGTTCGTGGTTTTCACAACGTTCAAGCATCTTGTCCAAATGGGAGAGACATGTTTGGAAAGAATTTCCAAAGACCGAAAAATCATCCATAAAGACTTCCATAGTCTTTTCGATCATATCATGGAAAATGGCCATCATACACCTTTGGAATGTACCGAGCATTGCATAGCCGAAAGGCATGCGCCGGTAAGCAAATGTTCCATAAGGACAAGTGAATGTGGTCTTTTCTTGATCTGGGGGTCTATGGAATTTGAAGTAACCTGAGAAACCATCGAAAACAATAGTATTCGTTTCCCGCTAATCTCTCAAGCATTTGATCCATGAAAGGCAAAGGAAAGTGGTCTTTACGGGTGGCTTCATTTAACTTTCGATAGTCAATGCAAACACGCCATCCCGTAACCAATCGAGTAGGAATCAACTCGTTTTCATCATTTTCAACGACAGTAATGCCACCTTTTTTGGGCACACAATGAACGGGCTCACCCAAGACTATCCGAAATAGGGTAAATCAATCCGGCATCGAGAAGTTTTATGACTTCCGCTTTGATAACCTCATGAATTTTAGGATTCACCCTTCTTTGGTGTTGAACCGCTGGTTTGGAGTCATCTTCCAGGAGAATTTTGTGAGTACAAAATTTCGGTCAACCCCTGGATGTCGGAAAGTTTCCAAGCGATGGCTCGCTTGTGTGACTTCCAAACCTTTATGAGAGCGGCTTTTTCATCCTCACTCAAGTCTTTAGCAATGATGACGGGTGATTTATTGTCATCCTCCAAAATGCATACTCGAGATGAGGTGGTAAGTCCTTAAGTTCGACCTCGGGAGGATCATCAGATTTTTCAATCGTTTTGATTTCCTCTTTATGAAGTTCTTGAGGAGGGAGTGATGAGGGATCTCATAAAAATTTTGGCGCCGCTGCCGGGGAGCTGTGCTGATTGTCCTACGTTTAGCAGATTAGTTGTTTGAATCCTCACTCATTTGTTTATATCATCCATATCATCCATCTCTGTATCTATATATATATCCATATTTTTCTTAAAAAAATCCAAAAACCCAAAAACATCCAAAAACGTATAAAACACAAAATAGTTTTTTTCTTTTGTTTATATATATGTATCAAATAATAAAATACAAAAGAATCGTCGTTTTTTAATAATAAACAACTTAAAAGATTACCACCGCAAACCAAGGCAATGCACTACCTAACTGGGGGTGCGACCATAATAAGTTCCCGAACTAAAGATATAAAACTTGCCTTTGTGTCCCTGTGATTGGTGTACCTTTTTCAAAGAAGCCATTCATCTTGGATTATTGGTTAAGTTCACTGTTGTTTTGCCTCGATCTTGTGTTAATTGATTTTGTTGTGATATCGACGTTTCAGAACTCTTCTCACCCAAGTTTTATAAAACGTCTTCATAATTCTCATTCTCATCTGAAAGATTTTCATAATTCCCATTTCTCTCCTTAACTCTGAGGTCTCTTAGAGTTACTCGGTGTATCTTCGCACAAACTCGCCGCAGCTCGTAGACGTATTCTTAACAAGGAAAGCGTACCCGAGATACGTACCGTTGAGCATCCCACTATGTCTGGAATCCAAGGGGATGGACCTGAAGTCCAACCCGATCCACATAATCCAGCTCCCGATCTCCGAACGATGGAGGAGCTTTGCCAACCCACGATGAATGGACGGGGCGGTCCAATTGCCCCGGTCAACATCGAAGCCACGGACTTTGGACTTAAACATCACATGATTCAACAAGTCCAAAGCTTTTGCCAATTTCGCGGATCACCGGGTGAAGATGCCAACAAGCATCTTGACAAGTTTCTCACTGTCACCCAAAGTATGAAGCAAAATGGGGTCTCCGATGACGCCCTTCGCTTATACCTCTTTCCTTATTCCTTGACGCTTCATGCCACCGCATGGTTTGATCGTCTTCCCAAGAACTCAATCCATAGTTTCGATGAAATGATCTCCAAGTTCTTGGCGAAATATTTTCCACCATCGATGGTGACGAAAGTGGTGAATTCTGCAGATGGAAGGGCGGTGGATCAATCATGTTGACGGAAGTGTCTTCATAACTAGGGGAATATCTCGTAACTTGATCGAGGTTGAAGGTAACGGCTTCCTTGTTTGACCTCAAAGTGATTTCCCCCTTATCAACGTCGATTAATGCACGACCCGTTTTCAAGAAGCACCTCCCAAGGATGAGGGGTACTCGGGTATAGTGGTAAGTATTCCCGCCTGTCACAATACAATAATGGTGACCCGGGTTCGATCCCCGGCAGCGGCGCCAAAATTTGATCGGTGCAAAACAGTCAAGCCTTAAAAGACTAAAAACTGCTCAAACACTGATGCAATTAAGATCAGAGGAGTACAGTGTTTCCCCGGGTCGTTATGTCCCAGCGAGTTGTGCAATGGATTATCAAACGTTTAGTGATCGAGGAATTTGAACGGGAAAAGGATTAGGAATATGATATTATAATTACGGAAAAAGCCAACAAATAAAAACGACTTAAATGCAAATTAAAGAAGATAAAAAAAGATAAAATCTATTAAATAAACGCTATCACTATATTTAAAGTGATGAACGTTTAAAATCTAAAACGTACGTTTATATAAAATTACGTAAACGTACAAATAAAAACGTGAAACTTGAGTAATAAAAGTCCTAAAAATATGAAAAATACATTTTTACAAACCTAATGATATAAGAAACTTTATAGAAAAGGAAAATTATTTTTACAACTATTTAATTATTTATTATTAATTAAAAACTATTTTTAACTATTTAATAATACTCTAAAATAAAAGAAAATATGAAATGAGACTAGAAAAATAAAATTAAAACTTAGAAAATCTAAAATATGATAAAACTAATTTTAAAACTGAAAAGATATTTTTTAGACTTTTTATATATTTATTATTGATTTAAAACTATTTAAAACTAATTAAAATGCTAGAAAATACAAATTTAACTAAGAAAAATCTAGAAAAATATTTTTTTGTCTTTTTATATTTATCTAAACTTAAGAAAATTGCAAAATTATTTTTTTGAACCTTTTTCTAATTTTTTATATTAAATGCTATTTAAAAATGCTTAAAAAAACTAAATAAAATGCAGAAAAATACCAAACAAGCTAGGAAAAATCTGAAAAATTCAGGAAATGCTTAAAATAATATAAGGAAGCTAAGAAAAATGAGAAAACAGGAGCTTATGTGGATGAATATGCAACTGCTATGGAAATGCTTATGGAAATAAGCACTTAATAAGCCAAAAGCTCACCAAAAGCTACCAAACTGAAAAGGAAGCTATGATAAGCTAAAATAACTAAAATGCAACTTAAATCAACAAGCCTGAACCACTGAATTACAAGTCTAAACAGATTTGATATATTGAACTTATGACAGAAATCCAGATCTAGGGTGCTCACTTTAAGCACTAGCACAAGCTCGAAATAAGCTCAAAGGAAAACTTTGATTTGGAACTTGGAAAGGACCTGGGTGAGATCACTTGTACCAAAAATCAGACCTAGGTGAGCTCTTTTGAGTGCAAGTTATGCAAGAACTGAGCAAAAGCTCAAAGATTCACTGAGTTCAATGAACTGGAAATGGTCCAAGTTCACAAGCTTGGATGAAGCTTGTAGAAAAATCACTAAATTACACAAAAATGCTAATAAGTAGCAAGACCAGATGAAGTTTATAGAATGCCAAGATTTACTTGATAACTCCAAAAAATAAGCTCAATAAAATTCCATGTTTTTAGCTGAAAAACAGATTTTAACACTTTTTGACTTTTGAAGAAAAACTGAATTTTGACTTTTGCCAACTTTGAATCCAATTTTAAGACAGAGATTGATGTTATTTGATGTTATAAACCTAATGCAAGTGAGAATGATGATTTCCAAACACAAATTAATGATTTGCAAGTCCTAAAATCTCAACAGCAAGACAGTTGGACAGATTTGATAAAATGTTGACTTTAAGCACTAGCAAACCCAAGTTAATGACCAAACTGAGTTCAAATATACTTGAGAAACATGAATCAACAAAACTTAACCATTGAAAAGACCATTAAGACAGATGGATAAGTAAATCCAAACACCCTTGTAATTGACTGTTATGCAATAAACTTGAACCAAACACTGATCCAACTTATAATAATGATCAAACTATATTAATATAACTTAATTAAACCTATTTGAACAGATTTTAACTAACTTTGACAGTGGAAACAGATTATGCCATTAAACTAAATGATAACTTACAAGATGTCCCATAGCCACTATGGCTTGAATCCAAGAACCAAGAACCACTACCTAATTCAAACCAACCCAAATCACTCCAAAGCAACCCAATTTCAGACAATCACCCATTCACCATTTCCAATACCATATGCTCACCCAGTTGACTTTTGTTGACCCGGATGCAAAATGAATGGAAACTAGAGTTTGAGCTTGTGAAAGGTTGTAATAAGCTTACACAAGCTTATTTTAGCTTGAAAAATAACTTCTAATCACTTGCATTTAAGTATTTGAGATTGCACATTGAACATTGAGCTAGAACTTGCATTTGTAAACATAAACTGAAATGGATGCTTGAAAATAATTGAAATACACTTAAACACATAAGTTTGATACAATTTAACCAAAAGATACAAGTCTAATCTTTGAAAATATAATTTAACATAAAACGACATTAAGAAATTTTAAACTAAAATTCTACTACTCCATTTGCTTTCTTCCTCTCTCTTTTATATTCCAATCTCATTTTCTCTTTCTTCTGATTCTTTCCCACCATTCTTGACCCTTGGATTGCTTAAAAATCATCTCAACCGTTTAAATTGACTTTTGGCGCCAATTTTGTTGCTTGCAACTAGGGTTGATTGAGGGGGGGAAAGTGCATTAAATGCAGCTTGGAAGGTAGTTGTGGAGTGGGGGACATGGTTTGAGTGTTTGGAGGGAGGGATGGGATATGGCTGAAGTTGCAGAAGCGAGGTTGAGATGGTGGACTTTGGCGGGCAAGTGGATATTGACCAAGGTTTGACCACAAGTGGTATTAATAAGGAGGGTTCACAATTCCAATTGACAGGGGCGAATTGGTGAAAGGTCATAATGGTTTTAAAGGGTTTAGAACTAGAGGGACTAATGGTGTAAATCTGAAAACTGCAAGGACTTAGAAACGCCAACATCTCAAACTTGTTTCAAGGGACCAAAAGTGACAACTTTCAAAAGTATAAGGACCAATGTTGCCATTTTGCAATTTTCGCAGGGCCATTTACGCCAATTTTGAAACTTAAAGGACTAAACTTGTAATTTTCTCAAACTTTTCATATTTTTCACCAAAGGACTAAATTTGACAACTTATGATTTTAAAAAGACCTTTGGTGACTTTACTTTTGAAATTATATGCTCAGGGACTGTTTTTGACAACTTTTGATACTTGGGGACTGAATCGCAATTTTTGCAAATTTGATATGGTTTTCATCTGATTTTGATAATTTTGCATTTGAAACACATAAAACACCGATTTGTGATATTTTGATCATTTTGATGTGTTTCTGAGTGTTTTCAGATGATTTTGCAGTTTATTTTGTACAAAAATGATGAGTATTTAGACACTCATCATGCATGCAAATCCATATGTAATCTATACCACTTGTACGTTTTTGAAAATAGAATTTATCGTCGAAATATATGTTTATGACATCTCGTCATGTTTATAAAATACTTTACAAGTATATACGTTGAATCAACATCCTACGATAATCGTTTTGTAATTTATTGTGAAATTATAACTTTTCGTCGTAAAATAATGTTACTTGACAATTTCATGAAAGTTACTAAACGGCCTCGAAAAGCTAGTCGTAAAATGGTGCACGTCGAGTGTCAGGAAACAAACTCAACGGTTTTGGGAAGCTTGTATCATTATCTCAAAGTTTTAGCATTTAAGTTTTCATCCTAGAGGTCTCGATCATGGAGATAAATATAGGTTAAGTATGGTACTTGTATCCAAAATATTGTTTAAGGGTGGTTTTCGGCAAAGTTTGAGTGACTATATTTTATTCGTTACAACTTCGCTTGACAAACGGTTGGACATTTTGGAAAATAGGCTAGGCGAACTTACTTTTACTAGAAGACATCACGTTATAAAAAGTATTACATCCTTGTTAAAAACGACCCTCAACATGGTCACTTGTTGCCGTAAGGTTTGTCTAATAGAATTATATTAGTTTTTCTTATATAATAAAGTTACGGCAACTTTGTGTAAACGTGTATAATTTAATCGTTACAAGTCCGTTTTCTACATTTTCTACATCCTTAGATTCGTATTAAAGTATACTAATATATTTTTGATAAGTCGACACATTTAATAACGCTTAAGCCTCATTTTTGACTCGTAAAGAGTGACATTTTCATGCTGAAATTTCTGGAATTATTAGTTTTCGTCGTCAAACTTCAAAAATTCATAACTTCTTCGTTATAACTCCGTTTTAATCCGTTCAAGCGGTAAATTAACGTTTAGATTTTAAAGTATATTTTCCAAATATCTAGCCCAAAATATTTTACCAACTGTCGCATTTTCCCAGATTTAAAAATAAGATCAGACCATTAACTAAAGTTGTCGAAATGAGTTTTTCACGCGCCAAACCTATTCCAACCAATTCAAAACAACTCCGAAGCTATTCTAATCCTACCATACACCTTCTTAGGGTGTCATGGGTTCCTAGGCATCACCAAAAGTGATATGTTACAAGGAGTAATTATAGGATGACATAAATATATATAACTCTTAAAATCAATGAAAAAGTGGTATAAACATCCATAAGACTTGCATGTTTTTCTCAAATATGATGAAATGAACATAAAGTAAATATGAAATATGAAAATGAATATGAGATGCTTACTAGTTAACTTGATGAGGTTAATGAACAATGGTTTAATCCTAAACACCCAAGGTTTTTATTTCACAACCTTAATCAAGAGTGTGTCTAGATTGTAATTAACTTGTCTTGAAAATATTTTGGTGATCCTTCTTGATCCTCCTATGGTGGCCGGTTTTATGGTGAAGAGAGGAGAGAAAGATGGTTTTTGCTTTTCACACTTGGATAATTAGTTGTATGTTTAATATGTAATATATAATAAGTATATGGAAGATATTTTAGCAAATTTCAAGTGACTCACCTAGAAGGTGTCGACATATATGAAAGAAAAAGAAAATATTAGATAAGTTTTGATGTAATTAATTACTTGTATGTATAAATAGAAGTGTAGTTAGTTAAGAATTATTAGTAACTTGTGTATTTATTTAAGCATTTAGGGTAGCGTTAGCTAAAAATAAATTTTAACGGATCAAAATAAAATATATTGAAGTCATAAAATTTTTTAAAATACATTTCTTACAAAAATTGAGTGAAATAATAATTATCGAGTAGTATTTACGAAAAACCTAATTCGCAATTTATATAAATATAACAATTTATATACAAAATAAATTTAAAACACTGGGTAAACTAATAATAATATTTTTATAAACTTAATATGAGTATAAAAATATATTGTGATAAATTTTTGGAAGTATCGGATCAAATGTTCAAAATAATTAATTACGCGATAGCGTTTATTTAATATGAAATTATGCGTTTAATGTGAAATGCAAAACCATGCATGAACTAATATGATGAATATAGAGTTTGAGAAATGACCGGAAATTGAGAATTGTGACAGAAATGTTGTTGAAATTGATGTTGTTACTACTCCTAAATCAGTTAGTGTTGTTGGGCTTGATGTTGATAAAGTAGTTGAGGTTGCTAAGCTAATGGTTGAAACTGCTGAAGTTAATGCTACTAGTGCTGAAGTTTCAATTTCTAGTGTATCTGTTAATGATGTTGCAACATCTATTACTACTGAAGATGACATTACTTTGGTTGAAGCTCTTACTGGTTTGAAGCAGTCAAAACCAAAGGCTAAAGGAGTTGTTATTAGGGAACCAACAACAACAATAACAACAACAAAATCACAAGAACAACAACAACTGCTAGGCATAAAGGAAAAAGGCAAAGGGATTCTAATTGTTAAACCTAAGACTAAAAAGCTTTCAAGGAAAAAACATCTGAGGCTTGATGCTGAACTGGCTCAAAAGCTTTATCAAGAAGAACAAGCTCAGTTTGAAGAGGAAGAAAGAATTATAAATGAGAAATCAAGAATTCAAGCTGAAAAAGATGAAGCTAAAATTGCACTAATGAACCAATAGGATGATATTGAAGCAAAGTGTGATGCTGATTATCTTTCGGCTAAAAGATTGCAACAAGAAGAAAGAGAACAATTATCTGAGGTAGAGTAAGCTACTTATGGAGTTCACAGCAGAAAGGAAAAAGTTCTTTGCTAAGAAGAGGGATGAAGCTAAGAGGAACAAGCCACCTAACAAGGCTCAACAAAGAATTATCATGTGTACCTACTTGAAGAATATGGACAAATGGAAGCCAACTCAGTTCAAGAGCATGAGTTTTGAAAAGATCAAGGATGTATTTGATAAGGTTTTCAAGAAGGTAAACACATTTTTGCCTATGGAAACAGAGAAGGTGGTGGGAAGTTCAAAGAGGACAGGAGAAGAGATAGAGCAGGAGATAACTAAAAAGCAAAAACTTGATGAGCAAAAGGAGCAAGAGCAACAAGAAGAGGATGACAAAGAAAAAGCTTATCTACAACAATTAATAGTACTTGCTTTAGATAATGAAGAGGAAATTATTAATGTTGTTACTTTGAAGACTAAAGTACATATTATTGATTGGAAAACTGGTTATCATGGAAAGATAACTTGGTGGGATATAGTGAGAGTTGGTGGAAAGACTCAGAGGTTTATCATTTTTGGACATATGTTGAAAAGCTTTGATAGGGAGGACTTAGAAACTCTATGGAAGCTGGTCAAGGCTATGTATGGATCTACAAGGCTAGATGATATCTTGGATAGAGTTCTTTGGGGAGATTTGAAAGTTATGTTTGAACCACATCCAGAAGATAGAGTATGGCAGGATCAGTTTAAAAATATAGTTTTGAGTTGGAAACTGTATCATTCTTGTGGACTTCAGTTCTACATGCTGGTTGAGAAAATATATCCTTTGAGTCTGTCTACAGTCAATCAGATGCTGAATGGAATAATTAAACTTCAAATTGACCGTTTTGATGAAATGACCTATCAACAATTAAAAAAATGGAGAGAATGCTCAATCCAAAAGAGAAAAAGAAGCATTAAGGTGTTTGGAAGCATCCTCCTAGTGATGGTTAATGCTTTGAAAGAAACTGATGTGTTACGTGTAGTGCAAGTTTTAAAAATTTATAAACACGATTTAACCGTCTAATTCTATTAACACATACGAGCAAGTATACTCGTCCGTGATAGCAAAGTTGGGTAAGTCGAGATCGTCCCAAGGGATTTTGTGTTTGAAATTGTTTTGATGAAAAGATTCCAACAAGAAAGCTTGTCAAGGCTTCCTCAAATAGTGATGTTTATAGTGAAATTCAATAATAAGAAATATATATACTTGTGTGTAGTCTATAGTCAATCACAAATAGTATTCATGAAGGTTTGGTGTAAACTCTTGATGTGATGCACAAATCATAAGAAAATGATCCCCAACCATGGTATATGTTTGTAAAAATCATTCTAAGAACAAAAACATATAGGTAATCCTTTCGGTCCTTATCCTAATGATTATCCTTTAGAAAATCCATTTGTTTGCAACATGTTCTTATTAAATTTGTTCTTACGAATCTTTTGACCCTTTCGTGATGAAAATGTTCCTAGTCTTGTTTTAATAAGCAAACATGGTGGTTGTCAATCACCATATCCCGAACTAGTTTGTCACTCAACTTTTTGGAATAAAACACAAGAGAAATCCTTTCGGTCATTTTTCTTAAAACATGTTTTATCAACAAATCAAACCAAGACTAGTATTTTTCCAACAAACTTATTTAAACAAGATCATATATACATGCATCACATATGAGAACACTAGTATGATTATCTACATCCCAACACATAAGTATATCCCAAAACTAATCCATGATAATAATAACTAAACACAAATCATAACAAAGTAATTCCAATAATTCAAGAGAATAGAAATCCATAACAAAGTTCATAGAATACCTAAACTTTTGCGATTACAAGAATTAGAATTCGTGGATTGTAGCAACCACGCGCCTCCAATCACCTAGATTCACCGTATAAATCCAAATTACCAAAACTATGGATGATAATTGTTCCCTCCTTGCTCCTGGACGTTTTTTAGTAAGAACTAAGCTTTTGGGCTGAATAAAAATGGTTGGTATTAGTTTTGATGTAAACTAATACACTTTTGGTTGTGTCACACCTAGTAAACTAGGACTAGGTTCATTATATAACCAAATATGCTTGTTCAACTGACCAAAAACATTCCCAACAAGTTAATATCAAGAAATGATCGGCCTCCAATGATTATGGGGAGTTAAGGCAACAATAAATGCAACTTTGTGTAATTGCAGCTCATGCAACCGGATCGGTTGCACCGGTAATCGGATCGGTTGCTATCTGACCATTTTCCCAGCCGGATCGGTTACGGGTTACGACCGACCGGCTGGTTTGTCCTGATTTGACTTTTGTTGACTTTCTTGTTTATACGCTTCATTCTTTGCTCTCGCTGATGATTTCCAAGGCAAAACTTGATCTTTCCTTGCTGTAGATACTTAGAAATCATTGTGCTTCCCAATCATTGAATCTAAAAGCTTCCTTGCTCGACTTCCTTCCTCGAGAATCTTCCAAAGGTGCATAAAAACTTCATTTCTTCATCATTCGTGATACCTGGCTACATATACATACACAATACGCATCTTTTGCACTTTTGTAATGATTATGAATAAATATAGCCAATTATCATGCACAAAACCAACAATAACGCTACTAAAAACATGTTCATTTTAGGCGTTATCAAATTCCCCCACACTTAAGCTCTACTCGCCCTCGAGTAGGTCTAACATTTGCAAAGATTGATTTCAATGGTCTTGACACCATGGTTCCAAAAATGTAACAATCATCCCCAAAGAGATAATCATTGGTTTGCTTTTAATATGTGAAAACTTTTAAAAATGAACCAAACACTTTAGATAACATAACTAGAACACCTCACGAATGATTTTAAGAATTCACTCAACACTCATATATTTGTGGGTATATGTAAATCACTCAATGCCTAGTCATGATCAATGCTTTTTACCATAAGCTTGTACAAGTATCAAAACAAAGAAAATAAATTCATCAAAGAGGGCTTTTATTCAGGTTATATCGTTAAGGCTAAGGGTTCATAAAGGGTATGGATAAGGCATGGGATGGTTTATGAAATTGGTGTTAAAAGAAAATAAAGTCAAGTCTAAACCTCCATGTTGCTAGCCATCATACAAACCACAATCCCGTAAATGGCTATTTCACCTCTTCAAATATCGATCTCCGCAAATATGTATAACTCAATTTAGCTCATTGGCTAATCAATATCCTCCATATAGCTCATTGGCTATAACCATTTTTTTTTCAACATAACAAAATTCCCCCACACTTAGTGTAAGCATACACCACAAAAAATCGAGAAAGACGTCTCTTTCATCTATGATGGAGAATGGTACACACTATAAACAAAGTGTAGCTTCTTCATAATCATCAAAAACAATCTAATATTCCAAACAACTAGCAACAAACCAATAGACATGACAAAGGTTGGCTAAAGTTTAAAGTGTAAAATCTTTTTGTATTTTTCTGGATTTTAACAAATGAAAAGATTGGCTCAAAGGGTGTAACTAATGGTATCTAGTGCTAAAGATGAGCACTAACAAATGGGTCCATATAAAGGTGGTTAACTAACTGATGTGGCTAGCTAATATATCATTAGATGTAAACGGAAGGCCATTTGGGTTAAATCCTACGATGCCTCTTATCACTTGAACAAATTTATATCACTCGAGAGTGATTTTAACCGTAATGCATAACTAGTACAAGTTCTAGAATCGACATAATCACCGGCACACTCATAGCAAATATAAAACAAAAGATGTGTTTTATACAAAAAGAAACCTCACAATTGCGTGGAAAAAGGCTATAATGCGTGCTAGAAAATGCTATCGAATCCAAAATGAATTACTTCCGTAATTTGGTTCAAATCCAAAATTTTTCAAAAACCTCATTTTACCATTGAAATTCCCAATTTATTTTTAATATTTATCAATAATGCGTGAAAACAACTAGACCATCAAGGGCGAATTCCTTCTAATTACTTGCATCCAAAAGTTATCTAAAAATTAAAAAATGCGTATCATTTTCCTATTTTCTTCCCTCCCCCATACTTAAGTTTTGCATTGTCCTCAATGTAATAAAATGAACTTCAAAGTAAAGAAAATGGGAAAAAGAAATAGTTAAAAGATACCACGTGATAGAATATGCAACACGCATATTGGTCATAAAAGCATGTGAGTTATCCAACTCCAAATATTTGACCATCAATAAGCTTCCTACACATCCATCCTGCAAACAAAAACTGCAACACACAATACACAAAACAAAACAAAACAATCCAAAACAAATACTACTAAAAACAAAATAAAACCAAGCAAAATATGATAATCATCCTAAAGAAATAGTTAAAGAGATAGAAATAATATTGTTTAACACATCATAACCATCGTCTTTGAAACCACAAATCACGAATGATCCACAATCACTCGTCGTCCTCGCTCATCTCGTCACCTTCTTCATCATCATACTCATCATCATCATCACTCTCGGTTACATAGTTTTCGTCCACAATCTCCGAACGAACTCTCCTCTTCTTCTTCTTTCCTCTAACTCCTGATGACGATCCTCCAACATCATAGCTTGCTCCACCAACTTCAGTACGTAATGCGCACTGGATCAGTGGTGCGTACCCAGGATATGGATATGGATAGGGTCCAGGATAAGAAGTGTAGGGGAAAGGATATGGTGGAACATTGGGTGGATTGTAGGGTGGCAACTCATAATTGGCTTCACGAGCCATGTGTTGAAAGATAGACATTGAATAATCATTGATGTAGTTGTTTCTCAACATCATCGAGTCTCTCCACACATCCCTACGTTGAATCTCATCTAAATGTTGGTTCCACTCTCCCCAACCTGAATCAAAACTACTGGACGTACCCGCTTGCACGTTCCCTATTGGTATACTTTCCTGCTGCTGTGGTTGTTGTTGTTGTTGTTGTTGTTGAGGTTCAACCCATAACCCCAAGGTTTTCAATTTCCTATTCAAAGCATTCCCAAAACCATTTGCACTCCACATCTCACTATACTTTGGCTCTCCACACTTAGCCAATTCCTCATCAACATAATACCCAAGATTCTTCGCCAACCTTGTCACAAAATGTCCTCCACAAATGTTGCTATTGCTTTTGATTCCCGTGGCCCTCCTAGACAAATACTCTGCTATCTGCCAAATCGCATTACCGTCCTTAGTTTCCTCCAGTAACATCATAACCCATAAGTCCGGTTTCTGACATTTGTCCCTACTTTCATACCTATTAAACGGCCCAGTCACTATCAATTTGTGAAGTATCCTCATTAATGGATTCCTGATGGTCACGACATTCCTCCTAGTGTAAGAAGGATCTCCCACTCGATTCCAATAGGTGGGAATACTAGGAAAGTCTTTTTCAAACCTCCGAAGCCTCAAAAAGTGAGCTTCAAATAACCGATGATTAACCTCATGTGGCTCATACAAACCAAGAGCTACGCCAAAAGCCGGCAAATTATAAGCATGATCCCTTCCACAAAGCCTAAACCAAACACAAACTTCCTCCATCAAGTTCCGAACATTCACCTTTCTTTCAAAATACATGGTTGAAAAGAACTCCATACACCATTCTCGATAGACCTCTTCATCGATGCTAAATTCTCTTTCCCATGACAAATCATCGAACGAATCCTCATCCGCTGGATACACATAAGATGTCCGCATCATTCTACTCAACTCCTCTTCACACTCATACTCCGCAAACAAATCCCAATCAATCACCCTCGGAACCAAACATGTCCTATTTTGCAATTTTGATAACCTTTCCCGGAAAGCATGCTTCTCCCCGTCGGTGAGATCTTTGAACTTTATGTTGGCATTTGCTTCCGTCTTCAAGCTATACTTGACTTTCTTCCTCTCGTTCCTTTGACAAAACTTTGTAACAATCGGGTTCATTGGAACTGGTCTCGAGCTTGAGCTACCTACAACAATTCTTTGTAGAAATCATAAATATAAGACAATATAAGAGTGTTAGAACAAACGGGAAGGTTCATGGAACCCTCTAAGGTCCACTTAAAAATTTCAAAAATTTCCAACACAGAACCTGGAACCGGATTCGGTTGAAGAGCAGCCGAATCGGTTACTCATTTTGGCCAAATCTAATCGGTCGGTTGCGTTGCGCAACCGGATCGGTTATACAATCTGCATAAGGCTTTTGCCTTTAAGCCATTACCCACTCGAATTTCTAAGTCTAATCCACTCCTAGACTGCATTCTAACATCCTCAATGATTTCTACATCCTTGAATTAATCTAAATTCGCTTTTCAAACCTCAAATCATCACACATTCATCATCTTAGAACTCAACTAATAAGACCTATATTCTTCAATTACTAGTTCTAATCAATAATGTGGCATCTATTACTCATAAAAACACATCATATACCCTTAGGAATCACCAATTGCAACTTAACTTGATTCACTAGCACAACCTAATTAAATCCGAAAATTTAATCATCTAATACTCAATCCATGTTGAATCAATCACCACAATTCTTTTTGCAATGCATTCCTATATCAATTACCCACTTAATCCAAAAATATAACACTTAATTCGAATTATAACAAAAACCCCCAAATTAGTGACCTAATATACAATTCGAATCAAATGCTCTAATTAAACCTTAATTGAGTTAATTGACTGTAGATGCTTACTTGTTTGGGTGCCATGATGTTCTCCTACAACTTAAACAATCTTCAATTAGCTTCTCTTGGACGAATTTTGCAAAACCCAGCTGGAGAATTAGTGTGTGTGTGTGTGTTTTTCTGGAAAAGTGAATTTTTGGTATATATACTTGTATGCAACCGGTTCAGTCATGGACACAACCGTTTCGGTATACATTTTGCCAAATTTTGCATTTTTTCAAGTTACTTAGGCATTTACCTTCCAAGCAACAATTTTTACTCAAAAATCCTGTTAAATATGCACACAACATTCATCCACCATTTGGAAATTTCAACAATCATCCAATCTTAAAAAATCAAATCATCATACTAATGAACTAAACCAAAACTCAACTAAAAATTCATAGTCATAATGCATTAACCAAATAACCTCAATCATAAAAATAAAAATGAAATGAGAAACAAAAAATCCTAAATGCATAAAATCAAAAAGAAATAGTTCATGAAATTCAAGCAAATAATTGCTTGTTTATTATGGTCTCTTGTCTTCTCCTTAGAATTCCTCGAAATACTCTTGTCTTAGGATGTCCTCACTTTGAAATTTTCCGGTCAACTCACGGTATGTTTCAAAAGTTTTGAACTTCCTTATGAATCTTCTTCCGTCCAGACATAGTATATCGAACTTAACATGCCATTCTCCATCTCCATTTTGTCTCTTGTAAATGACCGATCCCTCGGGTCTCCATTCCAAATTCTTTAGTTGCACCGGTAAAGAACCTAAGAAGTCGGTCAACTTCTTGTAGACTAGTAAGTTTTTGAATGGGTTATAGAATGCTTCCACCGCTAATGCACGTTCCATTTCATCCTCTATATCAAAATAAGGCGGAGCTAATGGTCCATACATTGGGTTTCCTTGGTTATCCCGTCCCACTTCGAAACAAGTCAAATCATCATTTGCTTCCATCCATTCTAACTCCTCCATAAATTCCAAAGTTGGTCCTCTTGGTTTGGGATAGTATGTTTGCTTTGAAATCCCATCATCAATAGTCATTGTGCCTCTTCCCATGTCTATAATTGCACCACAAGTTCGTAGGAATGGTCTCCTCAATAGTAGTGGTAAACTCTTGTTCACCGGAATATCTAGGACAAGAAAATCGGCCAAATACGGTTGATAGCCAATTTGCACTCTCACATTCTTCACCTCTCCCATTGCTTTAGGCTTGAAATTATCCGCCATAGTAAGCTTCGAATGATTTGGTTGCGATTACTTAGACTAAGTCATAAACATGGTAGGGAGGGCATAACATTAACACTTGACCCCAGTATCGCTAAGGCATAAACTGTGTAGTCCCATTCACTTTTATCGGCAACACAAAATTCCCCGGATCCTTCTCCTTCTGTGGCATGCCTCTAAACAAAATTCTATCTCTTTCCTCCTCCGTTAGATTCTTATCTTCCAACCTAGCCCTTGCTAGCATCACCGCATCCAATTTCTTACGGTAGAGCGCGTAATCTTGAAGTACCTCTATCACCGGTTTCTTCTCATTAAGCTCAAGAAACTTTTGTTCTAGGTTTTCTAAAATAGCTTCTTTTTGTTTGTCGGTTAAAGGTTTGAAAGTATTTGTAGTGGGAGGTGATGATGGTGTATAATCATTTTTGTTGGTGGTTGTGGTTGGGGTTAGTTTCACTACAACAAAAGTGGCTTTTTAGGACCCTTTGTGTGGGACGGTATGATAATGGAGTCCTAAAAAACTGTTTAATAGGACATATGAGCGTTTAGGGTCCCTTTTAAATATTTGCTACTTAGGCGATGTCCAAAAAAGGTATATAATAGGATGGTCGATGATTTGGGGTCCTATTATCATATAACTTAATATGACACTTAAAATATGGGTCCTAATAAATTACCTTTATAAAACGTTTATTCATTATGGTTGTATTATAATAAACCATAATAGGACACGTGAGTTTTGAGTCATAAGACATCAGTTAGTTAAAACGCTTATTCACAAAAAGTTTTATTTAGCAAAATTTAATAGGACCTTTGACACGTCGGTATTATAACGTTAACCTTTATAGGACGCTTATGTACAATGGTTTTATAACATCATTTTTTTAAAACGATTATTTGCAAAAGTTTTATTATAACAAAACTTAATAGGACCCTTAAAGGATGCATATTAATTATGTTTTTATTACAATACACCATAATAGGACACTTGATATATAAGTCATAAAACATTTATTATTTAAAACGCTTATTCGCAAACGTATTATTAAAACATAACTTAATATGACAGTTGACACTTGGGTCCCATAGATTGATACACCATCATAAGACACTTGATATTTGAGTCATAAAACATCGGTTTTATGAAACACTTATTCGCAACGTTTTTTGATAAAAAGAAAGTGAATAGGACCCTTGACAATAGCGTCTTATAACGTTAACCTTTATATAACGCTTATTCATAATGGTTTGTTTATGATACACCACAATATGGCACATCTTTTTAGAGTCTTAAAACATCCGCTTTTATAACGCTTTATTCAGTTTATAGAACGCTTAATTGCAAAAGTTTTATTTGAACACAAATTAACAGACCCTTGACAACTGTGTCTTTTAACATTAACCTTTATAGTACGCTTATTTGTTGTGGTTTTATTATCCTACGCCATAATAGAACACTCCTTTATTTGAGTCATAAAACATCAATTTTTTAGAACGCTTATTTACAAAAGTTTTATTTAAACATTAGTTAGTATGACACTTGATACTTGGTTATCAAAACTTGATACACCATAATAGGACACTTGATATTTGAGTCGTAAAATATCAGTTTTATGAAACGCTTATTCACAAAAGTTTTACTTAAACATTAGTTTTATGCCATGTATGATTTCCACTAAATCCTTATTATAATAATACTTCCCCTATTATTTTTCCCCAATTATAAACCCTAAATAAATAAAAACATAAAATGTATTCCTCCTCAAATAGAAGTAATCGGCCACCACCACCAACACATTGTGAACACCAGTAATTAGGCGACTTCGGCGGACAATTGATTTCCCTTTAAGGCGTTTTCTTGGATGTGGTTGCAGAAGTGATAACCATTTGAAGCTCAAAATCATCACCTATGTCAAGCTGTGAAGATGAGTTAAGCTCAAAATCATCTTGGGCTGATTACTTTCCACCTAATTGGAATTCAAAGATTAACAAAGTCAGAAGCCAAAAAGTCAAAAAGGCAAGATCAAAAGGCAAAAATGTTGAACAAGTTGAACAAGTTCCTGGTAAAAGGATACAAGTGTTAGGTCTTGCTAAAAATGTTACTTGGGATGCAATAAAAAAGAAGACATTTGGAGTCAAAAAACCATTAGGATAATGTGTTATCTGTCTTTGTATTGTTATATGTCTCAATATTTTGGAAGTTATGTATGGGTTATCTGTCTTTGTATTGTCCTTATCTATCAATGATAATGGTTAATTTGGTGCATTATTGCTGTACTATACTAAGCCAGAATTGCACTCACAAAATAAACTAGGCTTGATTAAAAAACAAATATGACTGAAAGTGGGCATCTCAGTCCTAATGGGTGATTAGCGACCAAATTAAAGCAACAAGATAAGATCTAGAATCCCAATTAAGCTCAATTCTCTAGTCAAGAGTACAAGCTACAAAGGAAACAAAAACGTAAGAGAAACAACAGTGAATAAGCATAAATTAAGCTCTTAATATGGGCATTTGAGCCAAACAAAGGATAAGCCATATTGACCCGTTTGACCCATTTGAGCCAAACACCCCTTGCCAGGTTGTATAAGAAAGAGTTATACAAAAAGTAATGAGGATTGTCATTGATTCTTAACAACTAATTTTACATAAAAACAGGACTATTATTATTTAGCTAATTGAAATCATTAAGCTTCTTCAACTGGATCTTCTTCATCGGCAATAACTAAGTCATTGTTGTCCACAACGGTTCCATCGAAACCACCTCTAACCAATTCAATATCCATTGTTTCGTCATGTTGAGGACACATAAATGAGTCACCCTCAGAAATGTGTTTCCACGTCATCAAGACTTGTTTGTTCATCCATGTCATAAACATGTCTGGGCCATCTTGATCACAACTTGCCATCCTTTGTCAACACTATCTGCAACGTAAAATACTTGATGTGCTTGAGAAGCTAGTATAAAAGGCTCGTTATGAGCCTTCATGACGAATCTTCATATGAGCTCAAGTATATGTTTGGCCACTATGTTATCTCTAGGGGAGTATGGATGCATCCTATATCTGTTATCTACAGTTACTGGATTATCTGTTATATGATATGATATGTTATGTTTCGCTCGCGGTTGATTACTGTCCTATCTATGACTTCATGCGAAGCAATACATTCAATCATAATAGTCGGAACTTTATGATCACCTCGCGATATTGGCCTCGCGAAATGCCTAGGACAATTCCTCCGTTCAATATGTGTAGAATGTAGGCTACAAAGCATCCCCGGAATGTGACGTCATGGGAAGTTTAATTTACTTAAAAACTCTTGACGATATAAATGAACGACCACATCCGTTGAGAGTTATTCATATTAGCTTTTTCAAAGTTATTATTTCATAAACTTTACGGTTTTACCAAATCAATCCGAATCCAAAGAAACACCCACCTACCAAACGGCCTAGTTGATAACCCAGCAAACGACCTGTAATACTCTAGTTCTTTTTAGTTTCAAATACAATAAAATACCTATATATACCTATATATTATATATATATATACAATAATACAATACTTTTCATATACTGTATACTAGGTAGTATTAATTAATTTACTTATACATCAAATTATACCTTATCACCGATTCATCCCGCACTGACACAACCTACAAGGTGGTCGAACCACCGACTAATGATTCGCGATTTTAATTTGCAACATTGGATATGAACCTTTTGATATGACACTCTGAATATGATATGATATCTCGACTCCGTTTCAAACCCAGCCATTTCATTATTATTCATAGGGTTCCATGCATGTCCGTCACATTGATGCACCAATGGCATATATGACTCTAGTGTGGTTTATTGTCCTACATCTCACTTTATCTTTCGGGTCAACTAGATGCGGATACGCTTTAACAAACGACCAATGAGGATAAATCCGGCCTCAGAAGAAAATAGCAACATTTAAATAACGCCAGAAAAGAAATGAACTATCCGAGCCTCCATTTCGGGCAGAAGATACAACAGAGACTAATTACTTCAACACATTGATAATGTTGTTTGACCCGGAAGTGAAAACGAATGCCAAATCTACTTCATTTTTAGTTTCACATAAAATAAAATACTTATATATTACATATATACAATAATATAAGATAATATAATACATTTCATATACTATATACTACTATTAGTTAATTTAATTATAAATCTAATTATAATCTAAAAATTAGGGAAAAACATTACCCACGTTCACATAAACCCGCTTAAAATTTTGGGGAAAAATTCAGACAGAAATAACTTTACGCCGAAAATCAAGCATATCTTTTCGAATTCAGTATTTGATTCGATTTTATTAATGGAAATCGTTTTTCACAGACGGTTAAAATCTCAATTTTTGTTTAGGGTTGTATGGGCAAGAAACAAGGATTGTGGTTTTCACTTTTGAATGAAGATCTGACTCAACAGTAATGCAAATCTCTCGTTGTTATTATTATTGTTATTATTATTATTATTATTATTATTATTATTATTATTTATTATTATTATATATTGTTACTTATTGTTATTATTATTGGTATTATCAACTGTTATACATTGTTAGTGTGGGAAATGGTTGGTTCGTATGTTTGGTTGACCTCTTGTGATGAGTCTCATATGTGATCATAAGTGCTGCTTATTTGTGATGGGGTACAAGTTGTATTTAAGTTGCTCTGTTTAATTTAAATGAATGTTGGTATACCTGTGTAAAGTTGGGTCAAAGGATTTGGGTAGTGATAGTGATAGTGATTTGATATCAGTTTTTAGCTAATGTATTTCATTCTGTGACATGTAACTGAAGGATTTGAGTCTATTTTTTGTTTGTAGATAATGTATTTCATTCTGAACATGTACAGATACTGATTTGATTTCAATTTTGTTGTTCTCAAACGACTATTGTTCTTTGCAATCTCATAATAATTTTATTTGTTTTGTGCACCAGTTATGGAAAATAACAGATGCAACGCCAAATCACCACGAAATAATGTGAATGATTATGAAATGTCCATAAGGACAAGGATTCAAGAAAACCAACAGAGATTACAAGCTTTGGGAGTGAAAAATATTGCTAAGTCTTCGACAAGTCTAGTAGAGAGTGCAAAAAGAAAGAAAAAAAAAGAAAAAGAAACCAACGGATACCGTGAGAAAGATGCAGATTATATGTCCGTTCGGACTTCCATCTTAATGCTGAGGAAGATAACCCGTAAGAAGCTACTACACAAACAAATAAAAGGTACGAATAATAAATTTGGCTACTATATTTCTTTATGTTTGTTTTCTAACAATTCTACTTGCATGAAAGTAATCAAAATACATTGCTCCACAAGTCCATGACTAGATATAAAATTTAGCAAAAAACGAATGAGTGCTCAATGTCTCCAGTTGGCTAACATCTTCGAATTCAATCGAAAAAGGGACAAATGATTGATACGGGGAGGGCAATACGTAGTAGGTACGGAGTCCGACCAAGTCCAAAAGAGAAATGATCAACCAAATTTGCCAACAGAGGGAGATTAACTCAACCGAGAGAAACTTAGTTGCAATTGACAATGATCATGACCACGGGGAGCGTGACTTGAGATCTGATGGTAACTATACATAAATTTCAAATACTTTATATATGATATTAAATTACTATTAAGTGTATATTCGTTAATCAAGTGCTTACTTGTTTTTTTGTTTTTGTTTTTATTTTTTAAATTTTAATATAGATAACAATGAAGACCTTTATGATGTTGAAAATGATGATATCGAAGACATACCTATGAATGAATATATTGAACAACAAGCTACTCTGTAAGATGATGTAGATAAAGACATGGATGATTTGGAGAATGAGCATGATTTGGAGTATGTGAATGATTTAACAAATGACGGCGATGATCTACTCGGAGAAGAGATTCAAGCCGAGCATTCTGAAAATGAAGAAAACCATGTAGTTACACAAGCTCTAAATGAAACAGTTAACATGGTCTACTTGATTGCATCGTTTTAAAAATCATATATCATATATTGTGTCATATAAGAAGAATATATAATAAAGTTAAATTAAAACAAGACAAAATACAACGCTAAGATATTGCCTCCATTTCATATTATTTAGTATTTTAAATGTATAATATCTATTGTAAATCATGTCTACTTTTTGTAGTTCGGATTGTAAGCAAAGAAAGAGAGGACCTATGTGTGTGTAAATACTCATCATTTTAATCAAATGACCGCAAAAACGCTTTAAAAATGCTCGAAATGCATCAAAATACCTAAAATATTCCAAAATTGCATTTTATATGTTCTGATGCAAAATGTTTAAAATCATGAAAAAATGAGCAAAGTTTGCATAATCGGCAAGCTTTCAAATTTCCTCACTTTCTAAAATGGCAAAAATTACCTTTGTGGAATGTATTTGAAGAAAAGTCACCAAAGGTCCTTGGAAACATAAATTATTATTATATTTAGTCCTTTGGTGAAAAATCTAAAAAGTTTTGGATTAAAATTACGCTTAGTCCCTAAAAATCCAAAATGGTCAAATTCTAGTCCTCGAAATTTTCAAAAACATACCACAACTGATTATTGAACTTCCCCATTTAATTACGCAGAACTTTAACCTGACCACCGCCACCAATAGCTGAGCAAGCGCAAATTGCCGATCACTTTTTATCATCCAAAGCATGAAGGTATTTACTGAGCTATAAAAGAGAAGGAAGAGAGAAGTTTCAAGGGTAGCTAGTTTATTTTATTTTTTCAGAATGTCGCTTTTAATAAAATGTTCTTAGTTTTTAGTTAAAACATTGTAATTTCAGTTTCTTGGTAACACATTTGTGTTAAAACAACTTTGTAATCTATTTTAAGCATCAATTGAGAGTTTCATTTCGCCAGTTTTATGTAGACCGTGTAAAATTTCAAAATCAAACTATATTGTCCTAGCTTCTAATAACTTATATTTAACTACTTATAAGCTCACTTAAGCTTCATATAGCTTTTGATGAGCTTTGGAATCATTTTCAAGCAAGTTTGTGAAAAAGTCAACAAAAGTCAACTGTTTAAGCTTAGTTGGATTTGAGCATGGTTTGGTGTTGCAGACATCTGATATGGGTTGGATTAGGTTCAATTAGTGTAGTCATGGTTTTGGTTTTGGTCTGCAAGCAATTTGGATACACATGAGTGAGTTTCTCAATTTCCATTTTTGAACCATTTTGCATATTAAGCTTGCAAACTGTATTGGTGTTTGATTTTAGTGTCTACTTTGCTTCTTCTGTTAATTAGGTTATTTAGATTGGGTTTGATCCTTATCACTTGATTGGTCTCATGTTTGCTCGTTTTAAGTTCATTTCATAGTTTAAAGGAGTGTTTGGATTGCTTTATAATCTGTGTTAGAGGTTATTATCATGGCTTAGATCAGTTGCATTAAGGTGGTTATAGTCTATTATTACCATTCCTGTCTTTGTTTTCATCATTTGTTCTTATAGTCAAAATCCATGATTCATTGCTCCTATTGTCATAACTCAAGGAGACCAAGAACTCAAATCGTCTTATAGGTTTAGAGTTAGTAAAACTAGCTTGCTTTAGTCTTCTTACATCCCATTTCATCTAAATCAATCCAAAGATTTGCTTTTAAATCTCATTATAGTCAACTTCATATTTGTTCTTAAAGTCAAAACATCGTCCGTGATATGGTTTTTGCTTTAACTTGCGTTAGCTTGTGCTAGGTTAATTAGAGCTTGTTAGGGTTTGATTTTTGGTACACTTGTAGTATTCTAGGTGTTCTTCAAGAACCTATCTGTTTTAGCTTAAGCACTTTGATAAGTCCTTGTATAAGCTCAAAGTTGTTCCCCTGCCTTTATTTACGTTCTCAGCATCCCCGGCCCACTTTTGCAATTTATATTTTGCTCTGAACTGCCATTACTAGTCCTTATTTGCTGAAAATTGGTACACATGTTCTCTACCAGGTGGTCTTGAGATCTCCATTTTAGGTTTTCTCTTTAGCTTATAGAATAAGTCATTGCTATCGCCAAAGTTAGGGCCTGTTTGCTTATTAGCTTATATATCAGTTTGCTCAAATCTTAGGAAGACTGCTCTTTAGGTGTTAGGATTAGATGTAGATGCTTGCCTTATAGTAGTTTTAGAGTAGTTTAGCTTATGTTATCGGTTGGTGTATTGTAGAGCTTATTTTCTTATTTCATTTGCTTATTCTCATACTAGTTTACACTGCAGCCTTTGATTTTCACACATAAGCCCATGTTTTATTATTTTTCATAGATAATAAGATTTTTAGTATTTTCACGAAGTTTTCATAATTTTGGTCCTGTTTAGTATTTTTCATTATTAAAATGGTTTTTAGTCATATTTAATTAGCTTTTATTGCAAATAATTAAGAAAAGGTTCAAAAAAATAATTTTTCAATTTTCTTAAGTTAGATAAATATAAAAGAGAGAAAATATTTTTCCATATTTTTCTTAGTTAAATTTGTATTTTTAAATAATTTAATTAGTTTTTAATAGTTTAAAATTCATAATAAATAGAAAATTAATCATAAAAATACAAAAATAGTTTTGAAAATTCTAGTTTGATATTTTAGATTTTTCCATTTCATAATTTTATTTTTCTAGCTTTATTTCCTAATTTCTTGTATTTTAGGTAATTATTTAATAGTTAAAAATAGTTTTTAATTAATAATAATTAGATAAATAGTTATAAAAAATAATTTTCTTTTTTCTATAAATTTTCTTTTATCATTAGGATTGTAAAATGTATTTTCATATTTTTAGGATCTATATTGTATAAGCTTCACTTTTATTTTATACGCTACGTAATTTTAATTTAAACGTAAGTTTTTAGTTTTAAGTTTTAAACGCTCATCATTTTAAATATAGTGATAGCGTTTATTTAATAGGTTTTATCTTTCTAATTTCCTTTAATTTTCATTTTAGCCCTTGTAGTTTATGTCCTTTTTCCGTAGTTATAATAATCATCAAATCTCCTTCCGTTCAAATCTCGCGATCACTATTCGCTCGATAATCCATTGCATAGCTCACTGACATAACGACCAGGGGAGACCCTATACTCCCCTCGATCTTCATTGCATTCGCTCGAAATGGCCGTTACGGCCCCGCCATTCACAAGTGGCGGGCTTGTGTGATTTAGCTTGACCGCTCTGTGAGCGCGATCAAATTTTTGGCGCCACACGGGAGTCTGGCCGATTGTCTTACGCTCTAGCGATTAGTGATTTGGATATTCACTCCTTGTTTATACCATTTGTATGTGTTTATATTTTCTTTTAAAAAATCAAAAACCCAAAAAGATTTTCATTCTTTGTTTTCACATCATGTTTTTCAAAAATACCAAAAATTATCCTCTTTACCTCTACCCTTTTTGATTCTTTATCCCTTTACCCTCTATCCGTTTGATTCTAACTTCTTCTATTCTGATGGAATCATCGATTCCTTGTGTCGGTTGTGGAGAACCGCTGATTAATCCGGTCGCTGGTGCACGTGCAACGCATGCGTAATGACATTCATAACTAAGTTGTTTGTTTTTGGGTTCGAGGAATTCATGTTCTTATGATCAAAATTTTTTCAATGAGCCCAAAAATTTCTCCGACTACCCACCCCAACCCCAAAATTTTTCGTTCAATCACATTGCATGGTTGTGGGGATCCGTTAGTTGATTTTCGATGTCAACGATGTTCACAGAGGTGTGGAAAATGATCTTACTGGATGGATTTTTGTTCGTTTGTGCTTCGAAGTCAAAACTCATGCACTTATCCGAACTTACCCACCACAGTTCCGAATTATCTTCATATAATCAACACTTCTGTTGTGAATTTTGTGGAGGCCCTCACCAATGATTTGAGTGTCAATCGGAAAAAACGCTTGTCTATGAAAAGTTTTCCCATGATGCTCGTAACTTTGTTATGACCAAAATCCATATGATTCACCATTCCAGACTCAACAGTTTTACTGTTGTGAGTACTGTGGAGGTCCCCATTTCAGCTATGATTGTCAAATAGGGGAACCCAGTTTCCTTGTAACAATCATGACTCTTACATGTTTGATAATTTCCAACCTCCACAAAGACTATACGGTTCAACTCCAC
This sequence comes from Chrysanthemum makinoi, assembly GCA_910596185.1. Lineage (NCBI taxonomy): Eukaryota > Viridiplantae > Streptophyta > Magnoliopsida > Asterales > Asteraceae > Chrysanthemum > Chrysanthemum makinoi. The sequence goes on along the minus strand of OU343222.1, from coordinate 165,951,778 downwards.
CTGAAGCCGTTACCTCAAGAAATCTCCCAAGATTTTGAAACCACAATGAAAACACTTGATGATATGATGAGTAACTTTAAGAATCAAGTGAGTGGTGAAAAGACCATAGGAGAATTCGGGTTATCCAAGAGCAGAAGCCCGCCAATCGCAGCTAGGAAGAATTATTAGTCCTAGAGCATGCAGCTCTAAGACGTTCCCAATTTCTTAAGGCAGCTCTTTATGATGATGATGAGGAGGGTTTTTATCCTTTTAAAAGTAATATTTCTCAACCCCCTCAGGCGGTTGATATTCCATAGCAGTTGAGATTCCATCTCAAACAACTGCTATCACACCCGAGGTTCACACTCACTCTCTGAACATGGGGACGAGCATCTGACACTGTTCTCGAAAAGGAATCGGACGAACTCATAAAGTCTAGTGTTGAGAACCTTGTTCCAATCCCAAGAGAGTCACAGGGAATTCTTGATCATGTGTGTGACATCCTCCTCCTCTGAGTGTCTTCCAAAATGATCATGTTGAGATGTTCTCCGATTCTAGCGATGATGATTCGCTATCTGTGGAGACATCATTTATGTCGAGGCATCACCACAAGATTCACCTTCGAGCGTGTTACCTTTAGCAGAAGAGAATGATGAAGTTACTGACATCAGCCCACTTTCATCAAAGATGAAGCTCTTCGAGCAACATTGGAGAGATTGAATGTCAGTCTTCTCATTTCTAAAATCGAGGCTTGCAAAGAGAAACCTATTTCATCTCCTATCCCCATTAAGGATAGTGACATTCTTCCCGATGATTCAAGCTATTCCGAAATGAAAACCTCCCTGCTTTGATAATATGGGAGAGAAGATTAGTGGCAGCATTACCACTTTTCATTCTCATAATTCTCTCTTTGATACTCGATCATGAATCATTTGCTTTTGAGGAGTTCGCCAAATGGAACCCAGAGTTCATATCAATTCACACCATGTGAATATGATTCATTCACCTTCATGGAGTTCTCAGATGAACTCACTCATATCATATCCCCGACGGAGTATGATTGTTTGGATGGCAAAATCATCTTCGGGGAGAGAATCTCAATCATATTTAGACATCCTCCCACCCCCCGATATGTCTAGACCAATTGAGCTTAAAAGATGAAATTCATGCTATCATGAATTCCCCCTCTGATGATGATGAGTTAGTCAAGATTATTATCATGACTTTCTTTCTCTTTTTCACTTATCCGCTTCTCCTTCTTCACTCCTTCGAATGAAGACACTATCTTTGACCCCGGCATTTTCATGTACCATTTTGAGCCGGTCCTTCTATATATATTCATCGGTGTGGAACTTTCACGTGCTTCAAATATTTGTCCAAACATCTTGAATGAAAGTCCGATGGAGATTGTTTCTTCCACTTTGCTTTCCCATGAACCAATGAATTCGGGGTCGAGTCAAGCTAGCGACTCGGTAATCAAAAACATTAGCACACACCATATGGGTTTTCACCCATATTTCCGACTTCTTTCTACTTTCTACCACCCTAGTGTGGGGGGGTTGCCCCACATGTTGTGTATATAAGTAAGTTCCAAAAAAAAAAAAAAAAAAAAAATCTTCTTTCTAAATTATGGCCGTAGTATTTCCCTTTCACGTTCTTTGTTTCGGCATAACCGCCGCTACTTTGAATATTGAGGGCAATATTCATTTCTAGTGTGGGGGGAATTCTCACGAATTTTTTCATATATTATTACCCAATTCCCCGCTTTTGGCCAAAATTTTTTTGGAGTAAGTGTTTTACACTTTACTCATTTCGGTTATCAGTCGCCATGTCTGTAAGACTAAAGGATTGGCTAATCCAGAGCAAACGGCTCTTGGTAAAGATTCTCAAATCGTTTGATATGGCTTGCAATTTGCCCAAAATTGTATGGTTCTCAACTCACCATATCCTAAAAAGTGAAGAGTTGGCTAGCCCGCAAGATTATGGCTTGTGGTAAAGGCAGTGGAAATTCCATAATTGGTATTCACTCACCAAAGATAATATTGATAATTTATCTAAGAGTTGGCTAGTCCAGAAGGGTACGGCTTCCGGTAAAGACAAAATCAAATCCGTTGAAAGCTGGTGGTTTGCTCAAAATCACATGGTTATCAGTGTACCATGGTTCTTGCTTGAACTAAAACATTTGGCTACTCCAGAAGTGATGGCTTTTGGTAAAGAGATAAAATCCATTAAGTTTTCTCAAAAGATTGCTAGGGACTAGCAATAGTTTAGTGTATGGGATGATGAGTGTGTAAATACTCATCATTTTTGTACAAAATAAACTGCGAAATCATCTGCAAAACGTTTAAAAACTCGAAACACATCAAAATGATCAAAATACACAAATCGCTGTTTTATGTGTTTTAAATGCAAAATATCAAAATCGATGAAAAACATATCAAGTTTGCATAATTGGCGTTTCACCTCCCCGACTTCTAAAATGGCAAAATCCAGTCCCTAGGCATGTATTTTAAAAGAAAAGTCACCAAAGGTCCTTCCTGGTAATCATAAATTGTCATATTTAGTCCTTTGGTGAAAAACCTAAAAGTTTTGAGAAAATTACAATTTAGTCCCTAAAAATCCAAAATGGTCAAATTTAGTCCTTGGAAATTTTCAAAAATGTCAAAATCAACCCTTGGATTATTAAACTTGGCAAGACCAACCCTTGACTACTCTTCATAAGTTACATGTTTGGCCCTTGAAATTTCTTTTACATGTTTGGTCCTTTGGTTTTGAGAAATTGCAAAAAGGGTCCTTGGTATTATTAATCCAACAAACCAAACGAATCCTAGTATAAACCCCAAGCCCAAAATTAAACCCCCGCCCAAAATCCCTTACCCGGCCCTTAACCCGAATCCAACCCAAACCCATGTTTAAACAAAACACTCCCCCCTAAACTGTCATCCCCACCATTGTGTCGCTATCTTCCCTCCTCCAGCCACCTAAAATCACTCTACTACACCCATTGTCTCCCCCACCTCACCTACCCACACCAATGCATTTAATACACCCTTCCCTGTCTCTAAATATGAGAACCAAGTTTTCCCGCCAAATCCTCTCAATGGCCAAGATCACTTTTTTATCATCCAAAGGCCAGGAATGAAGGTGGGATTTGCTCGCACAGAAAGAGAAGTTATTGGAGCTATAAAAGAGAAGGAAGAGAGAAGTTTCAGGTAGCTAGTTTATTTTTATTTTTTCAGAATGTCGTTTTAATAAAATGTTCTTAGTTTTTAGTTAAAACATTGTAATTTCAGTTTCTTGGTAACACATTTGTGTTAAAACAACTTTGTAATCTGTTTTAAGCATCAATTGAGAGTTTCATTTCAGTTTCCAGTTTTTATGTAGACTGTGTAAAATTTCAAAGTCAAACTATATTGTCCTAGCTTCTAATAACTTATATTTAACTACTTATAAGCTCACTTAAGCTTCATATAGCTTTTGATGAGCTTTGGAATCATTTTCAAGCAAGTTTGTGAAAAAGTCAACAAAAGTCAACTGTTTAAGCTTAGTTGGATTTGAGCATGGTTTGGTGTTGCGGATATCCTGATATGGGTTGGATTAGGTTCAATTAGTGTAGTCATGGGTTTGGTTTTGGTCTGCAAGCAATTTGGATACACATGAGTGAGTTTCTCAATTTCCATTTTTGAACCATTTTGCATATTAAGCTTGCAGCTGTATTGGTGTTTGATTTTAGTGTCTACTTGCTTCTTCAGTGTTAATTAGGTTATTTAGATTGGGTTTGATCCTTATCACTTGATTGGTTCATCAGTTTGCTCAGTTTTAAGTTCATTTCATAGTTTAAAGGAGTGTTTGGATTGCTTTATAATCTGTGTTAGAGGTTATTATCATGGCTTAGATCAGTTGCATTAAGGTGGTTATAGTCTATTATTACCATTCCTCTTTGTTTATCTGCCATTTGTTCTTATAGTCAAAATCCATGATTCATTGCTCCTATTGTCATAACTGTTGAGACCAAGAACTCAAATCTGCTCTTATAGGTTTAGAGTTAGTAAAACTAGCTTGCTTTAGTCTTCTTACATCCCATTTCATCTAAATCAATCCAAAGATTTGCTTTTAAATCTCATTATAGTCAACTTCATATTTGTTCTTAAAGTCAAAACATCAGTCTCAGATATGGTTTTTGCTGAACTTGCGTTAGCTTGTGCTAGGTTAATTAGAGCTTGTTAGGGTTTGATTTTTGGTACACTTGTAGTATTCTAGGTGTTCTTCAAGAACCTATATCTGTTTTTAGCTTAAGCACTTCTGATAAGTCCTTGTATAAGCTCAAAGTTGTTCCCTGTCTTATCTGCTTCTGCTTCTCAGCCCCGCCCACTTTTTGCAATTTATATTTTGCTCAGAATCGCTTCACACAGTCCTTATTTGCTGAAAATTGGTACACATGTTCTCTACCAGGTGGTCTTGAGATCTCCATTTTAGGTTCTCTTTAGCTTATAGAATAAGTCACGCACGCCAAAGTTAGGGCCTGCTTGCTTATTAGCTTATATATGCTTTGCTCAAATCTTAGGAAGATCGCTTTTAGGTGTTAGGATTAGATGTAGATGCTTGCCTTAGAGTAGTTTTAGAGTAGTTTAGCTTATGTTATCAGCTGGTGTATCAGAGCTTATTTTCTTATTTCATTTGCTATTCTCATACTAGTTTACATTGCTCTTTGATTTTCACACATAAGCCCATGTTTTATTATTTTTCATAGATCCAGGATAAGATTTTAGTATTTTCCTGAAGTTTTCAATTTTTGGTCATGCTAGTATTTTCATTATTAAAAGCTTTTAGTCATATTTAATTAGCTTTTATTGCAAATAATTAAGAAAAGGTTCAAAAAATAATTTTTCATTTTTATTAAGTTAAGATAAATATAAAAAGAGAGAAAAATATTTTTCCATATTTTTCTTAGTTAAATTTGTATTTTTAAATAATTTAATTAGTTTTTAATAGTTTAAAATTCATAAAAAATAGAAAATTAATCAAAAATACAAAAATAGTTTTGAAAATTCTAGTTTGATATTTTAGACTTTTCCATTTCATAATTTTATTTTTCTAGTTTTATTTCCTAATTTCTTGTATTTTAGGTAATTATTAAATAGTTAAAAATAGTTTTTAATTAATAATAATTAGATAAATAGTTATAAAATAATTTTCTTTTTCTATAAATTTTCTTTTATCATTAGGATTGTAAAAATGTATTTTTCATATTTTTAGGATCTATATTGTATAAGTTTCACTTTTTATTTTATAATGCTACGTAATTTTAATTTAAACGTAGTTTTAGTTTTAAGTTTTAAACGCTCATCATTTTAAATATAGTGATAGCGCTATTTAATAGGTTTTATCTTTCTAATTTCCTTTAATTTTCATTTTAGCCCTTGTAGTTTATGTCCTTTTTCCGTAGTTATAATAATCATCAAATCTCCTTTCCGCTCAAATCTCATCACACTATTCGCTCGATAATCCATTGATAGCTCACGACTTAACGTAATTCTGGGAAACATTGTACCCCTGCATATCTTCATTGCATTTGTGTTCAACTGCTTTAAGTTCCATTTACCGGCTCATTCACAAGTGACCGCTTGTGTGATTAGACTTGACGCCTTTCCAGCGTAAATCCTTTATGCCCAATTTTATGAAAGGAAACACTAATGTGCCTTCAAGTAGTTCGTGATTCCAGATCTGTTAGTACTAAGAAAGTGAACGCCTAGTGTCCTCGCAAAAGCTCAAATCACAGTCTTAAGAAAGTATACACTAATGTGCCTTCTAGTACTTCAGATCCCTGCACATCAAGTTCAGGAATGCAAAAACTAGATCAACCAACTAATGTTTCCATTCCCTCTACAGAGTAATCAAGGACATTAAAGCAAGTGGGTCAAAGTCTCAAGACAATACAAGGAATGATAGGACCTTGCAAGCTAAGAATGTGCATTGGAAGAGAGTAGAAGACCAATCTAGGAACTTTAAGCTTGAGTTGAATAAAACGAATCGTGTTGATTATAGTATTAGCCTTAGCGCTCTGTAATTAATTCTCGATACTATTTGCATACCTTGTAATGATGTCTGCTTGAATTCTGTTGCTAATCATGAATGTGGTGTGAATGTTTTGTCTAATGCTATCAAATGCCCAGTTAAAATTGTTAATGCTAATAATTGTGCAAATAAGGCAACAAGGCAAAAACTAAAGATTGTTAGAAAAAAGTGGAAACCCACAGGAAGAACTTTTATAAAGATAGGTTATTATTGGATACCTTTTGGCCATAAGAATAATCAGTGTTACTCTCAAACTACTAAGATTATGCCCACTAGAAAATGGATGCCTACTGGTAGAACTATTCCCTTAAGAAGTGAACATACTTTGAATAGGTCAAATACAGACACCAGACTGCATCTATTCCCAATGATTCCATTGCTTCTACTTCGATATGGATGTTTCGCTTCGATGTGGGTGTTCCAATCGCATGTTACTAACCAAGTGGAACCCATTCTTGCATGGGGATCCCAATTATCCAGTTATCCATTCTTGTCGGTGTTCAACTGCAGATCATTCAAATCGTTATGTGGTACCTGGACTCAGGTTGTTCCAAGCATATGACCGAGACGGTCGCAGCTCATGAACTTCGTGAGCAAATTCATCGGACAGTTAGATTCGCAATGATCATTTCGGTGCAATTAAGGGTTATGGTGATTATGTTGTTGGTGATAGTGTTATCTCTAGAGTATACTTTGTGGAAGGTCTTGGTCATAACTGTTCTCTGCCGGTCAATTCTGTGACTCCGATCTAGAAGTAGCCTTCTTGAAAACATACTTGTTTTGTTAGAGAACTTGATGGTAAGGAACTTTAAGAGGAACTCGTGGTTCAAATCTTTACACCATCTCTATAGAAGATATGATGAAGTCTTCTCCAATTTGCTTTCTGTCAAAGGCTTCAAAAACAAAGTCATGGTTATGGCATCGACGTCTCAATCACTTGAACTCCGGCACCATCAATGATCTCTCCAGAAAGGACTTAGTTGTAGGTTTACCTCGACTAAAGTATGAAAAGGATCATCTTTGTTCAGCATGTCAATTGGGAAAAGCAAGAAGTATGCCCATAAACCCAAACCTACTAACTCGTCGTAAGTTCTTCATACAATTCATATGGATTTATGTGGACCAATGAGAGTGCTGAATATCTTTGGGAAGAAATATGTGTTAGTTATAGTTGATGATTACTCTAGATTCACATGGGTCAAGTTCTTAAGGACAAAGGATGAAACTCCTGATATCATCATCAAACTCATCAAACAGCCGCAGGTTCGACTTAACAAAACCGTCAGAATTATCCGGACAGACAATGGAACCGAGTTTGTTAACAAACAACTTAGTGAATTTTATGAAATCATTGGAATCACCATCAAAGAAGTGTTCCACGAACTCCTCAACAGAACGGTGTAGTTGAAAGGCTAAATCGAACTCTTGTAGAAGCCGCTAGAACAATGTGGTTTACTCTAAAGTTCCAATGTTTCTCTGGGCTGAAGCTATTGCCACTGCATGCTACACACAAAATCGTTCCCCGATTCACCATGTTCATGGAAAAGACACCATATGAACTTGTCCACAACAGAAAACCTAATCTCTCCTTCCTTCGTGTGTTTGGAGCTTTGTGCTATCCAACTAATGAGGGTCAAGACTTAGGCAAACTTAGAGCTAAAGTAGACATTGGAGTATTTGTAGGGTATGCACCAAAAAAAAAGGGATACCGAATCTACAACAAAAGAACCCGAAACATCATGGAAACAATTCACGCTACGCTTGATGAGTGACGGTCAAACGGCTCCTGAACAATTCAGTTCTCGGACCCAAGACTTCAAATCAGTCCAATTGGTTCATCCCTTGTTCCAAACTCTTCTCAAGAAACTCCATATGTACCTCCACCTGAAGATGATTTAAGGAAATTGTTTGATCCTATGTTTGATGAACTTTATGATCCAAGTACTAATGAGGTATTGATCCCTACAACAGAGGCGCTCATATTCCAAGTGAATGAAGTCAATCCCCCAGTCTCAATATCTTTAAGTCAAGGAGTGCCTTCTGCTGATCCTTCCGTCTCATCAACAAATCATCATTCTTCAAATGTACATCATGGAACTGTTTCTGGCATCAATGATGAAGTTACTCCCTTTGCTACTCCTGAAGATGTTCCATTTGAAAACATATTTGCTCTGAATCTTCTTCGAACCATCCTCTTCAGGAGACATCGACTCTGCTACTTCAGTCCCTCAACAACTACCACATGATCACCTCAGAAAATGGACTCACGATCATCCATTAGACAACATCATTGGTAATCCCTCTCGTCCAAGTATCCACACGGAAACAACTTGCAACCGATGCCTTATGGTGCTTCTTCAACTCCGTACTCTAAGATCGAACCAAAAGATGTTAAAACCGCCATGAATGAAAATAGCCGGTTCAATGCTATGCAAGATGAAATTCATGAGTTCGATCGACTAGATGTATGGGAATTAGTACCGCCCAGATTGTGCTATGATTATTGCTCTAAAATGGATCTTCAAAGTGAAACTTGATGAGCATGGTGATGTGTTAAAGAACAAGGCTCGATTAGTTGCTAAAGGATACCGTCAAGAGGAGGGTATTGATGTTGAAGAATCTTTTGCCCTCGTGGCTCGAATCGAGGCAATTAGAATCTTTTGGCTAATGCCTGCAAGTAAGAACATGGTAGTCTATCAAATGGACGTAAAGACGGCATTCTTGAACGGAGATCTTAAAGAAGTCGTCGTCATTCGACCAACCTGAAGGATTTGTAAATCAAGAGCATCCTACTCACTTTTATCGTTTGAAGAAGGCCCTTTATGGTTTAAAGCAAGCTCCAAGGGCATGGTATGATACGCTGTCAAAGTTTCTTCTATCAACCGGATTTAGCAAAGGAGCAGTTGATCCAACATTGTTCACCAGGAAGTCAGGCAAACATTTAACTCATGTTCAAATTTATGTTGATGATATTATTTTTGCCTCGACTGACCCAATGGAATGTGATCGTTTTCTAATGAAATGAGTTCAAAATTTCAAATGTCAATGATGGGACAAATGTCATTTTTCTTGGGATTACAAATTTCGCAAAGTCCGGAGGCATTTTCATAAATCAATCTAAATATGCAACTGAGATCTTAAAGAAATTTGGATTTGATTCAAGTGACCTGTTGACACTCCCATGATTGATCGAACCAAACTAGATGAGGACCACTCAGGATCATGATTGACCAAACAAAATATCGTAGTATGATTGGATCCCCGATGTACCTCACAGCTAGTAGACCAGACATCTTGTTCGCTGTTTGCATGTGTGCTAGATACCGGGCTAAGCCTACTAAAAAGCACCTTGAAGCGGTTAAACGGGTCTCTCGGTATCTCCAAGGAACCATCAATATGGGACTTTGGTACCCGAAGGACACTGGTATGTCACTAACAACCTATGCGATGCCTGATCATGCAGGATGTCAAGATACTCGTCGAAGTACGTCCGAGGTGCTCAGTTTTGGGTGATAAGCTTGTGAGCCGGTCTTCAAAGAAGCAAATGAGTACTTCTATTTCCTCTACAGAGGCTGAATACATAGCCATGTCATCTTGTTGTGCTCAAGTCTTATGGATGAGATCTCAATTATCTGACTATGGCTTTGTATTTAACAAAATCCCTCAGATCTTTGTGATAATAAAAGTGCTATTGCTCTCTCTTGCAACAACGTTCAACACTCAAGAGCAAAGCATATTGACATTCGACATCATTTCATCAGGGAACAAGTGGAAAAGGTGTGGTGGAACTCTATTTTGTGAGATCTGAATATCGCTTAGCGGACATCTTCACCAAAGCTCTTCCAAGAGAACGTTTTGAGTTTATTCTTCCACGTCTTGGCTTGAAAAGTCTTCAACCAGAAACACTCAAACGTCTTCAGGAGGAAGACGAGGAGTAAAGGTCTATCTTCATCTATCTCTTGTATATATCTATTCGAAAATCAAAATACAAAATTATAAAACCTTCAAAAACCATAAAAATCTGAAAAATTTGAAAAATCTTCAAAAATATTGTCATTTTGTCATGCGTTTTCTCGGTTCGACAATATCTACGGTCTTTGTGATGTCATTTAAAGAATGACACGGGACTTTAGATGTTGTTCGAATGTTTTTTTTAAAAAAAAAAAAAATGAAAGAGAAAGAAAAACAATGGTTTATTGTCATTTGCAGTGCAGAACCGCTTTTTCAAAGAAAGAACAGAGCCATACTTTATCATGTTTTCAAAATTCCATGCTCCGATTCTTTAATCATTTATCTGCTGAAAACTAACTGCTTTGAAAAATAACTCGGTCTCTATTTTTGATAATCATCTGGACTTATTTGTCAAAATATCAATCTCTCAATCAACAACCTATGTCATTGATTGAGGGGGAGAATGATTTCAATTAAATTAAAAGTTATTTGGCATTAAATTGTTTTCAAAAGATATTCAGGCATGTTTTATCAATGGAGTTTAAAGTCTTAAAATCCGATCATTATCCGTTAAAACGCTTTCATAATCAAGTCACAATTCTCCTTAAAAGCTTTCAAAATCAATTTAAATCTATAAGAGATCACAAATCTCAAATGATTTGATAATTGTGATCGGGGAGAATGTGTGATTTAAATTGGATTTAAACTGATAATTCGGTAAATGGTTTTATAAGGATGTACAAGCTCCCTTCCCACATATGACAAACGATTTCAAATTTTCCATGCACATGTTGAGAGGGAGCATCTATCTTAAACCTATGATTTGAAACGTGATAACTTATCTCAAGGTGCAGGTTCCCTCTAGTATGTGCAAAACTCTTTTCAATCTCGAGGCACATATTGAGGGGGAGCAAAATCATGAAAACCTCATCCTTCCCAAAATGCTTTATCTACTTGATTCGATTAGGGAAGTGATGTTGATATTTTTTTAAAATGGTAATCAAAGAAGTTAATTCTTTCTCTTGCCTCCGTGTGGAAAACTATTTCAAATACTTGATTCACATGTTGAGGGGAGTTCTTCTTCTAAAAATATCAAAACAATTCAGGTACAAAATGCTTTGATAAAATATCATAAGTATCCGGATTGATTTTCAAATGGTTTTCAATTGGTTCCTATGGCAGATGAACAATACCAAAAAGACGACCAACTTTACATTATGTATGGTGATATAAGGACGATAAGGTTAGGTATGTGTTCCCATGATCCGCCAGAACCGGAGGGATCTACCCAAGGACTATCCACTAGTTAGTGTAGAGTTCTTAGGTATGATGATAAAAGGAGAAAAATGAGATATGGGAAGAGTGCGGACTAAGACTGAGCTAGTACTGGAATAAACCCAACAAGGTTCTTGCTATGAAGTCTCGGTAAGCACTGAAGGGTTGAAGAATTAAAAAGAATTGAATGAGAAAAGGGTGAAAACAAATAGCCCTCCATTTATTCAACCTTAGGGCAGAAACCGGGTTCAATTCATATGCTACTTATGGTAACATCGGTATTGAAGACAAGACGTCATGGACCCAGTGACGCCTTGCACTTCAACTTTCCAAACCACTCAAGTTCCTCTTAAAAGGACTTGTTTCATTCTCACGGGAACCGACATTATCTATCGACTTTCTCTTAGAGATTGTTGATATTGAAGGAGGAGACCCTCTCCCTAGTCTCCGATATAGGATCCAAATATGCACAAATTGAGTCTAGAGCCACGAGATCATCAATAAATCTCATTAGGACACTTTCAATGAAGACTCTCTGTTTCACACAATGTGGAAAGAGAGATTATATCTTGAGTCCTACGCATTATCCTTGTGGTATTGCCCGAACATCTGAGTGATGTGTTTACATATTCACTGTGAAGATGGAAAGCCTTCTGGAGCCAACATCTAACAAACTCCTGGTAGGTGGCATGTGAGATCTATTATACAGATCAACCATGTGACAACTGAACAGAAACAATGGGGCGATTCAATCTTTTGAATCAATCCTGGTTCAGGTTATGGATTGACGGATACCTTTGAAAACCGGTCTTTGTGCTTTAAAACTCTTTTCATTAGCACGTCGACCGTGTACTAATTTTTCAAATCAAAAGGTGTTTTATGATTGATAATTGATTTTCATTAAAACCTTCGTTATATTGCAAAAACAATTTCTATTGAGCAATACATGATTGTTTTTTAAATCTCTTTTCATCAATCGCGGACGTAAATTTGGTTCACTCACTCCGTGTTGTCTTCTTTGAGACGTTCCGGTTTGAGAATAGCTAGAGCAACTGCGAAACCCTGTCAAGGAAATTCTTCGGAATTATACCTGATCACAGGCGTGCTTGTAACGATCAACGGGAACCGTGGGCCGTGTACCTCAATTCATCGAAAGTGTTCAAAGACACTTTCGTGCGCTTTATTGCTAACTGTCTTATGCAGGAACACCCCGACGTTTGCTACCTGATCGAATGAAGCGGTCAATCCATAGCCGCATGCTCACCTAACACATTCATCTCAAAAGAAATCATGATTAGTGCATCAATGACTCTGATATTCACACTCCATGCTTCTTTCTACCTGCTGCCAATATCATGAATCAACGAATGCTTCCGCTACTCGATGAGAATATATCATGATCCGAATGTGAGCATGTCGGTCCTAAAGTCACAACATCACATAATACCAACACCACAATGGATGTATCGAGATTTTCTATTAGCTGATGATCTCAAAAGCTGGCTCAACATTATTATCACGTGGATCAGGAAAAGACCTCCACTTGGATTAACCAAACATGCAATGAGTGGAATCAATGACTACGAGCTTCCGAGCAAAGTACTACATCAAGAATGCAAGATCAATTGTTAATGTAATATCTGATTGTATTCAATGTCATTTTAGTATATGGTTGAGGTGACCTCCCTTAGGGGAGATTGTTAGGAATTAGAAATTCCGGTATTAAAGAGTCGGTCACCTCAAGTATATGTAATCGTTAGAATGCTCGTAGTCATAGTTATATTTAGTTAAGTAGTATTTTGTTAAGTAACACCGTGGATGACGGTCTTTACCCACGTATGCCCGATCCACGTACCGTTGTGTGGCGTTTTATGTAAGACTATAAATACTCTCTACCTCCCAAGGTAGAGAGTTGGAGCTCATAATAATAGTTTTTCTTTCTCTCACTAAGTTCCCTAAACCTCTAACTTTCTCTCTCTAGAACTCACCATTATACACCCACTTTGTGTTATGGTTTGATGTGTATGTGAAATCCAATATCCAACAAATCCAGTGATGGTTAAGAAGCATGATGGAAGGTGGTGAATGTGTGTAGACTTCACCGACATCAACAAGGCCTGTCCGAAGGACTGTTATCCTCTACCAGAAATTTATTGGAAGGTGGAATCCTTATCAGGGTTTCGACTAAAATGTTTTTTGGATGCTTACAAAGGTTACCACCAGATACAGATGGCAGAAGAGGACGAAGAGAAAACAACCTTTTTTACAGGAAAAGGCGTATATTGCTATAAGAAGATGCCCTTCGGTCTGAAGAACGCAGGTGCCACCTACCAAAGGCTAGTGGATAACGCCTTCAGCAAGAAAATAGGTAGGAACCTCGAAGCATACGTAGACGACATGGTCATCAAAAGCAGAACGAAGGAGGATATGCTCTCCGACATAAAGGAAACCTTCGATCAGCTTCGCGCCATCAACATGAAGTTAAACCCTAAGAAGTGTTCTTTCGGCGTAGAGGAAGGACAATTCCTGGGACACCTGATCACAAAACAGGGTATTAAAGCCAACCCTTCGAAGGTTAAGGCTATCACAGACTTGCAGGCTCCAAAGTCTCTCAAGGAGGTAAAAAGTTTGAACGGAAAGCTGGCAGCCCTCAGCAGATTCCTATCGAAGGGTGCAGACAGATCCTTGCCATTCTTCAAGACACTTAAAGGATGCACGGATAAAAAGACGTTTCAACGGAGCACGGACGCAGAAGCTGCCTTTCAAAAGCTCAAGGAGTTCATGGAAATTCTACCCACACTTACCGCCCAATCAAAGGCGAAGTGTTATTTATATACATCGCAGCCTCCTTCGAAAGCATCAGTGTTGTTTTGTTGGCGGAAAGGGAAAAGAAGAAAATCCCTATCTACTTTGTTAGTAGGCTCACCCCATAACAGTGCTCACTGACAAGCCAATTAAGCAGATACTTTCGAAGCCATAGAAATCTGGAAGGATAGCTAAATGGGCCATCGAGCTAGGAGAGCATGAAATTGAGTACAAGGGTAGGAACTCGGTTAACGGACAAATTCTGGCAGACTTTTTGGCAGAGGCACCCTCCGAACCAAAGCAGGACAACAAAGTTGCTGACAAAAAGCCTGCGAAGACGGTCAAAGGGTGGAAACTTTACACCGATGGGGCCTCCAGCTTCGACGGATCAGGTGCAGGGTTGATGCTAGATAACCCTGAAGGAAAGGAGTATACTTATGCACTCCGCTTCGAATTTGATGCTACTAATAATGAAGCGGAGTACAAAGCCTTGCTAGCAGTCTCAGACGATCAAGCTAAAGACATGGAGGTAGAGGACTTGGCTATTTTTGTTGACTCACAACTGGTGGCCAACCAGATCAAGGGCTCCTACGAAGCAAGGCAACCTGTCATTAAGCAGTACCTGGACAAAGCCAAGGAGATGCTTGAAAGTTTTACTTCCTACGACATAAAGCATGTTTGAAGAAACCAAAACAAAAAGGCAGACGCACTTAGTAAACTGGCATCAATGGCATTCGCTCACTTAACTAAGGAGGTTCTGGTCGAAGTGTTAGCAGAAAGGTCCATCGTCCGAAAGGAGGTGTCTGACGTAATAATGGAGGAAGAGTCAAATTGGATGACTCCGATCAGAGAGTACTTGATAAGTGGCATACTGCCAGAGAATCAGAAGCTAGCACGAAAGGTCCGCATCAAAGCACCACAGTACAGGATCATGGGGAATTACCTATACCGAAGGTCCTTCTTGTCTCCATGGCTCCGTTGTGTAGGACCTAGGCAAGCCTCCAACATAATTCAAGAAGTGGACGAAGGGTCTTGCGGGCTACATGCAGGACCTCGCTCCGTTGTTTCTAAGATCATGAGGATAGGGAACTATTGGCCTTCGATGCACAGGTACGCAGTGGAAATTATCCAGAAGTGTGAAGCCTGTCAAATCCATTCAAGAGTGCCAAGGCTACAAAAACAAGATATGACCTCCATGACATCCGCATGGCCTTTCAGCCAATGGGGGATAGATATCATAGGCCCTCTACCGATTTCTCCTGGAGGGGTAAAGTTTTTGGTCGTAGCCATCGATTACTTCACAAAATGGGTCGAAGCCAAGCCCTTAGCATCAATCACAGGGAGGCATATGGAAAAGTTTTTGTGGGAACACATCATTTGCCGGTTCGGAGTATCCCATATCATCATATCAGATAATGGGAAGCAGTTTGCCAAAGGAGTGTTTCCCGTGTTTTGAAGAGGCCTGAACATAAAACAGTCCTTTACCTCCGTTTACCATCCTCAAGGTAACGAATAGGTGGAAGTTACTAACAGGGACATCATCCAAGGAATAGAACGAAGGCTCGGTTACAGCCACCATGGTTGGGTAGATGAGTTACCCCAAGTACTCTGGGCCCACAGAACGCACACAAAGTCAAGTCATGGGGAGACACCTTTTAGCTTGACATATGGCACAGAAGCTGTCATCCCTTCAGAAGTAAGTGTTGAAACAGAACGAGTCATGAACTTCGAAGCAACAGACAACGAAGAAAGACTCCGCAGCAATCTTGACTTACTCGAAGAAAGAAGGGAAATAGCCTCAATCAGGGAGGCTATCCATAAACAAAAGATTGAAAGGTACTACAACAGCAGGGTTCGACCTTTGACATTCAAGCCAGGAGAATACGTCCTCTGACTAAACAGTGAAAGTAAAGCTGAGTATCAGGATAAACTAGGGCCTACATGGGAAGGCCCTACGTCGTACCGGAAGCATATGGCAATAGAGCCTACAAGCTAAAAACCCTTGATGGAGACGCTATTGATAGGACTTGGAATGGCACTACCCTTCGTAAGTTTTACATATGAAACTTACAATGTCTAAGGACATTTTTTAATTTGCTTTCAATCAATGTATTTGCATTCTTCTCACTTGGGGAAAGAAGCATTAATGGTAGGCGTCTAGTATTCATTTCTTAAAATGATGTAATCCTCCCTACCCACTTAATGATATAACACATTTCCCTCAAATCTCTTGTTTCGTTCAATACAACAAAGATTTGTCCTCCAAGTCGTTTTATAAGTTTCAATGTCGAAGGGATGTACAAAGACTAACAATACGTCTTTGATTTTGTTCGTTTTTAGTACATATAATTTTTACCGGAAGTACGGAACTCCCGGGTCGTTCTCCCAACGAGGGTGTAATGGAAAATCGATTCGTTGTTTAAAGGTCGAGTGATTTGAATAGGATAAAAATATTTTGGGTTTTGGAAATTAATAAGAAAGAAACAATTAAGCATGTAAAATAAGAAAGCTAAACACAAATAAGCAATTACGCAAATTTAACTAAAAACGTTTAGGTTTGTAGGATTTAGATTAAAAAGATAATATTTAAAGCAAAAACAATAATAAAACTAGTAGAAAGTAAATAAACTAAAGTTAACGATAAATGATAACAACTAAAAATAACGAACTAAATTATGCTAAGCAAGCGAATAAGAAATATATGATGAAAGATATACTTGTTAAGCAAATTATCAAGATCCTTAAGTGTGGTTTATTATTTCAATTTAGTCCTTTATTGATGAATTAATATCTTTACAAATAATTATTTTCTCACAACATTGGTTTCTTTTGAAAACAATTTTTCATAAAGAGATATCAATATCTAAATTAAAACCCAATTATTTTCACGGCTTTTGCCCGCTTCAACAACCAAAATTTCAATCTAAGTAACTTAAAATTACTAACCAATAGATTTTCTAACTTTTTTAAAAAACCACACTTAATTCACGGAATAATCTACTCAACAAGTATATAAAAAGTCTACTCACTAAGCATAGCAAACCAACACATAGCAATTAATTCAAGAAAAGTAAACATAACTACTACACTAAAATTAATAACTAGTAAAGATTCAAAAAGTAAAGAAAGTAGAAACCGGGTGACAAAACGAGAGGAATAAAACCACCCGATCAAATAAGCACAAATTAACACAAAAGTGTACAACTTTATTAATCTTATCCACTAATTAGTAAGTAAAGTTTAAAACTTTATTCACCAACAAGCTTAAAAATTACTAAAGTTTCAAACTTTATGTATTAAAAATGCTTAAAGACCCTTAAGCTCCGGCCTTAGCGGTAGAGATGGGAGTACACAAACAAAATCAAAACTTTAAGGGTTAGCACAATTATATAAATATAAGATTTTTATAATAAAAAGCTAAAATAAAAGATAAACTAATCTTAATAAATCAAATCTTAACCACCAAACTCTCTCAAGGAGATATGTTTCCGCAAAAACTAATTTGGGTATTAAGGTCAAAGATTTAAAATATAAGATTATTTTTTTTATTTTATTTTTTTTATTTATTTATTTTTTTTAAAGGAAAGGAAATAAATCAAGGAAAAATATTAAATGAACTCCGAAAATTACAAATATTTTTTAGCAATGTAAGAAAAGTGATAAAAGCTCACAGAAAAAAATTTAGAATTTTCGGAATTAAATAAGTATTTTTTTCGATTTTTATCTTTAAAATAGCAAATAAATCAAAATAAATAGTAAACTAGTTCAAAAAAATATGAAAAATTCACACTATCTTAAGAAAACTATGAAAAGCTACCAGAAAATATAAAAATATTTTTTTGACGTTTTTTTCTATTTTTTTAAAATAAAATACGAAACAGTTTTTTTAAAAGAAAAATAAGCGAAACAGTTTTTGATTTTATAAAAATACTAAAACAACTCAGAAAAATCTTGAAACTTTAATGACGAAAATGAAATATATTTTTGGATTTTTTGTGAAAAGGACAAGATTTTTAGAGACTTTTTACTATTTTTAAGCTAAATAAAACAATAAAAATGTGAGCTTTAATAAAAAAAAAACAAAAAAAAACTAAACTTTTATAAAAATATAAATATGATATGTTGAGCGTGTGCACGGAGCGTATAAAATACACTCACACAATCTTACTATAACTCAACTCTTCATGGCATATTTTTATAAAAAGTTTTATAAAAATAAAATGAAATAAAAAGGATTAAGAGATGAGAAGAATATAGAGATGCAAGAAATAAATAAAACTTTTATAAAACTAAAGAGCATAAAAATAAAATACAAGAGTTTGGGTACAAAATACAAATTAAAATAAATTAAAATGAGGTGATGGAGGTGGGTATTTATAAACCCCAAGTTACACTTTGGCCCCTAATAATATTACATAAAGACCCCTAAACTATTAGAACTTGGTACAAAAATCCCCTACAAAAACTTGCTCCCCAAGTTTAATGTAAGTAGCAGATTGCATTTTGGATTTGGATGGCTGCGTTGGAATGGTTTTGGCCTGTGTACTTTAATCAGCAGCTGGGCTTGGTTGGCTATTGGGCTCGCTGGGCTAAACTTGGACTTGGGCCTCGTTGGATAGACACAGCTGCTACTTGATAAATAATTTGCGAGAATGAAAAAAATATATCAACAAATTTGTCATTAGTGGGATTTGAAGCCTTGACCTCTTGCTTGAAAAACATGTCCCCACCCACTAGACCAAGAGTCTTTTTGTGTTAAGTATTGCATTTAATTTTACTTTAAGCTCATTTTCTTGCTGATCCATTTTCTTTCTTTTCTTTCTTCTATTTTTCTTTTTCTTCTTAATTAATTAATTCTTCGTTTGGTCTTTAAAATTTTCTTCTCTTGCCTCGATGCTCCAAATAAAATTATCATTAGACCCGTAACTTCTTGCTCCTTCCATTCTCGTGCTCGTTTTTGTCCATTTGTCTTCTTTTTGTCTATTTTACAATATCCAGTTCTGCACATACATAAACACAAAACACAAATATTTATGGCTTTAGGGGTTAGTTTTTGGTCTTTTTGGTCCAGTTTTGATAAAGAAAAAGGTATATGTTTTCACATATACCAAAATACCCCAGACGAGAAGATTGCCGTGTCCTCACGCAATGTAATCAACTCACGCTTCTAAAAACAAAGATTTCAATCTCTTTCTACTAAACCTATGAAAAGTAGCAAAGATTTCTCAAAAGAGATTAAGAAACCCTTATTTCTAAAAACGCCCGTTTACCTATTAATTCACATATATAGATATTATGTTTAAGCACATTCCAATTATGAGTGACGGTTTGTTGAACTTTCATGTCGATCAATAACTCCAACATTTTTCAAACGACACGTTAGGATCACGGAGTAAGAAACACAACACAGCATGAAGTGACCATACGGATAGAATACATCGTTCCTGATTTTTCACAAGTCCCCAAACTAAGCGTAAAATCGAAATCATTGTTAAATATGACTTTAGATGCTAACACTACCCATGGAAGATACTTGTGTAATTACCGCTTGCTCGATTTTCCTATTTTCCTCTATTTATTTTATTTTTTGTGAGAACTGAATTTCTTCAAGTTTCTCGTTTCGATAGGTTTTATTCGATAAAGATATGAAGCTAAGTCGCTAATTAGTTATCCACCTTCCCTCGAAAACCGTTGTGCACAAGAATGAGGTCCACATCAAGGTCCTAATTTCACACGATTTAGGGAGAATATCCTTTTTATGGCGACCGAGACAACTCATCTACGAGTCCAGAGACAGAAGCTTTATTTAGACATCTCCCGGATCCAAAGTTTGGCTTAACACTATTTCAGCACATTTGCATTTTTGCAATTTAGGCCCTTGGTCTTTTCAACCACTAACTCAACGGGATTACCGTTTTATCAGAAGTCTTATTATGACTTTAGATTTTCCTCAACCTTTATAGAAGTCCATGACAACGGGGGTACCGTCGGACATAGAAAACTTTTATGGCTTTGGATTTTTCAACTTTAATACATTTGGGCTTTATTTCATGTTAATTTTTTGTGCCAAACTCCAAACCCTACGGCTTTTATAACAATAGAAACAATAGCAGCAAACTATCAGGAATCAGTTGTCAATTACACCGCAACACTGACAGTACCTTGATGTGTACCCAACTCTCCTGGGCAAGGATTCTCTAAAGAAGAATAAAGAACTAACTATCGCCAAAAACTCAACATCTCTAATTATTTAATCACAGATATGGGGTGAAACAATTTTGTGGGAACAAAAAGCCATAAGTACCTTCGATGGGCTCTAAAGAGAACCATATACTCCATGCTTAGCATCTAAACTCATAAG
>OU343222.1:165901818-165931232 GCA_910596185.1 Chrysanthemum makinoi | reverse complement strand
TTTTAATTTAAGCGTAAGTTTTAGTTTTAAGTTTTAAGCCGTTCATCATTTTAAATATAGTGATAGCGTTTATTTAATAGGTTTTATCTTTCTAATTTCCTTTAATTTTCATTTTAGCCCTTATAGTTTATGTCCTTTTTAGTAGTTATAATAATCATCAATCTCCTTTAGATTCAAATCTCGCGATCATATTAGTTCGATAATCCATTGCATAGCTGGGACATAACGACCGGGAGACCCTATACTCCTCGGATCTTCATTGCATTTAGTTCTGAGCCGTTTTAATTCTGATCCGGCCATTCACAATGGGCGAACGTATGTTTAGCGAGCGTTGGGAGAAGCATCAAGACCAACTGCGATAGCAAAGTTTGGGCCCAAGAAAGGGGATAGAATTCTATTTTAGTTAATGAACACGGACAACCTATTAACGACAAAGTAGTCACCGACTCATTTCATGGGAACACTTTCAAGAGTGGAAAGTATTGTCAGTTATAAACCATGGAATAAAGTTGGCTTGAAAAAAGCTTTGCTTGAACTCTTAAAAGGTACACAATGTTAAATTTGTATGTATGAATAAAGTATTTGTTTTAATGTGAGCTATTACATTTTTAGACAAAATTTGATATTAGAATGGATATTGCAATCATTTGGTAATTGAAGCTGGAGGGCAGACTTAAGGAACACTACCATGATCCGTCTTTGTCGGTTAAGCAACAAAAGATCTAGGCCAAAGCAAGTGCAAAATAAACAATGGAAGAAGCTTGTGAAGTATTGGAATCTGAAGAACACTAAGGTGTGAAATACTTTTCCACTTTAAATAACATTACTTAATTTCCCATTATGATATTTTACTTATGCTTTCTGAAGTTTAAAGTAGAAAAAACGGCGAATCGGCAAAAAGAAGATGAAAAGAACCGGTAAAAAGTTATGCTACATAAAGGAAGAGTTAAAGGTAAGTGTATGGAGAAAGTGGGATTGTGTATGTATCTGTGGATATCCCATTAATATTCATTTTCTTTTTATTCATCTGACATATTTGGGGCCGAGATCCAACTTCGATTGGATCTTTTTAGTCATGCTTCTCCATAGATGGAAATACCAAAATGATGACCTTACCAAGCGATTGTAAGTAATATGCTTTTGTGTTTGCAAAAGTGTATTAATAGCATAAGTTAAACACAATATGCTTTTTTTTAATACATGCTTTTACTATATGTTGTTCATGTTTATATAAAATCGGGGATGATATGAAACAACTTAGTGATAATCGCAGAGGTTGATTGATAATCACGGACGGATGATATTTCTATAGTTATGGGTAAAGATCGAAATGGTGATCTGAGCATGTATGGTCTAGGTGTTATACCTTTGTTTGGGGTGTAATACCAAGTCGTTTAGCATGTCATAAAGAAAACAACGAATTGAAGTCTAGAAATGGAGAACTTACTGGTGAAAATGAAAAGTTGAGCCGATTATCAGAGAGAAGAATGGGTGAGGATAGTTCCATTGTTCCACCTCTTACATCACAAGATTCTCCTGTTGTAACCAATGAACCTCCAAGCTTACGGGTATGTTTCTATTATAAATCGTTCCTTTCTAGTTGTTATAGCTTATTTTATCTTTGATAGCTAATGAACCTAGGCTACAAGCTTATGTATCGGTATTATGATTTAGATTGCTCATTTGCCTTTTAAATTTGTTAACTTCGGTTATTAAGGGTGTTTGGTTGTATTTGTTTCCATTGTGGTGGTAGTTGCCTTTTCACTTGTTTATCTGCACACTATGACCTCTAGGTGATAATGATATTAGAACTAGTAAAACTATAAAACCAATGTTTGAACTAGAGAAAGTCAAAATCAAATTACCTTAACTCTCATCCCTTTGTTGGGACATGTGAGGATCAAATCTACTTGGTCTAAAATCTTGTTCATGTATCTTAAATTAGTGTTATCATAGCTTAAATAATCATAATTAGTGCATATGGATCAAACAAGTTTCATTAAAGTCAAAGTTTAAGTTCAAAATCAACAAGTCAAAATGGTATGTTAATTGAAGCGGATCTTGGGAGAATTTTTGTGAATTTTGTGTTTAGATTCAAGTCTTGAGATTTTTACATGTTGAAATTCCCCATCTAAGCTTTTGAATCCCATAGTTAGCTTATTTTTGGCAGGTGATAGTTCAAAAGTGGCACTGCGGGGGCTAACCATTTACACTTGGCATCGCTCACACTTTCTGATATGCAGATCAATTTTGACCTCCTTTGTATACCCCATACATAACTGATTATTACATCTGTTTAACCTAATACATGTGTCTTGACTATAAATTGATAAATGTTTGTTGGCTGAAATCTAGGTGGGGATGAAGTTTTCCTTAAAGCATTCTAAACTCAGCAGAGGCTGTAGCAAAGGATGGGTGAGGAGCTTGAACAAATGATATAGTTGGTGAGTGCAGAGATTGGGCGAGGATGGTGTGAAATAGCGTTCAAGTACCAACAAAGAGATGAAGTGTTGGTGAGACCCTATGGGTTATTTGCCTGACTGTGTTGGTGCAACCATAGCATGGCCTTGTTCCTTTATCTCGGTATGTCTTTGTTAATCTTGTGATACCAATAATTTTACTAACATGGAGCTTAATGCTTATACATGGGTGTTTATTTGTAGGTGGTCAGTGAGGATTAGAGATGATGATGCATGATGACCCGCGGACTAAGCTTCTTGTTGCGTTAATTTATTGTTTAATGTTAACAGACTTTATGTTTGATTCTGTCTACCTTATTTATGTTTAGTGATTTTGTTATGACAATTGCTAATTTGAAATACAATTTCGTTTTATTCATTTAATATTTAGTTGATGTTTTATTCATATAGTAATAATAGAGTGTGCATGGTGAAAATAGCGTCCTATCATATGACTTGTCCGGACTTTGAAAATAGCGTCCTATCCTATTAAACTTATTAACCGTCCTAACAATTAACTTAACATTGTAAAAGTGTCCTAATATGTTGTTATTAGGACGTTATTTGGTTGTTCATAGACATATTATGCGACCATAAATTTGGTTTCATAATCGTATTTGGGATATTAGGACCCTTTTCATGGTGTTAAAGTAACTATAATGGTATATGATAACCGTCCTAAGAATTAACATTAAAGGACGCTTGTATGTGTATCAAAAGATTAAAAGTAGGTTACCACATGTTAGAACATTGGAAAAGTGTCCTAATATGTTTTTATTAGGACGTTATTTGTGTTGTTTATAGACCTAAAATGCGACCATAAAATTGGTATCATAATCTTATTTGAGTTATTAGTACCCTTTTCTTGGTTGCTAAAATAGCTATGATGTTACATCATAAGCGTCCTAACAATACTTTTAAGGACGTTTTTATGTGTCTCAAAAGATTAAAAGTAGGTAATTACATGTTAAAACATTGTAAAAGTGTCCTAATATGGTTTTATTAGGGCCTATTTGTGTTGTTCATAGACATATATCGACCATAAAATTGGTTTCATAAGGGTTAGGGCGCTTTGGACCTATTACAACCGCCTTACATGAAACGCTTTCATCCTTGGTCCTATTAAATGAAAGGTCCTAAAAAGTACCATTTTATGACGCTTATGGGGGTCCTAAAAAGCCACTTTTCTTGTAGTGTTTGTTTGATGAAGTTTTCTTCCGATTTGCTTTCCCCATTTTAACTACTTCCACATCTTTCTCTTCCATGTTGGCACACAATTCCACTAGCATCTCGTTCACTCCTTTTCCTTCTTCCAAATCAGTTATATTAATCCTCATTTCTCCCATTGCAAAATCAACTTGACACTTGGTCGTGACAAGAAAGTCTCGACCAAAACATACATTGGGTTCATCCGCTTTCCCGCTTCTAACACAACAAAATCACATTTCAAAAATGTGACCATGAATATTGACCTTAAGATTTTTAACCATCCTTCTTCCATATGCTTCATAGTCCAAACGTACATGACCAATTTCGTCAAGAACCTTCTCCAAAATGTAGTTTTCTCAATAAGCCGTATTAAGTTAAGCGTCCCAAGCACTTACTCCGCTACACTACAAAGTGCCAAACCTCATTAGTGGCGAATCATACACCGTTAAAGGTGCTTGTGTGAATACTACAACTCTTCCCTTCTTGGGAAGTTGAACTTTGTTTTCACCCGTTTCCTCCATATTAACCGTATCAATCCCCAAATCTTTCTTACTTTCTTCTAAGATACCTCCAATCTTTTCCAGTGAACTTCCGGTGTCTTTGAACATTTCATCTAAGGTACGAAGGTATTCCGAAATTCCGCTCAAACTATCCATACTAACTAGCTAAACTAGACAAAACAAAACAAAACAAAATCTGAATCATTAGCGTTAGAGTTAGTAAAAACAATAATTAATGACTTAATAATTAAACCATTAAACTAAAAACTATATTAACTACCAATTAAAAACTATCATAAAGATAATTAAACTATATAACTGAAAAATTACTATCTAATCATCAAGATCAAAACCTGAATTAATCTAGAACTAATTAACTAATAATAACAAATATAAAGAAAATATTAAAAATCTAAGAAATCATTAAACTACAAGACATAATCTGTAAATAAAATCTAAAATGACAAGAATTACTCTAGGAACTATAGCACAAATCACTAAGTAAACTAGAACCATGAAATCAAAAATAAAAAATACTCCGTAGCTCTAACCGGACTCGGTTGCAGAGCAACCGAATCGGTTTGCTTTTAACCAAAACTTTTTTTTTTACCAAATTCAATTCCAATACTACCAATCTTACAGAAAATCAAAGAAAATCCCCTGCAACGGCGCCAAAAACTTGATGTGTTACGTGTAGTGCAAGTTTTAAAAATTTATAAACACGATTTAACCGTCTAATTCTATTAACACATATGAGCAAGTATACTCGTCCGTGATAGCAAAGTTGGGTAAGTCGAGATCGTCCCAAGGGATATTTTTGTTTGAAATTGTTTTGATGAAAAGATTCCAACAAGAAAGCTTGTCAAGGCTTCCTCAAATAGTGATGTTTATAGTGAAATTCAATAATAAGAAATATATATACTTGTGTGTAGTCTATAGTCAATCACAAATAGTATTCATGAAGGTTTGGTGTAAACTCTTGATGTGATGCACAAATCATAAGCAAATGATCCCCAACCATGGTATATGTTTGAAAAAATCATTCTAAGAACAAAAACATATATGTAATCCTTTCGGTCCTTATCCTAATGATTATCCTTTAGAAAATCCATTTGTTTGCAACATGTTCTTATTAAATTTGTTCTTATGAATCTTTCGACCCTTTCATGATGAAAATGTTCCTAGTCTTGTTTTAATAAGCAAACATGGTAGTTGTCAATCACCATATCCCCATACTAGTTTGTCACTCAACTTTTTGGAATAAAACACAAGAGAAATCCTTTCGGTCCTTTTTCTTAAAACATGTTTTATCAACAAATCAAACCAAGACTAGTATTTTTCCAACAAACTTATTTAAACAAGATCATATATACATGCATCACATATGAGAACACTAGTATGATTAACTACATCCCAACACACAAGTATATCCCAAAACTACTCCATGATAATAATAACTAAACACAAATCATAACAAAGTAATTCCAATAGTTCAAGAGAATAGAAATCCATAACAAAGTTCATAGAATACCTAAACTTTTGCGATTACAAGAATTAGAATTCGTGGATTGTAGCAACCACGCACCTCCAATCACCTAGATTCACCCGATAAATCCAAATTACCAAAACTATGGATGATAATTGTTCCTCCTTGCTCCGGACGTTTTTAGTAAGAACTAAGCTTTTGGGCTGAATAAAAATGGTTGGTATTAGTTTTGATGTAAACTAATACACTTTTGGTTGTGTCACACCTAGTAAACTAGGACTAGGTTCATTATATAGCCAAATATGCTTGCTCAACTGACCAAAAACGTTCCCAACAAGTTAATATCAAGAAATGATCGGCCCAATGATTTATGGGGAGTTAAGGCAACAATAAATGCAACTTTGTGTAAGCGCAACTCATGCAACCGGATCGGTTGCACCGTATCGGATCGGTTGCTCGACCATTTTCCAGCCGGATCGGTTACGGGTTCGACCCGACCATTTGGTTTGTCTGATTTGACTTTTGTTGACTTTCTTGTTTTATCGCTTCATTCTTTGCTCTCGCTGATGATTTCCAAGGCAAAACTTGATCTTTCCTTGCTGTAGATACTTAGAAATCATTGTGCTTCCCAATCATTGAATCTAAAAGCTTCCTTGCTCGACTTCCTTCCTCGAGAATCTTCCAAAGGTGCATAAAAACTTCATTTCTTCATCATTCAGTGATACGGCTACATATACATATACACAATACGCATCTTTTGCACTTTTGCAACAATTATGAATAAATATAGCCAATTATCATGCACAAAACCAACAATAACGCTACTAAAAATATGTTCATTTTAGGCGTTATCAGAAACTTAATGATTTAAGAAGGAAATATCAAGTTTAGGGGAGGATTGTTGGGATTCAAAGACTTCTTGATGCTATTGATTACTGCTGTTGGTCATATGGTTAAGACTGCTCTTGGGAATCAATGAAAATGCTCTAAGTGTGTTACTGCTGCTGGTTAAGGAATTAAGACTGCTAGTGTACATTACAACTGTTGATAACTTTAAGGGAAAACACACTAAGTGGTTAATGCAGCTAGAAGAAAACTTAGTGTTGATAGTACTAAGTTACAACTGCTGAAGAGTTAATACTACTAGAGTAAAGATTAAGACTGTTGTTTGATTGTTACTGCTGCTTATGTTATTAAGTCGGATAGATATGTATACAATGTTTATATAAGTATAGAAACGATTTGATATACTTAGTAAAGTATTATTTTCTTGGAGAATATGTATTGTAACCCTAATTGGACTCCTTAATCTATAAAAGGAGGTTCTAGGGCATAGAGATTAGTATGTACATTTTATATTTATAGCTTCAAGATTGTAAACCCTAATACTAGGAAGAGTATTTGTATTATTCATCAATAATATTGAAGCGTTTATTGTTTATTGTTTATTGATTGTGTTCTTGTGTTATATTACAAAGTTCTTCTTTATATTGAATACTAGATTTCACATAGTATTTGATTATTCAATACAATTTCTATTCTAGTTGTGTTAGTTTATCTAGCATAGCTAAACTTTTACAAGCTAAAGGAATTTGATCAAGTACTTAACTAGGATCAACATCCTAGATCTGCAAGGCATTTTTTACTGCTAGCATCCCTATAAAGCAAGGTAAAGTCAAGCTTTCTGGGTTATCTTTCTTTTTGGGTAAGCTTTTCTGGATAATCGCAGAGCATTCTTCCCCAAGAGCTACGAGACTTTCAAGCTTCTTTCTATAGAAAGAAGTTTCTTAAAGTATGTGCTATGCTTGGGCATATGATAGAATGCGTCAAGTAATGGAATAGTGACTATGACATCCTTAAAATACGACAACAATCTTTTTTTATCATCTTCAGCCTTCTGGTTCTTCAAGCGGGAGGGGTAAGATATCTTTGTGAGTGTAGCAGATCGAATAGGTGGGGCTGATGGTGGAGAAACTATACGAGTAACTGATGTAGGTTCATGTGTCTCCTCTTCTTTATCTGATTCCTTCTCAAAAGGAGCCTCAGATTCATTTGTCGTAGGAGACTGGACTGGGTACGGTGGGTATTTAGTAGTTATTCCAGATCGAGTTGTAATGGCTAAGGCCAGGGCTTAATGCTTTGTCTGAGGCTTATTGTTTCCTTCAAGGCTAGCGTGAAGTTTTAAGAACTGCACTTCTAATTCATTATGTTGCTCAAGAACGTACTCCCAAGTCCTTTAAGTAGCAGATCCTTCTCCATAGTTAAGTGTCCAAGATCTTTCTCAAAGGTATTTTGGATTGTGAACTCAGACCCTCTTCCCCTTCAGTCTTTCTTTTAAGGTTACCCAACTGGGTATAATCATCACCTTGATAGAATACTAAGTAAAGGATCATCGTAGATGTCGTGACTTGAAATAAAAACTTGCTTAGTGGCTGTATAATTTCCACACTCTTCTACTTTATGTGGTCCTCCATAAGTGTCACAAATTAGGTATGGATTAACCAATTTTTTAGTCCCTCATGATGTTGTGAGATACGCAAGTTTTCCCTGTAACTTTCTTATTCGATTTTCTTGCGGGGGAGTGCTCTCTTGTGGGGTTGCATAGACATTCATTACCACCGTTGGTTCATCCTAGGTACCATCCTTGTCTTGAATGGATTCTTCAATGCGGTTCCATCCTTCTTCTGCACTAAGGTTAGAGATTTTTCTTCCTGCTAAAAAATCAATTCCCTTTTTATCGTTACGAGAGATATTATCGTAGAAAATTTGAATAAGGAGCCAAAGATAGATGCCATGGTAAGGAGCTTGGCGTATGAGGTCCTTGAAACGAATCCAATAATTAGAGATGGATTCCCCTTCTCATTGACTGAAACGAAGAATCTTGTCCCTAATTGATGCAGTTTTTCCAGGTAGAAAGAAATTGTCATAAAATTTTGAAACTAGTTGATCTCATGTAAAGATTAACCTTGAGTGTAACTTGTCAAGCCACTCCTTGGCCTTTCCTTGAAGGGAGAATGGGAAGAATCGAAGCTTGGATGTTTCTTATTTGGCCCCCTTTGGCGTAAATTGTATCGACAATTTTTAAAAAGTTTTTTATGTGATGGATCGGATTCTCAGTGCGCAACTGATGCTAGATTTACATACCAGGTTTTTATATTTATAAAATCGTCTACCTAAGTCTACCTAATGCAATAATGGGAAGTGTACCCGGTCCTGTGTAGTGTAGTAATCGGAAAAGCCGAGGTCGTCCCAAGAGTTATAAGTGCGGATCTAACTTAAGTTCTAATGTCACTGATTTTAAAGGGGTTTTTGATTTTATTAATAATAAACTAATTAAACGAAATGAAATGAAAGCAAATTAAAAGAGATGAACAATCAATAGAGAGAAATGTGCTAACCTAGTTACTAATCTTGTTATACCATAATTAAGTTTTCTTATTAATGTTTTCTATCGCTCCATGTGAGGGTAAATGTCACTAGACTCCTCGGGTAAAAATTCGTCTAGCCTATGTTCAAATAGGTTCCTATTCCATAACCATACGATTACCAGAGTTCGTGGGTTAACCTATGTAGAGTCATTAAGTACCAGCTACAATCTAGACTTATTCTAAGAAAACCCGGCCTCTCGGAACTTAGGTCTCCTCTTAACTTCTTAAGCATATCCGTTTGGAAGGTGATCCTTTGGTCAATTCGCACACAAGATAGTGGTAGTCCTATGGTCAATTCTTACCACTACTCGCAACCTACTCGTCTAGGGTCCAATGGTCAATTCACCTAGCTTCCTAGACACTACCAAATATTAATACTACCGAAACAAAGGTATCCACAAATAAGCAAAGAAAATGTGCACACAAAGCAATATGAAAACGAGAAAACTAAATCATGGAAATAACAATTTCATAACTATGCTAACGCCAAAGGTGTTTAGCCGATCATATTAAATAATTCAGAAAATTCAATGTTTAGAATCATAATGAAAGACATTGAATTAAACACAAAATTTTGATACAAAATACTAAAACTTATGTAGTAAATGGTGTGAAATCTCCCTTGGAAATGCTTCGTATGCTGCTACATATCGTCCCTCTGGAAGCCCTTTTTCGTCCCTTTGTGTTGTATGTTGGGAAGATGATGTGAAAATGCAGAATTAGGGCTTGTATTTATAGCCTCGTCAAAGTTACGGCGTAACCTTGTGAAATGGTTACACCGTAACCATCGTATCTTAGACGATCTTATCCATAGTAAAATATTTACGGCGTAACCTAAGAATGGGTTACGGCCGTAAAACTCTCATAGTGAATTTCATCACTTTTACGCCTTAACATTGCAAATGGGTTACGACGTAAGTATCTTGACCATCAAAATTCTTCTAATTCTGGAATTATATACGGCGTAACTATGTTGTGAAGCTATGCCGTAACCTTGAACTGCGTTGACTTTGGTCTTCTAGTGTAAATCCTAGTTACGGCGTAAGTAGAGTATGGAATTACACCGTAACTCTTGTCTGGCCAGCATACTCTTGTATATTTACTTTAATAACCTTCTAAATCCGCGTCTCTTTGTTCCTATGCTCATTTCTAAAAATGATAATTTAAGAAATAAGAGTATATTTTCAAGTAAAACAATACAAATGAAGAGCATATTAGGGGGAAGTTGACACAAAAATATCAGGACTATTTGATTTTATCAAATATCCCCCCACAAAAACTCTACTTGCCCTCAAGTAGACATTATTAGAATAATTCTTAAAAAGATGTCTCCCAAGTGACTTGGAAAATATGAGTTTAAAATCTTTCTATGCTAAAGTTTATCGAATCCGAACGCCTCACGAAATGTGAACAAAACACTTATACTCTTTCTATTCTAAGTGTCAATTTCAGGGTGGTCACTCATTGCACATACATAGTATGTATTCTATGATAGGCTTGGCAGTTACATAAATATCCACCACTAGAGCTAAGGGCAAGATAATTCTTTAAAGGCAACATTGGGTGAACAAATTAATAGGCTTGGGTGAATTGTCATTACTAACGTGCCACGGTGAAGGGGACAAAACCAATGATACATGACCAAAACTATGGACAAGACACTAATGATTGCTCGCTTCTTCACCTAGACACGATTCATGACTAAAGGGTAGGATAAGACATGGGATGCACATAAATGGTGAAAAATAAATATAACAAGAAAATAGTCTTAGCCTACGACTACGTTGTTACCACCCATCGTCCATCCAAAATCCAACCTTCAAGACGCGAAAACTGGATCATAATGTAACAAGTTAGTGTGCCATAAGTTGACGTCATATAATGGTGTACACACTAGTTTGGTCTTCAACCAACTCATGTCTTTAAATGAATGCGACCGAGGCAAACTCCTCGTTACTAGTCCAATAAGCTCCATCATGACTAAGGAATAGTCCTTATAATGTTGCACTATCCTTTACAATAAACAAACTAATACATTTTTCATAACCAAGAACAAATAAATAATTCATCCCCCCACTTGAGATGAATCATATATGAGGAATATGGGGGGTCTTCAATGATCTTCAAAAATATGTCTTCTATGTAGGCGTGATTCCCGAATCTCTATACTCAAACCTCAAACTTAGGCAAATGACACTTCCTAATCGTAAACCTAGACTATACGGTAGGCTAAGGTGAATGGGTGTAACAAAATAATAAAATATGGGTTAAGAAATGAAAAAGAATGGCTCGAAAGGGTGTAACTAGGGGTATCTTGCACTGAAGATGAGTGCAACAAGAGGGTTTACACGGGGGTTAAAAAGTCAAGGTGACTAATTGATAAACACACACAATAAAACAGATATTGGCTATTTGGTGTAAATCCTAAAACATTGCCTTCTTGAACTATCCTCCCAAATGCATCAAGCTAACTCGACACACTACTCGTCTATGGTCTCAAAATGATGTAAAGGCAAAATTCTAAAGTTTACAATACTACCGACACACTCAATATTTGGTGGATTTGAGTAATATCGGAAAATGAAAGGCTAAACCTCACCAATGAAATCAAGGGATATAGTGTACCCGACTAAGGTCTATTCTAGCTCGGTTAGGAAAAACATGTCAAAACTTTTCGAAATGGCACAATTTTTTAAAATAAACTAGAAAAACGGGCAAATAAAGTTCAAGTTATAATTCTACTCCCGTCCCCTCACTTGAAATGTATAAAGTCCCTTTTGTATGCAAAACTTTAATAATAAAAGGTGAGAAAAGTAGAATTGGAATGAGAATTCCCCTGAAATTTCCTCAAAAAAATGTTAGAAGGATCACGTTGAAAAGACGTGCCTTTACTTCGCTTCCATGAAAAAAATTCAAATTCCTGAAATCACGACACTACCAACAAGTATAAATAAAAATAAAATAAAAAGGGGAAATAAATAAAAACCTAACTCACTTTCGTAAGAATTACAATTACATTTAGCGAATACAACAAGCCTTTTAAACCACTTGGTGTCCCGAGTGGACGAGTGAAGTCTCGTGAGGGTTTACAGGGAACACACCCACAAAGTTCATTTAAAAACTAATACAAGGTTATGGAATGCATGTTACTTAAAATTAAATTGTTTTGGTCCAAGAGAATATTATGGCGTAAACTCATGAACTAAGTTACGCCGTAAGTAATTAGACTTGACAAAACTGCAGATGTCTGAGGATGGTTACGGCGTAACCATAACACAAAGTTACGCCGCAAAAACCTTTTGATATGCATTCCAGGAGTGAAAAACTCCGTGGTGCATTTCTAAGCCATCCTTCTTCCTCTAATACCTGCAAAAAGTTATAACAAAGCATACTAAACCAAACTATACTAATAAAAAGGAAAGAAATGGGTAATTCAAGTTGTCTCCTAAAAAAACACGTTTGTTTATTAACGAGTCTTTAAGTTAGACTCAAATCTATGGGGCTCAAGTTTTACCCACACCTACGGCGGTGTTCATTTCGTCCCTGATCATTTTTTTAAACCTCTCTCCATTCATCCGACTAATCGGTAATTGTTTTTCCTTAGTATTTTTTGTGCATATGAAGTTCCCCAATTGGTTAAGTGTATACTTTTTCACCTTAAATGTTTTCATCTTAACTTCTGGTGGGTCATATTTAAATCCTCCATTTCATAGCTAATTCTTTCTATCTCTTCTAATCCATCCTCATGCCAAAACATTTATGTTCAATGAAAGGTACTTTCACACTTTTTCCCTAGATGTCTTGCAAAATGTACCCCTTATTTTCTATTCTGAGCTCATACTCATCAAGTAATTGCAAGATTTCCCCTTCAAATTCCGACTTAAATTTCTCAAAACTTCGATCATAGGGGTTGTTTTCTGCTTCAGGCATATATGACCCATCTGGATAGCTGTCGATCATCCATTCCATAAACACTTTCCTCTTAATCTCCTTATCAATCCTAGAAGTACCGAATTGATTTTTCAACCAATCGTCAAATGAAAAGTTACGCCCCATAAGTTCCTTTTTTCGATTAATTGTTTCAATCTTTTAGTGCCTATCTTCTGGGGGAAGGTTGAGTAAAGGGGTATTTTTCTCTTTAGAACATTCTCCTACCACTTGATAGAGACGGGAAATGATTACCTTCACAAGGAAGTCTTTCTATGGCGTCGTCCCTTTCTTTCTTATCACTGGTACTACTTATAGCACAGTTCTCAAGTAACTCAGTTGTAACCTGTTTCTGCCCATAATAACCATATTCTTTCTACTGCATTTGTTAGAATTAAACTCATAATCATTTTTAAGCATAAAGGCGAATCATAAGAAATAAATCAGTAGCAATTCTTAATAGGTCAAAAGGTTCCTCTTCCTCAAATGTCCTAATCATACGAATTCCCTTAGTAGAATGAGGAGAGGGGCTTAAGGACCCATTCATATTAAATGTTATTCGGTTTCCCCTACTCCTAAAGAAATTTGATTCTCAAATACCTTAATACGTGCATGTGATGTTTCTAGAAGTGGTCTTCCTAGGATCATGTTATTATTTTGTTGTCCAACCATATCTAACCACAAAGTCGGCTGGGAAAAGTAATTTACCAATTTTAAGCAACACATTATCAACTGTCCCTGTCAGGACCGATTAACATAAGATTTATGTGGTTTGGAGGTCTTGGTTGATGAAAGTAGATGAAGAACATCATCCTTTCTTGAGAGAGAAACTAGAGAGAGGGAGGAGAAAACACAAGGATAATATTATTGATAAGAACAAAACACACACACCTAATGATTCACCTCACCCCTCATGGAGAGTCATGAGGGGTATATATAGGCCCTATCTTTGCCACTTAAACGATACTAGTCCCTAAGGGCAAAGTGTACAACACATCTAGTCCAATTCACGTAAATGACGTTATCTTTAGAAAAAGCGAGGCTAACAATCTCCCTCCAAGATAGCGTCACACGTGAATGGTTACAATGAGACCTATAAATACAAAACAAAGTAAATTACAATAGTAAAGAACAATGTTGACTTTCTTGAAGTGCAGAGTCTCTGTAGTCAAGATACTGAGGCAAACTTGAAGTTTTCCCTTCCGACGAT
Organism: Chrysanthemum makinoi; assembly: GCA_910596185.1. Classification (NCBI taxonomy): domain Eukaryota; kingdom Viridiplantae; phylum Streptophyta; class Magnoliopsida; order Asterales; family Asteraceae; genus Chrysanthemum; species Chrysanthemum makinoi. Next base: position 165,917,013 of record OU343222.1, on the reverse strand, counting down.
CTCGGCATTAGATCTTCTTGTAGCTCGAACTTCAAGCATGCGGTCTAGTTAGGTTATTACTCCCTCCTAACGGTGAGCCTTTTACTTTCTTTGCTCCCTCTGAACCGACAACACTCTTCCAACACGTCTTTAATCTTCAGACACGCAGCGGAGAAAGTAAACTCTTGAAGCACAAAGGTTGTCGTTCTGGTAACATCATAACAACATAACTCACTTAGTATTGCATCCAAGTTGGTAAAAAACCCCGATGTACACACACTACTTCTCCTTCTTCAGTCTTAAGCACAAATCCCTTCGTAATCCAATCACGGAAGATGAAATACCAACTTCTCCCTCCTGATGGTTGCGAGCAATCGGAATCATCATAATGTTGCGTACATGCCGTATTACCTTCTTCTTGATGCAATATTAAATCCTTTGATTGAGCAAAATTCCGTGAGAATATGTCGCAAAAATACTCTCAATAATTTTCTCTAACCAACCTGAAAATCGAACCTCCTTTGAATTCACCGGCTAATTGTAATGACCACATATGGAGAAAGCCCGATACGACTAACTTGAAAAAGAAGTAACCATTCCAACTTTGTGACTTATTGCTTGTTCTAAATTTTTTAACAATCCACAACTTCGTGTGACACTGAGCACAACAACGTAACTCCTTAAAGTGATGGTTACACACTGTGAGCACTACAGCGTAACTCCTTACAGTTATAACCAGATTTTCAAATTTCATAATGTGCTCCAACAAGTTATCTTGAGACATGCATCCAACCAACCATCGTCTCAAAGATAAAGAAGTCCACCCGTGAAATGTCACTTCAATTCCGCATCAATAATAGCGTACAAAAACTCCATAGCCATTTTTTCAAATTTCGCGCAAGCCGTGAATTATGTATCCCCCGTGAAAATTTTACCATACCAAAGTACCACTCTTAAGCAATATATTAAAAGTGTATCCAAAAAATTTTAAAAAATTCGGATGACCCTTTAGAAGATATAGCGTGTGTAACAGCATCTTAGCCCAACTAACACCATGGTAGTCCACTCCATTTGAAATGAATACCGGGCCCAATAGAAATTAAACCCTATCCAAGGCCCAAGTCCATGAATGTGATAAACCATCCCACGATCCATATCTGATCATCTTATCCGGTTAATATAAAACGTAGTTATACCTAAACCTAAAAACACATTTCACTTAAAACATACGCCCACCAACTCTCCCAAACGATTATCTCTCACCACAGATTCACATCTCCATCAAATCACAATCTCAGAATCACAGATATCCGAGCAAAGAAACATCTACAATAATTCCCTTCTTGTACACATCAAGGCGACATCATCAAGATCCTTAGAAAGGGTCTCGGGTAGGTTTTTTCTTATTGTTTTGAGTTTGTGAGTCTTAACGAAATAAAGATAAGAGGGATAACATACTTGTTATAATCTCTTATCCTTTTATTCGGATATTATCATACTTCAACTGGATCGATGAGGATGGTTGATTAATTAAAACAATCTTTGAAAGATTGAAATAAACTTAAACAAATTTTAGATCGGTAGTACTTTTTCTATCTGAGTCTTTGAATTGAATGAGAGATTTGGAGTGATATGTGAGGGTTATTGGTGAGTCTAGATGTAGGTAAAGTTTTTGATTTGGAACTCTCGGACTTATGATGTTAAGGAGACTGAAGTCGAGTATGTATGTTAGATGGTATTTTGATGTTGTGGTCATTTTTACGCGTAACCTTCTTCATTTCTTAAGCGTAAAAACAGGTCTTGGTCCTTATGCTTAACCTTACACGTAACGTCATGCTTATGCGTAAGAATACGCGTAAACATATGCGTAGGTCATGTCTTAAGCGTAAGCCAAGGCTTAAGCGTAAACGCATACGCGTAGACCATTCCTTACGCATAACTTCACAGCTACGCGTAACACCTCTGTAGATAATCCTTATGCGTAGAAAAAGGGTTTTGACCCTTTGACTTTTTCCGGCGAGTTTTTCGGACCAAGATATTCCGTTCAGTCTTCATAATAAACCCAGAAGAGGCATCAAAATGCTTCTTTTTCTCTGTTTGACCACGAAACTGACGGTTGACCATTTGATGTTTCACGGATATTTGGTACAAAAAGCATAAAAAGACTGTTTGGACAATATACCCAAGACAGATTTAACATGAAAGACCAGGACTTTTTGTGTTTAGACCAAAATACGGATACCAAAAAACATGAATAAAAACTGTTTTACCCACAAATCGGATAAAAAAATTTTCCGACCACATAAAAAGCGCAAAAAACAGTTAAAAGACATGTGTAAAAACCACAATAAATCAACAAACAACAACCTTGGCTCGTTATACCAATTGTTAGGACCTAAAAGCATAAGATTTATGTGGTTTGGAGGTCTTGGTTGATGAAAGTAGATGAAGAACATCATCCTTTCTTGAGAGAGAAACTAGAGAGAGGGAGGAGAAAACACAAGGATAATATTATTGATAAGAACAAAACACACACACCTAATGATTCACCTCACCCCTCATGGAAAGTCATGAGGGATATATATAGGCCCTATCTTTGCCACTTAAACGATACTAGTCCCTAAGGGCAAAGTGTACAACGCATCTAGTCCAATTCACGTAAATGACGTTATATTTAGAAAAAGCGAGGCTAACAGTCCCCCTAGGTGCTTTTCTAGTCATATCTGCCATTTCAACCATCATTGTTGTTTCCTTAAGGTTAGTTAATTTTAAATGATTGAATAATGAAAATAACATCAAATTGACACCTGCTCCTAGATCAGCTAAAGCAAACATATCAAAGTTACAAATAGGGCAAGGCAGCAAAAATTTCCTGGATTGGGCTCCTTCTTGGGCAATTGACTAGGTATTCCTCCATCATGTCTATTTCCTTCATTTTCCTGCAAATAATTGACTCCAAAAAATTCATTACTATAAATAGAAATAGGCTGATCCTCATTTACCTCATCTTGTGTAAAAATGGCTTTGCACGCCCCTACCACAGCTTTAGCTTTCTCTGCCTGGATATCTTTAGCAAGTTTCCCGATTTGAGTTTCTATATTCTTAATGGCAGCATCTTGATTACGCAAGTTCCGATCCGTGTCTTCTTTCAATTTGTTCATCCATTCTTGAAACTTGTCATTCTTCTTTGAAGAATCTTCAATATGTTTGTTGACGATTTCTTCAAGGCTAAGTCTCTTCTCTCCGTATGGAGGTCGGTTGTCTATTCTTTAATAATAACCTTGAGGCCCTACACGGTATTTTGCTTCATTACTGTTGAGAACTAAAGTTTCAACACTTAGTACTGTCAAGTCAGAGTTAATAATGGTCGAGATTATAGCTGGCAGTACTAACTAAGTTAGTACTGGTAGAGCAAAGTTGGTACTGCCAGTACTAACTTAAGTCTGCTAGAAGGAGTTTATACTAGTATACTACTGATGAAGATAAAGTCTGCCATTGGATAAAAGCGTGTGAAGAGATATGTATCAAGATATTTAGTATATATCTTATGTATCTAGAAGATACGTATATTTTGTAACAATATAGAAGATATGTAGTTATCTTTTAAAGGACTCCTTGGTGTATAAAAGGAGATCCTAGGTTATGTGTTTAGTACATCAGATTACATTTATTATTCATAGCTTCAAGGTTGTAAACCCTAGTACTAGTTAGAGTACTTGTATTATTAACATTAAAAATATTAGAGCTTTTAGTGATACTGTTGTTCATTCATATTACTGTTTCATTAAAATACTTATAAAGTGTTATTGAGTAGATCCCGCATATTCTTTAGCATTAACAAAGTTTCTACCATTGCTATCTTGGATTTATCTAAAGCATCATACTCTTTACAAGCTAAAGAATCGATCCATAGTTTGGGATTCCAAAAGTGGTATCAGAGCTCGTGTTCTAAAACTTTGATTTAGAATAATCATTGTAAGCTCAGTAAGAAGAGACGGATCTTGAGACTGCTCAAACAACAACTACATCAAAGTTACTTATTCTCAAGCAAGGTGACTATGAGATGTGGAGGCTTTGGATTGAGCAATAGTTCCAGGTTCAAGATTATGTTCTATGGGACATCAGAGAGAATGGAAACTCATTCACACCTATACCCACATCTAATACAGTTGAAGGTGTCACAACTGTAACAATACCAGGTCATGTGACTACAAAATAAAGGACAAATAAGAAGAATGATGTGAAGGCTAGGATCATGCTACAAATAGTACGTCCTAATGATTATCTGACGACCTTCAATCATTACAAGGATTCAAATACCTTGTTTGAAGTAATTCAAGCAAGATTCGGTGATAATGAAGCCACTAAGAAGATACAGAAGACCCTCCTAAAGCAGATGTTTAAAAATTTCAATGCTCCAAGTTCAGAATCTCTTGATTCTATTTATAACAGGCTTCAGAAAATTGCCAATCAATTAGCTGTTTGGGTGTTGACATTTATCAAGAAGATCTGAATTCAAAGTCTTTGAGAAGTTTTCCTGCTGAGTGGAATACTCATGTGGTAGTCTGGAGGAACAAGTCTGACATAGACACAATGAGCCTTGATAAACCTCAAGCTCAAATTCAAGCTCTCAAAACATGGCGTTTGTGGCTACCCCTATCAAAAGCAGTACAAATGAGGTTAATACTTCTGTTGGTGTTAGTACTGCTAGTACTAAAGTTAGTACTGCTAGTACTCAAGCTAGTACTGCTAGCTTTAGTGATGCCACTATCTATGCTTTCTTGGCCAATCAATCTAATGGGTCTTAACTTGTTCATAAAGACCTTGAGCAAATCCAAGAGGATGATTTGGAGGAAATGGATTTGAAGTGGCAATTGGCATTGCTAAGCATGAGGGCTAAGAGGTTCTTTCAGAAGACTGTAAGAAGATTACCATCAATGGGAATGAAACGGCTAGTTTTGATAAATCAAAGGTAGAGTGTTACAACTGCCATAACTTGGGACACTTTGCAAGAGAGTGCAAAGGGCCTAGAAATTAGGATGGAAGGAGCAGTACTCAGGAAAGCACCAGAAGAACAATGAATGTGGACGACACTTCTTCCAAAGCTATGGTGGCTATAAATGGTCTTGGATTTGATACAAACATGTCACTCATGGATTTTTCAGATTCTGAGGTATATAATGATAAAACCTGTACAAAAACCTATCTGAAAAACTATGAAACATTTAAAACTCAGTATGATAACTTAAGAGTAGAACTTAACAAATCTGACTTTAATATGGCTAATTATAAAAGGGGATTAACATCTATAAAAGAACAACTTGTTTTCTAAAAAAGGAATGAGGAAGATTTCTGTGAGCAAATTGTTATGCGTAAAAGAAATATAACATATAAGGATTCTGAGATTAATATGCTTAAAAATGAGCTAGAAAAGGTTAAGCTAGAAAAAGATAACATTAAAGCTAATGAGGAGAAATATGAATTTTCATCTAAAAGCTCATAAGATCATAGAGTCTCACCTTGTTAGATCTAAACAGGGTTTAGGATACAATAAAGTTGCACCACCCCCTATAGGGTTGTTTGCACCTCCTAAAGTTGATTTGTCTCAAACATGTATAGAGGAGTTTAAGGAACCTGAAATTTAACACTATGGACCTAAAACTAGTGAGAATGTTAGTGAAGATGTTCCTGATGAGGTTAAGGATTCTTCTGGTACCTCATTGGTTATGGAATCTTCAAATGTTGAGGCTGAAAAGAAAACTGTTTTTCCTAATAAACCTAAACAAGAAAACTTTTCAGGAAAACAGTTAAATATACTAAGATGTATAGATCACAAAGTCCTAGGGGAAATCAGGGGAGCTAGAACAATAAGAAATCCTAACAACTAGGAAGTAATTTTTTTTATATATAATAAATCTTGCTTTGTCTGTGGTAGCTTTAAGCATTTGCAGGTTGACTGCAAGTACCATCAAAGGGAAAGGGTGTCATATGGGAATAATGCTACAAGGGTGAATGACCATTATTTTGCTAAACAGACTCACCCTAGCTCTTTCAGACACATGACTCCCAGAGCAGTTCTTATGAAAACTGGCCTAAAACCACTTAACACTGCTAGGCATGTTAATATTGGTCACCCCAAACCAATAGTTTATGGTGCTCGACCAATGTCACACTTTTCTAAACCACCACTATCAACTGTCAAAAGACCCTTTAAAAGGCAAACAACATCAACTTTCAAAAACTTTTATCAGAAATTTAATACTGTTACAAGAAATTTTAATACTGTCAAGCCAAGATTTAATACTGCTAGGCCAAGAAAAGATGTTTTCAGGGTAAATTAGTCAAATGTTGTTAAGGCCTCAGCATGTTAGATTTGGAGACCTACCAAATTCAATAGTGCATCAATTATTTTAAAGAGACATGATTACATTGATGCACAAGGCATATCCAAGTCCGTAATAGCTTGGGTCCCGAAAGGAAACTAATTTCCTTATTTGTATGTGTACGAACATCCACCAAATGATGATTAAGGCTATGTTAACAGTGGATGCTCTAGGAACATGACAAGGAACATGTCCTATCTCTTAGATTTTATTGCATTTGATGGAGGATATGTTACATTTGGGGGAGGATCTAGAGGTGGTAAGATTATAGGTAAAGGGACTATAAACACTAGTAAGCTTGATTTTGAGGATGTGTACTTTGTACAAGAATTGAAGTTTAATCTTTTTAGTGTCTCACAGATGTGTGACGAAAAGAACAAAGTGTTGTTTACTGACACTGAATGCTTTGTCCTGTCTCCTAACTTCAAGTTACCTGATGAAAGTCAGGTATTACTTAAAAGTTCATAGAAAGAACAATATGTATAGTGTTGATATGCAGAACATTGTTCCTAAAGAGAATTTGACTTGTCTTGTTGCAAAGGCCACTCTTGATGAATCAATACTTTGGCATAGAAGGCCAGGTCATGTAAACTTTAAAGTTATTAATAAACTTGTTAAGTGCAACCTTGTAAGAGGTTTGCCTTCAAAACATTTTGAAAATGACCAAACTTGTGTTGCCTGTCTTATGGAAAAACAGCACAAAGCCTCTTATAAGCCCAAATTTTAAACTCTAATACTCTGCCATTATTCATGCTACATATGGAGTTTTTTGGTTCTGTGAGTAGCCTCATGAATAAGAAGTACTGCCTTGTGGTTACTGATGATTATGGCAAATTCACATGGGTTTTTTTTGCCAACTAAGGATGAAACCAGTAACATTCTTAAGAGTTTTATAACTGAGATAGAAAACCTAGTTGATATAAAATTTAAAATAATCATATTTGACAATGGCACAGAGTTTAAAAATAGAGTGATGAATGAATTTTGTGAACAAAAAGGTATTAAGAGGGAATTTAGTGTAGCTTAAACTCCTCAGCAGAATGGTGTTGCTGAAAGGAGAAATTGGACACTAACAGAGGCTGCTAGAACCATGTTAGCTGATTCTAAGCTACCCACTACATTTTGGGCTAAAGCAGTTAATACTGCTTGTTATATACATAATAGAGTACTAGTGGTTAAGCCTCACAACAAGACTCCTTATGAACTGTTTAGAGGTAGAACACCTGCCTTAAGCTTTATAAGACAATTTGGATGTCATGTTACCATTCCTAACACCTTATACCATGAACATTTGGGCAAGTTTGATGGGAAATCAGATGAGGGATTCTTTGTTGGTTACTCTAAAAATAGTAAGGCATTTAGGGTTTACAACATTAGAACCAGGAAAGTAGAAGAAAACTTGCACATTGAGTTTTTGGAGAATAAAATTGTGTAGAAGGTAATGGACCAAAGTGGCTGTTTGATATTGATGTGCTAACAGATCTATGAATTATATACCAGTTGTTGCAGGTACTAATGATTTTGTAGGTACAGAAGAAGGTAATGGTGCAGATCATTCTAGTGAGGAGACGGGATCTAGCCATGACTACCTATTGATGCCACTATGAAACATGGTTCTCCATTTGTCACTTCTTCAGACGATGTCAACAATGATGGACCACAACCTTCTAATGAGGATGAAAAAAGGATGAAGAAGGTGTGAATAAAGACAGTGGAGTTGAGAATCAAGAGAAGGATGCAAATAGTACCGATGACATTAATAGTTTAATACTGCTGGGCTAGATGTTAGTACTGCTGATCCACAAATTAGTACTGCTCCAACAGTTAAAACTGTTATGATGGATCTAGACACACACCTTGTGTCAATGATATTTTGTATAATATTAGTAAGCACGCGGAATTTACTTAGTAATACTTAGAAGACGGATTGTATGATGTATTGTGAGTAAACACAGATTAAACACAAAACTTAAGCTCCAATATTATTAATGAATAATACGAGTGATCTTGCTTATCACTAGGGTTACACCTTGAAGCCTTTGTGAATAATATGTATGTATGTAATTCTATATCTAAGACAATGACCTAGGACCTCCTTTTATACTACAAGGAGTCCTTTACAAGATAAGTATAAAGCTAGCGAGAATAGAATATACATGAGATCTTTTCTATACTTATCTAAACCGCGTTTTCTTAATAGCAGTGGTAATAATGTACCGGCGGTGGTAATACGTTTCCACTTTGCTAGTGTAATCAAGCATGTCTTCCACAACTATCAGTGTTAACTAATTATTCCTAACAATCCTCCCCTAAACTTATGATTTCTCTGCAAATCAATAAGTTTCTTCAATCTGCATCATCTTCTAAGATTTGGGGAATTCAATCAAACACTTTACTTCTTCCTTTGAATAGCTCTTGAACATTGATCTTGAAGTCTATGTAAAAATGCTCTGACCTTCTCACTATCTTCATGAACTCTTATATTAGTACACAACATCAGTGAGAGTTCCACTCTGAGTGGATATTCATTCTCAGCAAGCATGAATGCATCTACTCCATTTTCTGTAGAAACATGATGAACTTCACATGAATCATAGTAGAACCATTTAGTACCAGGACAAGAACATGAAAACTTCCAGAAATAATCATTATCATCGGGTTCATAGAGCCTTCTAAGATTAACCCATAACTGCATCTCCTTCATATCTTTGAGATCTTGAGCATCAAACCTTTCTTGAACTAACTTCCATAATTTGTCAAGATCATCTCTGTCAAAAGCTTTGATAGGATCTTTAAATTGAATGAATGAGGAAGTTGCACCACCTAGCCTTGTGATCTTCCATGTTGGAGCAAAATTGCTAGCAGTGTAAACCTCCAAATCAATGATAGGATGTCTAACTTGCAGTGGTTCTGGATAAAAATCTTCTTCTTCAATCACAATCATATCAGTCAGTTATTCTTCAGTGAACTTCTCAGCTGGAACTTCTTGTTCTTGATAAACTTTGTCTTCTTATGATCGAGAATCACTGTCTTTGGCCTTTCTCTTCAAACCAGGATATCTTCTTGCTTCTTCTTCAGAGTCCATTGGAATGAAATCTCTATCTTGTCTTTGAACTCTGTAGTAGATACTTTCAACTTTATACATTCCTTTGAATTGATTTCTTTTCCGACCACCAACATTGCAACAATAAGTCTTCATGTATGCAATAACTTGTGCCTTAGTTGGTTCCCTTGGTTTCTTTTGACCCTTTCTGACTGAACTAATCACATCTTGAAGTGCTTGATTATTCTTCATCTAAATAAAATCTTTCAAGTGGCGGTTCTTTGTTCCTCGTTAAAGATTTATCGACTACAAGGTCAATTGCCTTCTTCTTGATTATTGGATCATTTGCAATCTAGAAATCAATTTCTTCTTCAAGAGGTACATAGCTGAACTCACGGAGTTTCTCTCTTAATCTTGTAAGTGAAACGGTGGAAATTGGATTTTCCAATCTATCCAGACTTTTAGCCTCCATAAAGCTTGCAACTTCCAATTCTTCAAGCTTTTTCTTTGCAGCAACTTCTTCTTAATTAATATTTTCGTAACTTCTTTATCATGAGCAATATGAGCTTGTTCTTTCTTAGAAATCTTCCTCACAGGTTGCTCTTCACTTTCCATAACAGCTTTACCTTTGTCTCTCTTACGTTTTAACAATTTCTTCACTTGCGGTGGCAACATCTTGAGTACCGTGGGAATATTTGGCTCTGGAGTGGAAATTGGATCGATGGTAAAATCTGTTTGCGATGCGAAAATATCTTGCTCTAGTTCTCTTCGAGTATCAACTTCGCACCTTTACCGAAACACCTTCATCTTCAAAATCAATTTTCCTCCCCGAGTTTCACAAGATCTGTTTTCCTCCCTGTTTGGGAGAATTACCCAAATCAGCACTGAAGTCTTCTGAATCATCACCAGGAGGTGAAGATGGAGATGATATCACAATATTTGCAGTTCTTCGTTGCTTGAACCCCTGCAACTCTTCCTTCAAGGTCTAAATCTCTATCTTTAAAAATGTAATATCCTTGGCTTGTTGCTCTTTAAGTTGTGCCAAGTCTTGTTCCAAAGATTTGACAAGTTTGGCTAACTTTGTACACAAAACCATCAATTACAATTGTTGCCCACTGCCCTCATCACTTCCAACTGTGTGACCTATTGGGAGAGGTAAATCATGGGGCATTGGCTCAGAATCCTCCCTAGTTGGACTAGGTTGAAGTCTAGAACCACCACTGCTTGTTCCTAGACCAAAAGGTTCAGAAACATGCTGTGTTGTCATGTGAGAAATTGGCCTTTTGCCTCCTCTCATAGGTGTGAGAAACAGGTGGAGTATAATCAATGTTAGGAACAGAGATTATGGGTGAGTTTTGTTCAAGTGAAATCTTTGCAAGCATGTGAGGAAAGAGAGGTGTAAAATCCATATTTCTATCTTTATTCATGTTTTGAAAGACTTTAGGCTTAAGGCAACGGATTTTGTAAACACTTTTGTGGGGTTGCAGTTGAAATTCATTTAACACTGCTTGCACAAACCTTGGATACATTAAAAATTTTGTTGAACTCTTTACATTGCCAGTCATACTTATAAAAATATATTTTGACCAGTTAAAAATCTTATCAGTGGCTAGACAAACCAAAGGGTAAGCCATGGTTGAACTAAATTGCTCATAATATGTTTTCTTTGGACTAAGACAATGTAAAAGAGTATGTATCAAAAATCTCTATTGGGGACAAAAACCACTCTTTTTGGAAGTAGCCTTTTTTGTCAGTGGTATCATACCCCATGGATGATAAAGTATCATGTATTTATGGCATAGGTAATGTGATGATACCATTGAGATCATCCAATTGGAGAACTCTCCTCAAGGATGCCTCAATAACATCAATAGTTACCCCATCCACAAGTGGCTCTTAGAGTATCCATGTTTCATGTGTATCTCTATTCTCAAGTGTTATGGTGACAGCGAGAAGTCCAAAACTATTTGATTTGAGAGATATAGATTGTGGGTTTTAAAAGCAAAGCATACCTTATATAGGTAGAATTGAGAAAGTCCACAATCTGATGAAAAACAGGGCCACTCTTCTCGTTTGACTTTTGTAGGTAGGCTACTTGGTTGTGCTCATCTGCAAATTTTAATGGTGCCATAGAAACTTTTGATGAAAAACGATGTTAGGTAGTAATAATTGAAGGAATAACTAGCCAATTGAGACAAAAGATATATAGAGGTAGGGTTTTAAGAGTGTAGCGCAAGAAAAATTATCTAAGGAAAGTATTTATCTTTTGAGGATAAATATCAAATAGGAAAGTAGATAATTCTCTAGAAGTTACCCTATATATATGGAAAGCAATTTTTCTACAACGGCTAGTAAAAAATTTGTTACTGACACAACAGTTGTAACGGCTAGATCAACAATGGTAAAATAACACTTGCCGTGGAAACTGTGAACTAGCGATGGTAATTTTCACAAAATTTCAAAGAGCAGTGGTAAAGAAAAACATATAAAAACTAGACTGCTCTTATCATAGTTTTTAGCAAACTACCACTATCAACGGATTTGATATGTCTTTACCATGAGCCGTTTGCTATGGACTAGCCAACTCTTAATCATAAAGAATATGATGAGTTGATAACCATATAGTTTTTGGTAAACTATCAACCATAAATGTATTTGTCAAGTCTTTACCGATGGCCGTTTGCTCTCGACTAGTTGATTCTTATGTGGATTAGACATGGTGAATCAATAACCATTTGTTGTGTATCTCAGATATACACCTTTTAAGAACAACTCCCATCTTTCTGCATAAATGTGAAGCAACAAAACAACCAAAAATATACAAACTTATACAACAATATTAGTACCCAAAAACATCCACTCAACACCAAAGACAAATTGGCACAAAAAGTTTATGGATTCAGCATTCCAATACTTGTTACCAAGTACTGAAATCTACCCACATCAAGTCCTTTTGTTAATAAATCAGCATAGTTGTCATCGGTATGAATTTTGACAACTTGAATTAGTCCCTTTTCATAATGTCTCTTATGAAATGGTTTATAATTTCAATATGTTTAGTCTTTGTGTGTTGAACTGGATTCTTAATAATGCAAATGGTAATGCTATTGTCAATATGAATGATGGTATTCATGAAATTGTACCCATAGTCCAAAAGTTGATTCTGAAGCCATAAAACTTGAGCACAAAGACAACTTGCGGTGCCAGCCCACATACTCTGCCTCAGTTGATGAATTAGCCACCATATTTTGTTTCTTACTTGCGCCATGACACTAATCTATTGCCAAGAAATTGGCATCCACCTGTTGTAGATTTTCTATACAAACTAGCTCCAGCATATAGTCACTATCGAGTAAGTAACCAAATCTAGAGGAGAATCTCGGAGTACCACAATCTGAGTAGGAAATGCTTTAAGATATCGAAAATCTTCTTCCAGCAGTCAAGTGAGAGAAAATGGGAGTGACTTGAAACCTTGCATGTGCACACACTGCAAACATGATGTCTGGTCTAGATGATGTAAGATACATCAAAGAGCCAATCATAGACTTGTACATGTGCACATCAACTGCTTCACCACTATTTTCCTTCAAGAGTAGATGTGTAGTCTTGTCTCTGGGGTCTTTGGATGACTTTGCATCAATGAACTTGAACTTCCTTAGTATCTCAGCCACATATTTATCTTGATTGATGAAAATACCATCTGGCCTTTGTTGTACTTGAAGTCCCAAGAAGAATGTGAGTTCACCCATAGAACTCATCTTGAATTCTTCTTTCATTAGTTTCTCAAATTCTTTGCACATCTCTGTCCTTGTAGATCCAAAAATGATATCATCAACATACACTTGAACCAGAAAGATATCATTCTTGTCTTTCTTGATGAACAAAGTTTGATCCACTCTGCCTCTATGAAACCCATTATCAAGAAGATAAGTAGTTAAGGTTTCATACCATTTCTTGGTGCCTAATGCAAGCCATACAAAGCTTTAACTACCCTGTATACTTTATTGGGATATTCAGGGTCTTCAAAGCCTGGAGGTTGTGAAACATATACCTCCTCATCAATCTGCCCATATAGAAAAGCACTCTTTACATCTATTTGATAGACTTTAAAGCCTATAAAGGATGCATAGGCTAAGAACAACCTGATTGCTTCAATTCGTGCAACTGGGGCAAATACTTCTTCATAATCAATACCCTCCTCCTGAGTGTATCCTTGAGCCACAAGTCTAGCTTTGTTTCTGATAACAATTCCTCTTTCATCTTTCTTGTTTCTGAACACCTATTTAGTACCTATTACCTTCTTACCAGAAGGTAAATCACAAAGCACCCAAACCTTTTGAAGCTTGAATTGGAGCAACTCTTCTTGCATTGCTTCCACCCAACTTTCATCTTCAAGTGCCTTGTAAACATTCTTTGGCTCCATTTGTGACAGAAAACACATAAAGAGACATTCATTCTTGCCTTCATGAGTCTTAGACTCATATATTTTACTAATGAATCCATGAACATCAGGCAGCTTTGTTTGTCATCTAGTCTTTACAGGTGAATGAAGATTCCCAATCACATTTTCAAGAGGATGTGATTTATGAATAGAAGTGTGGGGAGTATGAGGAACTGCAATCTCACTTGGCATATTAGAGATTTCAACATCATTAGCTTGAGCTTCTTCTATAAGCGGAGTTGTATTTTCCACTTACGGTGTTGCGGTGGAAACTTCGGCCTGCAGTGGAACCTAAATTTCCACTTTGCTTTGAATTTCATTATTCAAGTTGCTACTTCCTTCCTTTTCAAAGTGATTAGAAGGTTGAGCATCTCCAGTCTTTGGTATATCATTATTGTCTGCATAGTCCCAAGGTGGCGGTGAATTCATCTTGATCATCTACTTGATCCTTGCTTGGTTCATCATCATCAAGAAACTCTTCGATCTGCAAAATCAAAAGAAGATGTACATGTAGTGATAGGCACATAGTTCATAGTATTGGTTAGAGTATCAAGATCAAACAGCTTTTCTGGACCAGTTCCTTTGACATTCACTTTGTTTTCCTGGAACTCAACATGCAGATTCTATTCAATCTTTTGAGTTCTTAAGTTGAATACTCTGAAAGCTTTACTGACCATGGAATACCCAATAAAATACCCTTCATCAACTTTTTCATCAAATTTTCCCAGATAATCAATGGTATTGAGAATTGTAACATGACATCCAAATGGTCTCATAAAGTCTAAAATAGGAGGTCTTCCTCTAAACAGCTCATAAGGTGTCTTGTTCTTAGTTTTTACCACCAAAACCTGTTTTGCACATAACATCTGATGTTAAGCGCCCATTAAAAAGTGATTGGCAATTTTGAATCACCAACATGGTTCTAGTGACCTCAATAAGTGTCATGTTTCTACTCTCAGCAACACCATTTTGTTGAGGAGTTCTAGCAACACTAAATTCTCTTTTAATACCTTTATCTCTGCAAAAATCATCCATAACTCCATTCTTAAACTCTGTCCCATTGTTACATCTGATGATTTTCACTTTCAAATCATATTGGTTTCTCTTACGTGATAAAGTCTTAAGGATGCAGTTGTTTCATCCTTTGTATTAAGAAAGAAAACCCATGTAAACCTGCTAAAATCATCGTTACTACAAGACGGTATTTCTTGAGATTCAAGCTGCCACATGTAGGAACAAATAAGTCCATGTGTAACATTTGAAGTGGGTGAGCAATAGAGTTAACCAGCTTTGACCTGCAAGAGGCTCTGTGTTGTTTTCCTTTAAGACAAGCCACATAGGTTTGATCA
>OU343222.1:165822311-165901718 GCA_910596185.1 Chrysanthemum makinoi | reverse complement strand
TTTTCAAATCTTTTCTGTGGTAAACCTCTTACCAAACCATCTTTGACAATCTTATTAATGGTTTTTGAAGTTAACATGACCAAGTATTCTATGCCATAACATGGATTCATCCTTTGTGGCTTTTGACAATGCAACCAAGCAAGACATCTTTATCTTGCATGCAATGTTCATATCAGCTATATAGAGTTGCCTTTTCTAGGAATTTTAAGAAGCAAGCATGCACATATCTTTGGTAAAAAGAACATTGTTCATTTTGTCACACATTTGTGACACACTAAAAAGATTGTACTTTAGCTCTTTTACATAGTACAACGGGTTCAAAGTCAAGTTACAGTTTTGATTACTCCTTTACCGCAACTTTTCCATTAACTCCTTCTCCAAAGCTGACATCTTGTCCATCATAATGTTCGAAATCGAAAGATAGGACTTGTTGCAGTCATGTGCCTTGAACACCCACTATCTTTATATCCTTGATCGATCTTTTGATCTTGGATGTTCTGCACATAAAAGTAAAGAGTTAGTTTCTTTTGGGGACCCAAGCCATGATTGACTTGGATCCGCCTCGTGTATCAATATAGTTAAATCTATCAAAGGTCATTGATACACCATTGGGATTGGTTGTAGAGGTATTTCCTTTAGGTTTCTATTCCCAATGTGCTGAGGCCTTCACAACATTGCCCATGTCCCCCTTTTTCTTGTTTAAAACCCTTGCAGTGGAAACTTTTAAATGAGCAAAACCTGCTGTTTAGTTTTAGGTACCCATGTTGGTTATAATGAACCTTTTAGCTTGTAAAGTTCCTTTCCTGTTTGTGCAGATTTTGCAAAAGTTGGTTTGGACTTTGCACTTTTAACAGTGACTTAGGGTGGCGAGTGTTAACAGTTTTTGTAGTGGCAAAAGTTTTAAGACCACTTCTCAATTCAACTGCTCTTGGGACCATTTTGCAGTGTGAATTAGGGTGTACATTATTTTGAAACCTGTTAGACTCCACCCTTTTATTCCCGTGAAATTCCCTTCTCCTATTATGATAGTCACAATAAGCATGTAAATGATCAAAACTACCAGATATAGCATGCCTTATTGTACATCACAAAGTCACTACCTAGTTGTTGAGATTTAACATGATTCCAACTCCTTTGATTACCCCTAGGAGCTGGTGACTTGTTCCTATACATCTCATATCTTATAGTTGGTCTAGGTTTATTAAGCGGTTTCCTAGGTTCCTCTGTAGCAGATTGACAACTTTTGGGATAGTAGCCTCTACATTCCTTTTAACATTCTCATCAACAACAGATGAGTCACTAGCACTCTCAAAAACATCATTATCATACTTAAACTCTTCCTCACATTTCACCATAGTGTCCTTTAAAGGACCATATTCACGAACAAGATCACGAAATTCTTCTAAGCCTGTATGAGATAAATCTATACACAGGTGATGGAACACCTCTTAGTGGTGGAGGCACTGTATTATAACCCATACCAGACTTAACTTTACTTTGTATTTGAGCATTCCAAATTTTATCAATTGACTTAGACTGATGATAACATGTGTCTAAAGTTAAATTGACATTTTCATTTTTCTTTTTAAGTTTTTCAAACTCTTCTTGGTATGCCACGTTCACAGCTGTCGTATGTTCTACCTCTCTTCTAAGAAGAATCATATCATCATTATATTTTGACTCATTTTCATTATAGTGCTCTAGTTGTTTTTCCAATACAGCTATAGCTCTCCTAAGGTTTGACACAATATAATTAGCAGTATACAACTCTTATCTTTCATTAGAATATAAATCATTAAGCCTTTCAACTTCTCTAGCAGCCCTACATGTTTTAGAACAACTTTCAAAGTTTTGTACCTCAGAGTCAGAGAAAGCCATGAGAGCAATTTCAGAGAAACAAAGAGCAACATCTGAATGTTCTTCCTCCCGCCATCACCATGAAACTCCAATCATAGCTCACACCATCAATAGCCAACATTGCCTTTGGTTCTTCCACAGTTGGTTCCTTCTTTTGCTTGTACCAAGTAGACCTGGTGTCCTTGGTCTTTGGTCTTCTACATTCTCTAGCAAAGTGTCCCAATTTGTGGCAGTTAAAACACTCCACTTTCTTCTTATCAAAGCCTGCAGTTTCACCACCATTGATGTGAATAGGCTTGCCAGTCTTCTTGTAGAATTTCCTAGCCCTCATGCTAAGAAGAGCTATTTGCCATTTTATATCCATCTCCTCCAAGTCATCTTCATCAATTTGCTCTATGTCTTCATGAGTTAATATAGAGCCTTTAACGTGAGTGGAGATAAAAGCATAAAAGGTAGGATCTCCAATACCAGCAATCTTCTTCTTTGAACTTGCAGTAGTAACACTAACATTACGTACGCATGGAACCAGTAGAACCAGCGGGCAATATCACCATCACTGTCAACAAAGGTTGACATCAAAGCCAAGCTGCTTGAGCTTGTACTAAGTTTCCCAGCCTTCTTCAGTCTTTGTTCAATATGTTTAAAGTTGTTGTAAAGATCATTGAGCTTCATTGTTTCAATGTCTGCTTTGTTTTCCCAGACGGTAACATTAGTTTGAAACTCTGAAGGCAAACTTCTTAGAAACTTCAAATTGAGGTCTTCCTTTTCTATCTCAATGCCAAACACACGGGTGTAACAATGTAATCTGAATTTTGGTGAAGATGCTATCAAGTGAGTCATTGCTTGAAGCACAGAAGTTTTCATAACTTTGCTTTAACAATGTCTTTTGTGTCTTCTTTGTAGCATCATTACCACCAAACACTGAGCAAATCTCTTCAAAAAGTTCTTTAGCAGTCTTGAACTTGCTGAATGCTATGATCTGGTCTCTAGGAAGAGTCATCATCAACAAACTTCTAGCCTTAAGATCATTCTTCCTTAGTTCTTTTTCAATACTAGATTCGTGCACAACAACTGTCCACAACATCTCTGTCACCAACCTTCATAGTCTTCGACACGGGCTTGAAAGAATCACCTTGGATGATCTCCCATAGAGCATAATCCTGTATGAGGAAGTATTGCTCAATCAGGATCCTCCACATCTCAAACTCATTAAGTTTGAGCTTAGGTAGCCTTGGTGTAGAAGAGTTGGACTTGTTGTTTTCCATCTCCATTGAATTGAGTGAGTAGGTTAAGCTTATTCCTTGGATCTTCTAAAACAAAATATCATAACCTTTGCTCTGATACCACTTGATGGATCTGGACACACACCTTGTGTCAATGATATTTTGTATAATATTAGTAAGCACGCGGAATTTACTTAGTAATACTTAGAAGACGGATTGTATGATGTATTGTGAGTAAACACAGATTAAACATAAAACTTAAGCTCCAATATTATTAATGAATAATACAAGTGATCTTGCTTATCACTAGGTTTACACCTTGAAGCCTTTGTGAATAATACGTATGTATGTAATTCTATATCTAAGACAATGACCTAGGACCTCCTTTTATACTACAAGGAGTCCTTTACAAGATAAGTATAAAGCTAACAGAATAGAATATACACGAGATCTTTTCTATACTTATCTAAACACGTTTTCCTAATAGCAGTGGTAATAATGTACCAGTAGTGGTAATACGTTTCCACTGCTAGTGTAATCCAAGTAGTGTCTTCCACAACTATTAGTGTAAACTGATTATTCCCAACATGTTATTCCACCAGTCTTTGTCGATCTTTTTAGAGATGAAGAAGAAGTGAATTTGAGCAACACAACCACATCATATGTAGCTCCTACTACCCCACATACCAGGATCAACAAAGATCATCCACTTGATAATGTAATTGGTGAAGTACAGTCTGGTGTAAAAACAAGAAATATGACAAAGACTACAAGTGAAACAAGTTTATTAGTATTGTCTATGAGTGGAAGGCTCATGCAGACTTGCATACTTGTCTATTTGCTTGTTTTGTTTCTCAAGAAGAACCCAAGAGGATTTCTAAAGCTCTCAAAGACTCAGCCTGGGTGGAAGCAATGCAGGAGGAGCTTCTACAATTTAAGCTACAGAAGCTTTAGGTATTGGTGGATTTACCTAATGGTAAGAGAGCAATTAGTATAAAGTGTGTCTTCAGAAACAAAAAGGATGCAAGAGGGATAGTGGTCATAAACAAAGCCAGTTTGGTAGCTCAAGGATACACACAGCAAGAGGGCATTGATTATGATGAGATGTTTGCCCCAGTTGATAGTATTGAAGCAATTTGGTTGTTCTTGGCTTATGCTTCTTATAAGGATTTACAGTATATCAGATGGATGTAAAGTGTGCTTTCTTGTATGGAAAGATTGAAGAGGAGGTTTATTTATGTCAACCCCCTGGTTTTGAAGATCCTGAATTTCTAGAGAAGGTGACCACCACAAAACCAACACAAAAAATCAGAGTTTTGCAAGAATAATAATCATGAACATGAGACCTGCGTTAACATCATACAAAAATTAACCTTAAAAAACAAGATAAGCGAAGGCGACTCACTTTTGTATGAGGACTTTATTCACATTTTACGGACTTCTTATGACTTACAGAATTTAAAGATAGTAGGGATAGATGGGGCTAGGAAATATAAAGAGTTAATGAGATGCTTACCAACCAAACGAACTTCAACAAAAGGAAATGAAACTTGGGGGGATATGCCGTGAGAAAAAGAACCTCATAGTGGAGTCCAGTCCTTAGGCGGCTCTCGGTTTATGGCATTTTAAAACTACTCTATCGGCTTATAGTCATTCCTGGCACTCGACACATGTTTTTTTATCAACGCCAGTTATGTCACTCGTATCTGGTTGAACCATTACTTCCTTTATGATGTTCCTATAGACCACCCACTCCCGTTCCTTGGTTGTTGATGTATTGGTTCTTTGGTTTGGTTCCTGATCCAATCCGTAAAAGCAAGATAGGCTGAACACGTATGTATCGTAATATGGGTATGCGTATAGTATATGGACATACACTTAAGTGAACTACTCTTTTGACTGGTGTTCCTGCTATTTGATTTGAGTACATACATCAACTAGGTGTCTCGTTGACTGAAGGAAGCGATCTGTCTCAAACAAGAAGATTTTTTGGGTGAACAATGAGATGACATATGAATTAGTGACATAGGGAGAAGAAATAAATTCTTGTACATATGATATAGGGTCAGTACAATACATATGGTGAACAGTCAAAGCGAGAGATGGAGTATAATTAAAAAATACATGGGGAGATATGGGATATAGCTAATGTCAATAGGTAAGGCAGGGAAGGAGCTTTTGTTTTCAACTCGAAGCCGAACGTTTCTTCTACAACGCAAGGCGTATTTCTTTCATAGCATCCAATGATGAGTTCGATCCAATATAAGCCCCACAGCGCGCTGATAACGCTACACGTGTCGTTCGGGGTCAAAGGAACTTCCTTTTCGTCGAGCAAGGTTTTCAACACCCTAGGCAGTGAACCTAATCGTTGTAGTGTAGTATTAGGGTAAGCCACGAGAATTGATATCGTTCTCTAGGGGAATAGGAATGCTAGTGAAAAGTTACTACGCTAAGGTTGGGGTTGAAGAAGATTATTTTTGTGCTTTTTATATTTTTTAGGAAATGGAAAGGTACGAATCTCGGGGTTTGGATTTGGGGGGTTTGGTACTTCTACCGATTACTCTACTTATCTAATCTAACTAGTGGGTAGTCTATTTCTAATTAATGTGTGCTCGTATGATAGTTTAAGAATGTGTTTACTTAGGTTGTATTACTCCTTAATTATCTCCTATTGATAGTTGAATTGTCACGTCCTTATTCTTAATCGCGTTGTGTGTCTAAGGTCGTAGGGTATGCGTTTATCCCTAACTCTTTGAAACTACCTAAGGTTATCGCCTACAAAATATCTAGGATTTATAAACTCAACTCTAAGGTACTCTTCGGATGGTTTAGCCTACAATGACTCTAAGTATTATAAGCTAAGGTTCACAAAGATTAATCAAGCATTAACTACACAACGAATGATCTATCGCAATACTAGATAATTAACAATTAAGATAAGAGACAACCAATCAATATTCAATAACTAAGTTTCATATTTCCTAAGCAAACACACAAGTAAATTAGCCGGACATGGAGAACATGCAAGCATACACACAAGTAATTGAAGACATAATTGAATTAATGAAGTAAAACACTTATCTTGATGTAAGATATTGTTTGGAACCCTAAAATAATCGCATGTACAAGACGGCCTTGGTTCGGTTTAGGTTTTACTCCAAAGACTACACATGAATAATGAAAAATTCGATTCTATATATAGGATTACAAATGCGTACGCGCGTCACCTTTTAGGTTGTGACGCCGCTCGTCGTCAGTCATTAGGGTTTCGTCTTGGCCACGTTAGTCTTGCGCGGCGGCGTCACCTTATGCTTGTGACGCCATCCCCTTCGATGCGTCTGCGCGCGCGGATCAAATCTAGGCCGTCTGAGGTGTGACGACCTACTCTTTTAAAACTTGACACCGTCACTTGTATTTAAGCAATTTGGCTCGAAGCCGTCCACAGAATAGGCATGACGGCGTGCCGCTTTATAACTCGGCGCCCGTCGCCTTCGTTTTAGCATCCCGAGTGTCTCGATTCTTGACTTTGGCCATTTTCTTCATATATCGCCTTTTCGTCCGAATAAGTGTCATTCCAGCAATTTGCCTTCAAGAGACCTAAAAAGTGAAAAGGAACGATATTAAGTAATAACGGACACAAAAGTGATCAAACAAGGGCTTAAACAACCCCTCAAAAAGGTACATTTTAAAACCTTATCAAATATCCCTACACTTGGTATTTGCTTGTCCTCAAGCAAATGTGCTTTAGCCAATTAATTTATAAGTTAGGGTCATGAAGCATTGGTTTAAAACAATCCACAACACATATAAGCCCTGCAAAAAGTCATAACAAGCACGGAAATTACATACTAGCACCTCACATGGGGTGTTTGGATACTCACATCTCTCGGTGTATATGAAATATAACAAGATGGAAATGGAAAATAAACACTCATACCGGTCCTAGTACATAGATTACCATAGGCTTGAGACCAGATCAAACCTCTATCGCTTTGGCGTAAGCACCTAGGAAAGACTATCAAAGAGGTCTTTTAAAGGGTTGTAACGTTAGGCTTACGGTAGGGAAACAAAGGGTTTGGTGGGATAGGCTATTTAGTGGTGGCAAGTCAAAAATCTTTATGTTACAAGCATGCGAAGAATGGCGTTGCTAAGCCAAGACTCGACACTCTAGACTCTAGATAACTGAAATAAACATACATAAATTAAAGATAGATGTAGGATGGTAGCCCGTATGTTTTTTTTTTCACTTTTTTTTTTTTTTTTTTTTTTTTTTTTTTTTTTTTTCTATTTTTTTTTATTTTTTTTTTCATTTCGTACACTTTTACTCTACCATCCTCTACGGTAACATCAAAATAATAGGGATTTATAGGCACATCCCTACACTTGAGTTTTTATTACTCTAACACTAATTTGACCCGAATTGAAAAGATCAAAACACTTGGAGTACATTATTACGCAAACAAAGGGAATTTGAATTTAACGTTCCCTTCCAGTCATTTCATAAACTTTAACTTTTCCCATGAGTCCCAATCGTCCCAAAACTGTGTACAAAGGATATGACTCGACTTAGCAACTTATGCAAGCAACTAGATAATTGAACTAAGGGTTAAGGGTGATAACAATAATTCACTAAAAGTGAGTGCATACAAGGTAGGCTAAGGCGATTTGGGTGTACATTTGGGGGTGGGGTGTAAACAATGCTCTTCATTGATATTCCAGAAAACAGAAAAATCAAGAGAACCGTGAAAAGGATAGGCTCAGAGGGGTTAACTAGGGGTATCGTATACTAAAAGTGAGTACAAAGGGTGTGGGGAATTACTCAACCGAGGTGGAAGAAGTAATTATATTACAGGTATCAAACAAGGGTTATCCTAATGCCTCTTATCATTTAGTTATTCCTAACTACACAAGTGTAGTCTTACTAGCGATCTTGGGATGCATCACAAAACAAGTTCTAGAATCTATAATACTACCGGTTCACACACTAAGCATTAAAGATGAATGCTTTAATTCCTACTTAATCTAAGGGTGATCCTCACATTTTGGGTGGAATTTAAGTGGTAAAGGGTTTTTGTGCTAGTCATGCAACTTTCTATCCATGAGACGCTTTTGTTAAGACTAATGGCCCACTCCTATATGTCATGAAAAATTAAAAATTTGGTGCCAAAATTACCCTAACCAACATTTTCTCATGGTTTATTACACAAATGCAATTGGACAAAGCAAATAATCAAGGATAAGCATAGTTTCAAAGTTCCCGTTTTATTTTCCCTCCCTACACTTAAACTGAACATTGTCCTCAATGTTCCCCGAAAGTATCAAAGTTATGATAATAAAAGGTAATTAAAAATGAAAGAAACTAGTACTCCCCTGATTAGCTCGGTAGGATCCGTGTAAAGTGGTGGTTACATTTTTCTTCAAAAAAAACGTTTGCATCAAAAGCTCCTTCTCATCTTATGTATCTTCTTCTTGGTAAATTAAACTTGCACACATGAAGAAAACAAACGAAACCTTCGCGTAAAATCGGCGGTAATAATATATATAGGACTCTACTAAACTAGGATATAATGCTTGTGGAATGGATGTTTATAGAATTTTCTGGAAAATTAAGACCTCGAAAATTCCAAAATTTTATAAGTAGCACAGAAAACGAGAAAAAAGTAATCAGTTGTTTTCGCTCCTTCCATTGTCGAGTTGCGATCTGCCGCAGTTATCCCGACAAAAACCACTAGCGATTTTCCGGAAAAATTCGAAAATTTATATCTTTAGAATCGGAAAAATTTCACGCAAAACATCCATTATGACTCGATACAAGCATTTGACTCGAACAAACACACATATATATCTTTTAATTAATTGAAATTCTCATGTTAACGTTTCTTTTGAAAAGCGGTGTAATCCTCCCTACACTTATCCCTTATGTAAAATACCTTTATATGTGATTAAGACGAGGTTAAAAACAAAATACAGTATTTTTACAAATTTAAACATGAGAATAAACAATCAATAAAAGATATATGACACAAACAAGCAAACAATTAAGCATGGGTTGCCTCCCACGAAGAGCTTTTCTTTATTTATGAGTCTTGTAGCTAGACTCGTAGTCATGCTCCTACGTAACTTCACTACCGCCACCTTCTTCCAAAACGATATCCTCATCGTTGACCATTTCATTATGGTCCAACTGATAATATTTTACACGTTGCCCATTTACGGTAAATTCCCTTCCATCGTGGTCAAGTAGCACCACAGCTCCATTGTTCATCTGCTTCTTTACTGCAAAAGGTCCATACCATCTTGATTTGAGCTTTCCCGGAAATAATCCCAGTCTTGAATTATACAAGAACACTTTATCTCCTTCCAAAAACTCTTTAGGATTCTTTATTCGTTGATCATGCAATTTTTTCGCCCTTTCTTTGTATGTGATCGACGATTCGTAAGCTTCCAATCTCAGTTCATCCAGTTCTTGAAGCTGTAAGAACCTATTGGACCACCGAATAATCCATATTACAGCCTTAAGTGCCCAAGATCGCGCCTTTTGGTCAAGTTCAATAGGGAGGTGGCACGCTTTCCGTATACTAAGCGAAAGGGTTGTTTCGATAAGGTTTTATGTGATTCAGCGAAATGCCCGAGTGCCTCATCCAGTTTGAATGCCCAATCTCTTCTATTCTGGTGGGCCGTTTTTTCAAGTATCCGTTTTAATACTCTGTTTGTGTTTTCTACTTTTCCATTCGTCTGAGGATGATATGCAGTAGAAAATCTATGCGGAACGCAATATTTCTTCATTACCTTCTCCATTTGAGCATTGCAAAAGTGGGTTCCTCTATCACTGATCAATGCTTTGGGAATCCCAAATCGTGCGAATAGATTTTTAAGAAAATGAATGACTACCCTCGCATCGTTGGTTCTAAGGGCTTGGGCCTCCACCCATTTGGACACATAGTCGATAGCTACGAGAATGTATTCATTTCCTCCGGATGATGGAAAAGGTCCCATGAAGTCTATACCCCAAACATCAAATATTTTGCAGACCTGGATATAATTCTGAGGTGATTCATCCCTTCGCGATATGTTTCCCGATCGTTGGCATGCATCACAAGTTTGAACCAATCTTTTAACATCTTGAAAAATAGTAGGCCAAGAGAACTTCGGCATCAAAACCTTCCGTCTTTGTGACATTTACACCGTGATGTCCCCGGATGGTCCCGCATGGCATTCTTTTCGAACTCGATCAATCTCTCGTCCGGCCACGCAACGCCGAATGATTTGATCGGGGCATATGCGGAATAGGAAGGGTTCATCCCAGAAGTAATGTTTAAGTGCGGTGAAAAACTTTCTTTTATCTTGCTTTGTCATGTAATTTGGCAAAACCCTACTGGATAGATAGTTAGCGTAATCCACATACCATGGCTCAATTTCTTTAATGGCCATTAGTCGTTCCTCGGGAAAAGAGTCGCGAATCTCGGTATGGTCCAATTTCTCAAGATAAGGGTTTTCCAAACATGACAGATGATCAGCAGCAAGATTTTCAGCCCCCCTTTTTTATCTCGAATTTCAATGTCGAATTCTTGAAGTAATAGAATCCACCTAATGAGACGAGGTTTTGCATCTTGCTTGGAAAACAAGTAGCGTAAGGCGGAGTGATCAGTGAAGACGACAGTCTTGGAAAGGACGAGATATTGCCTGAATTTGTCGAAGGTGAAAACCACAGCTAGGAGCTCCTTCTCGGTGGTCGTGTAATTTTCTTGTGCTACATTCATGGTTTTGCTAGAATAGTAAATTGGTTGAAAATGCTTTTCTTTTCTCTGGCCAAGCAAACGGCGCCTACAGATAATCACTAGCATCGCACATGATTTTGAATGGTCTGCGACCAATCGAGGGTGACCATTATTGGAGCCCGAGTGAGATCTTTCTTTAGAAGATTGAATGCTTTTTGCATTCTTCGAAAAATCAAAGGGGCATCCTTGACAAGAAGTTGCGTCATTGGCGGGCAATTTTCGAAGTCCTTAATAAACCTTCTATAAAAGCCCGCATGTCCTAGAAAGCTTCGAATGGCCTTAACGGTAGTAGGATAGGGTAGTTTGGTTATTGCTTCGATTTTTGCTCTATCGACCTCGATTCCACTTCCGGAGACTTTATGCCCCAAGACAATTCCTTCTCTTACCATGAAGTGACATTTTTCCCAATTCAGAACCAAATTAGTTTCTTCACACCATTTCAACATCTTCCTGAGGTTGGATAGACAAAGGTCGAAGGAATTCCCAAATAACGAGAAATCATCCATGAAGACTTCCATGCTGTCCTCAATTAATTCATGGAATATGGCCATCATACATCACTGAAGGTGGCGGGGCTTGCACAACCGAAGGCATTCGCTTGTAAGCAAAAGTCCCATATGGGCATGTAAACGTAGTCTTTTCTTGATCTTCAGGGGCAATGGGGATTTGGAAGTATCCTGAGAAGCCATCAAGAAAATAGTAGTACTCATGCCCGGCTAACCTTTCGAGCATTTAGTCAATGAATGGCAGAGGAAAATGAGCCTTCAGGGTGGCATCATTTAACTTCCTGTAGTCGATACAAACACGCCAACCAGTAACTGTTCTCTGTGGCACTAAATCTCCCTTTTCATTTTTTACAACCCTCATTCCTCCCTTTTTTGGAACCACTTGGACTGGGCTAACCCATGGGCTATCTAAAATGGGGTAGATGAGACCTGCGTCGAGGAGATTGATGACCTCCTTTTTTACTACCTCCTTGATATTAGGGTTAACCCTCCTTTGCGGTTGAACGGTTGGTTTGTAATCTTCTTCCATGAGGATTTTATAAGTACATAATGTAGAATCAATACCCTTTATGTCAGCAACACTCCATGCAATCACTCCTTTGTACTCTTTTAAAACTTCCAAGAGCTTCTCTTTCTGTCCGATTAAGGTCGTGAAGAACTTATGATGACAGGGAGTTGGTCCTCTCCTTGAAGAAAGGCGTATTCCAAATGGCTCGGGAGATCTTTTAGTTTCAAAGTAGGGGGTTCCTTGATTGATGGTTTTAGCTTATTTTCTGGCTTTTGAAGATCAATGGGTTCGATTTCTTCGCACACGCTAGGTAAAAGGAAACAACTCCAACCATCTCAATTTCCTTGTCGTTGTATATTGTGTTGTTATCATCATTCATGAATTTGTTTAATAGATACTCATCAATGCAGCCATCTATGTCATCAACAAATTCATCAACTTCTTCAACAAAATAAACAGGGTGATCATAGGAGGAGGAGTGATTCATAGAATCCTTGATGTCGGAGGTTAAGCTCTCGGACCCCACTCGTAAAGTGAGTTTACCATCATGAACATCAATAATGGCAAGAGCTGTAGCCAAGAAAGGTCTTCCAAGGATTATCGGGACTGAATTACTTCCTCCATTTCTAAAATCACAAAGTCAACCGGAAATTTGAACTCTCCTACTTTCACAAGAACGTTTTCACACACTCCAATAGGATATTTGATTGATCGATCAGCTAACTGAATACTCATTACGGTTGGTTTTAACCACGAATATCCGAGTTTGAGGAACAAGGAATGAGGCATCAAGTTTATGCTTGCCCCAAGATCCGCCAAGGCGTTTTTCATAGAAAGTGCCCCTATAGAGCAAGGAATGGTGAAACTGCCAGGATCTTCTTTCTTCAGGCAGAGGCCTTTTTGGATAACAAATGAGCATTCTTCTCCTAGTGATATCAACCCTTCAAGTTTCTTCCGATTAGATATTATCCTTTTGAAGTATTTGCTATGTTTAGGGATATGATAGAACACATCGAGAAGTGGTATGTTGACGAAGGCCCTTTTTAAGTAAGACAATATTCTCTCATTGTCTTCTTGACCTTTTGGTTTCTCGACGCGAGGGTAAGGAATCCGTAGAGTTGGTCGCTGGGAAGGTGCTGATGTTTGTGGAGGGGATCATGAGGAGGTTCAGAACTGTTTCGTTCCTTGACGCGGGCTCCTTGGTAGTGGGATTCAGTCGAGTGTGGAGGATCTTTGGTAGTAACTCCTGACCGAGTAGTGATGGCACAAGTTGGATCGTGGTGGGTTAGGCCATGTTCGCTTATTCTTGTGTGGAGCTCGCGAATTGACCCTCTAATTCACTTGTGCTCTTGAATGAATCCATCAAGACCTTTTAAGAGCATGTCCCCTTCCATCGTAAATTGCCCGAGTTTTTTTTCGAAGGCATCACGGATGGTGTATTCAGACCCCCCCCTGTCCTTCAATCTTCCATTTCAGATTACCCCAAGGATTGCATTCATCGTTTTGATAGAATGTAAGAAGTGAAGGATCATCATAAATATCATGGCTGGAAAGGAGGACGCTCTCTTGGCGTGTGTCATCACACTCATCACTCTCGTGTGGCCCTCCACAAATGTCGCATATAAGGTATGGGTTAAATAACCTTTTAGGTTCTCGCGATTTTGTGAGGTATGCAAGCTTCTCTTGTGCTCTCTTAATCCGATCATCAAGAGATGATAAGTTTTTACTAGAGAAAGCAGAAATACTCATTGCAGTCACTGGCTCGTTCCAAAGGTTGTCCTGGTATTGAACATACTCCTCAATGCGGTACCACCCTTCTTCTGCAGTGAGATTAGAAATTCTTCGGCCAGTTGAGAAGTCAATCCCTTCTTGATCCTTTCGAGAGACATTGTCGTAAAAGATTTGAACAAGCAACCAAAGGTTGATACCATGGTGTGGGGCTTGTTGAATGAGATCTTTGTAACGAGTCCAAGAGTTAACGATAGGCTCTCCATCTGTTTGATGGAAGTGAAGAATTTTGCTCCTGATTAATGCAGTTCTTCCAGGGGGGAAAGAACTTTTTGGTGAACTTGGTCGTGAGTTGTTCCCATGTGAAAATGGACTTTGGAGGCAGCTTGTCGAGCCACTCCTTGGCCTGTCCTTGAAGAGAAAATGGGAAAAACCAGAGTCTAGATGTCTCCTTGGATGCACCGTCGGCATAGATAGCATCAACAATTTTTAAAAATTGTTTGATGTGATGAATGGGATTTTCACTGTTGGATCCATGGAATTGACATGCATTCTGAATAAGCCAAATGTCGGAGGCATGCAACACCTCATTGACTTGCTCAGAAGGGTAGGAAATGGCATTGGTAAATCCGATGCGAGGAGGGAAGAGTATTCCCGAGGGACTTTGCTTCAGGTAGATTGATGGGTCCATTGACCGGAGTAGCGGGAATTTCCTCGCTATGTTGGCTCAAATTGTCAATGTTGATGGTTTCAGGTGATTGGGGGGAATGAGTGGACTCTTCGTCAGTTGTGGCTTCATCAAAGTTGATGGTAGTACCTTGAGGTTCCGAGTCGTGGAGAGCTTTTCTTCGCCTATTGAGCTCTCTTTCGGGTTCTGCAAAAGGTTTAAGAATGGTTTTGGTGGAACTGCGGGTTCTAAGTTGTCTAAGGGGGTTGGTCGGGGGAAATGGCAGGTTTGGTGGTTGGTTATCACCTTCCATGACGAAAAGTGATGGGGTTACTAACAAAGGTCACGAAGAAGGGGGATAGACTACGAGAAAGCTAAAAAATAAAAAAAAAAATAAAAAAAAAAAAAAAAAGCTTACTTGATAGGAATCAATCAAGGAAACCTAAGTGAAGTGGACTTCTAACTAGCTATTCTATTCCCCGGCAGCGGCGCCAAAAACTTGATAACGCTACACGCATCGTTCGGGGTCAAAGGAACTTCCTTTTCGTCGAGCAAGTATTTCAACACCCTAGGCAGTGAACCTAATCGTTGTAGTGTAGTATTAGGGTAAGCCATGGGAATTGATATCGTTCTCTAGGGGAATAGGAATGCTAGTGAAAAGTTACTACGCTAAGGTTGGGGTTGAAGAAGATTATTTTTGTGCTTTTTATATTTTTTTTAGGAAATGGAAAGGTACGAATCTCGGGGTTTGGATTTGGGGGTTTTGGTACTTCTACCGATTACTCTAATTATCTAATCTAACTAGTGGGTAGTCTATGTCTAATTAATGTGTGCTCGTATGATAGTTTAAGAATGTGTTTACTTAGGTTGTATTACTCCTTAATTATCTCCTATTGATGGTTGAATTGTCACGTCCTTATTCTTAATCGCGTTGTGTGTCTAAGGTCGTAGGGTATGCGTTTATCCCTAACTCTTTGAAACTACCTAAGGTTATCGCCTACAAAATCTCTAGGATTTATAAACTCAACTCTAAGGTACTCTTCGGATGGTTTAGCCTACAATGACTCTAGGTATTATAAGCTAAGGTTCACAAAGATTAATCAAGCATTAACTACACAACGAATGATCTATCGCAATACTAGATAATTAACAATTAAGATAAGAGACAACCAATCAATATTCAATAACTAAGTTTCATATTCCCTAAGCAAACACACAAGTAAATTAGCCGGACATGGAGAACATGCAAGCATACACACAAGTAATTGAAGACATAATTGAATTAATGAAGTAAAACACTTATCTTGATGTAAGATAGGGTTTGGAACCCTAAAATACTGTACAAGACCGCCTTGGTTCGGTTTAGGTTTTTACTCCAAAAGACTACACATTGAATAATGAAAAATTTGGATTCTATATATAGGATTACAAATGCGACGGCGTCACCTTTTAGGTTGTGACGCTGTCGGGTCGCCGTCATTAGGGTTTCGTCTTGGCCACGTTAGTCTTGCGACGGCGTCACCTTATGCTTGTGACACCTTCCCCTTCAGTCTCGGCGTCGTTCGGATCAAATCTAGGTCGTCTAAGGTGTGACGACCTACTCTTTTAAAATTGACACGTCCACTTGTATTTAAGCAATTTGGCTATTGAGCCGTCACACGAATAGGCATGACGGTAAGGCGCCTTATAACTCCTGACGCAGTCGCCTTCAGTTTTAGCAGCCTGAGTGTCTCGATTCTTGACTTTGGCCATTTTCTTCATATATTCGGGCCTTTTCGTCCGAATAAGTGTCATTCCAGCAATTTGCCTTCAAGAGACCTAAAAAGTGAAAAGGAACGATATTAAGTAATAACGGATACAAAAGTGATCAAATAAGGGCTTAAAAGACCCCTAAAAAAGGTACATGTTAAAACCTTATTACGCGCGATAGTGTGGGGCGTTAAGAGAGACCGCACGTGAACTGTGCCTTACGCGGGTGGTGAAGGCTTCCATAACGCCCGGTCTAACATCCCCTAATCTTGCACTATCAACCTATTTTTAGATCATGCTCAACCCACACATATAATTTGCTCGTCTTTTGTAAGATTATAACCTATTTACGTTGTGTTTGCATTTTCCTATTTATAGAAATCTTAATAATTTTAAGTTGTGAAAATTATTTCTGCTTATTAAGAAATTTGTTAGAAATTGACTTCAACTCTAAGGGTTGTTTGGTAAATTTTGCAATTTGTGTGACTTGTTCTACAAGTTTGTTTCGAATTTGTAAACTTTCTTTTGACGATCAGATTAGTCTATAAATAGGGATTGATATCATTAGTTTTCTTTGTACCTTTTAAATTTTTGTTTGGTACCTTTTGAAATTAGAATTTGGTACCGTTGAATTTGTCTTTGAAATTTGGTTTTGTATTTGGCTTGTTAATTTGAATAAATCTTCCGCTTTTTTTTGTCAATTTTTCTATTTATTTCGTTTGTTTGATTACCAAAAGTGGTATCAAGAGTTAGGTTGAAGATGAAGAAGAAAAATAAATTCGTGTAAGGTTAGTTTGAATTTAAAGTTCGATTGTTTTTTGGTTTGAAGAAACGATTTTAGGTTGAATATTTGTTTGTCGGTTTGAGTTATGTCAGATTCTTGGGATAGTTTTTGTTTGTTCGTAGACCTTCCTAGTTCTAGGATTTTTGGTTTGTTCGCACAGGTTTGATTACATTAGCTAATTGGAATTGGGCTATTTTGTCACTATTGGGTATTTTGGTTAGATTTTGAAGAAACTTGTATTTGGGTATTTTGGTATTTGTATTTGAATTGAAATTTGGACCATAATTCCTTATATATTCATTGGGTCATTAGAATTATTATCCGTATCATATTTGGGGCGTTTGAATTATAAAAGTCCGTTTGTCAAGTTATTTATTAACTTAAATTTGGTTGATACTTGGATAATAAGTTTGAAGTTGGAGCGTAATTCTTATTACATAAGTGGGTCATTAGAATTTGAATTTGATATTTGGAATTTGAAGATCGATTTGGCGTTTGAAGACTTGGTTGTAATCGGGTCGTTTGGAATTTGTTCGATTGTTGGGAATTCGTTAGTTTGAAATTTTTGGATCTTTGTTGGTCAGGCTTTTGAATTTGGTTGGCTGAATTTGATTATCTTTGTTGAAGATCGTTTGAGCCGATTTGATTTTGTTTGGTTGACCGTTTGAATTTGTCGATTAACGTTTTATTGTTCGTTTTGAAGTTATCGGTGTTTGTTTGGATCGAATTTATGTTGGATTGAATTTATTTTGGATCATATTTTTTTTGGATTACTTTTGGGAATCGATCGTTTGTTTTGAATTTGGCTAGTATCTCTAGCGTTTGGTAATTTGAATTTGAAGACGAAAGATTCGTTTGGTTTGAAGTTTCAAGAAGGTGTTAGTGGAGTTGAAGTCACGGTGGAGATTGTTAAAAAGTGACTTAAACTCTAATTGTTGTTTGGTAAATTTGGCAATTTGTGTGACTTGTTCAACAAGTTTGTTTCGAATTTGGAAACTTTCTTATGACGGTTAGATTAGTCTATAAATAGAAAATGATATCATTTTTCTTAGTACCTTTTGAATTTTTGTTTAGTACCTTTTGAAATTAGAATTTGGTACATTTGAATTTGTCTTTGAAATTTGATTTTATATTTGATTTGGTAATTTGAATAAAGCTTTCGTTTCATTCGTTTGAATTTGTTTGTTTGTTTCGTCTTTGATTAACCAACAAAATTCAATGAGTATAACTCAAAAAAGCAAGTAAACCTTGATCAAAGAGTATAGATTTGGATTCGGTTTGTTGCACCTAAAGTGATGAAGAGATAGAGACAGAATCACACATCAGTGTTTTGTGCATAATTACAAAAATATATGGAAGGATGTTCTCAGTTCGTAGAATCTACTATTAGAGTAAACTGCAAAAAACATCCCTATGGTTTGTGTATTTTCGCAAGAATAATCCCGATCTCAAACCTTTAGCATTAAACATCCTCAAGTCCACAAACCTTTAGTATTAATCATCCCTGAGCACTAATGTCGTTAGTTTTACCCTTTAAGTGTTAAATAATATTTGCCCGTTAGTCCATCCGTTAATATTTTTTGCACCGTTAGTTCTCATTTTACGTTTTCGTCCGTTTTTACTCGTTTTCGTCCGTTTTTATATGTTTCGTCCGTTTTTATATGTTTCGTCCGCTTTTTATCCGTTTTGTCCGTTTTTTTATATGTATTCGTCCGTTTTTTTACGTTTTGTACGTTCTCGTCCGTTTTACTACGTTTTCGTCCACTTTTTTACGTTTTGTCCGTTTTTACTCGTTTTCGTCCGTTTTTATATGTTCCGTCCTCTTTTTATCCGTTTTCGTCCGTTTTTTATATATATTCGTCCTTTTTTTTACGTTTTAGTCCGTTTTTTTTACGTTTTCGTCCAATTTTTTTTACGTTTTTTTCCGTTTTAACTCGTTTTCGTCCGTTTTTATAGGTTTCTTCCGCTTTTTATCCCTTTTTTCCGTTTTCGTCCGTTTTTTAGCGTTTTTGTCCGTTTTTATACGATTTCGTTCGTAATTTTTTAATGTTTTTGTCTGTTTTTTACATTCTCGTCCGTTTTTTTTAAGTTTTCGTCCTTTTTTACGTTTTCGTCCATTTTTTACGTTTTACGTTCTCGTCCGTTTTTTTACGTTTTTGTCTGTTTTTGTCTGTTTTTTTGCGTTTTTGTCCGTTTTTACCTGTTTTCGTCCGTTTTTTTTATGTTTTCATCTGTTTTTTTACGTTTTCGTCCGTTATTTTACGTTTTTGTCCGTTTTTTACGTTCTCGTTCGTTTTTCTACGTTTTCTTCCGTATTTTTATGTTTATGTCCGTTTTTACTCGTTTTCTTCCGTTTTTATATGTTTCGTCCGCTTTCTATCCGATTTTTATGTTTTTGTCCATTTTTTACGTTACTCGTTTTTTACGTTTTTGTACGTTTTTACTCGTTTTCTTCCATTTTTAAAACGTAAAATAACAAACAAAAACATTTTAAAACGAAGAAAAACGAACAAAAATGGACAAAAACATAGAAACGTAAAAAAAACGGACGAAAAAATAAAAAACGGACAAAATGTAAATAAACGGACGAATACATATAAAAAAACGGATAAAAAGCAGACGAAACATATAAAAACGGACGAAAACGTAAAAAAACGGACGAAAACTTAAAAAAAACGGACGAGAACGTAAAAAACGGACAAAAACATAAAAAACGGACGAAAACATAAAAAACGGATATAAAGCGGACGAAACATATAAAAACGGATGAAAACGAGTTAAAACGGACAAAAACGTAAAAATAATGGACGAAAACGTAAAAAAATGGACGAGACGTATAAAACGTAAAAAAAACGGACGAATACATATAAAAAAACAGACGAAAACGGATAAAAAGCGGACGAAACATATAAAAACGGACGAAAACGAGTAAAAACGAATAAAACGTAAAAAAACGGATGAAAACGTAAAAAACGGACGAATACATATAAAAAGCGGACGAAACATATAAAAAACGGATGAAAACGAGTTAAAACGAACAAAAACGTAAAAAACGGACGAAAAAGTAAAATGAAGACTAACGGTGCAAAAAATATTAACGGAGGGACTAACGGGAAAATATTATTTAACACTTAACGGGTAAAACTAACAACGTTAGTGTTCAGGGATGATTAATGGCAAAGGTTTGTGGACTTGAGGATGTTTAATGCTAAATATTTGACATAGGGATGATTCTTGCGAAAATACACAAACCACGAGGATGATTTTTGCAGTTTACTCCTACTATGAACATCACAAATGTTGAGGAAATAATGAACCATGCTGATAGGGTCTCTACCGGCTAGGCAAGTCAATTAGTTTAAGTTATTGTTCAAATCATTATTTCGCGGAATCGCGGTTATGGAGATAAGTGCAACTTTATTGTTCAAACCATTATTTCGCGGAATCGCGGTTATGGAGATAAGTGCAACTTTCGTCCAAACGTCTTGAGAAGGAACTTCAATTCATTGATGTTAAACTAGTCTCCCACAATTGGATTCTATAGCTAATATAGAAACGCGTCTCTCAAGTCCCTAATACTCGACTATTGGACACAATAAATGTACTAGGCTATTAACAGTTAAGTTACCAATCAGTAAACCCTGGTGAGTGGTCAATGTCGAGGTTTTACACTATTCTTGGGTCTAAAACCATGGACAAATATGAATGACCAATCTAATCAAAAAACATTGAATCAAATGTACATACTTTGGTTTTATCCACACCATGTATGTTCAAGTACTTGTGAACATTTAATCAAATAGACAGTGTGGCATGTGCATGCAGTGGACATCTAAACAATCGTCATATAACATCAACAATAATTCAATTTAAAATAGCATTTTTTTTGCTTTCACCCTTTTTTCTTTATGTGTTACCATATTAGAATTAGTTTTTATATTATTGTTATTTTTTCCTAAGTATCGATCGTCGAGTATCTGTTTTTGGTAATCTTATCCATCCATGATTTTTGAAATTTTGGTTATGTATTCAACTGAATGGATTACATGAAAAACTTAGCGCCTTCGTGTAAAATTGAAAGGATTAAACAAAATACTTAGCGCCTTCGATCTTTTATCTGCTTTCATTTGAGAAAGTGATTCATGCAAAGCGTTCACTCCACATCAAGCGTGTAATGGTGTTTGTTTTTCAAAAATTGTTTCTTAACAACATCTTAATCTGATTCATTCAGATGCGGTCAGACATTTGAGTCACTAAAACTGTTTGTTTTTTTTTCATGTCATTCAGAGGCGGTAAGAGACAATCTATGCTAAGTGAGTTTTTTTTTTTTTTTTTTTTTTAACCATTAAGGCATAAACATCTTATTGAATTAGATGTGGAGGGGTATCTTAACACCTCTTAATTTTTTTTTCCTATTATTATTATTATTATTATTATTATTATTATTATTATTTTCTTGTTCTTGTTTCATCTTTGTTTTCGTATTAAAAGTATAATATATAATTCATATTTTTTTTTCAAATTGAAGAGTTCGATTTCAAACTCACATATCTGAACTCTAACGCGAGCCATATAGTTAATCGTTTTTAAAACATCAACTTAAACTCCGACACGTTTATTTTTGTCAATAAACATGAAATTGCATGTTTTGTTTAAAATACTTTTAGCTTTAAATTGATTGATATATTATAGAATTTGTTTTCTGATATTTAATAAATTTTAAATATTATGCGACTGCAATGGTTTATATTTATATTATAAAACCTGGTAGTTTTATACATTAAGACATTTAAAAAAAACAATTTTATTTGAGTCAGATTCAGATTTCTCAACCACGTATTCAGATTAAGATGTGAATCAGATTCAGATTTTTCTACCGCATATTCGAATTCAGATGTGCGAATCAGATTCAGAGCCTCTTAATAAACAACAAGCACCTAAAGAATTGACATTTTGCTTCCAAATAAGTTCTATGTTGTGGAAATGCCAAAAATCCCTCTTAGTTATACAATATGAACATTTGACGTTGATTTTTCACAAAAACGTACTTACTAGGACAAAAATTCATGCTATGCTAGTTCAATGTTTTGCTATCATTTTTCGAAGTATGATTGGTTTTCTTTTGCAAAGTTATTAAAGCATGTAAGATGTTTGACATTTTCTTAAAAAAAAAAATCATATAATGTTTGAGTTTGCAATCATAGGATTTGTGTCTGAATAATACCTTTTATTATGTGAGAAATTTCTCAACCAAATGGTTATGAGTTCAAGTAATTCTTAAAACATGCAAGATAGTTTGTGATACATATATTGTGAGATTGTTAGTTAAGGTTTAAAAAAATGGTTTGATTTTTGCATCTCACATTAAGGTATAAAGGTGAGCGAGAAAACCGAAAAGACCGAATAAACCGAAAACCGAAACCGAACCGAACCGAAAATAACCGAACCAAACTAATAACCGAACCGAATTTGCTAAAACCGAACCAAACCGAACTACTAATTCGGTTCTTGGTTCGGATATGGGTTTGGCAGTTTGAACCGAAAACCGAATTCATATAAATATATATATTTTTTATATATTTATATATACATTTAAATACTTTTATGTATATTTATATATAAATAAATACTATTAAAAAGTTATCATAATATAATAAAACACTTTTTATGCTTGAAATATATTTTTTTGCTAAATATATATGTAATTATTAAATTTTTTTTAAAAATAGTGAAATTCGGGTTATTCGGGTCAACCCAAGAACCGAACCGAATTAGAATTCAACCGAACCGAACCGAAAACCGAATTTGAATTTGGTTTGGTTCGGTTCTTGGGTTGACCTAAAAAAAAATTTTAACCGAATTAACCGAACCGAACTAACCGAACAACCCGATAACCGAACCGATCAACACCCCTATTAAGGTATGCTCACTTGAGAGTCTTTAAGTTATTGCCATATTGGGCTACATGAATTTACTCCTTAACCTTAGTAGTATTTAGTTATTTACACGTACGATTACTGTAGTAGTCCACGGTATGACTTTTCTAAACTTATCAATCAAACGAGGATTTTTTATCCGCACTTTGTTGCGGGGACCTGGACAAAGATTGTTTGAAATTGGTAGCTAACTATAGTGACTATATATGTAATGTTTGGTTACACAATGAGTTCTTAAACTTAACCTAAGGACTGGTAAACCGTAAACACATGTAATGACAAAGACAATTCTTATAAATTTTGTTGAACTTTTTGCAACGTAAATAAACCAAAGGGACGTTTATGTAACTTTTCATTGCAAAACAGTCTCCGAACTTAACTGAGGGATTGTTATTGAGATGAAAGTTAACGACATGGATTTTTTTTTATAACTGAAACAGTCCTCAACTTAACTGAAGAACTATTTCTGTAATGAAAATTAATGACAAATACTTTTTTAGCAATTTTTTCTGAGATTGTTTTTGCGACGCAAGTAAACCGAAAGGACTATTTTTACGTTTTCTTCTCATTTTTACTGTTGAACACTAATTTCTACCGGGAAATTGTGCATATTTAAAAGAGTAAATTACACCGTTCGTCCTTGTGGTTTGCGTTGACCGCATGGTTTCGTCCTTTGACCAAAAAAGTTGCACTGTTCGTCCTTAAGTGTGAAACGTTATGCGCCGTTCGTCCCTTGACCAAACGACGTTAAGTTTGACCGTTAAAAACCCATCATGTGACTTGCACATGAGGGTAAATTCGTCATTTCAGCACCATAAGGACGAACGGTGCAAGGACGAACGGTGTAGTTTACTCTAGTTATTAGCATCAATCAATTGACTTAGGTCTCAAATACTAACTAGAATAAGGTACGGTATATGTACTAGATCTGTTAGCCATTGTTCAAACAAAAATGGATATAGCCATTGTTTAGACAAAAGGTTTGTTGGTTTCTTCCCCTCTCTATTTTATCCAATCATATCCAAACCATTTTCTGAATGCTAATTGACATCTTTTATAGGTTCATTTTGCTTCGTGGTTGCTCTGGTTTCTACACTTACGCCATCTATGAACACTTGGGTTCACAAGAATCGCAAGCGTTCAGTCAAAACCTCCAAAACCTCCAAATTCCGACCACCTCAATCAAACACCCAACAATCCAAAACCTCCAAATGTCTTGCCGAGACCATATGGGTCTCGGCCTAGCCTTATCCCTCGCCTACGCAACACCAACGACCCAACACGAGGGTCTTTCCCTTTCGACAACAACAATAACCAAACCATTTTCAACATCAAGACTATCAATCAAACCTCCGACACCATGAGTTCATCCGAAACCAAAACAAACACGAATAATAACGACAATAAGAGGGAGTGGTTTTGGGGCGCGTGATGTAGTAGATCAAAAAGAGGGAGTGGTGGGGATTCTTTTGGAGTAGGCGGTGAGAGGTGGGTGCCGGCGGTGGTGTGTTTTTAAACTTGTTTTCACTAAGACCCAATTCACAAATCCTTTTTATCACAACCAATTCACACAAATAAGTGTGAATTGTTATTTTTAACAAAACCTTTTACACCAACTCGTTTAACAAACTTACCAAACAGAAAAGACGAAAGGAAATGATGATGGTGGCGAGTCGCTACAAACACACGGACAATAACTCTTCAAACGACTCCAAAACATTTGGGTCTTCAAAAATTCGAGATGAAATGATGGTGGGTGATGGTGGTTACGTGGTAGCGACGAGGCGTGAGGTGGCTGCGATTGTGGAAGGGTGGGGGCGGTGATGAGGTGAGAGAGAAAGAGATGAATTAGGTTTAGGGTTAGGGTATAAATGAGAGAAATGGTGAGGATAGACAAGAAACTTGAAATGATGGTGGTAATGGTTAAGAGAAGAAGATAGTGAGAGTATTTTAGTTTTACTGAGTTTAACAGTCAAACGTCGTTTGGTCAAAGGACGAACGGCGCATAACGTTTCACACTTAAGGACGAACGGTGCAACTTTTTTGATCAAAGGACGAAACCCTGCGGTCAACGCAAACCACAAGGACGAACGGTGTAATTTACTCTATTTAAAATAAAATAGAATATGACCATACAAGATGATACATACGACTAGCTAAAGAATTAGAAAGAATACTAAAGTGACTTTAAAGTACAGAATAGACTAGAGTACAAGGCAATTTAGGGTGGACCATCTACCTTTGATTCTGCAATCTCGTGATGTTACTATTCCCACTTCTAGTTATTGTGCATACCATCGAATCAAATTTAAACACAATCCAATAGTTTTATTTCTTGAGTACATGCGAATGTCATCCAAGTGTTCATTTTAATTTGTTACATTAAGACAGTTTATATAATGAAAATATTTTATACTGTGATATAGTTTATATCTTTTGGACTAGCCGATATACGCTTTGTAGAAATGTAAAGGGATGCGAATAGGTTGTTTTCGAGTTCTTTTAAGTTTTAGTAAGTTGAAAGTCAAGTTTATTTGCAAATGTGTGTAAACAGTTAAGCAATATATATATATATATATATATATATATATACTAGACGAGTACCCGCGCCTAGCGGCAGCGATGTCTAGTTTTCTGCAAAGTTCCGACGACCCATAAGTTTCTTTCAACAAATTGTATTTGTAGCATTAGAGAATCGTTTTTCGAATAACTACATTCGATCATGCTGGTTGCATAGCGGCATAAATATATAGTTTTTAAAAAAATTATGTGGAGTTGATCTAAGTGTGTGAGTATATTTTCTAATATGATTGTTTTAAGTTATTAAGATTTTTAGTAATAATAGATTCAAGCATTACAAAAAGCAATGGTATTATGCAGTTGGCAATATTATATTGTAGTTTATAGGTATAGCCAACATGTGTGACCGCTTTTTCTTGTTTTGTCAGTAATTTAGGTAGTGATAACTATTTTTTACATGTGTAGCGTTTATCATTTGGTGTGTGGCTTTTAAAATTGTAACTTTGCAAATTGGATATCACCATATAAGATTATTTTGTACTATCAATTTGTATAGATATTTATGCATTGTTCAAAGCTATTTGTTTGAGGTACAAATAATTATCGCTAAAGTTAACAATACTATTTATTTTTTGTGATTTTAATAAACTTACATAACATTATTGTGGACAAAGGGCTATACAATATATATTAACTTTTAAGCGACTATTCATATATGCTAGTCCCTTAAATGGTGCAAGAGCAACATTTTTTAAAATAAATTACATGTGTCAAAGCAAAATAAACCAAAACTACAATTACTTGGTCTCTCATTTAAAAAATTGTCACGGGTTCCACAACTACTTCATCATTTCTCATATAATTTTGTCAAATTTGAAACCCGATTTCACCCGTGTGGTTCAACTGGTTGAACCGTTCCCATAAAAACAGTCGATTTAAACCGAATCAAACCGATGGGTTGGGTCAAAAAAATGTCAAATTAAACCGGTCACCACGGGTTTGAAGCGTCCCGGTCAACCCTTATCGGTTTCAACGGGTCAACCCAGTATCGGTTTCAATTGATTGTTTTTAATTTGGTAGATGTGCTTTTAATTGGGTGTACAATGTGAATAAATTATTGTACTTTTAGGTAATGGGGTGTTTTAATAAGAGTATTAAATATATTATTTATTTCTCTCTCCATTGGAATGTTTTCAACATTCAACTTTCAACATTTTTCACTTTTTCCACTTTGACCATTTTTCCATTTTATATAGTATAGATATATATATATATATATATATATGATAAAGATCAAATAAAAAGACAAATATCCGTAAAAAGATAAAAAGATTTTTTTTTCAAAAAAATTTCACGAAAAATTCCCAAAAAATTCCACAAGATCGGGTATAATGGTGCATGAAAAAGTTGTGAAAAACTTTTTTCAAAAAGTGGATATTTTTTCCGAAAAAT
The DNA here is from genome assembly GCA_910596185.1 of Chrysanthemum makinoi. Taxonomy (NCBI): domain Eukaryota; kingdom Viridiplantae; phylum Streptophyta; class Magnoliopsida; order Asterales; family Asteraceae; genus Chrysanthemum; species Chrysanthemum makinoi. The sequence goes on along the minus strand of OU343222.1, from coordinate 165,875,010 downwards.
AATTATGAAAAAATACGTTTGCGCATTAAATCGTTTTTTGTAAAATCAAAAATTGGTTTTGCACCCAACTTCTTTTGACTTTTTTCATCAAAATAACATTGCGCATCAAACTAAAACAAGTTGAAAATTTTGTGCATCAAAATTTTTTTGCGCATCAAAATTCGTTTTTTGTGCATTAAAAAAAACGTATCAAAACTCAAAATTATAAAAAAAAAGTTTTATGCACCAACATACCCGATTTTGTGGAATTTTTTTTGAATTTTTGGAGAATTTTTAAAAAAAATAAAATATTTTTATTCTTTTTACGGATATTTGTCTTTTTATTTTAACTTTATCCTATATATATATATATATATATATATATATATATATATATATATATATATATATATATATTTATATATATATATATCATGTGTAAGTAGATATTGAAATGAAAGAGTTGGGGAAGAAAGAACAAACACAACGATTCATATTGGTAGAACAAACACAACGATTTATACTGATTCAAGATGATGAGTTTAGATCATTCGTACGTCCAGTTTCGAATCTGCAACACATATACTATTCACTAGAACCAAATCCTTATGGTGGATAAACCGTACATCTTAACTCCACCAGTCGCGGAGCCACCTAAGGCCCAAGGTGGCCAGCTCCCCTCCCTCCCCTCCCCGAACATAAATAAATGAAACGTTAAAGTTCTAAAATTTTGAGGTTTTTTAAGAATATGCCCTTTGAAAGTATTTGTCTTCTATGATTTGATCTTTAAAATCAAATTTAAAAAGTATACGAGTCAGATGCTACGAAGGTTTTTGAAGCGTTGCAAGTTGTGAAATGTAAGATTGTTGAATTCTAGAAGATGAAAAAGTATATTTTATTAATATAGAAAAGAAAAAGTACAATACTTTTGCTTTAGAGTCATGTGGGGTGAGTAGTAAATCAAATAGATACCCATGCTTAATTCGAAATCCCTAGCCAATGATGAATCCCTGGGAAGAGAGGAATATTGAATTCTTCCTCCTTTCAAACCAGTTTGAACTCGTCCTATCAACGAACACCTTCCTACTGCAAGGCTTTGCTCTGCCCTTCCACACGAATCCACTCTAGGTCAGAGGAGCAGCTAATCCAACTTCTTGAGTTATTGAAGAATGAACATTTGCTTGAATTCCTTGCCTCACCCTGAGATAAGAGGGAAGTTCGATTTGACTCGAATCTTGGACATGATTTGTAATCCTACACCGGTTAATGATGCAATGGGAGAAGTTTTTCTTTTGTCATTTTTCATCAATGTTAGCCCAGTCTAGGTTCTTCCATGCCCAATTCCAATGGACAAAGTTTAGCCCCTAGCTCTATAATCCACCAACCCAGACCTTGAAAGCCCTCCTGGGGCCTAGCCCTCTTTCTTCGAGTCTTAAGGCTTTCATCATTGACGAACACATGTGCTAATCAGACAAAGAAAGAGTTACACATTTTAAAGTAAACCTGAAATATTATCGGTGGTATTTCTTTTGTGTTTTATCCATTTTCTTCTCATCTCAGTTTATTGCATTTACTTTGACTTGTTTTATGTCTAAACATAAAAATATGATTTTGTGTTATATAATTTTAGAATGTTACAAGTTCATTTTCTTTAACGAATGTTATAGACTTTACACACATGTTTCTCCACACTAGGAGTAAGACTTGACACTTAGTTACAAACTGAGAAGGCATTTTAAAGTATTGTGTTACGAGTATAAGAATACAACAAGAATAGAAGAAGAAGACTCTAGACAACACAAAATAGTGGATTAGGTTCTTATGAATTCTTCTCTTGTAGAGAAGTTTGCTTCCAGTAATGATATAAAGATGTTTAGACACAAGAAGTTATTAAAGACTTAGAGATAGATAAGAGAGAAATAATAGGGGAGAAATGTTTGGAAAGAGGCGAGGTTCAAGAATGGCAACAGGGTGGTATTTATAGGTGTTAGAATTCGATCCCTAACAACCTGGTTACTAGAAAACGGATTACCCGATCTCGAAGACGTGGTCGACAGAAAAGAAAATATAATGCACAAGTAAGTAACCCTAATCGAACCTTGATTAGTATTGAAAGAATTAACGTACAAAACCCCTCCCCCCTCACCTCCTTTTATAGAGATGAGGGCGGAAGAAAACCGACTTGTACAAGGACAAGAATTCGGTTGAGATAACAAGCTGAAAAGAAACGGGTTGGGCTTGGGACACAAACCGACCCAACGACCTTTTATGCTTTCCTAATCCTATTCGACTAATAACATAGTAAACTTAACATTAAACTGCCCTAGACTCTCGTTAATATGAAGACTAATACATAACAATTTCCACCTTAGTCTTTATATTAGCCAACACCAACACTCAACAACTCCAAGCAGTGTTGTAACTTGAGTCCAGGTACCACCTTCGTCAAGGCATCTGCAGCATTGTGTTCAGTACCCACCTTCAGAACTAAAACTGTCTTTGCTTCCAAGACCTCTCTGATAAAGTGATAACGCACATTGATGTGCTTAGTCCTTTCATGAAAAACATGATTCCGCAATAAGTGAATCGCGCCCTGTAACACCCCCGAAAATCTTAGTGACAGCGGAAGACTAATTCGGGTGTTACTTGAATGGAGGTCATAGTCAATAATTATAGAAAACGACTCGAAAGAGACGTTTTATTAAAATAGTTATCATTCATCGAAAACTCATAGTTTCTTACAAAACATTGTAAATAGATCAAGTGTTTTTCCCAAAAGAAAGATCATGAGTTTGAAAGAAATGACAAATTTTATGTTTTACACCACCAGATAAGGCTTGCCATGCCCCATTCCGCGCGTTGGTCATAATCTTCACTGATTACCTGAGATAACATGCTTAAAAAGGCCAACAAAAATGTTGAGTGAAATCCATAGGTTAAAAATAGTTGAACACAAGTATAAGATCATGATCATTGTAAACTAACAATATCATAAGAAAAATCACAGATTATTATGCGCAAAGCTCATGAAACCAAAACTCAACTGCATACACCGAATTACCAGTGTACGTAAGTATGCCCCAAAGGAGATAATAGCCAATTACCTAAAGAAATTCAATATGGTGCGCCCCGGTTATTTCTCAATAACCGAAACGGGGTCGTTAATCCCCATAGTACTATTCATGATATCTACATTCACTCGCGGTGACTAATGGTTCATGATCAGGGGACTTGTGGCTAAATACTTAGGCAGTACCAATAATCAAGAAGATAGAGCATTTATGAAAAACCTTGTGTTCTAGTTTAGAGCATGTATCTCCCTCGCGGGGTTTGAAAATAAAATTAAAAGCGAGGCTATGAACTCACCTTGATGAAAATGAACACGCACAAATAGATCAAGCACAATGTAGCGGAGGTTCCAAACCGAAACCGAAAAATGATGAGATGGCGAGTCTCAGTAAATGAGCATTTTGGTTCGCGACCAAAATAATAGAGCATTGAATATTCTTATTCAATAGATCATTGGATTGTCCAATCCAATAGTGTGCGTGCGTGCTTAACGTTTTAAGTTAACTTACGTGCTACATTGCCTTAATTAATGATCCTCACTTACGCATAAGTGAAATGTATTCCCCCGTTGTGATCTTAATAAATTTGTTGAGTATTTTAACTTGTTTTAGATTCCTCGTGTGTTTTATCGGATTAAGTATATGTATATATATATATATATATATATATATATATATATATATATATATATATATATATATATATATATATATATTCATATATGAACTATGTTCATCAATATCCGACAATAATACGTTCATTTGATCAAAATACTCGTTTTTATGAAGTTACGATGGGATTATAAGTTTTTCTAAACTTTTCCTGAATTTACACTTTTTACCCTCAAGTTATAAAAAGTACGAGTTTAGTTCCTTTACTTTGAGAAAATGACAATTTTTACCCGAAACACATTTTATATCAAAACTTTCAAAATTGACACTTTTAATCCTTCGGTAAAACTGATTTTACATAAACAGCCCTCCTAGTTTACTTTATACGCTTTAAAACCTTTACTTTTTCCTATTTTACACTTTTAGCCCAAAACTTAAATTATAACTAGTTTAGTCTTATTACATATTCGGTCCTTGTGGTTTTTCTTGTGTTTATGCAACGTACATATACCTCTTTTTCTTTCAAAATAGCGTACTTCGAGTCCCTAGACTTTCATGTACGCTTATTATACGTATAAAATGACCCTTATACTCTTTAAAAGTTACGGTTTTAACCCAAGTACAACAAAATTTGCAAATCAAGTCCGAAATATAGTTTTTATTCACGAAAACTTAGCAAAACGTTCGTAACTTATTTCTAGCTTATACTTAGTGCTTAACAACTCATTGTTAACTCATTGGGCCGGGTTGGACTCTCGTTGGACTTAACTTGGGCTTAACGGGCTCGGTGTTTGGGCTTTAGGCCCATTAGTGTTACGTGTGAGTTTTACAAACTTACGAGAGGTCTAGAGGTCTTCACAAGGTTTTACCAATGTTTTCAATTGATTCTAAGTCGTGAGTGATCTAGTGAAAACTTAAAATATAATTGAGTGTGCTGATTTGGTGGTTATGCATGAAACAAAGCTAGATCTTATGGTGCATTTGATGTGTTTACATGTGATATTCCATATCCTATCGTGACATAATTTAAGAAATGGACGAGAGTTTTAGAAAAGACTTACAACACTCATGTAGAGTGGCAACGATGTGAGGATGAGCTTAGACACCACAAAGAACCCTCGTTCTCCTTAAAACTCGTTCGACTAACCCAATATGACTTAACCAATTCCTTAACGTATTATTTCCCTTGTTGTTTCTTTCGAATTTAAGCTTCCACGGTGGATGGTTTCCTTGTTAGTCAGTGAGTGTGAGTTGTTGAGAGTTGCATGAAATTGTGAGTTGTTTGTGAGAGTTTACTAAGGGTTTGAGGTTGTTTATAAAGGGGAAGACAAGTAAGGTGTTCTTATTATTTTAAGCATGATCTTCCAAGTTTCCAAGGAAAAGTAGAAGTGATTTTTGTTTGGTCTTGGCATGCTAGTATGGCAGCCGATATTATGGACATGCAATGGTTGTGTCAAGTCATAAGAAACATAAGAACCATTGGTTTACAAAGTCAAAGGAGTGGTCAAGGGATTAGGGGGATTATTATATTACATTAGGTTGGCTAAGTGAGGGGATTTGTCTCCTTCTTTTCCACTATCACACGCAAGCCTAAGGATCCAAGAGTGAGTTACCTAGTTTTCAGTTTGGTTTTTCTAGTTAGGGTTGTTTTCTTTCTTTGCTCGACCGGTTAGGAACTAACAAGAGTAATACACCTTAAATCTCACAAATCTAAAACAAAACTTGGGTGTTGGGCTTGATATTTAGGTCCGAAATAATCACTTAAGGGTGTGTGGGCTTTGAGGTGGACGAGGCCCAAGGAAACATTAAAATGATTGGGCTCTTGATGGTTCGTGTACACTTGCTAGGCCCGAAGTAGTTATTAGGGTGTTGGGCTCAAGTTATTTGACGAGGCCCAAAGTGATGTGGGCTTAATCCGGTTATGAGGCCCATTTACGTGTCGGGTTGAGTCACGAGGTGGTATAAAGTCCAATGAGTTCCGAGGCCCAATATGAATTTTAATATATTTTTATTATAATTTAATTCGTATTTTATAAATTTTTACGTATTTGCTACGTATTTTAAGATTATCAGGATCGTGGGAAATTTTATTCTGATCACAACGGTATATTTTATGAACGCTCAAGCTGTGTTGATCATGCATATGCCAAATGATATGCAAATGTGATGTTTAGAAAATTTCATGATAAAATAGATCATGCTTAATTTCTGATTAAAGCTTTAAATACATTGAAATTTTCCGGGAGCTTACAGCACCTACTCCTTAAGAGAACCGTGTCCCGCGGTTAAACTCGCAGAGGTTGTCATGGGTGATCTAGATGAACAGGTGGGGATACTTGGAACGCATTACATCCTCGCGCTCCCAGGTGAACTCTGCACCTCGTTTCTTGTGATTCCATCGAACCTTAACGATTGGAATGCGGCTTTGCTTAAGCCTCTTAACTTCCCTGTCCATGATCTCGACGGGTTCTTCAACAAAGCTAAGTTTGTCATTGAGCTGGATGTCCTTGAGTGGTACGACTAGAGTTTCATCCGATAGACACTTCTTAAGATTCGAGACATGGAACGTGTCATGTACTCGGCTAAGCTCTTCGGGAAGATCGAGTTTATATGCCACTGGACCAATTCTTTTCAGAATTTTGAAAGGTCCGACGTATCAAGGTTTGAGCTTTCCTCTTTTTCCAAATCTGACCATCCCTTTCCAAGGTGATACTTTGAGCATTACGCAGTCTCCGGCCTGGAATTCCATTGGTTTTCTTCGAACATCTGCGTAGCTCTTTTGTCTATCTCGAGCTGCTTGCAGTCGTTGCCTAATTTGCATTATCTTTTCGGTTGTCTCTTGGACAATTTCGGGGCCTGTGAGTTGTACTTCTCCAACTTCAGCCCAGCAAACTGGCGATCGGCATTTTCTTCCATTGAGTGCTTCAAAAGGAGCAGCTTAAATGCTGGCGTGATAACTGTTATTGTAAGAGAATTCAACCAGAGGTAAGTGCTTATCCCATCCTTTTCCGAAATCAATCACACATGCTCTTAGCATGTCTTCCAGAGTTTGGATCGTTCTTTCACTTTGTCCATCTGTTTGAGGATGGTACGCGGTACTCATATCCAAGTTGGTACCCATGGCTTTTTGAAGTGTTTGCCAAAATCTCGAGGTGAATCGGCTATCACGATTAGATATGATAGAGATTGGTACACCGTGACGAGAAACAATCTCTTTGATGTACAGTCTAGCGAGTGTAATCATCTCGTCGTCCTCCTTGATTGGCAAGAAATGAGTGGACTTCGTAAGACGGTTTACGATAACCCAAATTGTGTCAAAACCATTAGAAGTTCTCGGCAACTTTGTGATGAAATCCATTGTGATTCTTTCCCATTTCCATACGGGAAGTTCTGGTTGGGTTAACATACCTGATGGCTTTTGATGTTCACCTTTGACTTTCAAACAGGTCAAGCATTTACTGGCGTACTCGGCGATATCAGCCTTCATGTTAGGCCACCAGTACAAAAGCTTTAGATCTTGATACATTTTGTTGGGACCAGGATGTATGGAATACTTTGATTTATGTGATTCATGCATGATGAGTTCTCGGATACCTCCGTAGAGTGGAATCCAACTTCGATTTTTGAAACATAACGTTCCGTCCAATCTCTTCACGAATCCATTCTCATTCTCCGGCATGCCATAAATCTTCTCGTTCGGCCTATTTTCTTCTTTAAGTGCTTCGATCTGAGCTTCAAGAATTTTTTATGGTAAGGGTGAATTGATTACCATTCCCAATGATCTCACTCTAAGTGGCTTAGGGCGATCTTTTCTGCTCAAGGCATCGGCAACAACGTTCGCCTTTCCAGGATGGTAACAAATCTCGCAATCATAATCACTAAGCAATTTTATCCAGCATCATTGACGTATATTCAGTTCTTTTTTATCTAAGATGTGTTGAAGACTTTTGTGATCAGTGTACACTATACACTTAGTTCCGTACAAATAATGTCTCCATAACTTGAGTGCAAATACCACATCGCCAAGTTCTAGATCGTGAGTAGTATAATTCTTCTCATGAGTTTTGAGTTGACGGGATTCGTAAGCAATCACTTTGTTCCTTTGAATGAGAACGGCGCCTAAACCCATGTGTGAAGCATCGCAATTTACTACAAAATCTTCGGCTCCTTCCGGTAGTGCCAAGATGGGTGCTTCGCAAAGCTTGAGCTTCAGGAGTTGAAAAGTTGATTCTTGATCGTCTCCCCATTCAAATTTCTTCGTTTTCTGGGTTAACTCGGTCAATGGTTTGGCTATCTTCGAGAAACCTTCGATGAATCTTCGATAATAACCAGCAAGTCCTCAGAATTGACAAATCTCAGTGGGGTTGGTGGGTAATAGCCAATTCTTTACTGATTCGATCTTTGCGGGATCCATGTGGATTCCTTCACTGTCGATCACATGACCAAGAAATTGGACTGTCTCAATCCAAAAATCACATTTGGAAAACTTTGCGTACAATTCTTCATCCTGGAGTAACTTCAGGACAGTTCTCAGATGTTCCGCATGTTCTTCTTTATCACAAGAGTAGATAAGAATATCGTCGATGAACACAATGACGAATTTATCCAGATATGGTTTACAGACTCTATTCATGAGGTCCATAAATACAGCAGGTGCATTAGTTAAACCGAATGGCATTACTTGGAATTCATAATGGCCATATCGAGTTCTAAATGTGGTCATGGGTATATCTTCCCCTTTTACCCGTAACTGATGATATCCAGATCTTAAATCAATCTTCGAGTATACACTCGAGCCTTGTAACTGATCAAACAGATCATCAATTTTTGGTAAGGGATAGCGGTTCTTGATCGTGAGCTTGTTCAATTCTCTATAATCGATACACATCCTAAATGATCCATCTTTCTTCTTAACAAATAAAACTGGTGCTCCCAGGGTTAGGAACTTGGTCTAATGAACCCCTTTTCAGATAGCTCTTCTAGTTGTTTGGACAATTCTTGCATTTCTGAGGGCGCTAAATGGTATGGTGCTCGTGCTACGGGAGTAGCTCCAGGAATAAGATCGATTTGAAATTCGACTTGTCGAGCAGGTGGGAGTCCAGGAAAATCTTCTGGAAACACCTCAGGAAATTCTTTGACTACAGGTACATCCTCTAGTCGTTTCTCTTCCGACTTCTTTTCCGTTACTTGAGCTAAGAAGGCATAACATCCTTTCTCCATGTACTTTATCGACTTTGCACATGATATGATACTTAAGTACTTTCTACTTTGATCTCCTTGGATGACTAAAGTTTCACCGTTGATCAGGATATGAACGGTTTTCTCGTCGTAAACAATCCTAGCACGGTGTTTGGACAACCAATCCATGCCAATTACGACATCGAAACTTCCAAGTTTGATTGGCAAAAGATCTATGAGGAACGAGTGGTCTTGTAAAAGAATAGGGCAATTACGGATTATGGTGTTGGTTCCTATTATCTTTCCATCGACAAGCTCTATCTCATAAGTTATATCTAAGGCGACTGGGGATATTTCAAGTAATGGTGCAAAAGTAGTAGATACAAAACTCTTATCGGCTCTAGAGTCAAACAAGATTTTTCTGAGAATGATTGTTAAGAGAATACGTGCCCGTCACAACATCGGGGTTCAAGCGTCACATCTCCATATCCTAGCACGTACGCTCTTGCACGCGCATTGTTGGGTTGAACTGCATTCAACTTTGGGCATTGACTCTTGAAATGACCTTTTTCTCCACATCCATAACAATTCATGTTTGCCACAGTGTTTCCCCATCCAGGGTTTCGGCAATGCTTTCCTTGATGACCTACCTTGCTGCACTTGTCACACTTCACAGTGCAAGGTCCAGAATGGTGCATTAAACATCTGTTACACTGGGGATGTGGTCCTACATACCCTTTTCCAGTAGTGGGTGCAGCATAAGCCCTTGCGGCTTCTTGCCTTCGGTTTTGCCGATTATGATGATGGTTTCTATTGCGGTGATACTGGTTGTTGTTCTGATTGTTGTTGGACTGATGGTGGTTGGAATTTGAGTTTTTCCGATCATCTAGCTTTCTTTTGTTGTCACTTGAGCCTTGTGCATTTGCAAGCTTCAATATCGGTTCCATAAGGCGGTGGGATACAATGACAACTTCTTCAACAGTCTTTGGATTCGAAGCGATGACATCTCCTTCGATGCTCCAAGGTAAACCTCCGATCAAAGCTTCTAAAAGCTTTTCATTGGTGGGAAACATATGAGGACACAGAGCTCTCAGCTCATGGAATCTCTTGAAGTATGTCTTGAGATCATTACCTTTAGCAGCCAGGTGGTAATACTCATCTTCAAGCTTCTTGATCTCAGTTCTTGGGCAATACTGTTTCATCAACAGTTGTTTCATATCTGACCATGAAATCTTACAAGCTTCTTCCACTCCAATTGGTTGAGCATGGGCTTTCCACCAAGATAACGCATCTTCTAACAAAGTTCTAGTTGCGAACTTGACTTTGCAATCATCGGTGCAGTCACTTAGCAAAAATATAGTTTCGGTTCTCTCAAACCAATGAAGTAAACCAATAGCACCTTTAGTACCTTTGAAGAATGTCGGCTTTCAGTTCATGAACTCTTTGTAACTACACTTGTGAGTTACAGAGGACTCACTTTGATTTGTCGGAGTGTTAGTCGCATTTGAGTTTGCCATTTCAACAATACGTGCAACTTCTACGACACGATTCTCTTCAGCAAGACGAGCAGCTTCGGCCTCACGTGCCGCTTGAGCAACACGCTCAGATTCAGCCTCTCGAGTGATCTCCGCTTCTCGGACGATCTCAGCTTCTCTTGCAATTTCAGCTTGTCTTGCGATCTCAGCTTGTCTTGCTATCTCAGCCTCTCTTGCAATCTCAACTTGTCTTGAAATTTCAGCTTCACGTGCCTCTTGGGAAATTTGTTCAGCTTAGGCTCTAGCAGTGCTCAGCGATTATGCGGTGATAATGTATATAGCGCTAACGCCAAATCAGCGACCAATTTTCGAACAGCTGCGGGTGTGATGGTAGATGAGGTAGCTTTCTTCTTGACCATTTTTCTAAAATTACCAAGAAATAAACACCAAGATTAAGAAATCATCGATCGATAATAAAAGTGATTACACATTATAAATATCATAATAGTCAAGATCACCACTTTAAATCAATGATATGATATCGTTATGAATAACAACAAGTGAATCATGATTTTTCTCAACAAATCATAACATATATATAAGGACATAAGGATCGGTTCGGCATACATTACCGATGAATAATATCACAACACAAGAATATAAGAAATACAACCATAGGATACATAGAATACATCATTACATAGTATTGTTCACAACCATAGGTTACAACATCAGAATTCTTGTTCCAAAGTTATAAACCAAAAGGATACAAGCCTTAATGCCTTATATGGCGGCTTTATGATACATACTAAGATAAAGATGACTAGAATCTACGCATCTCCCGATGCGTCATCATGACGAAGGCGAATCTCCTCAACCATGGATGTCAAATCTCGAATCTGCTGCTCACGGGCTCGATCTCTCGCCTCGAGGTCATCAATCCTCTCCTCTAGGATAGCAGTGTGACCATGAGCGGATGCAAGACACTGTCTCGACCTAGAGCAGTGTCTCTCAAGGTACTAGCATCTCGAACAGTAGTCTCCAGCCTCTGGGTCAATCGGTTCATGGCATCTCTTGCCTCCACAATCTGAGTACTCGTCATATCGAACACAATCTCAATGGAGTAGCGACCTATCACGAGGTTTTTGACCTCCTCCTCCAAGCTCTCTATCCTAACCCGTGGAATCTCATCATAATGCACTAGGAGCTCACTCAACTGGTCCTCGTGTCTAACGAGTCTCGTAGCCAACAGAGGAATGGTGTGGTGAACAGGCTCACCGGTAACAAGCAGAACTGGAGCTGGTGCAGTAGTTGATCTCTCTCCAAGCTCGAATGAACTAGGTGCTCCCTCCTCTTCTCTCTAACGATGAAGTAGTGGTATCAAGAATGACCATCGCCTAGCACCGGCCTTCTTCCTTGGTCTGGTCTCAACGTCCACTTGAGTAGGCATGTCAGGATCAGATAGTGATGGTGGATAACACTTAATGCAAAGTGGTAAGTATGGCTCACTGAAAGTGTCCAATGGAGGTGATGCTGTAGGCGATGATGAAACAGGAACAGTGGTGGTCTGATGGTAGAACACGTGAGGTGGCAAGTGGCCGGTGAAGTAGCGTAGATGGAACAAGATGGGTGTAGCGGTGATGACCGAGTAGGGTGATCGACTGATGATGGTATCACATGAGTCATAGTGATGGATGGCACACGCTTCCTAGCGGTGTGTTTGAAGGTATTACCTTTAGGATGCAGTCTATAAGGCACTCCAAACGGCTCAGGCTCATAAGGCTTAAGAACACGGATCCTACGTCGGCGACGACGGATCGGTAGGGAAGTTGATCCAGAAGAGTCTGATGAAACAGAGTTAGTGCTCTCGGATGACTTGGATGATCCATCATCCACAGCGACATCTGAAGCGGGTAGCCATTGCTGCAACTCGTAGGACTGATCTAGGGTCATAGAAGCAAAAGCATTGTGCTCTTGAGAGCAAGCAATCATAGCTGGAACAGTAGGAGTTTGGGCAACTTTACCTTCCTCAAAAGGTTCAGTCTCGTCCGGAAACAGAGTGGTAATTATGGCTGACGGGGATGAGCTGGCATATTGATGTCGTAGAGGATATAGTGTCTTCCATCTGTATCCGCGAGACAGAACAACCGGGTGGAATGCAGACATGGTACTGTAACAACCCATAAATTAATGTAAGTAAAATGCCAATATAATATATATTAACAAGATGTTAGTTGGCTACAAATATTTTCCAAGCAAATCTCTATGCCTAACTAAAATGAATGCAATTTACTTATGGTCTAGTGATGCATCAATCCTAATGCATAGAGCGGTCACGGAAGGGCGTAAGACAGTGGTGTAAAATAGTCCCGTTTTTAAAAGTGCGGTTATAGTCCAAAATGTTTTTGAAAAACTCTTTGGTTCTCTATAACCTTGGCTCTGATGCCAATCTATAACACCCCCGAAAATCTTAATGACAGCGGAAGACTAATTCAGGTGTTACTTGAATGGAGATCATAGTAAATAATTATAGAAAATGACTCGAAAGAGACGTTTTATTAAAATAGTTATCATTCATCAAAAACTTATAGTTTGTTACAAAACGTTGTAAATAGATCAAGTGTTTTTCCCAAAAGAAAAATCATGAGTTTGAAAGAAATGACAACTTTTATGTTTTACACCACCAGATAAGCCTTGCCATGCCTCATTCTGCGCCTTGGTCATAATCTTCACTGATTACCTGAGATAACATGCTTAAAAAGGTCAACAAAAATGTTGAGTGAAATCCATAGCTTTAAAATAGTTAAACACAAGTATAAGATCATGATCATTGTAAACTAATAATATCATAAGAAAAATCACAGATTATTACGCGCTAAGCTCATGAAACCAAAACTCAACAAAGATACACTGAATTACCAAGGTTAATGCGTAAGTATGCCCCAAAGGAGGTAATAGGTAATTACCTAAAGAAATTCAATATGGTGCCCGGTTATTTCTCATACCAGAACGGGTCGTTAATCCCCATAGTACTATTCACGATATCTACGTTCACTCGCGGTGAATAATGGTTCATGATCAGGGGACTTATGGCTAAATACTTAGGCAGTACCAATAATCAAGAAGATAGAGCATTTTATGAAAAAAATTGTGTTCTAGTTTAGAGCATGTATCTCCCTCGCGGGGTTTGAAAATAAAAGTAAAAGCGAGGCTATGAAGTCACCTTGATGAAAATGAACACGCACAAATAGATCAAGCACAATGTAGCGGAGGTTCTAAACCGAAACCTAAAAATGATGAGATGGCGAGTCTCAGTAAATGAGCATTTTGGTTCGCGACCAAAATAATAGAGCATTGAATATTCTTATTCAATAGATCATTGGATTGTACAATCCAATAGTGTGCGTACGTGCTTAACGTTTTAAGTTAACTTACGTGCTACATTTCCTTAATTAATGATCCTCACTTACGCATAAGTGAAATGTTTTCCTCCGTTGTGATCTTAATAAATTTGTTGAGTATTTTAACTTGTTTTAGATTCCTCGTGTGTTTTATCGGATTAAGTATATATATATAATTATTTTCTAATAATATATATATATATATATATATATATATATATATATATATATATATATATATATATATATATATTTCATATATGAAATATGGTCATCAATATCCGAAAATAATACGTTCCTTTGATCAAAATACTCATTTTTATGAAGTTACGATGGGATTATAAGTTTTTCTAAACTCTTCCCGAATTTACAATTTTTACCCTCAAGTTATAAAAAGTACGAGTTTAGTACCTTAACTTTGAGAAAATGACAATTTTTACCCGAAACACATTTTATATCAAAATCCTTCGTAAGATTTTCGAATTGACACTTTTAATCCTTCTAAAACTGACCCTTTTTTTACATAAAGTCCCTAGACATGTAGCTCCTATTTTGTATTTACGTGTTTTATACGCTTTAAAACCTTTACTTTTTCCTATTTTACACTTTTAGCCCAAAACTTAAGTTATAACTAGTTTAGTCTTATTACATATTCGGTCCTTGTGGTTTTTCTTGTGTTCATGCAACGTACATACCCCCTTTCTAACTTTTAATATACCCCTTGAGTCCCTAGACTTTCATACGTTAATTATAGTTTTTTTTTATATTTTTTTTCTATTTTTTGTTTTTTTATTACGTATAAAATGACCCTTATACTCTTTAAAAATTACGGTTTTAACCCAAGTACAACAAAATTTGCAAATCAAGTCCGAAATATAGTTTTTATTCCATTTAAAAATTTGCAAAACGTTCGTAACTTATTTCTAGCTTATACTTAGTGCTTAACAACTCATTATTAACTGATTGGGCCGGGTTGGACTCTCGTTGGACTTAATTTGGGCTTAACGGGCTCGGTGTTTGGGTTTTAGGCCCATTAGTGTTACGTGTGAGTTTTAAAAACGTACGAGAGGTCTAGAGGTCTTCACAAGGTTTTACCAATGTTTTCAATTGATTCTAAGTGGTGAGTGATCTAGGGAAAACTTAAAATTTAAGTGAGTGTGTTGATTTGGTGGTTATACATGAAACAAAGCTAGATCTTATGGTGCATTTGATGTTTTTACGTGTGATATTCCATATCCTATTGTGACCTAATTTAAGAAACGGACGAGAGTTTTAGAAAAGACTTACAACACTCGTGTAGAGTGGCAACGATGTGTGGATGAGCTTAGACACCACAAAGAACCCTCGTTCTCCTTAAAACTCGTTCGACTAACCCAATATGATTTAACCAATTCGTTAGCGTATTATTTCCCTTGTTGTTTCTTTCGAATTTAAGCTTCCACAGTGGATGGTTTCCTTGTTAGTGAGTGAGTGTGAGTTGTTGAGAGTTGCATGAAATTGTGAGTTGTTTGTGAGAGTTTACTAAGGGTTTGAGGTTGTTTATAAAGGGGAATACAAGTAAGGTGTTCTTATTATTTTAAGCATGATCTTCCAAGTTTCCAAGGAAAAGTAGAAGTGATTTTTGTTTGGTCTCGGCATGCTAGTATGGCAGCAGATCTTATGGGCATGCAATGGTTGTGTCAAGTCATAAGAAACATAAGAACCATTGGTTTACAAAGTCAAAGGAGTGGTCAAGGGATTAGGGGGATTATTGTATTACTGTAGGTTGGCTAAGTGAGGGGATTTGTCTCCTTCTTTTCCACTATCACACGCAAGCCTAAGGATCCAAGAGTGAGTTACTTAGTTTTCGGTTTGGTTTTTCTAGTTGGGGTTTTTTTCTTTCTTTGCTCGACCTGTTAGGAACTAACAAGAGTAATACACCTTAAATCTCACAAATCTAAAACAAAACTTGGGTGTTGGGCTTGATATTTAGGTCCGAAATAATCACTTAAGGGTGTGTGGGCTTTGAGGTGGACGAGGCCCAAGGAAACATTAAAATGATTGGGCTCTTGATGGTTCGTGTACACTTGCTAGGCCCAAAGTAGTTATTAGGGTGTTGGTCTCAAGTTATTTAACGAGGCCCAAAGTGATGTGGGCTTAATCTGGTTTTGAGGCCTATTTACGTGTCGGGTTGAGTCACGAGGTGGTATAAAGTCCAATGAGTTCTGAGGCCTAATACGAATTTTAATATACTTTTATTATAATTTAATTCATATTTTACAAATTTTTACATATTTGTTACGTATTTTAAGATTATCAGGATCGTGGGGAATTTTATTCTGATCACAACGGTATATTTTATGAACGCTCAAGATGCGTTGATCATGCATATGCCAAATGATATGCAAATGTGATGTTTAGAAAAATTCATGATAAAATAGATCATGCTTAATTTCTGATTAAAGCTTTAAATACATTGAAATTTTCCGGGAGCTTACACGCCTTGATTATCATAATTAACTGCCACATTGTTAAGCTCCACGCTCAACTCTTCCAAGAGTCCCCTTAGCCAAATAGCTTCCTTCACAGCCTCCGTAAGGGCCATATTCTCCGCCTCTGTAGTTGAAAGAGCCACCACGTGTTGTAGCGTTGCCTTCCAGCTTACGACACATCCCTGTACTAAAAATGCGTAACCAGTGATAGACCTACCTTTATCTGGATCCTTAGCATAGTCTGAATCAACAAAACCTGTTATGTCCACATGGTTGCCATGATTTGTCCCGTATACCAAACCCACGTTTGCAGTGCCCTGTAAATATTTCAAAATTCACTTCACTGCTTCCCAATTCTTTTTACCTGGATTCGCCAAATATCTGCTAACTACACTTACCGCATACGCTATGTCTAGTCTCGTGCACACCATCAAGTACATTAAGCTCCCAACCGCATTTTCATACGACACCTTACTCATCCTTTCAACATCACAATCCCTAACTGGGCAATCCTTCAACGATAGTTTGAAGTGCACACCCAATGGCATTTTAACCGATTTCCCATTGTCTATTCTAAAATTATTTAAATCTTAGAAACATACCCAGATTGTGACACCCTCAGAATCTTGCGACTCCGATCCCTGATGATCTTCATACCAAGAATCTTCTTTGCTTCCCCGAGCTATTTCATGTCGAACTCCTTTTTAAGCAAAGACTTGATAGACCCAATCTCAGCCTTGCTTTTACAAGCAATCAACATATCATCTACATATAACAATAGATAGATATACTCACCTGGTGCATAACTCCTGTAATATACACAGCTATGTAATGCTTTACGCTTAAACCCATTGCTCAACATGTACTATCGAACCTTCTATACCATTGCCTAGGTGATTGCTTCAAACCATAAAGGGATTTCTTTAACAAACATACCTTGTTACCTTGTTCATATCCCGGTGGTTTCCTCATGTAGATCACTTCTTCAAGATTTCCATGTAAAATGCACGTCTTTACATCAAGCTGCTCCAGCTCATAATCTCTACACACAGTCAATGCAAGTATAACCCAGATAGATGTGTGTCGAACTACCAGAGAAAATACTTCATTGTAGTCAATACCTGCCCTCTGTGTGAATCCACGAGCCACCAACCTCGCCTTGTACCTAGGATTCTGAACACCTTCAATCCCTTCTTTTATCTTGTATAGCCATTTGCAACTCACCAGCTTTTGCCCAGCTGGATGATCTACCAGCTCATAGGTCTTATTCTTCCTCAGAGAATCCATCTCTTCATCCATAGAAGCTTTCCACTTAGAACTATCTTCACAAGCAACTACCTCCTGGTATGTCAATGGTTCATGAGTATCTTCTTCCTCTGCTGCAGCAAACACGTAAGCAACCATATTCTCAACTCGAAACCTCAAAGGTTTCGTTCTTGTCCTGGGCTCTCTATCCTAAACCAACTGATAATCTATGAGATCCGGTGTCTGATCAGTTTCTTGATCCTCTGCATCTTCATCATTGTTATCTTCCTGATCATCTATCTGATCTTCTTGATCATTTGTCTGATCTTCCTCAAGCGTATGATTATTTAACTTTTGCAGTTCCACCTCAACCTGTAATTCCTCAACAGACTTATCAGTACCTGCACCAGAATTCTTCAACGTGTCTTTGTACATGACACTTTCATTGAAGACCACTGATGTGTCTCGCGACTACTAGTATTAAATTTATAACAAGGATTACCGAATTAAGCTAAGAACACACGGGCAAGTATGACCCTTTCGTATGTAGTTAGTTTTGGTTGGTAAGCCGAGGTCGTTCACTAGGATTTGGGTGTTTTCAATTGTGAAGAATCTATGTAATAACAAGTAACACGAAAGTGGTAAATGGTTGTCACGTCCCAAAATACCTTATAAGCAACAATGTAACACGAAAATAATGATTAAGCGAATTCAGATGATTAAAACTACACTTGCTTAAACTAGTTTCTTATCCCTGATTAGTATGATTGTGTTAACCTCTTCTTAACATGTTGGTTATGATAATTAGTTGGTGTATTAATCTATTGTTCTTTCAAGTTAAACCTTGATCAAAAGTTTAGTTTATAAAAACAAGCATTAAGTCTAACCAATCAATTCAAGATCAATTCAAGTTTCATAAGTTTAATTTCATAAACTTAAACACAAAAACATCCGTTTGTCTTATCAAATTTACTTAAGAAATGGTGAATACAAAAGGTAACCGATTATAGACAAAATGTTACAATTGATTGTAAACAACTAATCTTACGACCTTTTAGATATTTCCAATCAATCCAACTTGATAATCAAAAAGCGTTCTTATTACAACCACACTTTAGTTTCTTTGTTTAACCAAGAATAATGGGTAAAAACAATCATTCATAGACAAAATGATTATAACTAGTTCAATAACAATAAGTTCTTTCGACCTCTACGATTACTATCAACTAGTCAAACTTGATTAACAAATGCCACTATGAAACTTTACCACAATTGGATCTTAGAATCAACTTGAAATTAAATTAAAACATGTTAACACAATCATAAACTAATCATACGATAATCAACATCATTTAAGCAAGTGCATAAAGGAACTAGCCACTCATAGCAAACATAAACATAAACTCACAACTTTGAACATTAGAAAACATGATTAAAGGTCTTGCAATGATTGAAATGAGATTACAAATGATGTAGTAATGATGCCTCAAGTATTGGTGATGACTTCTTGATGGTTTGACCTCCAAATGATGACTTCTTAGACCTCCAAAGTTTCCTGGAACTTAATGGACGAATTTAGGCTTTGAGAGAGAGTAGTGGTGGTAAGATAGGTGTGAGAGAATATCTCTCAAGTTTTGGTGCATGAAATGAGGTTGCAAAGGCCTCTATTTATACTACTTCCAAGGCTTAGGGTATTAAATTCTCAACTTGGCCTCCAAAGAGTTTGGAAGGGGCTAGAAACTGAGTGGGAAGGACCTAGAATCGTTTGGAACCTTAGTGATGAAGAAATGGCTGTACCAGGCCTCCCAACCGAATATGTTGGGCTCCAACCGTTTCGGTTGGTGTTCTTGACCATTCTCCAACCGGATCCGGTTGTGGGGCCCGACCGAACGGTTGGAGCAAGTTGGCAGAAAATGACAAAAACCAAAGTTGTAGATCTTTCTCTTAGCTTTCCGTGGCCATGAACCGGGGGTCAAACGGAGTCCGTATGCAAAAGTTATGGCCAAAATGGTGAAGGTGTGTCGGGAACAACGAGTCTTCCAATATGTCTTCGTTTTAGCTTCTTTTCTTCATTTCTTTCTCGTTTTCCTTCTTGAACTTTATTCTTGAGTCTTTGGACCACTAACTTGATGACTTTATCTTCTCGAATATACTGCACAAGTCTTGCTTTTGTCGGGAATTCTTCATACATGGAGAAATCTTTGTATTTTACTTCTTTTTCCGTCTTTTTCTCCACTTTCCTGTACTTGGCTACAAATGAACTAGCAAACACACTTTTGTACGATTAAGCAACAAAAGCATATGATTATAGCCAAATAACACACATAAAAGCACGGATAACGCTACTAAAAACATGCACAATTTGAGCGTTATCAAATTCCCCCACACTTAAACTTTGCTTGCCCTCAAGCAAATCTAAGAAAGAAAAATTAAAAGACAAACCTAAATGACAAAACAAAAAGAAAAATAAAAAAAATTTGAATATTTTTGGGTTTTTTTTTTTTTTTTTTTTTTTTAATAATAAGCGAAAAATGAGCGCAAACTCCCCCACACTTAAGGGTTTGCTTGCCCTCAAGCAAATCTAGAAATTAAGTAAAATAAATCCAACGTGGTGCATAAGAATGATTAGAAAAATGTGATGCAAATCTACCAAATACAAGTACAAGATAAGATTCATCGTTTAAGCTTTTAGAGGTGAAAAACCGAGATGTTTAACAATACCCCATGGATTCTCTCGCTTGATAACATGGCTAAGCACCTCACGAAAAGGGAATGGATGTATAATTTACTCAACACTCAATTTATTTAGTGATGGATAGTATTAAGGAATAGTACACTCATATTGCTCAGTCATGATCTAAATATTACCATAAGCATGTACAAGAAACAAAACTCCACCGACGTGGCGTAAGCACCAAGTGTAAACATCTAAAGAGGGCTTTTATTCGGGTTAGGCTTAAGGGTTAAAAAGGCTTATGTTCAAACATTACATACAAGAATATAATAGATCGTTGGCGCGAATTCTTGATTAAGTCAAACAACGGATGGTCACTAGAGTATACCTCGGATCGCTGGCGAGTTATTTGCATAACGGATGGTCACCAAAATATGCACTAGATCGCTGGAGCGTCATTCGATCCTTTAAGAACCGGGATGTCACTAAAAATATTCATGCACTTCATATTTTCACAAAGCCAAAAGGAAAGGGATAAGACATGGGAATATTTATGAAATTGGTGTTAAAAGAAAAATAGAGTCAAGTCTAATACCCATGTTGCTAGTCACGAACAATCCGCAAACCCGAAAATGATTATAGTTACAATCTTCTCTTCCTCACATATCAATTACCAAATATATATATCACGTCTTAGCACATTGGCTAATCGATATCTTAAACATACTTCATCCTTGTCATCACACACACACACACACACACACACACACACACACATATATATATATATATATATATATATATATATATATATATATATATATATATATATATATATATATATATATATATATATATATATATATATATATATATATATATATATATATATATATATATATATTGTTTTTTTTTATGACTTATTCTTCTTTTTTTACATTTTTTTTTCATACTTTTTTTTTCATACATCACATCTCCTCCACACTTCGTATAAGCATACACCACAAAAATTGACAAAGTGCGGCTAACTGATAATCATCAAAAACAATCCAATCATGCAACTAGCAACCAACCATTTAGACATTGACAAGGAGTAGGCTAAGGTTTAAAGGTGTAAAATATTTTTGTATTTTTCTGGATTTAAGAGAAACGAAAAGAATGGCTCAAAGGGTGTAACTAAGGGTATCTAGCGCTAAAGATGAGCGCTAACAAATGGGTCCATGTAAGGGTGGTTAACTAACCGATGTGGTTAGCTAATATATCATTAGATGTAAGATGGAAGGCCATTTGGTTTTATTCCTAAGGTGCCTCTTTATCACACGAATACACTTATATCACACGAATGCGATCTTATTGCGGTCTGGTAATGATTTACAAGTACAAGTTCTAGAATAAATAAAATCATTGGCACACTCATAGCAAAAAATTTCAAGCATAAAAGATGTATGCTATATATGAAACAGGCTCAAATCCTCACAATTTAGTGGAAGGCTATAAAATGTGCTAGCAAATGTCATCGATCCCAGAATGGATTGCAATATTAATCGGGACACATCTCAAGTTTTTCAAAATTATTTTATTTCACCAGTGGGTTGATCCAGTTATTCTAATATATTAACATATACGCGTGAAAACAACTAGATCACAAGGGCAAACAAGTTCACAAAATTTAAATTGGCCCAAAATTTTGGAAATTAAAAACAAGTTTCGTTTTTCTTATTTTACTTCCCCCCACACTTAAGTTAAGCAAAGTCCTCAATGAAAAATAAAACTTCAAAGCATATAAAATAGGGAAAATAAAATAAACAAGCTGTGAGAAACAAAACCTTCCCGGGCCGAAGAAATCGCGGTTGAACTCCATATGATAAAATGCTACGCATAAGCTAGCATAAGCTTGTGATAACAATCGATTTCAAATCCTCCTCCATCACCTGCTGCCATTATTCAAACAAAACAAAACAAACAAACAAACACACAAAATGCAAGTAATAATAAACATTATTAGCATGTAACACCCCCACACTTAAGTTTTTTCAAGTTTTGAAAAGAATTTTGCAAAAGGGTGTACATGTTTATTTAAAACAAACAAACAATTACAAGCACGGGTTGCCTCCCGAGAAGTGCTTAATTTATTAATGAGTCATTAGCTAGACTCTTCCCCGGGTTAGGATACTTTGACAATACGGTTCAAATGGGGAATTTCAGTTCTTAAACGTTGAGGGTATGGGATCTTTGGTATGTACTCCACGAACGATGGAGATACATTTTATTCTTTTGGTTTGACCATGTGATATTCCTTCTTCGTTATCTTGAATTTTTGGTTGATTTCATTAGAAATAAGGACAGTTGGCGGATCTTTATGATTTTTCGGAGGATCATCGGACTTTCCACTCCTAGTGAATACGGCATCCACATTCTCAAGGTGAGATGTAGGAGGTGGCTTAGTCCTACCGTTTTGATTTAAAGAAACTGGATTTTGTGGCTCAGACCATTCATCTAGTTCTCCATTCCAGTTGCCACCAGTTTTGTTGAACTTCTTATCACCAACATGGTGTTCAGAACTTTGTAATTGAGTGGTTGGGATATGCATAGTGCAATCCTCAAGAAAAGGTGACACGGTTGGTGAGTTAGACATTATTTGGTTCAGATTTGGCGTGGTTGGAATATGCTCGGTCTCGTCCTCTTCGATAAATTCAACATCACCCTTATCATTCTCGATTCGAATTGAGGGTGGTGTGTAGACAAATTCATGTCTCGAGTTGGTATATGTGGTGTAAGGAAGAGATTCAGCATGATGGACTTCCTGCTCCTCACTTAATCTTTCTACCCTCCTCTCCAAGTCTTGGATTATCTCTTGTTGGTTCCTTCTTCCTTGATCGACTTTACGTTCCAATTCAACCAACAAGTTCGTTATATTCTCATTGGCTTTCGCTTGACTAGCCATCCACTCTCTCATCATCTCCTCCGGTGAGGTTTTAGGTGTATTGAAATGTTTTGATGGATGTGGTATTGTATTCCATGGCTGATATCGAGGATAGCTTTGGGTTGGGTTGTGGTATGGAAAGGAGTACGAATTTCTGGAATTGTGGCCATGATATCTTCCGTGATATCCTTTATGTTGAACTTGGTTCTCTTCCATAGGACCACACATCGGCATGTCATCTTCAGCATCGCGGTTTGAAGCGTGGTGATTATTTCGCAGTTCCATCATCTCTCTCCGTATGCTTATGAATTGGGCATCGATGTTTGTGGAAAGAGCTTCCAATTTCTCGATCAATAAGGCATGGTCGGTATTGATGTTGCTTCCACCGGCGGAAACAACGATATTCGGATTGGAATCGTTTTGGGAATTTTCTGAGAAATTGAGCTTGAGTTGGACCTTGTCCTCAATGATTTTGAAAGCTTCGTTTGGAGTTTTGTAGAGGAAGATTCCTCCGGCGTCGAGATTTCCTCGAGTTGGATCGTCTAAACCGTGCGAAGCATATCTTTCATACGGAGCCAAGCATCAACGAGAGTTTCATGATCGATTTGGTGAAAGTTGTGAATGTCATTTAGGAGACGTTTAAACTTAGCGGGAGAAAAGTATCGGCTAATAAAAGCTTCTGTCATCTCTTCCCACGTAGTAATCGTTCCTTCATTTAACTCGTTCAACCAAAAATTGGCTTCTCCGGTTAATGAGAAAGGAAAAGTACTCAATTTAACCTCTTCCTCTTGATTTTCACCATACTGGAATATGCTACTAATCTCAAGAAAATCGGCTATGTGTCGGTGAGGATCGGACCGGATTCTCCCATCAAATTGATTCTCCCGAATCATTTGCATGTAGGTACCCTTGATATGGAAATTATTGTGAAGAGGGCGTTGAATAACAGCGGAACTAGGTGTTGGTGAAACGGTCCTAGTGCTTGACCACATGGGTTGGTCATCGGGATCAAGGACGATTATGGTCGGGGAATCGGGTGGAGTTTCGACTTCCTCCTCAAACATTTCGAGTTGGGATGAAAACTAAAATAAACTATCTACTTTTAGAAAAATGGGACTATTATTATTACTATTAGAAGATTTAGAAAAATAAACTAATCATGACAAAACATTTTGTTTTAAGAGTTTATTTTTAAAATAAAAGACAAAACACATTTGGATTTTTTTCCCTATTTTCTTACTAAAAAAAAATGAATTAAAGTAAATAATTTAACTAACTCTAAGACCTTTTTTTTTTTTTTTTTTTTTTACTTTTTACTTTTGTTTAAATCGAAAACTAGTTATGACTTTTTTCTATTTTCCCAAGGGTTCTCGGTAGCTCCATTGAAACACACAAAGAAGCGGAGAAGTAGGTCAGCGCGAAGCATATTAAAAACCCAACTTCTTTAGGGTATCAGGGAGACCCGCCTTATACCTCTCACACAGTTTGTTTCCAATGGGTGAGCCTTACTTTCGAGGGAAAATTTTTTATTTATTAAATAATCTACCAAACAAACAAACAAGGAAAAACACAAATAGGAACAAGACTAAACAAAGCTTGAACTAAAAGTAAAAAAAAATTTGAAAAGAAAAAAAAATGGGTTTTTTTTTCGCAAGCAAAGCGAGGGAATGATTAAAGCACAAATTCAAAGCACACAAAAACACAAACAAATCCCCGGCAACGGCGCCAAAAACTTGATGTGTCTCGCGACTACTAGTTTTAAATTTATAACAAGGATTACCGAATTAAGCTAAGAACACACGGGCAAGTATGACCCTTTCGTATGTAGTTAGTTTTGGTTGGTAAGCCGAGGTCGTTCACTAGGATTTGGGTGTTTTCAATTGTGAAGAATCTATGTAATAACAAGTAACACGAAAGTGGTAAATGGTTGTCACGTCCCAAAATACTATATAAGCAACAATGTAACACGAAAATAATGATTAAGCGATTCAGATGATTAAAACTACACTTGCTTAAACTAGTTTCTTATCCTTGATTAGTATGATTGTGTTAAACTCTTCTTAACATGTTGGTTATGATAATTAGTTGGTGTACTAATCTATTGTTCTTACAAGTTAAACCTTGATCAAGAGTTTAGTTTATAAAAACAAGCATTAAGTCTAACCAATCAATTCAAGTTTCATAAGTTTACTTTCATAAACTTAAACACAAAAACATCCGTTTTGTCTTATCAAATTTACTTAAGAAATGGTCAATACAAAAGGTAACTGATTATAGACAAAAGGTTACAATTGATTGTAAACAACTAATCTTACGACCTTTTAGATATTTCCAATCAATCCAACTTGATAATCAAAAAGCGTTATTATTACAACCACACTTTAGTTTCTTTGTTTAACCAAGAATAATAGGTAAAAACAATCATCCATAGACAAAATGATTATAACTAGTTCAATAACAATAAGTTCTTTCGACCTCTACGATTACTATCAACTAGTCAAACTTGATTAACAAATGCCACTATGAAACTTTAGCACAATTGGATCTTAGAATCAACTTGAAATTGAATTAAAACATGTTAACACAATCATAAACTAATCATACGATAATCAACATCATTTAAGCAAGTGCATAAAGGAACTAGCCACTCATAGCAAACATAAACATAAACTCACAACTTTGAACATTAGAAAACATGATTAAAGGTCTTACAATGATTGAAATGAGATTACAAATGATGTAGTAATGATGCCTCAAGTATTGGTGATGACTTCTTGATGGTTTGACCTCCAAATGATGACTTCTTGGACCTCCAAAGTTTCCTGGAACTTAATGGATGAATTTAGGCTTTGAGAGAGAGTAGTGGTGGTAAGATAGGTGTGAGAGAAGATCTCTCAAGTTGTGGTGCATGAAATGAGGTTGCAAAGGCCTCTATTTATACTACTTCCAAGGCTTAGGGTATTAAATGCTCAACTTGGCCTCCAAGGAGTTTGGAAGGGACTAGAAACTGAGTGGGAAGGACCTAGAATCGTTTGGAA
The DNA here is from genome assembly GCA_910596185.1 of Chrysanthemum makinoi. NCBI lineage: Eukaryota > Viridiplantae > Streptophyta > Magnoliopsida > Asterales > Asteraceae > Chrysanthemum > Chrysanthemum makinoi. Next base: position 165,848,946 of record OU343222.1, on the reverse strand, counting down.
CAATTTTGGAACCTTAGTGATGAATAAATGGCTGTACCAAGCCTCCCAACCGAATCGGTTGGGCTCCAACCGTTTCGGTTGGTGTTCTTGATTATTCTCCAACCGGATCGGTTGCGGGGCCCGACCGAATGGTTGGAGCAAGTTGGCAAAAAATGACAAAAACAAAAGTTGTAGATCTTTCTCTTAGCTTTTCGTGGCCGTGAACCGAGGGTCAAACGGAGTCCGTATGCAAAAGTTATGGCCAAAATGGTGAAGGTGTGTCGGGAACAACGAGTCTTCCAATATGTCTTCGTTTTAGCTTCTTTTCTTCATTTCTTTCTCGTTTTCCTTCTTGAACTTTATTGTTGAGTCTTTGGACCACTAACTTGATGACTTTATCTTCTCGAATATATTCCACAAGTCTTGCTTTTGTCGGGAATTCTTCATACATGGAGAAATCTTCGTATTTTACTTCTTTTTCCGTCTTTTTCTCCACTTTCCTGTACTTGGCTACAAATGAACTAGCAAACACACTCTTGTACGATTAAGCAACAAAAGAATATGATTATAGCCTAATAACACACATAAAAGCACGGATAACGCTACTAAAAACATGCACAATTTGAGCGTTATCAACCACGTTCCTGCTAGTGACTATTTTAGGTGATTCGTTATCTAGCCTATATAGCCTGTACCCCTTCACACCCTCAGGATACCCCAAAAGAACGCATTTTACCGCTCTCGCCTCGAGCTTACCTTGTTTGACGTGTGCATATGCGACACAGCCAAAAATCCTTAACATCCCATAATCACTTGGATGTCCCGACCACATCTCCATGGGTGTCTTTTTATCAATCGTTGTTGATGGTGACCTATTTATGAGATATGCAGCCGTACATGCCGCTTCCGCCCAGAATGTCTTGGGCAATCCAGACTGAATTAATAAATAGCGTACCTTATCCATGAGAGTTCTGTTCATCCGTTCTGCTAACCCATTCTGCTGCGGCGTCTCGGCAACCGTCAAATTTCTAGCAATCCCACTCTCAGTGCATAGCTGATCAAAATACCGGTTACAGAACTCAAGACCATTATCTGTCCTAAGATTCTTAACCGTCCTCCTAGTCTGATTCTCTACTAACTGCTTCCACTCTTTGAACTTTCTAAATGCTTCGTGTTTGAACATGAGAATATAAACCCATACCCTCCTGGAATAATCATCAACGATAGATAAGAAATACCTCTTACCTCCCAATGATTCCACCTGAGACAGACCCAATACGTCTGAATGAATATAGTCTATCACTCCCTGAGTAGTGTGCCTTCCTATACCGAAACTGACTCGGTGCGACTTTCCCATAACATAATTCTCACAAAAATCAAGCTTACCTAGACTTTTCTTGCCAAACAACTCCTGCTTTTCCAGCACCTGTAGTCCCGCTTCATTAATATGTCCCAGTATTTTGTGCCAAACCTGCGCAAGACTGTCTTATTCTTCAACACTAGCATTAAGCTCACCTTCCACTGCATGGCCATCCAAAGAGTATACGCAATTATCCCTTCGGGTTCCAGATAAAACCCTGAACCATTAAATCACCTTGATTTTGCCCGACTCCACTTTTTCAAGAGTTCCGAGCGATATCAAGTTTCTTTTCAATTCAGGAATATACCTGTGTAACACAAAACTTGACCCATCTTTCAGTTGTACCCTTACCTTGCCAATACCTCTGATTTTTGCACTCCCTGTTATCACCCAACAGTACTTTGCCCCCATCGCATTCTAGAAAATCAAATAATAAATCTAACCTTGGTGTCATGTGGTATGAACCTCCTGAATCCATAATCCAATCCAGCAATGCATCTGCACTCATCACCATCATCACCTCAAAACCATCATAAATCGAACCACTAGAGCTTGGTTGATCCTCTTTCTTGACTAAACCATTTGAATTCTTGCGATTATTCTTCAGACAGTTTCTCTTCAAGTGCTCCTCAGATTGGCAAATATAGCATTTGAGTCTTCCACCTAGAGACTTCGATCTTGACTTTCCCCTAGACTGATGCGAATTCCTGCGATCAGTTCTTCCCCTCACATATAAACCTTCACCATCATCCCCCTTCGCTTTAGATCTTTCTTTGATTTCCTTTGAATTCAGTGTGGCCATCACATCCTCCAAAGTCAAAGCTTCCCGTCCATAAAGCAAGGTATCCACAAAGTGTTCGTATGATGTTGGTAAACAAGTGAGTAATAATAAAGCAAGATCTTCATCCTCGAATTTTACCTCAATATTTGCTAAATCAAGAACGATTTTGTTGAACTCATCTATATGCTCGGAAATCGTACGTTCAGCCGGCATATAGAATGTATACAACTTCTTCTTCAGGTACAACTTGTTGGCCAAGGACTTTGTCATGTACAAAGTCTGGAGCTTGGTCCAAACCCCCGTTGCAATCGTCTCCCCGGTAACCTCTCTCAGTACCTTGTTACCTAAGCACAAAATCACGGAACTATGAGCTTTCTTGTTTAGCTCAGCTTTCGCTGCAGCATCCATGTCCGCGGGTAAAACCTCCAGAGCTGCTTCACATCCATTATGGATTAAAAAAGCACGCATCTTGACTCTCCATAACCTGAAATCACCAGTTCCATCGAATTTCTCGATGTCAAACTTTGCTCCTGTCATTCTTTATCCCTTATTTGTTTGACAAACCTTATGATAATTAAATATCACAATCACAAACTAATAATAACAGTATATCACGTGCAAAGTAAATTTACCCTTTTAAATAATTGATTTAAAAGGAGCTTTCCCACTAAAAAAATGATTAAATCACCTGATGTCTTCAACCTTGTTTGTCAATATTCTGACGTAAACAAAATGAAACGATACCAGAAAAATCTTGTCGATCTTCTATAACCCGAAAATCAACAACCTTTAAGATTTTTTAACCTGTCGATTTCGAACCCGAAAAACAGAAACCCGAAACCCTTTTGCTAACCCTTGAAGTCGATGTCTTACACTTCAAGTAACCTTCGCAAAACCGGAATTTCGAAACCCTTACTGTAGCACACCTTGAAGTTACAAGCAGAAACCCAACGACTTTTGAAGCTCGAAAACCTGAAGCTCCAAAGAAAACCTTACATTTAACTTGTTTTGATTAAACCCTTCAAAACAAAAAACACTTGCTTGAATCTTCTTCCATTGCTATCGTAACCTGGAACACAACAAGAAAAACCACATGTTGCTCCCTTAAACGATCGCAAGAACAAAACCCTCGAACTTGATCGAACCTAGAATACCAGATAACTTGCGAACCAAAGCTCTTGATACCACTTGTTAGAATTCGAACCAAAACTTGATCGAACCTAGAATACCCTTTATGCTTTCCTAATCCAATTCGACTAATAACATAGTAAAATTAACATTAAACTGCCCTAGACTCTCGCTAATATGAAGACTAATACATAACAATAGGCAAGGGAATTAAGATAGACCATGGCGCTTGGCGCGCGAACCTAGCGCGCTAGGTCTGTTTTGTCTCTTGCCAAATAAATAGTCGTTGCCACTTGCTAAAGCCCCATATGAACTTTACTTTTAAACTTCCCAAGAGTATTTTAAAGGGAGACAAAGAAATATTTGGTTAGAGATAAAAATAGAAGCACTCCATTAACTACAATACCAAGTCTTGAAAAGAGGGAAAAGATGTCTCATTGGCTTGTATAAGAATCAAGCCTTGCAGAGAAGCTTTTGGCTTGAATTTCAAAATCTAAAATTCAAATTTAAATAATTCAAATGTTATAATCTTTTTAAATCCACAATTAACATACAACTAATTACATTTATTCAATTAAGTTAAACACTTTGCATATTTAGTAAAACATTAATCCAAAAGAGAAAAAGTGTTTTAACTAAATACTCAAAGTGAGCTTAATTTATTTGTTTAAAAGGGAGCAAACCCATTTAGTAATCAGTAAAGTCATAAGTAAGACTATACTAATTTATTCACTTTTTATTTGATCATTTTAAGAAAACATAAACCTCCAAGTATTGAACTTGTTTTATAAAATGTTTTGAGTTGGGTTTTATAAAAAGTTGTGAGTTAGGTTTCATTAAAGGGACTGGACATTTTGACACAATCTCTTTAAATCCTAAACCACTTATGATATTACAAAACATCTTAAATATCATATATGAACCAGTGTTAAAAGGAAAAACATTTTTGGGATAAAAAGGTCGACTTTGATAAACCTAGCGCGCGAAGACATTGTCTGGCGCGCGGGTCCATCTTGTTGGATGTGCTATATTCGTTTGATTCATTTTAAGTTATCGCTAACTGATAGCGTATCAATATTAGTAGCCTAAGCCCACTAATCACACACTCAAATCAAGCCCATTACCAAAGGGCATCAACACTTGATGGAAGCCCGACTTGAATCCTATGCCATATTTGGCCTGGTAAAATCTCTCAGGCCCGACTGAGTAAGACAGTACTTGATGCAGGTTTTACTAACCAGGTTTTAATATTTATAATGTCTCGTTATACCTATGGTCTACCCTAATGCACTAACGGGCAGTGAACCCAGTCGTGTGTAGTGTAGTATTCGGTAAAACCGAGGTCGTCCCAAGAGCTATGTGTGTTGGATTAATACTAAGTCTAGGTGTCACAGATTTTAAGATGGTTTAATTAATTAACTGATTAACTACTAACGTAAATAAAGGCAAAGATGTGATCAAATAGAGGAGATTGGTGCTAACCTAGTTATTCATCCTAGCTAGTAATGTCTACGTCTAATTACTTCAAATTACTTCAGGTGCGGTCAAAGTCGAGAGGACAACATTTGGTCAGTTCGCCCTAACCTATCAGCAAAGATGCCACCACTGGAGAAGTCAGGTGTCCCCTTATAAGTCCAGTTGTTCCTGGTCCCCTAAGCCGAGTCATTAAGTTCCGCTACATGTAGACTTATAATAGTGAGTGCTCGGGCTCTTAGACACTCACCCCCTAATTCTTAAGTTCATCCAAACGGTAGGTGATCAGTTGGTCAAATCGCACAAGTAGAAAGGGTCGTCAGTTGGTCATATATTACCCTTCCCATCTTAGTCTACTCACTTAGGGTCAGATGGTCATATCTCCTAAGCAACTAGCCTCTACCGCCATTCAAAACTACCGAAACAAGGGTAGCTACCAATAAACTATGCATGCATACACTTAGAAATAATTATGCAGAAGTAATGTAAACGCAAATAAAACAGTTAAGGAATCATAACTAGGCCAGCACCAAGAGGTGCTTAGCCGCTCATATTAACCATACAAATCAATTTAATGTTTAATGTTACGAAATACATGAATTGAAAGTAAAGAAAAGATAAAATGCTAATGCTTATCGTAGGAGAGTGATTTCTCCCTTGGAGATAGCTCCGTATGCTCCTCTAGACCTGCCCTTTGGCTTCTTCCTACGTTGTTTGGTTGTTGTGTGTGAAATGGGATGCTTTGAAATGCTGGAAATCGTGGGGTATTTATAGGCCAGATCTTGGTTACGGCGTAACTATAAAAAGAGTTACGCCGTAATCATCTAATTCTTCGTAAATTGCACTAGATCTGCTGGTTACGGCGTAACCTTAGAATGGGTTACGCCATATCTTCAATAATTCTTGGTTATGCCGTAGTTGTTGCATGAGTTACGGCGTAATTATCAACGGCGCGGAACCTAATTTGACCTAATATGGTTACGTCGTAGTCTTTTGGGAGAGTTACGCCGTAATCTTTTGATAAGTTGGTTTTCTAAGTCACGCTTTAGTTACGGCGTAATGTGAGAGAGGAGTTACACCGTAACTTCTTCAAAGTGAGCATACTATGATAAATATTTAATAATTCTCCAATTCCGCGTCTCTTTAGCTCCAATGCTTGTAATTTACCTGAAAGTGGAATATAATGGAAAACAAGCGTAAATCCATATAAATGATATAAATTACAAGCATTATCGGGGGAAATTGAGACTTAATATTCAGGATAATTTGATGTTATCAGTACTACTGCTCCCCAACTGTTACTAGCGGTTAAGATATACCATCTAACATTGTACAGTGGGGACGTACGACAAGCACCACTATGTACGAGCTAAAGGAAGCATGACACATGTTCTCCTTGTCTGCTCTCGGATGATCAATACCTAGCTTTTTAGTATTCGTTGATCATCCATCAAAGGGTTTATCTCTACATCCTATAAGCCTCTCCATAAAAGGAGAGCAACATACATAACTTCACAAACTTCACACACTTGGGCAAATACTATCTCACAACAATATAGTATGGTTCTTGTTTAAGTGTTACCCGAGCTTTTTGATCTATATGAATCTCATCGGGTCCTTGTCGTTCAACACGGGAAATGAAACAACAAAACAATTCTCATCCCATCTCTAAACCAATTTACATACCATACGTAAATATGGCACCATCCGTGTGGACATAATACAAAATAGCCATAAATTTCTTGAAAATTTTCACCTATTTTCACTCATTTCTCACTCAAAAATCCAACTTTTTTTCTTTTCTTAAAACTACTAGTTTCTTGGTTAAACATGACTAGTAAACAACACCCTAAAAATTTCGGAGACACCCAAAAACCACCTCTAACTATTCGAGTGGACAATCTCCCTCACATGGAGAAAAACCAATAAACACCTGAAAAAGAGACTCACCAATCACCTAGAAACAACACAAAGAAACCTATGAGGAAGAAGCATGTAGCAGCTAACCTTGCAGTCCTACATACGTCATTCCCCCTAAAGAAGCCCACATAGTTCTACGAGAAACATCACAGTCACCCAGACAAGCTCAAAAATCGTAATTATGTGAGGTTCAGAATATACATATACATATATATATATATATATATATATATATATATATATATATATATATATATATATATATATATATATATATATATATATATATATATATATATATATATATATATATATATATAGAGTCCGGTTCTAGAAAAAAGTGTAATTAGAGAGAAAAGTAAGAAAAAAAGTTACTGGGTAGATTTTCAAAACATGTCAAACTTCTGGGGTATAGAATGAAATTAACAAAAAAAGAAGGGGAGAACTAGCATACACTCATTCCCACTCTTAACATATCACATAAACATAATCATAAACATACTGCTAACACATCCACCACACCAACTACCACCACACCGACCTTTATCACACCTCCGACCACCACCCCACCACCATCGTTCTGGTCACCACACCAGTAGCACCGTTACAGTCACCGACGGTAGCAGCTTTATTTCATGAAGATAAGTTCATCTTTCAGGTAATACAAACCCTAACTAACTAATTGTATAATTAATCATGTATTTTGAAGCGTTAATCATACAACAATGAAGAGAAAGTTAATTTTAAATTAAAAGTAAACTAATTTTGCTGATTAATCAAACTTAATCAATGATTTGATTACTTTCTGAATTTTTGTTGAAAGTTTATCATCATATAAACATGTTTTCTATATAATATGGAACAAATTTGGCAGAAAAAATGTATAAAAATGTGTTTATTGAAAGTGCACACCATATGTTTGATGAAATGTCTCAATTGAGATTTTATAAGTGTGATGCATTAATTTTCAGCATGTATGTTTATTAGTGCATCAAAGTTTGATGAAAATAACATTTTTATTGTTAGATAATAGCATACTGAAATTATTTAAGGTGCATAAGGGTATCATGAAAAGAGCATATGTTTTAAGACAATATTAGAGCATCAGTTGTTTGTTTGTTTAAGGCATATGTTTTAATATTGTATTAGGGCATCAGTATGTTTGTTTATTTAAGGCATCTGTTTTAACATTGTATTAGGGCAGCATTTTGTATGTTTAGTGCGTATGTATTAAGAATGTATTAGGGCATCAATTTTAGGATTTTATTAGGGCATCGAGGTATCATAAAAGCTGATAAAAAAATAATAAGTTTGTTAGATAAAATCATATTGAAATCATTTAAGCTATGTGTTTGTTTGTTTATTTGTATGTCATAAATGTTATGGTGTGTGATATATTAGTGCATCATTTATTGTTATTAGCGCATCGTGTGATACATTAAGGCATCCTATTGAGTATGATTAGGCAATATGATAAATACGTCGAACGCTGAAATCTGTTTGATCATTTGTGAGAGAGTTCAAACTTAACTTACTTGTAGTGTGTTGCCCGTGAAGAGTACAAAAGCTCTTCAAGTGTCGGAGGGCCAATACTCTCGATGGTGGTAAGTAAAAAATCAGGCCATAATATATTTATGAAATTTATATTCTTATCAGTTTTTTTGTTCCATATTAACTAACTTGCATATGTATTAGTGTTAGTAAAATTGTGTGTGTCTTAGTGCATTTGCATTAAAAAAGTAACGTATTTGTATGGATTATAAGGATTATTAAACTCATTTGATATTTTTTATATGTTTCGCAATATACTAATATTGTACAAGGATTATTCAAACTCATATGATATTTTTTTATGTTCAGCATTATTGAATTCATTTAATATACATTGGGGGTGTTGGGAAAATATACCAATTTGTGTATATTTAGTGCATTTGTATTTAAAAAAACAAGGCATGTTTATGTAATACTGCATAAGGATTATTCAATGATGTAGTAAACACTAGGGGTGTTTGGCTATATAATATTTCTGTACATTTTAGTGCATATGTATTAGAAAAATAATGCATCTATATGGAATATTAAGCAGTGTTAGGCAATATAATACTTTTTATACATTTTAGGGCATGTGTATTAAAACAATAAGGCATCTGTATGGAATATTACATAATGATTATTTAACTCATAATCATTGTTTAACTAATTCAGGTTCTATTGTAGCAATACACATTTGACATGTCCCATCTGCAACTTTCTAGAATGGACAACTTTAGTGACGAAGATGATTTTGTCAGACGAGAAGATGACATTGGTTCTTGGTTGAACGTTGATGATGATTTGTTACAAGATGATGACTTTATAGGCATCGAAAGGTAGAAGATTTGAGAGGCTTCCTGTAACCACCCGCATTTTTAGGTTACTTTTCATTTTCGAGAATTTACTATTTACTTTACTATTCACTTTCACTATTCATCCCGTAAAATTTTTTCATTCCAAGATAAATTATTTTAGTAATAACCTGAGAGTTCGACATTCGTTAGATCATTTTCGCAAAAGTTATTAAGTAAACATCGTTTTAAAGTTTCGCTTTAGACGGTCGACCGTTTAAACATCACGCGCATAACGAAAATCAACTCTGACAATTTTCCTCGCATCGGATAAATTTTTAGATCACTCATGATTAATTTGAGAATTTTTAAGATTTATTATTTTAATATTACCAAATAAGCCCAAAGCATAACAAAACTAAACTTACGTTTTAAACAATTCTACTTACATCGGACTTAACAATTCCTGCACTATGTTTCTAATATGTTTTGAAACTTTTACATTTTTTAGAAAAGTCAAACATATTTCCCTCCTCCTTTGACCATAAAGGAATTAACCTTATACGTTCTACATTTTTGCATAAATCGCGTAACTTTTAAACTTCACGAATAACTGTAAAGTTATCCCGCGTATGACGAAAACCACATTTTAATATCTCATATAACTTTTAGACTAATTTTAGTCTACTCTAAATAAATTCACGGTCGTTTCCCTGAAATTTAGTTCTTTTCTGATAACTGCGCAATTACGCGTTTTTGACCCATTTTCGACTTTAAGCAGTGTTTTGAACCAATGAGACTTATCACTCATTTTATATTTTTAGATGGAGTATAATGATGAGTTTCATCATTCCAAAAAGTTTCGTATTTTTCACGATCCCCGGTTTCGTTTTAACTTAACGACTTACGGTTGGCATTTAACGGAACCAAATCATGCTCTAAACTCAAGATAAGATCAAAACTATCCACCTAAGTCATCTTATCACTATATGGCCGACTTAGGGGGTGGGGAGTCATCATTTTGGTGGCATCATCCTAACCATGGTTCATTTAGATCTTTACAAGTGTCCTAACTTAACCATGGTTAATATTTAACCCAATATATGGTTAACCAAACTTACCCTCCTATAAATAGCAAGTGAAATGCATCCCAAGAACCCTCATAATCTGTTTTGGGTCGTTCATATCATAAATCATTCACATCTTCCATCATTTGATCTATAAACTCCAAGTTTATGCAAGGAAGTTCCAAAGATCAAGCTACTACATCAAATCTCTAGCAAGTTTAAGTGATCTTCTTGAGTTTAAATCCACTAAAGTCACTTAGTACTTCATCACCAACTCTTCAAGTTTTCAAGGGTGCCAAGGTGTGGAAAGCTAGCTCAATCTGAAGTCTTACGCGATCAATCAAAGTCCTATCCTTACTAAGTTACTCCTTTCTTATTGAAAGCCAAAAGTTGTAAGCAACTTATCACCACCATCATCTCATCTTTATTATTCATAATATTAACTATTTCATGCTATATATATAGTTACTATGTTGATTCATGATGTACAAATACTCAATCACTTGTTTTAATTCACATATTGTCATAAAAGTAACAAACTAGTAAACTAGTCATATTCTACACATGTGAGACCATTAAAAACAGTAACATAAGGACTTTCTAACTTACATAATATGGTATAAAAGATAAAAATGTAAACATAGCAATTTGAATAACCCGAAACGGACAAACGAGTCAAAAGTTATAAGCAAAAGAAGTTAACGAAACCTAAACGCCGAAGCGCCAATAGCTTTTGTTTGAGTTCTGCCGTTTTAAAAATGTACTTCAGTGCGAATCATCAAAAAGTTAAAACAAGTTTTTGGAATGGCGTTTTTTCACCACCTGCAAAGAAGCTCGGACCTTGAAAACGCTTAAGCAGGCCATAAATATTTCAAAACGGCGCCTATATTTAAGTTTCACAACTATACTTTTGTCACAACTACAAGCAAACCAAGAGGCCTAATGGCCATAAGCCAACCGACTACGGCTAAGGTCAAGAATGAGTCTCAAGACCATGGTAGTCAAGACCAAAGTCACGGAAAGACCATGGCTAAAGCCTTAAGGCTTGTTTACCCAAGACCATTAACTAAGGTAATCATATTTATGAAACGACGAGAACTTGTAAAACATGATAAGCTTATTTATATAACAATCTTCACCCAAAACATGTGTTGTATCTACTAAGTGCTACAATAGTAGGGAGCTTCATGTGAGGGGTTCATTTGAGTTAAACGTATCGACGAGTTCTTTGGATTTCGATTTAAAGTGTCCTAGCTCCTCGAACATTTCTTGCATGACCTCTACGAATTATGATGCTGAAATGTAGTGATCTATAAACTAAATATGTTTTCACATATTAAAGATCTTTCTATAAACATCATATGATAATTGACTACATCATGATCAACATAGGAATATATATATATAGGATGGTTTATGTTTTCCTAAACATTATTCCAAACCTAAGTCGCAACATTCTATTTTAGGTTGCTCGTAGAAGTTCCCACGGCATATCCATCATTCTCATTATACATTTTCTATCATTTACTTTGAGGTGAGTTCATAGCCCCACTTTCTATTACTTAATTGTTTTACAAACCCTTGGGGGAGATACATGCTTTATTTTAAACCGAACACATTGCTTTGAAACTGTATGCTTATCTAAATGTATTATGTGCACTAAGTACCACTATTGCCAAACTTAAGTCCCTATTATCATGAACCATTAGTCACTTGCGGGTGAACGCGAATAATGTGGATAGATCTATCGGTATTGACGAATCCCGTTTGTTTGACCAAGTCCGGTAAACAACGCTCTATTTGAAGAACCATAGGTTAATTGGCAAATTACCTATTAGGGCAACTGTTACTATTTTCTCAATTTCTATTGACAAGTCATTACGTTTTCGGTATCATGAGCTTAGTGCAATAATATCTATTTTGGTTTTCAAACCATTGGTGTGAATTTATAACTCACACTAAAAATATTATGTGTTCAATTGATTTCCAAAACTCTATGAATTTCACTCAACCTTTGTGTTGACAGTTTTAAGCATGTATTTCAGGTCCATAATGTCGGAAGCTGGCACGGAAGAGCAAGGATATTGAAGAAGGCTATAAATTTTATTATCATTCGAAAACCAATTTAATGTATTTTGTAAACTTGGAACCATCTGGGACCTCATTTTTGTAAACTCTGATATTTATATAAATCGAATGATAAATCTTTTAAAACGACTCCATTAGTGTTCGTTTTCTATTGTTATGACAGTTATGCCATGAAGTAACACCCGTTTGAATTCATTTGCATATCGCAGTTGGGGTGTTCTGATTGGTATCAGAGCCACAGTTATAGAGAAACGGGTCTAATTGAGACTTAAACTATAACTACTTTTAAAAATTTTAAGCTATACAAACATACTAGCATATTGATATATACACTCGACATAATTTAATCATAAACAATAGACTAAACATATCTGCGTAAGCCTATTCTAAGGCATTACGGCACAATCATATTTTTCCTAATCTCCCAATCATGCATTTTAGGATTACGAAACTTCCTCCAAGACATTGTAACTGACTACAATGTTCTTTCCTACTTCCCAGACATTGTGAGATACAATGGTCTCATTCATTTTTCAAGACACTGGGAGATACAGTGGTCTCTATTACATTCTCGAACCTTGTAAATCCTACGATGGTTATTACATTCTCGGACACACGTAAATCCTACAGTGGTCTCATTCATTTCTCAAGACATTGTGAGTTACACAATGGTCTCTTCATCATTTCTCAAGACATTGTGGGTTACACAATGATCTCTCTATCATTTCTCAAGACATTGTGGGTTACACAATGATCTCTCCATCATTTCTTAGACATTGTGAGTTGCACAATGGTCTCAACTACTCCTCAAATATTGTAAGTTATACAATAGTCTCTAAAAATTATCTTATAAACATTATATGATATTGTTTTACATGAAACCCGTCACAGTCTATCAATTTCCCTAATGGAAATTCAAGAAATAGGATTTCTGAAGGACAAAGTAACTCATCATCTACAAAAGTCGAAGTTCACAACTTTCTCTACCTTCATAAAATTCTCTTGAAACCTTCATTGTTAAAAGTCCGTGATGCTAGCCAAGTATAGACTATTTTAGAATTACTTAATTTTCTTTTCACGTATCTACCCATATTATCTTCTATGCAATGGAATGTGAAAACATAGGTTACAAGTCTTTTATGGCGAGGACTTGCAACTGAATAGTTTGATATCGCCTTTGCTTAGTGGACAATTTCTCAAAAGCTATGAACATATCACAAGTATACCTAATTTAGGTATTTGAAAATTTTATCGAACCTCGGCTAAATATAGCCTAATCACCTATATTTAACCTTGGGATAGTGGAACATAGTCTGATTAACTATGTTCGACTTAAAATTTTCAAACACTGAGAACAGTTATACAAGGGTTATATTTAGGTTAATTTCCTACTTAAACTCGATAAACCACCAGAATTCATTAAAAAGATCTAGAGATACGATAGTGTCTTACCACTCAGCAAAATCTTAACATCTTAATTATACTACCTAATTTCATTCTTGAAAGTTTTCATTTATGAAATAATCCTAACTACTATCTTAGGATAGTCATCAAATCTTCTCGTCATTCCTTAGAAGTACTAGCCTGATTAGATTTCAAGGATATCATTCCGTCATTCACTTTTGATTTTAAAACAAACTTGACATCTCTAGCTAAGAATAATGGTAAGCGTACGTGATGCGTGCCAAACAGTCAAGCTAAATCACTCAAGTCTGCCACTTGTGAATGGCAGACCGTAACCAGCTTAAAACTGCCTAAGCACGAATGCAATGAAGATTTGAGGAGTATAGTGTTTCCCCGGTCGTTATGTCCCAGCGAGCTATGCAATGGATTATCAAACGTAAAGTGATCGAGAAATTTGAACGAAAAAGGGATTTGATTATGATTATAACTACATGAAAAGCCAACAAATTACAACGGCTTAAATGCAAATTAAAGAAAATTAAAAGATAAAAAATATTAAATAAACGCTATCACTATTTTTAAAATGATATTTTTGTTTTTATGTTTTTATAAAACTGAAATTAAAACTACATAGCGTCTGATAGAAAAAGTGAAACTTACACAATATTAACCCTAAAAATATGAGAATGATATTTTTACAAACCTAATGATAAAATAAAATATATAGAAAAGAAAATTAATTTTACAACTATTTAATTAATTATTATTAATTAAAAACTATTTTAACTATTAAATAATAACCTAAAATACAAGAAAATATGAACCAAAGCTAGAAAAATAAAATTATGACTTATAAAAATCTAAAATATCAAAAGAGAATTTTCAAAACTATTTTTGTAATTTTCTGATTATTTTTCTATTTTTTATGAATTAAAAACTATTAAAAACTAATTAAATTACTAAAAATTACAAAATAAACTATGAAAAATCTGGAAAATTACTTTTTTACTTTTTTTTATTTATCTAAACTTAATAAAAATGAAAAATTATTTTTGAACCTTTTCTGAATTTTTTGTATTAAAAGCTAATTAAAAATGCTTAAAAACTAATTAAATTAAGAAAAATAGCAAATCAACTTAGAAAAATCTGAAAATTTCAGGAAAACTCTAAAATTATATAAGGAAGCTAAGAAAAATGGAAAAACAGGTGCTTATGTGCAAGATATTGAAACTGATGTGCACGTGCTTATTATTAAGCACTCCAAATAAGCCAAATGAACAAAATAAGCTACCAACTGTTTACAGAAGTTCTAAACTGCTAAAACAACTAAAATGCAACAATTAACAATAGACCTTAACCTCTATTTAGCTGAATTCACAGGTTTGATGTTTTTGAGATTAAGAGCTAAAAGCATTTACGTGGGCTACTTAACCACAAAATAAGCAATCAAATAAGCTAGTCAGCAAAAACCAATTATTGGGACCTAAAGTAGACCTAGCTGAGACCTTACAAACCAATTTTCAGACTTTAACAAGCTCTTATGAGCCCTGTGCATAGGTTGCACAATCTGAGAAAACTTCGGTTGTTCTGAGCTTTTGGAGGGGCACTTATGACCTAAAAGACAAGCACTTTTAGAGCTTATAAAAATTGGTAAAATTTTACTAAAATGGTGATAAGAAAGAGGACCAGTTGAAGTTTATGAAATGCCAAGTCTCACTTGATGTAGCTCAAAATTGAATCATGAAAAATCCTTGCCCAGGCTCAAAGCGGTTTTCTAGTCTTTGACTTTTGAAAGCAGTTGAGTACTTTGACCAAAATGAAATTTAAAACCAATTTGAGGACTGGTGTTGATGTTATATGATGTAATGAGTACAATGCAAGCAATGTTTAACACTTTTAAACACAAATCCAGAGATTAAATCAAAAACCACAACATGAGTAGTGAGAAGATTTAGATACAAGTTTGACTTTTTGAACTAGCTTGGGCACCAAATATTGATTGATACTAACTTAAATAGGCTTAATAAGCATGAACCAACAGACATAAACCCTTTGCACAAGCCTAAATGATGATTAAACCCATTGAGCCAAACACCCTTGTATTTAAGCTTTTTGAACTCAAAACTAATCCGACTGAACCAGCTTGCAATTATGATCAAACTAACTTAATATCACTTAAATACTACTATTAGAACAGATTTCAACTACTGGTTGCCATTAAAACAGATTATGCTAATGAACTAGAAATTGACTTACATTTGTCCATAGCCACAATGGCTTGCAAACTATGAAACAAGAACTACTACCTATCCAAATCAACCCACTGCTTCTAAATTAATCCCAAGAACATGTCTACACCAACCCATTCCATTCCTTCCTCAGATTTGCCCCATGTTGACTTTCATTAACCAATATTCAAAAGAGCTTGATACTTAAACACAAGCTTATAAAAAGCTATTATAAGCTCAGATAAACTTGTTGTGACTTGGAAATAAGCTGTTTGAAGCTTGAGAATCAGAGTTTGAAATTGCAATTTTCAACAGTTAACATAAAATTTTGAAAATGAAATCAAACTTGAATTGATGCTTTAAACTAGTTGCAATACACTTCAACCATGTAATTTGTTACAAAGAAACTTGAAATAACAACTGTTAATCTATTTTAAGACTTAATAAGTAAAAACGACATACATTGCTAAAAAAATTAAACTAAGTCTCTCTTCTTGTTGCTTCCCCTTGCTCTTTTATACACCCAAACTCTTTCTCTCACCTCTCTCTTCAAATCCCACTAACAATTTCGGCCCTTGGATTGGTAAATTTGATCTTGGCCGTTTAAAAGGTTTTTGGCGCCAAAAGCTAATTTAACAGCTGGGGTTGAGTGAGAGGTTGGAGAATGCATTAAATGCATCCTTGGCTTTGAGTGTGAGGTGGAGGGTAGGTTTAGGGGTATGATGATGGAGGAGGGGGGAGGTTGCAGGCAGGCGTGTGATGATGGTGGGTAACCCGTGAGGGAGAGGGAAAAGAGGAGTCAAATGTGTTGTTGGAGATTAAATAATAGGGGGGGTCCAAATTGCATTTGAGAGGGGTCACTTGGGAAGGCAGGGGTCCAAAAGGGAAATGACAAGGGCCAAGGGTGTAGGTTTAAGGTTTTAATACAAGGACCTTTGTGCAATTTCTGAAAATGTAGGGACTAGAACTGCCAATTCATCAAAGATGTTTCAGGGGCTGAAATTGACAAGTTCCAAAAGTATAAGGACCAAAGATGACATTTTCCAATTTCCAGGGACCAATTTTGCCAATTTTCAAAGTTGGAGGACCAAACTTGTAATTTTCTCAAACTTTTGATATTTTTCACCAAAGGACTAATTTTGACAATTTTTGATTTTAAAAGGACCTTTGGTGATTTTTCTTTTGAAATTAAGTGCTCGGGGACTATTTCTGATAATTTTTGAAACTTGGGGAATGAACGCCAATTATGCAAACTTAGCTCATTTTTGATTTTAAACATTTTGCATCTGAAACATATAAAATGCAATTTTGGAATATTTTGATTTTTTGTGCATTTCGAGCATTTTTAAGCGTTTTGCGATTCAGATTGACCCAAAAATGATGAGTATTTACACACTCATCAATCCCCACACTAAACTATTGCTAGTCCCTAGCAATCTTTTGAAAAAACTTAATGGATTTGAATCTCTTTACCAAAGCCATTACTTACGGAGTAGCCAATTGTTTCAGTTGAAGTAAGAACCTTGGTACAATGATAACCATGTGATTTTGAGCAAACCAGACTTCCCAGCGGATTTGATTTGTCTTTAAGCCGTTTGCTCTGGACTAGCCAACTCTTAGATAAATTATCAACATTATCTTTGGTGAGTCGATTACCAATTATGGTTTTCCACTTTACTTTACCAGCCATAAACTTGCGGGCTAGCCAACTCTTCACTTTTTAGGATATGGTGAGTTGAATACCATACAATTTTGGGCAAATTGCAAGCCGTCAACGGATTTAATAAATCTTTACCAAGAGTTTGCTCTGGATTAGCCAATCCTTTTGTTTATTAGACAAGGTGGATTGATAACCAAATGAGTAAGTGCAAAACACTTGCTCCAAAAATTTGGCCAAAACGGGGTGGGTGGTATATTTACATGATAAAATTGTGAGAATTCCCCCCCACACTAGAAATGAATATTGCCCTCAATATTCAAAGTACTGCGGCGGTTATGCGCGAAACGTAAAGGAAAATACTACCATTATTTAGAAAGAAGATTTTTTTTTTTTTTTTTACCATGTGGGAACCCACTAGGGTGGTAGAAAGATAGAAAGAAGTCAGAAATATGGGTGAAAACCCATATGGCATTCTCTTTTTTTGATTCGAAGTCGCTAGCTTGACTCGACCCCGCATTCATTGGTTCATGGGGAAAGTTTGTAAGTCCGGGACAACCATGGATGGG
Organism: Chrysanthemum makinoi; assembly: GCA_910596185.1. Classification (NCBI taxonomy): domain Eukaryota; kingdom Viridiplantae; phylum Streptophyta; class Magnoliopsida; order Asterales; family Asteraceae; genus Chrysanthemum; species Chrysanthemum makinoi. Next base: position 165,830,968 of record OU343222.1, on the reverse strand, counting down.
ATGTCCTCTCCAAAGTAATGCTTCACTCGATGACCATTCACTTTAAAATTAGGACCATCGGGTTGAGATAACTCAATGGTACCATAAGGATAAACTTTAGTGATAGTAAATGGACCGGACCGGTGATTTTAATTTTCAGAAAATCTTCAATCTTGAATTGAAAAGAAGGACTCGATCACCAACATTGAAAACGCGGTTTTTGATTTTAGAGTCATGAATCTTCTTTGTCTTTTGTTTGTAGATCAAAGAGTTCTCGTAAGCTTGATCACGGAGTTCATTTAATTCATTCATTTGCACTTTCCGGTGATCACCGGTATCTGAATATCAAAGTTAGCATGCTTCAAGGCCCAGTATGCCTTGTGCTCGAGCTCAACCGGTAGATGACATGCCTTCCCGTACACTAGCTTGTATGGAGTACACCCGATGGGTGTTTTGTAAGCTGTCTGCGGAAGGCCGAGTCGTCATCTAGCTTATCGACCAAGAGCACGGTTTTCACCAATCTCTCAAGAATTCTTTATCCCCGGTTAGAAACTTCCACTTGCCCACTTGTTTGGGGGTGGTACGATGAGATAGACGGTGAGTTACACCATACTTTTGCATGACTCTTTCAAACTGGTCATTGCAAAATGCGTATACGATCACTGATTATGGCTCGTGGAGTTCCAAACCTAGCAAATAAGGATTTTAAGAATTTCACAACAACTCGGGCATCGTTGGTGGGTAAAGCTTTAGCTTCAACCCATTTTAACAAGTAGTCAACGGCCCGCGGTATGTATTTGTTACCACGGGAAGAAGGAAATGGCCCCATAAAGTCAATGCCCCATATGTCAAAAATCTCACACACTTGAATGGCGTTTTGCGGCATTTCATTCCTTTGTGAAATATTCCCGTGACGTGACAAAGCGTGCGAGGTTTTGACGAATTCATGGGCATCCTTATAGATTGTGGGCCAATAGAATCCGGAATCGAACACCTTCTTGGCGGTGTAGTTGGGGCTATGATGTCCCCAGTAGGTCCAGAATGGCAAGCCTTGAGAATGTCAATAGCTTCCTGACCATACACACATCGCCTGATGACTTGATCCGCACAAATTTTAAACAAGTAGGGGTCGTCCTAGAAATAATGTTTCACATCTTTAAAGAATTTATTTTTCTGTTGGGACGACATCCCTTTCCACAAAGTTACCGCATGGTAATTTGCAAAGTCAACAAACCATGGGGTAGAAGAGTCTCCACGAAAAGAAACCACGTTGAGTGTTTCGAGAGGAAATGTTTCATTTATTTCCTTTTTCTCGAACACATGGTGAGGGTTCTCTAATCAGGAACAGATGATCGGCAGCCAGGTTCTCAGCTCCTTTTTATCACGATATAATGATATCAAATTCTTGTAGGAGGAGAACCCAATGGAGCAATCTCGGCTTTGCATCTTGTTTTGCAAAGAGATATTTGAGTGCCGAGTGATCCGTATACACCACGCATTTGGTCAATATAAGGTATGGCGAAACTTTTCGAGCATACACCACGACTAATAATAATTCTTTTTGTAGTGGTGTAATGGGTTTGAGCCGATCATAGTTTTGCTTGCGTAGTGAGATTTTGAAAATGCTTGGTTTTGCGTTGCCCCAAGACTGCACCGATAGCAAAATCACTTGCATCGCACATGAGCTCGAAGGGTAAATCCCGGTCGGGGGCAACTAGAATGGGTGCTTCCGTAAGCTTTTTCTTCAATGTTTCAAAAGCTTCTATGCACTCGGGAGAGAAGATAAAGGAGCATCTTTTGAGAAGATGGGTCATAGGCCGAGCGATTTTAGAGAAATCTTGAATGAATCTACGATAAAACCCGGCATGACCTAGAAAACTCCTAATACCTTTGACAGTAGTAGGGTGAGGTAATTTAGCAATAACATCAACTTTTGCTCTATCTACCTCAATCCCATTCTTGGAAATCTTATGGCCAAGGACTATGCCTTCTTTGACCATAAAGTGGCTCTTCTCCCAGTTTAGACATAGATTGGTGTCTTCACACCGTTTTAGCATTTTGTCTAAGTGGGAGAGACATATATGAAATGAGTCCCCAATGACCGAGAAGTCATCCATAAACACCTCCATAGTTTCCCTGATCATGTCGTGGAAAATTGCCATCATACATCTTTGGAACGTGCGGGGGCATTGCATAAGCCAAAGGCATACGTCGTAGGCAAAAGCGTCGTATGGGCGGTGAATGTGTTTTCTTGATCCAGCGGATCAATGGGGATCTGAAAGTATCCCGAGAAACCATCAAGGAAACAATAGTATTCGTTTCCTGCTAATCTCTCAAGCATCTGGTCCATGAAGGGTAGAGGAAAATGGTCTTTTCGGGTGGCTTCGTTTAACTTTCGATAGTCAATACACAGACGCCATCCCGTAACCAATCGAAGTAAATTAACTCGTTTTCTTCATTCGTGACAACAGTAATGCCACCCTTTTTTGGAGCATAATGAATTGGGCTAACCCAGGATTGTCGAGAGATCGGGTAAATCAAACCGGCATCAAGAAGTTTGAGAACCTCTTGTTTGATAACCTCATGAATCTTAGGATTTACCCTCTCTGATGTTGGATCTGCTGGTTTGAAGTCATCCTCCATCAAGATTTTGTGAGTACAAAATTCGGGGTTGATACCCTTAATGTCGGAGAGTTTCCAAGCAATTGCTTGCTTGTGTGACTTCAAGACCTTTATGAGAGCAGTTTTCTCCTCCTCGGTTAAGTCTTTAGCAATTATGACGGGTAATTTATCATCACCCTCCAAGAATGCGTACTCGAGATGAGGAGTAGGTCCTAAGTTCAACCTCGGGAAATTCATCGATAGAAGCTTGTCTGATTTGATTTCCTCAATTGTGATTACTTTCGGAGGTGAAGGTAATGGATCTTCATTAAGCAATTGCTCAAGATAAAGAATATCCCCTTCCGAATCATAAACACCATCAATCCCGGTGGAATTGATTCATCAGGTAGCGAATTCATCGATCTCTTCCAGAAGGAAGTCACCTTCCTCGGCGGAGTGAGGAAAGTCGGCAATGATAGGTTGAGAGGATGTGGTGGAATTGGAATTCCCACGCAATGAAGATAACCAAGAAACTCTTGAGTACTCCTCGAAGCAATATCAATTAAATCGACTCGATTAATTGATTCATGTCATTTGAGGAGTACCTCGAAGTCTGATCGAGGTTAAAGGTAGCACTTCATTACCCACACGTAAAGTGATTTCTTGCTCAAATACATCAATAAGAGCAGGCCCGTCCTCGAGGAATCCTCTTCCAACAATGAGGGGAACCCGAGGATCAGCATCGAAATCAACAACCACAAAGTCAGCTGGAAAATGGAACTTTCCTACTTTCACAAATACATCCTGGCGATGCCAGGGGACTGAGATAGAACGATCCGCAGCTCAAGAGTCATGCAGGTAGGAATAAGTTCCGGAAGAGAAAGTTTCTTCCATACTGAATACGGCATCAGATTGATGCTTGCACCAAGATCGGCAAGGGCAAAGCATTCAATCATCCCAGGAAAAACACAAGGAAGAAGAAATTTTCCGGGATCTCCCAGCTTCTCGGGAAGCTTCTTTAACAAGACTGCTGAGCAATTCTCGTTCAAAGGAGTCTTAGCCATTTCAAACAGCTTTTCCTTGTTGCTCAACATGTGCTTAAGAGTAGATGCAAACTTGGGCATCAACATGATGGCATCATAAAGCTTATGTCAAAGTGAAGCTCTTGGAAAATTTGAAAGAATTTTTCCATTTGATGACTAGCTTTCTCGCGGAGCTTTTGCTCATGTAAACGTGAGGGATAAGGAATAGAAGTTTTGGATTTAGGGTTATCAACTGGAGGTTCAAAACAACTCGGTTTGGCTTGGGTTTGGGGACAACCTGAGGATGGACATTGCTGGTACTTCCGTTATTAGTAGTAAGTTCCTTGTCCTTTGCCTGCCTCGGGTTCACTTTCCACTACCTTCGGGAGGGAAGAAAAAGAGGTAGTAGGAATAGCGGGTCCAGCATATGAAGCACCACTTCGGTTGTGATCGCTGCATCGCCCCTCGGATTAGCGATCGTGTTGCTAGGTAAAGTGAGCGGCGAGGGTCGATCATTTAAAGACTTCTTAATGTCAGCAATCTGGCTAACCAACAACTGATTCATTTCTTCTTGGGATTTCATGAATTGTTTCAACAACTCATCAGATGATGGTCCAGGTTGGAACAATGGCTTGATTTTGCACAGAAAATTCGCCTCTATTGTTAGTTAGGGCCTTGATTAAAATTTCCTGATTATTGCCATGAAAATACCCTTGGTTGAAATTTCCTGACACGGGTTTCTATTGAAATTTCCTTGGTGATGGAAATTTTGATTTTGATTTTGAAAACCGTTGTTTGGATGAAATTACCTTGGTTTTGAAAACCTTGGTTTGGTCTATTTTGATTTTGATTACGGTTTTGATTGAAACCGGAGGTCCAGGTAGTGGTTAGGGTTGGGTCTATAGGAGCATATTGGTTGCCTCCTTGATTAGAAAACCCTACCACATTGGATTCAAAGGGTTACCGGTTGGCCATACAATTGTAATAAGCATGGGGCCACCACAAGTACAGACTTCCACTTTCTTAACTTCAGGAGGGGTGAAGTTTGTGGAAAAAGACTTTCTTTTGGTTGGAGAGAACCAAAGCTTGGATAGCTTCCGTGAGTTTGTCAATCTTAGCATCGGTGCTAGATTGACTCACGGGCGATGTAGAAGAAGGACCAACACGACTTGGGAAACAAGCTGCCGTGCGGTCGCGGACTTTAGACTTGTTTTCGATAATCGCTAAAGCTTCTTTGACAGTTTGCTTAAAATTTCCTCCGGAGGAATTGAGAGAATCTTGATCAGATTGACTCACTCCATTGTAGAAATTATCGAGTTGCATCAACTCGAAGAAACCGTGGTGAGGACATTTGCGAAGCAATTCCTTAAAAACGATCCCACGATTCACTGAAGGATTCATCAAACTTACGAGTGAACTTGATGATTTCATTTTTGACTCGTGGTTTTGGAAGGTGGATAGAATTCATTCACAAATTTCTTCACTAGATCTTCCCATGTCTCAATTGGTGAGGGTTGTTTTCAAGCCAAATCGGGCTTGCCCCTCAAGAGAAAATGGGACGAAGAAGCTTACAGCCATCAGTAGGGACATTCTTATACTTGATGGTAGATGCAATCTTGTTAAACCATCGAATATGAGCGTGAGGATCATCCCTCTCAAAACCATAGAATTGATTTGAGGTTACAAGATTCAGAATAACCGGTCTTGAGTTCAAAGTTTTACCACGATGGCTGGTACAACATAGCATATCTCATACCGCGTCGATGGGTGCACGGAAGCTCACACATAGGGCGTTCTCGGCCATGGAAACGGAAGTAGTGTGGCGATCCGGATCTCGATCCGACGATGGAGCGAAAGTCTCGGACACGCCTTCTTGGAATCTTGACAAGCTCATGAAATGGGCTTACAGACCTAGAAGAGCGAGTGCGCGCGCTACTAGAGTTAACTCTGAGACCTCGAGTTAAGGAAATGGAATTATGAAGGCGTTTATAAAAATGGGGTGAGAAGAATCTTTATGGGTTTTATGTTTTGAAACGTATATATATCAAACAAAATCAATTAACACAAAATCGAGGCAAAACAACAGCGAACTTACCAATAATCACACTATGAATGGCTTCTTTGGAAAAGGTACACCAATCACAAGGACACAAAGGCAAGTTTTAAATCTTTAGTTCGGGAAATTATTATGGTCGCACTAGCCAGTAGGTTACCTTTACTTGCCTTGTTTGCGGTGGTAATCTTTAAGTTGTTATTATTAAAAGCGACAAATCTTTTTGTATTTTTATTTTTATATTTGATACATATATAGAAACAAAAGAAAAATATTTTTGTGTTTTATACGTTTTTAGATGTTTTTGGGTTTTTGGATTTTTTATAAGAAAATATGGATATATATATATATATGGATAGAGATGGATGATATAAACAAAGAGTGAGTATTCAAACTACTAATCTGCTAAACGTAAGATAATTAGCACAGCTCCCCGTGGCCAGTAAAAATTTGATCGTGCCAAACAGTCAAGCTAAATCACTCAAGTCGCCACTTGTGAATGGCATAAATAACCAGCTTAAAACTGCCTAAGCACGAATGCAATGAAGATATGAGGAGTATAGTGTTTCCCGGTCGTTATGTCCCGCGAGCTATGCAATGGATTATCAAACGTAAAGTGATCGAGAAATTTGAACGAAAAAGGGATTTGATTATGATTATAACAACATGAAAAGCCAACAAATTACAACGGATTAAATGCAAATTAAAGAAAATTAAAAAGATAAAAAATATTAAATAAACGCTATCACTATTTTTAAAATGATTTTTTTGTTTTTTATGTTTTTATAAAACTGAAATTAAAAACTACGCAACGTACAATAGAAAAAGTGAAACTTACACAATATTAACCCTAAAAATATGAGAATGATATTTTTACAAACCTAATGATGAAAGAAAATATATAGAAAAATAAAATTAATTTTACAGCTATTTAATTAATTATTATTAATTAAAAACTATTTTTAACTATTAAATAATAACCTAAAATACAAGAAAATATGAACCAAAGCTAGAAAAATAAAATTATGACTAGGAAAAATCTAAAATATCAAAAGAGAATTTTCAAAACTATTTTTGTAATTTTCTGATTATTTTTCTATTTTTTATGAATTAAAAACTATTAAAAACTAATTAAATTACTAAAAATTACAAAATAAACTATAAAAAATCTGGAAAATTACTTTTTTTTACTTTTTATATTTATCTAAACTTAAGAAAAATGAAAAATTATTTTTTTGAACCTTTTCTGAATTTTTTGTATTAAAAGCTAATTAAAAATGCTTAAAAACTAATTAAATTAAGAAAAATAGCAAATCAACTTAGAAAAATCTGAAAATTTCAGGAAAACTCTAAAATTATATAAGGAAGCTAAGAAAAATGGAAAAACAGGTGCTTATGTGCAAGATATTGAAACTGATGTGCACGTGCTTATTATTAAGCACTCCAAATAAGCCAAATGAACAAAATAAGCTACCAACTGTTTACAGAAGTTCTAAACTGCTAAAATAACTAAAATGCAACAATTAACAACAGACCTTAACCTCTATTTAGCTGAATTCACAGGTTTGATGTTTTTGAGATTAAGAGCTAAAACAGTTTATGTGGGCTACTTGCGGCCACAAAATATAATCAAATAAGCTAGTCAGCAAAAACCAATTATTGGGACCTAAAGTAGACCTAGCTGAGACCTTACAAACCAATTTTCAGACTTTAACAAGCTCTTATGAGCCTTGTGCATAGGCTGCACAATCAGAAAACTCATTGTTCTTTGAGCTTTTGGGCGAGGGCTTATGACCTAAAAGACAAGCACATTTTGAGCTTATAAAAAATTGGTAAAATTTTACAAAAATGGTGATAAGAAAGAGGACCAGTTGAAGTTTATGAAATGCCAAGTCTCACTTGATGTAGCTCAAAATTGAACTCATGAAAAATCCTTGCAACTGAGCTCAAAACAGGTTTTCTAGTCTTTGACTTTTGAAAGCAGTTGAGTACTTTGACCAAAATGAAATTTAAAACCAATTTGAGGACTGGTGTTGATGTTATATGATGTAATGAGTACAATGCAAGCAATGTTTAACACTTTTAAACACAAATCCAGAGATTGCAAATCCAAAAACCACAACAGTGAGCAGTGAGACAGATTTAGATACAAGTTTGACTTTTGAACTAGCAGGCACCAAATATTGATTGATACTAACTTAAATAGGCTTAATAAACATGAACCAACAGACATAAACCACTGCACAAGCCTAAATGACAGTTAAACCCATTGAGCCAAACACCCTTGTATTTAACTGTTTTGAACTCAAAACTAATCCAGACACTGAACCAGCTTGCAATTATGATCAAACTAACTTAATATCACTTAAATACTACTATTAGAACAGATTTCAACTCTTACTGTTGCCATTAACAATTATGCTAATGAACTAGAAATTGACTTACATTTGTCCATAGCCACAATGGCTTGCAAACTAAGAAACAAGAACTACTACCTATCCAAATCAACCCACTGCTTCTAAATTAATCCCAAGAACATGTCTACACCAACCCATTCCATTCCTTCCTCAGATTTGCCCCATGTTGACTTTCATTAACCAATATTCAAAAGAGCTTGATACTTAAACACAAGCTTATAAAAAGCTATTATAAGCTCAGATAAACTTGTTGTGACTTGGAAATAAGCTGTTTGAAGCTTGAGAATCAGAGTTTGAAATTGCAATTTTCAAAAGTTAACATAAAATTTTGAAAATGAAATCAAACTTGAATTGATGCTTTAAACTAGTTGCATTACACTTCAACACAGTAATTTGTTACAAAGAAACTTGAAATAACAACTGTTAATCTATTTTAAGACTTAATAAGTAAAAACGACATACATTGCTAAAAATAAATAAACTAAGTCTCTCTTCTTGTTGCTTCCCCTTGCTCTTTTATACACCCAAACTCTTTCTCTCACCTCTCTCTTCAAATCCCACTAACAATTTCGGCCCTTGGATTGG
>OU343222.1:165650023-165822211 GCA_910596185.1 Chrysanthemum makinoi | reverse complement strand
CTGCTCTCATTGCTTCTTTATAACGAAGATACGAGGGAAGATCCTTGATTTCATTAGTGATCAGGCAGTCAAGTAACTATGCACCTTGTTTTCGTGTTGATGAGTCTTTAAATCTGACAATGTTCAAAGTTGGCTCATATAACTGTTGGGTTCAGTAAATACCCAAACCCCTTAATCTAGGATTTGAATAGAAAATAGCCCAAGTGTTTAGTCCGATAAACACTAACAGGTCACTGAGTGCACAGTCTCTCAGTGAGTCATCTTCAGGATACTCAGTATGAGGTGAAGAAGAAGTCTCTCCACTCAGTAAGGCGGAACTTAAAGGGTGAAGACTGAGTCAAGAAGAAGATGATGGATTCAGTGAGTGATGAGAATAACTCACTGAATCCCTAAGACTCCTCTCCAACTACTTACACTGAAGACAAACTGAAGTAGAAGACTGAAGAATGTAAAGACTGAAGAATGAGCGGGACAAGGCGGGATAAGTTTGAATCAGATAAGACGAGGTCCTTATCAACCAAAGTCAACTTTCCCTGAATGGCAAAAGATCAGGCTCAGTGTCATCACTGAACTTAGGAAAGTAGTCTTGTCTCTTACCAAGAATAGTCTTTGTAAACAGAGACAAAATACATCAGTATTTTGTCTTCTGTATGATGTCATTTTGTCACTTAGGAAAGAGTCAAATATCATACATGTATAAATAGCATAAGAGATGGAGTGAAAAGGTTAAGCTTGTGAATTGTAAAAAACACACATACACGCAAGCCATCTTTTCACTCCTCCAAATACAACTTTATCCCTGAGATAGCTCAGTGGGTTCTAAGAGTTGTGCTCAGACTTAGCCTGAGCTTAGAGAGGAGTCACCAACCTTTGTCATTTCAATCCCAAGTGCTATTCCGCAAGTACTTGGGTAACGTATTCTTTTTGATTGATTTCTAATAAAGAATATGATGTTGAAAATTATCTAGTGTGTTTTACTTACTTTAATTTCAGTCATTGTTCACTATTAACTTGTTTTATATTTCTAAACTGTTTTAACCGATAGTGAACGGGGAACAAAAATAACACTGAGTGAGTCTTGGGGTCATTTATTCTCATTGGGATGTCTAGATTCTTCCCGAGAATATTTTGGATCAACAGCTTCGTGTATCTGATAAAGGGAATATTTGACCTAGGCTTCTTGAGATGCTGCATCATGTCCTCCCATATCAAACTTGCGTAGTCAATGTGTTGCTTGTTGACCATTCCCCAGAAAGTTTGAAGGTGCATCAGTTTAGGATGTTCATGACCACTGTCTCGTCCAGATATCGACTTGGCGATCATGATGTAAAGTGTCCTCCAAGGCTGAGGGATGTTCTTTTGATCAACTGTGGAGTGTTTGGTGATGATTCCTGCAACTTCGTCATATCCGATATCAACCATGAATTGCATTATTGCCTCTTCAGTAGGAGTTGGCACGTAATCGGCAGACTGAATGACTGGTAGAAGAAGAATAGTATGAAGATCCGCTATCGTGACTGTGACTTCCTTGTTGTTAAGAGTCACTTTGACTGCATCTTGACCATAAATATTGTCCATAGTGTGCCAGAACTGATGGATGTAGTTCTCTGGTACTGTAGCTGAGTTTGATAGCATTAAGCGGTAGGGATGTTCCTTTAGAATGTCCACAGCTACTCTGCACGATGTTTCTGAGCAAGTGAAGTTGTCAAAATTGACTCTGAGGTTGTTCTTTCCAATTGTTTTGCGATAATTCGTTGGGAAGATATCTTCCATTGTGAGTTCATTGGATGCATTGAGATTTTCCATGTTGACGTCCATTTCGTGATCTAAAAGGTATTGAGACAAAAGAACCAACATATCGAAAGACATTATGCTAGTCTAAGATTGATTTTATTGTCCAATTTTAATTGAAGTTGTTATGTTAATGAATGTTACAAGTCCAAAGTCACATTTAGTCCAATAGTCCAAAGTTGAAGTGATAAGTTACGTGAGTATGTTAATTTTGAATTTTAATTTCCAAATTTCACTTAATCACACAACATTTTAACTTTTTGTAGCTTATGAGTGACATTTTGGTTTTGTGACATATGAGTAACTTATTACAAGTTTTGTACGCATAACATTTCAAATTAAAGTTACAAGTTGGCTTAGGCGTAAGCAAGTGAGCTTATGCGTAAACATGAGGACCTTAGGCGTAGGCATAAGCTTAAGCGTAAGAGCAACCCTTAGGCGTAAGAATGTCTTATGCGTAGAAGTATACTCGTAGCTTATGAGCTTACGCGTATGCTTAGGCAAAGGACTTACGTGTAAGGTTTACTCGTAAGAGTAGTCCCTTAGGCGAAGAAATCCAAGTTTACGCATATCCTTCCAGGATACGCGTAGTGCCACTGTAGACCCTTATGCATAAGTGTTACGCGTAAGATTGCTCTTATGCGTAACCTTTACGCATAAGGTATTCCTTAAGCGTAATCCAAGACCACCTTAATTCTTAACTTTACGCGTAGATGCATGTAACAATATAAACATAACACACTTATTACAATTTGACCCTAACACTTTCAAGATCACAAAACAAGTCAAATCAAATCAGTTACGCGTATAAGTGCTTAGGCGTAGACAATTTCTTAAACCCTAACCCTAATATTACGCATAGCAAATTTAACCATGGAAAATCACCAAGACTTTTTCTGCACTATCTTAGATGCTAATGGAACAAGTTTAAACAGGTTATAACACAAAATGACTATAGAATCAAATGTTCATGTTCATACAACTCATAAACCCTAAGATTTCAATTCTTCAATTTTGTTGTTACTGGGTAGGATTTAAGAGTGAATATGTGTAATTAAACATGTTATGAACCTATTCCAATGTGACAACTGGCAATTTAGGGAGTCTATTTTAGGTAACCACATTACGTTAAACTAAACCGAGCTTTTGCCTTTATCACTATTTTTATAAACCATGACTTGATTTTATATTGTCTATTGGTTTTTATGATTTATTTCACTATTGAATGAGTTATCGAATGAGTTTTAACTCTATTTGGTAGGCACTATTCGATTCGGCACTAGAAAAGCCTAAAACGAGAAATATTGTAACTTTTAGACCGTAACTCGAAAATTGACAAATAAATAGTCAAAACTTGTGGGAAAACATAAATAACGATGTTGGAAAGTTTAATAAACATTCTGGGACACTCAGGGGACAATATGTGAGCTCGGGAATGGGTAAATGGGACGTTTTACGAAAAATGACAACCACCGCCCCTCTTTTTTGCTTAGGCCGGCGCCCCCCTCCCCTCCCTCTCTTTTATTATTTGGTCCCTCCCTCAAAATATATAAACCCCACTTCCCCTCATTTTACCTCTTCACTTTCTCTCACTAAAAACAAACACAAACACAGTTTCTCTCTCTAATCTTTCTCTCTCCTCAAGAACAAACCCTAGCCACCACCACCACCACCATTGGCCGCCCCACCTCCGGCCAAATTCCGGAAAGTGGTATCTCACCTCCACCACTATCTTGTAGATCGTTTCATCCTCTTTCTATCCATATAAAATACTCCTACAAAAGCCTTCAATAACACCTTCAAATTTAAAGATTAAGATTCATACTTTTAGGGTTTTCATCTAATATTGCAATTGGTGCTTGAATAAGGTAAATGGAACAAGATTAGAGCTTGTTTAAGCTCTTAAAACCCACGTATGGATTATTAGGGTTTCGACCTAATGTCCAAATTTGGGGGTTTTGGGTAAAACATGGAATTAAGTCTAATTAATGTCTAAATAAACAAGTAATTAGTGTTTGGTAAATGTGTGGTGTATCAATTTGATGGGTTTATGCATTTTATGTCGAGTTTCATCCTTTTGGTTAGAATAGATGATGGGTTTTGTGTTTGGTTAGTGATTGGAGCTTGAATGATTGGATTTGGATGTTGTGGAATGGATTTGGGTGATGTTTGATTGGTTTAGAAGGGTGTACGAGCCACAAAGGGCACATACGTGGCCCTTGGCTTGCGTACGTGACCCACTTGGGCCACGGGTCCGGGTCAGGTCGATTTGGTAGCTTGTTGGTTGATGTAGTTGAGGTTTGGATGAGACGCGTGGAGCCGAAAAGCTTCTAGAGCTTGTTTGGTTCACGTGGTCTTAACCGTGACCGTGTCATGGCCATTAGGGTCATAACATTAGTTTAAGGTATATTTGGTTGATTGATTGGTTGGCGAGATTGTTTTGAGTTGGTTTGGGATTGAATTGCGCTATTATGACTTTTATTTGGACTTGATATATATATATATATATATATATATATATATATATATAAATATATATATATATATATATATATATATATATATATATATATATTGTTGACTTTGAGCTACGTCGGCGTTACTTTGACTTTTTAGTCAATAGTTGACTCCGACAAAGCCGTAACATGGACTTTAGTATAATTTGGACTATTGATTGATTAAAAGCCGATAATTATGACTCGTGCTTGTGGACTCGAAACGAATAACGATATGAGATTAATATTGGAATTTGACGAGATATATATTTATACATGAAAATGCTAATAGAATTATGAAATGTAAATAATAAATGGGCTTTTATACCAAAAATATCGATAACAAGACTTATCTTGTTATTTACTATTTTTAAACGGAAACTAACGACTAAATTAGAAATGTTTTGTAATGAATAAGTAATTAATGTTTCGAGTACACGTTTATCAATAAATGTCAATTGTGGACATTTAATATTAGTTAAGTATTTATTTACTTACGTTATGTGCATGGGTTACGGATAACCTAACGTTAATTGTGTTGATCCACGTGGGTAGCGGATTTATTAGGTTGACGAATCTAATAAAAGCCCGCTAGGTACGTTGGGTAACCCTATTAATGGGTGAATTATCCTTATGACTCTTTCGGATATGATTGATTTATGGGATAATAAGCGACACGAATAAATAAAGGAGTTTATCGAGTTGACGAATTCGATAAGGTCTACTATTTATTCCGAAACTTATTGAACTATGGAGCTTATCGTTTAGAGGTCTCATTGTGTCGCATTGAGTTATATATTGATTGTTTGAGTGCATTCATAGAATCATATTGAGTCGATACACCCACATGAGGAATACCAAACACTAGGATTAAATGGTGAAACAAGACATTTTTGGAAATAAAGAAATGGAATATATTGGGGTAGATAACGTTGATTTTGAGGAATATATATATTAAAGTTGGTCTACATTAATAGGTTGTGCCGAGTCGATAGTTGATGTGCCATGATTTCTGTTATCTTCTACTAGTGTTTATTCGTACGTTGATTGCTTGAGGTGAGTTTCATAGCCCCACTTTTATCTACGTTTTTAACTATATTGGGGTGAGAATCATGCTACTGTTTTTAGACCGTTAAAACAATTTGGATTTGCTTATATGCTTGACTGTTTAGATAAGATGTGCGGTAGTTGTTGCCTTAGTCTAGGTTGAACCGTTTCCTAGCTAAGAATAGACTTCTACATCGACCTAGTCCGGGGTTGGCAACTGTTCTAGAGGTTGCCACGACAGTGCTGGACTAGAGTCGCGGGGCCCGAGTAATCCCTGGATGCGGGATATGATTGGAGATCCGGGTAGGATCAGTGTGTGAAACGGTATTTATCTATCTAGGTCTTGCATAGCAAATCAACTTCTACAGGTCCACTATGATTTTGTTGAACGTAAACCTATGAACTCACCAGCGTAAGCTGACCTTTTAGCATGATTTCTCAGGTATTTGAGAGATGTTTGGAATACGTGATCGGTGGAAGCTTGGCAAGAAGGTGGGGTTCAAGGATCATTTCTTACTCTGATAAACTTTGGGGACCAATTTTATTTAATCGTGTTTTGGGCCTAATATTTATACTTTTGGATTAAATGTTTTGAATAACTAAATTTGGGATTGGTTTTGAATGTTAAATGACTATCTTTTTGCTATACTTGTTTACGATACCAATCCAATAGTAATGCCCCGAAAGCTTGATTAAGTCTTCCGCTGTACCGAGATTTGGGGGTGTTACAGATTGGTATCAGAGCTCAAGGTTATAGAGAATTAGGTATTTTATAAACCCTAAACTATAACCACTTTTAAGAAAAATTGATCCTCGACTGACGCACGCCCGCTTGCCAAGCCGAAGCTTCTTATTTGATTATGGTATGAACTGCGATTTGAATTATGAGATGAACTGTTAGGGGATATTGTGAACTGATTATGGAAACGTATGCTTTGGATATATGATTGTTGATTTTGGAAAATGAGATGTGATTATCGAGATACTATGGAACTTGATTTGAGTAAACGGTATATTATGATTTTGGAATTTTGAACTCGATTGATTTGATATGGGATTATGTGATGAAACTGAACTTATGTGTTTTATTTAAATGCATGTTTTGAGTAATGCGGTACCTCTAATTTTAAAGCTTTCATTATGTGATATATGTTTTGGTTGAGTTGATGTGCTTATTAAAACTAGTTGTTTCGAACACTTATACCTACCCTATGTCATTATCACAGACTATGCCTTCACTAGCTTTTGATGTATCTGAGGAGGTCCTTGCTGTTGCTAGTTTGTCAGCATTGACTCTCATGACGGTTGCACATGGTGATTCTTATGAAATCGCCCGTCACTCTAGTTCATCATCATCAGATCGTCCTAGCTCATCTAGGCAGCTCACTTTACATCAGGTCTTAGCACGAGCACAAACTCCTAGGCTTGCTTATAGCACTGCCCGCATGTCCGTGAGACCACCATCATCACCTAACCGTTTAGCAGCCCACTCTCTTCTGTCATCACCACCAGCATCACCATGTCTTAGGAGGCCTAGATCTCCTAGGGTACCACCTTAGGATTTACCTGCACAGAGACTCCGACTCATGGACTCTCCCCCTATGGATGAGGGCGAGGAGGAACATGAGGTTGAGGAGGAGCATGAGGTTGAGGAGGAGGATGAGATTGAGGAGCAGTATGTTGATGAGGATGAGGATCCTCAGGAGGAGGATGATGAGGATATCCCAGAAAGGGGTACTCCTCCATTTCAGAGTCCTGCACATTCTCCGAGACCAGGTTCTCCTTTTCCTGAGCTTGAGTCCCCTGGACAGCCTTTTGGTTTTGATTCACCTCCACATTCACCTGAGATAGGTAGCCCGTTAGGATCTGAGATACCATCGGAGATTGCTTCAGAGCCCGAGGAGTATGGTGAGACGGGTCTGATGTGGGAGAGGATTACCTCACAGGGTACTAGGCTTAGTAGGTTGACAGATCGTTTGGTTGGAGTATCTAGAGCTAGTATAGAGGATCTGAGAGCTGATATGGGTACTGTAGTCAGGAGGACTAGGGTATTGCATGATGGTATGTCGGAGCTCCAGGAGCAGGTTGGGGACCTGCTGAGAGGGTTCGCGACAGCACGTGATGCTGATAGAGCGATTTGGCGTAGGATTGGTGAGTTGGAGAGAGAGGTCACAGAGCTTAAGAGTGATCGCGACGCTCGACGTGTTGAGTTAGCATCATTGTGGAGAGAGGTTGACGATGTTAGGAGGTCAGTGAGTGGTATTCGTAGACATGGCTAGATAGTATTAGATTTATGGTTTTGTACCATCTTGAAACTAAGTAGTACTTGGTTCGAGATGTAGGATTATCCCAGCTGTCTTACTAGTATCATTATTAGGATCGTTTTTTATTTCTCCGTATCCTTCCATGCATTTCCACTTTTGAAACCTATGAGTTATGGTTATTGGAACGTGCATCCTTAGTTATGATTCGGTATTTGATTGTTTCGCTTTGGTTTAGCGTTATCCCTGTTGGCCTTGATTACGTATTCAGGCGTTATTGGGTGACCCTTGGAACCCAACTCTATTTTTAGAACGTGAATTGTGAACTTATGAAACTGTTCTTCTTGCCTCTAGAATGGTGGCAACAAGACGAAACCCGCTTAGGAACAACCGAGCAGCTCCTGCTGCTGTTGTTGCCCCGGTTCGTCGAGGTCGTCGTCCGGCCCCGACCACACCACCTGTTGAGAACCCGAACATTGATAACCCAGCTGTAGAGAACCCGAATGTGAACGACCGTGCTGAGAATGGTCCTGTTCCACAAAACCCTCCACTTGTGAACCCAGCCCACATTGACCAGCTAGTGTCGCAGCGTGTCGCTGAACTGCTAGCTGAGACTAACCTCTCTAACACTTCTAGTGGAACCCCAATGCTGAATCGAACTCGAGGTTGTACCTACAAAGAGTTCCGATTCTGTGGTCCCATTGAGTTTGGAGGAACTGAGGGAGTAGTTTACCTGACTAGGTGGTTGGAGAAAACTGAATCTGTGTTTGCTGTGAGTAACTGTGATGAGGATTGTAAGGTTAAGTATGCAACATTCACCTTGAAGGACGAGGCGTTGACCTGGTGGAACAACTATCACAGATCAGTAGGAATTGATGTAGCTTATAGTATGACTTGGACTCAGTTTAAGACTCTCCTGATTAAGACTTACTGTCCTAGGAATGAAGTTAAGAAGTTAGAGAGTGAGTTCTGGAACCATAAGGTTAAGGGTACTGACATGGCGACTTATACTCGTCGTTTCCAAGAGTTATCATTGCTTTGCCCTGAAATGGTTCGCACCGAAGAACTTAAGATTGAGAGGTATACTGATGGATTGCCTTTGGCTACTCGAAATGATGTCATCGCTGCCAAGCCAGTTAATTTGCATGAGGCAATTGCTGTGGCTCAGCGTTTGATGGACTCTTATGTGCTAGAAGTAGGAGACAAGAGTAAGAATGATAGGAGTGATAAGAGGAAGAGGAATGAAGTTGTTAAAGGGAATGGCAACAAACGGCACGAGACAGCCAGAGTGTTCGCCATCGGAAATGGAGGTAGGAAAGATTACGAAGGTAGTAAGCCTGTGTGTGGTCATTGTAACCGACACCACCATGGACTGTGCCCGAATGTGTGTAGGAAGTGCTCTAAGGTAGGACATCTGGCCAAAGACTATAGGTCCCGACCACTTGCTGCAGCTTAAACTGCACAAGGAGCGGACTGGAAGGCCACTGTCACCTATTTTGGATGTGGAAAGAAGGGACACTTTAAGAATGAGTGCCAAGAGCCGTGGATGAGAGGAAATCCCGGTAATGTAGGAGGATTTGCTAACCGAGGTGTAGGAGGTAATGGCTTAAACCCTGTGAAGCGTGAGGTTGTGGAAAACCAGGGAAACCATGGTGCTAGGAATCAGCAGAGAGACATGGGAACAACGCGTGTTTACGCTATTGGGAAGGAAGCTGGCGAGGACCCTAACGTAGTTACGGGTACGTTCCTTCTCAATAATCGCTATGCTTCCATACTGTTTGATACTGGTGCAGATATGAGTTTCGTATCCACCAATTCTATGCCATTACTAGGAATCTCCCAAACACCTCTAGGATTTAGTTACGACGTGGAATTAACTAATGGGAATAGAGAGAAGATAGACACCGTAGTCCGAGGTTGTACCTTAAGTTTCCTAGACCGCCCGTTTAGTATAGACCTATTGCCAGTTACCTTAGGAAGCTTTGACGTCATTATCGGAATGGATTGGTTGTCAAAGAACGGTGCACACATCATCTGCGATGAGAATATTGTGCGTTTACCGTATGGCGAAAAAGTTCTGAGCATACAAGGAGATCGGAGCAACTGTGGAAGTCCTTCCCGGTTGAGCATCATCTCTTGTATTAAGGCCCAGAAGTACATCGATAGGAGAGGTTATCATTTCTTGGCTCGAATTTCTAAAAAGAAAAGTGAGGAGAAGAGTGAAAGAAACCTTAATGATGTACCCGTCGTTAGAGAATTTCCGGATGTGTTTCCCGACGATCTGCCAGGGATTCCACCTGCCCAACAAGTGGAATTCCAAATAGAGTTGATATCCGATGCGGCACCCGTAGCCCGGGCACCTTATCGACTGGCTCCAAGAGAATTGGAGGAACTGTCTAAACAGTTGGCAGAATTGTCAGAGAAGGGATTCATTCGACCAAGTTCGTCACCGTGGGGAGCACCAATGTTGTTTGTGAAGAAGAAGGATGGATCGTTTCGGATGTGTATTGATTATAGGGAATTGAATAAGTTAACAGTGAAGAACTGATATCCGTTACCTAGAATAGATGATCTATTCGACCAACTCCAAGGAGCTAGTGTCTTTTCTAAAATCGATTTACGATCTGGCTATCTCCAGCTTAGAGTTCGAGAGGAGGATATCCCTAAGACTGCGTTTAGAACTCGTTATGGATCTCATGAACCGAGTGTGTAAGCCATACCTGGATAAGTTTGTGATAGTATTCATAGACGACATCTTGATATACTCTAAGAGTAGTGAGAAGCACGAAGAGCATTTGAGGCTCATTTTAGGATTGTTGAGAGAGGAGAAGCTGTATGCCAAATTCTCTAAGTGTGAATTTTGGATTCCGTCCGTGCAATTCTTAGGTCATGTGATAGATAGTCGAGGTGTTCATGTTGACCCAGCTAAGATTAAGGCCATTAAGGAATGGGCAGCTCCTAAGAACCCATCAGAAATCCGATAGTTTCTAGGGTTAGCAGGCTACTATAGGAGATTCATTGAGGGATTTTCTAAGATAGCTAAGTCGCTGACCAAACTAACACAGAAGGATGTTAAGTATGAATGGGGAGAAAAGGAAGAAGAAGCATTCCAACTTCTGAAGGAGAAGTTGTGTAGTGCGCCCATTCTAGCTTTGCCTGAAGGAAGCGAAGATTTTGTCGTGTACTGCGATGCTTCACATAAAGGCTTAGGTGCTGTTTTGATGCAACGTGAGAAGGTGATTGCTTATGCATCCCGACAACTTAAGAAGCATGAGAAAAACTACACCACCCATGACCTTGAGTTAGGTGCTGTAGTGTTTGCTCTTAGGATCTGGAGACATTATCTGTATGGAACCAAGTGTGTAGTATTTACCGACCATAAGAGTTTGAAGCATATCTTAGATAAGAAGGAACTGAATGTGAGACAACGTCGTTGGTTGGAATTGCTTAGTGATTACGACTGTGAGATTCGTTATCATCCTGGTAAGGCTAATGTTGTGGCTGATGCACTTAGTCGTAAGGAGGACATTCCACCCCTACTTGTTAGATCATTAGGAATGACCATTGTTTCGCCCTTACCATCTCAAATTTTAGCCGCCCAAGCAGAGGCATTGACGGAAGAGAACCGTCCTTATGAGAATCTTCATGGAATGGTAGAAAGTGAAAACGGCTTCTTGAAGCGTTCCGACGGAACATTATGCTTCAAAGACAGAAGCTGGGTACCATTTCATGGTGGAATCCGTGAGTTGATTATGCACGAGTCGCATAAATCAAAATACTCTATTCATCCCGGAGCCGATAAGATGTATCAGGATCTTAAGAAACTTTACTGGTGGCCCAATATGAAAGCCGATATAGCTCAGTATGTCAGTTGGTGCCTGACTTGTTCTAAAGTTAAGGCCGAACATCAGAAACCATCAGGACTCTTAGTTCAACCCGAACTCCCGGAATGGAAATGGGAGCGAATAACCATGGACTTTATCACTAAATTACCGAGAACAGCTAGCGGCAATGACGCTATCTGGGTAATCGTTGATCGTTTAACTAAGTCTGCTCACTTCTTAGCTATTAGTGAAACCGATAGTCTTGATAAGCTTGCTCGATTGTATCTTAAGGAGATAGTATCGCGTCATGGAGTACCGATATCTATCATTTCCGATAGAGATAGCCGTTTTACATCTCACTTTTGGAGATCGTTACAGACAGCGTTAGGAACAAATTTGGATATGAGTACTGCTTACCATCCTCAGACCGATGGTCAAAGCGAGAGAACCATTCAGACTTTAGAAGACATGCTTAGAGCCTGTGTTATTGATTTCGGAAAAGGCTGGGAGAGACACCTCCCTTTGGCCGAATTCTCTTACAACAATAGTTATCACTCTAGCATTAAGGCCGCCCCATTTGAGACACTGTATGGACGAAAATGTCGTTCTCCTGTTTGTTGGGCTGAAGTTGGCGAGAGTCAACTTAGAGGTCCCGAACTTGTCCTAGAAACCACTGAGAAGATAGTTCAGATTCGTAATCGGTTGCAAACCGCTCGTGATAGACAAAAGAGTTATGCCGATAAGAAACGTAAACCATTAGAATTTCAGGTTGGAGATCGTGTTATATTGAAAGTTTCTCCTTGGAAAGGAGTGATTCATTTTGGAAAGCGTGGAAAACTCAATCCCTGATATATTGGTCCCTTTCCAATCCTGGAAAGAATTGGACCGGTAGCATACCGCCTGGAGCTACCATCGGAACTGAGTAGTGTACACAATGTCTTTCATGTTAGTAATATTAAGAAATGTCTTTCGGAGGAAAACATAGTGGTGCTCTTAAGAGATATTCGTATCGATGAGAAATTGAATTTTGTTGAGGAACCGATTGAGATTATGGACCGTGAGATTAAAAGGCTGAAGAATAGCCGTATTCCGATTATCAAGGTTCGTTGGAACTCCTGACATGGACCGGAATTCACTTGGGAACATGAGGACATTTTCCGTAGGAAGTATCCTAAACTTTTCATGACAACAAGCAACTCGGAGTGAAACCCGGGATGGGTTTCTTCTGAGGCTGGGAGGCTGTGACAACTGGCAATTTAGGGAGTCTATTTTAGGTAACCGCATTACGTTAAACTAAACCGAGCTTTTGCCTTTATCACTATTTATATAAACCATGACTTGATTTTATATCGTCTATTGGTTTTTACGATTTATTTCACTATTGAATGAGTTATCGAATGAGTTTTAACTCTATTTGGTAGGCACTATTCGATTCGGCACTAGAAAAGCCTAAAACGAGAAATATTGTAACTTTTAGACCGTAACTCAAAAATTGACAAATAAATAGTCAAAACATGTGAGAAAACATAAATAACGATGTTGGAAAGTTAAATAAACATTGTGGGATACTCGGGGGACAATATGTGAGCTCGGGAATGGGTAAACGGGACGTTTTACGAAAAATGGCAACCACGGCCCATATCTTTTGCTTAGGCCGGCGCCCCCCTCCCCTCCCTCTCTTTTATTATTTGGTCCCTCCCTCAAAATATATAAACCCCACTTCCCCTCATTTTACCTCTTCAATTTCTCTTACTAAAAACACACACAAACATACTTTCTCTCTCTAATCTTTCTCTCTCCTCAAGAACAAACCCTAGCCACCACCACCACCACCACCATTGGCCGCCCCACCTCCGGCCAAATTCCGGCAAGTGGTATCTCACCTCCACCACTATCTTGTAGATCATTTCATCCTCTTTCTATCCATATAAAATACTCCCACAAAAGCCTTCAATAACACCTTCAAATTTAAAGATTAAGATTTGTACTTTTAGGGGTTTCATCTAATATTGCAATTGGTGCTTGAATAAGGTAAATGGAACAAGATTAGAGCTTGTTTAAGCTCTTAAAACCCACGTATGGATTATTAGGGTTTCGAACTAATGTCCAAATTTGGAGCTTTTGGGTAAAACATGGAATTAAGTCTAATTAATGTCTAAATAAACAAGTAATTAGTGTTTGGTAAATGTGTGGTGTATCAATTTGATGGGTTTATGCATTTTAGGTCTAGTTTCATCTTTTTGGTTAGAATTGATGATGGGTTTTGTGTTTGGTAAGTGATTGGAGCTTGAATGATTGGATTTGGATGTTGTGGAATGGATTTGGGTGATGTTTGATTTGTTTGGAAGGGTGTACGAGCCACAAAGGGCACGTACGTGGCCCTTGTCTTGCATACGTGACCCACTTGGGCCACGGGTCTGGGTCGGGTCGATTTGGTAGCTTGTTGGTTGATGTAGTTGAGGTTTGGATGAGACGTGTGGAGCCGAAAAGCTTCTAGAGCTTGTTTGGTTCACGTGGTCTTAACCGTGACCGTGTCATGGCCATTAGGGTCATAACATTGGTTTCGGGTATATTTGGTTGATTGATTGGTTGGCGAGATTGTTTTGAGTTGGTTTGGGATTGAATTGCGCTATTATGACTTTTAAATTTGGACTTGATATATATATTGTTGACTTTGAGCTATGTCGGCGTTACTTTGACTTTTTAGTCAATAGTTGACTCCGACAAAGCCGTAACGTGGACTTTAGTATAATTTGGACTATTGATTGATTAAAAGCCGAGAAGTTATGACTCGTGCTTGTAGACTCGAAACGAATAACGATATGAGATTAATATTGGAATTTGACGAAATATATATTTATACATGAAAATGCTAATAGAACTATGAAATGTAAATAATAAATGGGCTTTTGTACCAAAAATATCGATAACAAGACTTATCTTGTTATTTACTATTTTTAAACGGAAACTAACGACTAAATTGTAAATGCTTTGTAATGAATAAGTAAATAATGTTTCGAGTACACGTTTATCAATAAATGTCAATTGTGGACATTTAATATTAGTTAAGTATTTATTTACTTACGTTATGTGCATGGATTACGGATAACCTAACGTTAATAGTGTTGATCCACGTGGGTAGCGGACTTATTAGGTTGACGAATCTAATAAGAGCCCGCTAGGTACGTTGGGTAACCCTATTAATGGGTGAATTATCCTTATGACTCTTTAGGATACGATTGATTTATGGGATAATAAGCGACACGAATAAATAAAGGAGATTATCGAGTTGACGAATTCGATAAGGTCTACTATTTATTCCGAAACTTATTGAACTATGGAGCTTATCGTTTAGAGGTCTCATTGTGTCGCATTGAGTTATATATTGGTTGTTTGTGTGCATTCATAGCATCATATTGAGTCGATACACCCACATGAGGAATACCAAACACTAGGATTAAATGGTGAAACAAGACATTTTTGGAAATAAAGAAATGGAATATATTGGGGTAGATAACGTTGATTTTGAGGAATATATATATTAAAGTTGGTCTACATTAATAGGTTGTGCCGAGTCGATAGTTGTTGTGCCGTGATTTCTGTTATCTTCTGCTAGTGTTTATTCGTACGTTGATTGCTTGAGGTGAGTTTCATAGCCCCACTTTTATCTACGTTTTTAACTATATTGGGGTGAGAATCATGCTACTTTTTTTGGACCGTTAAAACTATTTGGATTTGCTTATATGCTTGACTGTTTAGATAAGATGTGCGGTAGTTGTTGCCTTAGTCTAGGTTGAACCGTTGCCTAGCTAAGAATAGACTTCTACATCGACCTAGTCCGGGGTTGGCAACTGTTCTAGAGGTTGCCACGACAGTGCTGGACTAGAGTCGCGGGGCCTGAGTAATCCCTAGATGCGGGATATGAGTGGAGATCCGGGTAGGATCAATGTGTGAAACGGTATTTATCTATCTAGGTCTTGCATAGAAAATCAACTTCTATAGGTCCACTATGATTTTGTTGAACGTAAACCTATGAACTCACCAGCGTAAGCTGACCTTTTAGCATGATTTCTCAGGTATTTGAGAGATGTTTAGAATACGTGATCGGTGGAAGCTTGGCAAGAAGGCGGGGTTCAAGGATCATTTCTGACTCTGATAAACTTTGGGGACCTATTTTATTTAATCGTGTTTTGGGCCTAATATTTATACTTTTGGATTAAATGTTTTGAATAACTAAATTTGGGATTGGTTTTGAATGTTAAATGACTATCTTTTTGCTATACTTGTGTGCGATACCAATCCAATAGTAACGCCCCGAAAACTTGATTAAGTCTTCCGCTGTAACGATATTTGGGGGGGTTACATCCAATCATCTAATCATGCCAAAACACTCAAACGAAGAAACGCCCAAATTCGAATATGAACCATAAAATTCCCCATTTCTGGGTTGAATTTTTTTGATAGAAATGGGTATAATACTTGTTTTTAAACATTTTGACACTCCCCATTTCATCAAAAACACACTTTACCAAAACCCTTGTTCATACGCTTACGCGTAAAACCATAAATCATCTATATTGAAAAATCTAACTGTTGGATTTGAGAAAGATTAAAAACCATTGTTACTTTGTTAGTAATGATGATCAAAAGCTTTTACAACTTACAGATTTCGGATTTGAAGCACGGATTTGAATATTGAATCTTAGGCGTGGATTTGGGTGGTTGAAGAATTTAATGTAATAAATGTGTTTGAAATTTTTAGGTGGAAAGTTTTATTAAAATGAGTTTTCAATTTTGACAAGATTAGTCCCTCCACCATAGCAATTTTCAACAAAGGCCCAATAACTTCCACTTAGGTTAGACAAAATATATTTTGGAAAGAAATTTGATGATACTCCCCCTCGACTTTTGTAATGATAAAATTTTAAAACATTTGAGTCGGAGGAGAGTATTTAACAAGAAACGTATCCACCATTACAGAAGAAACAACATATTATGGTAACATGCAAGTACAAGGTTTTATGAGACAAAAAAATATTTACATTCTCCCCCTCAACACTTGTTCGGGAAAAAAGGTGAAAGTTTTGATAGAACAAAGTGTTGACGGAAGATTTGTACTTGCAATGTATGAAAGAAATTTAGATAGTAGAATATTTTTGGATTTTATCAGATTTTATATTTTTTATATTTTGTTTTTGAAAAATTTATTTACAAAAGAGGCTTTGGTGTTTGACTGTTTTCAAGAATGTTTTAAAAGTTCGTCCAGTTCTTCTGGAGTCAAACACCTCATACCAATCCGGTGAATCAAATAAGTAAACCTTGCTGGATCCAAGGCTTTAGTGAGAAGATCCGCCAGTTGGTGTTTAGTACCTACAAAGTATAATTCAACGGTACACTTTTCCACATGCTCTTTGATGAAATGATATCAAAGATCGATATGCTTTGACTTCGAGTGTTGAACAGTGTTGCACGAAATCGCAATAGCACTTCGATTGTCACAGTACACCGGGATTCTGTCAAATACATAAGCATAGTCCTTGAGTTGTGTTCTCATCCAAATAACTTGAGCACAACACGCAGACATGGCTACATATTCTGCTTCAGTTGAGGACAGCGATGTACAATCTTGTTTCTTCGATTGCCATGACACCAGTTTATCACCAAGGAATTGTAACCCTCCTGAAGTACTTTTTCGTGAATCTAAGCATCTTGCATGATTAGCGTATGAAAAAGCTATTAGTTCAAAACCAAAATCCTATGGATACCAAATCCCCAAATTAATGGTTCCCTTTACGTATCGGAGGATTCTTTTAGCCTTAGTGAGGTTTCGTTCAGTTGGTCTTGACTGATAACGGGAGAAAAGATATACAGAAAATACAATGTCGGGTCTACTGGCTGTTAGATACATGAGAGACCCAATAATACTTTGGTATTTGGTAGGGTCAACCAATTTCCCATATAAATCAGCATCCAGTTTGAAGAATGCATTTCCATCATAATCCGGGGGTGCAGGTACATCTTGATTTAGAAGATCATCAGCTGGATCAGCGTCATTAGAATTGGGTTTGTTCGGCTGTTGTTGTAGAGTCAATTGGAGGTGCTTCAGCAACAGTTGTTGTTGTTTCAGGTGTATCAGGGATTGGAATATTATCAGGTTGAGCAGCGGAAACATTTGATACATCTGGAGCACGTTGATCAATATCATCACTAAACAGAGGAGCAAATAACGTTTCCATTTGACGACGAGTAAGCTGTAAGCTTGGTTCAGCTGATGATGGGGTTTGGGGGAAGTTGAGACGGTTATGTCCGGGTTCCAAGCTGTTTTGCTCAGAAGCCATTTCTGTAAGCTCATCAAAATTAGCATGAATCGTTTCCATAATCTCCCTTGTACGACGATTCCAAATCCGGTATCCCTTTGAGTTTTCACAGTATCCAACAAAGACTCCAATGTCAGCTTTGGCCTTGAGCTTTCCAAAGTCATCCCGATCATTATTTGGGTAACAGAGAGCACAAAATACATGAAAGTGTTTGAGATTCGGTTTACGGTTATGGATAAGCTCATAAGGTGTTTTGTTGTGGCATTTGGTTATCATAGAACAGTTTTGAGTGTAGCATGCAGTTAACACGGCTTCTGCCCATAAATAATCTGGAAGTTTTACATTGATCAACATCGTTCACGTAAGGTTTCGTCTTTCGACAACTCCATTTTGTTCTGTTGTTCGTGCAATTAAAGTTTGATTCTCAATTCCCACTTTCTCATAGTATTCACGAAGAGTTTGATTCACAAATTCAGTTCCTCTGTCTGTTCTTACTTGTCTTACTATATTCCGGAGCTGAACTTGAATTTTCATGAGAAAGGTGATGATCATTTGTGGAGCTTGATCTTTACTTCGAAGAAAATAAACCCAAGTCCATCTTGAGTAGTCATCAAAAATTACTAGGATGTAGCGTTTTCCATTAATCGTTAGCACACGCATCGGGCCACACACATCCATGTGAAGAAGATGAAGTACATGCTGAGAGTTGTGTTCCACCTTTGAAGAAAAGTGAGCACGAGTACTTTTCCCTTGTTCACAAGCTGAGCATAGATGATCTTTAGAATACCGAAACCTTGGAAGACCTTCAACTAGTTTGTATCGTGCAAGATTGGTTATGGTTTGAAAGTTCAAGTGAGAAAGTCGTCGGTGCCACAGCCAAGATTTTGTTGATGTTTCCTTAGAAAGTAGACTAATGGGAGATGAAGCAATCATGTCTTGCATTGAGATTGTGTAAAGGCTTGATGTGCGGTTGCCAGAAATAAGATCGTTTCCTTGTAGATCACGTATGAAACAGGTTTTCTCCCTAAAAGCAACTTCCAAATCACCATCACAAAATTGACCGACTGAAAAGAGATTGTGACCGAGACCTTCCACATAATAAACCCTGCTAATTTTGATGTTCCCATTGATGTAATATCTGTAGCCCATGATAGCTGCGAAGTGATCATTCCCGAACCTGACAGTGCCGATGAACTTTGAGACAAAGTTTGATAACAGTTTGAGATTTCCTGTCATGCGTCGGGAACATCCGCTATCAACAATCCTAAGGATGATCTCTATCACCTGCATTACACACAGACGACACATGTGGAATAGAAGTAGAGGTGGAACCCGAAGAGTTAGAGGGTTCCGTTACAGTTACAGTTGAAACACACATGTTAATGATTTTAGGAATCCATTTAAATCCGGGTGTATTTTGTAACCATCTCTGCCAAGTCCAACTAGTTCGTGCTTTGGTCTTAGTGAATGCACTAGCTGATATTCTCTTCCTAGGAGGTGAAGTGGGTTCTATGGGTACATCAATGATAGTTGCAGAAACACTAGAAGGCGGTTTACCTAGCACAGACTTAGAAGCATTAGTGGGCCTAGAGGTAGTTCGATTTCTATGTTTCCGCTTACGCGATAAGATAGACTTAGCAACACATTTATCATGACAACCAGAAAACATGCTTTTATGACAACCAATTCAAGATGCTTCAAACAAAACATTCAAAGTACTTAAAGATTCAGCATTCGTTACATCACTTTTTCTATTACATTTGTCTAACGCAATGTCTAAAGTGGGTGTAACATGAGTTTTATTCAAATTCCTAAGGTGTTCTTCTACTTCAGAGGTCTTTATTGTTCTTATCTTACGTTGCAACTTCCTATTCTTCCTGTTTTTGCTCTTAAGGTGTGAAGTGCTAACGGTAGGATTAGAGGCAACTACTCATGTAGAAGTGGAAGGAAGCATATTAGTATCTTGTGGTTTGTCATTAGGCGTTCTAGTGTCAATTTTAAACATTCCAAGTGCAATAACATGTGTGTTACTGGACTTATCTTATTCATACTTCCCTAACTTCTCTTTCAACTCAACTATAGTGTGCAACAAATCTTGATTTTCAAAGCGAATGTTTCCACTAATGTTTAAGACCTCTTTAGTGTAAGCAAGGTGATTATCAAGTTCTTGTGATGCTTTAGCACGAGTCTTTTTGAGCAAATCAAATATGACACCATATTCAGTTTTGACTTTGGCAATTTCTTGTTCATATTTTGAATTTTGACATTTCAAAGACACGTTTTCATCATCAAGTTGTTCAAGTTTTGGATCAAAAGATTTTGCACGCAACTGGTTGATTTTGTTTTACAAAGCGAGTTCTTGATTTTGACAATCTTTTTGACACCATTGAAGACGACGTTTTGCATTCAAAAGTTCATTTAACAAACGCTCATTTTCAATTTTCAAAGACTCGATTTGAGGCACATTACTGATATTCTCAACATTATCAACAGAATCAATAGCAATATAATCAAATGCATGTGCAATAGTATGTAATAACACAACATTGATGGTATCAGCACAGATAACATCTTCCAAGAGTCGATCAACATGATTTCGAAATATTTTCTTTTTCCGTTTAGTATTTGAAATCGATGTTTTTGTTTTCTCGAAAACTGTTTTCATAAGTCCAATTTCCTTCTGAAGATCCCGTTCCCAATATATTGCACACATTTTTAAATTTCGGACATGGGGTAAAAGCCTTTTTTGAAAAATATCTCTTTGATTTCGCGCATGTGGCGATTGAAAATGTTCAGCTTTTATTTCAGAATTAACTTCTATTTCATGTTCCAAAAGTTTGATGTCCGACATGAATGTATCAAAATATTTAAGAACTTGACATCGTTCGGGTAATGATTTTATTTCACTAAAGGAAGGTAAATGACCATTAATTTGTGCAACATTGTGTCAGGGACCATTGTCAGAAGAGGACACAGGAATTGGTGTGATAACCCAAGGCGTGTTAGTATTATCCTGTTGTTTAACAAAAGGTCTGATTTTTGAGTAATCGAATGGTTTGTTATATTCTACATTTTCCATTTTTAATCGACTCTCAGCATCAGCATCTGATTCCTCATCACGATTATATTCAACAACACTTATAATTGAATCATCAATTCTATGTTCTGCACTGTAAACTTGAGGATTTGGACTGAATGCTCTATTTGAAAAACGTGGTTTGTAATCAGCAAGAATTGGTCCATATCCATATGGATTTGGCTTAAAAGAAAACTTTTGAATTGTTGTGATTGACTTACCATGTTTATAGACAACATTTCGAAACTCTTTGATTTGCTTTTGTAAATCAACAATTTCATCAAGATACTGATCTATTTGTCTCCTCGAATGTTTTTTGTACTCAGAAAACTGCTTTTTACAAATTAACAAATCAGACTTGGCTTTTTGAGTTTCTGAAGTGAGAGCGTTAATTTGTTGTTTATGATCAAATTTTTGTTGTTCTATTTGAGAAAGCAATACATTCTTGGATTCAACTAGATCACGTATCTGAATTTCTAAATATTTTTCATTTTGGTACAACTTAGCAAAAGCGACTTCAAAACTTTGTTCACGTTTCTCTTTAGTTTCAAAAATGTTTAGTTGGAACTTATAGCATTCATTATCTTTAGTCAACAATGCAATTTATCTTGCAGTTTCTTATTTATCTCATTTTTCCAATTTAGATAGGGTGGTCTGACATAAGGTCATGAGTTCTGAATATGGATTAGACAGAGGATCATTTTGTTCAACTTGAGGCTCCACATATTCATTAATTAGATCCTCAAATATAAGCACGGAGTCAACTTGATTATCAATATTAACCATAAGGTCATCTTGATCGTCAAATGTAACTAAGGGATCCATTTGATTATCGTCGTAATGAGATGTAGTCGTCTCATGTTGAACACTCTGTGCCTCGTCGGATGCAAATGCAGGCGGAGATATCAGATCATGTATAAGTATATTAGGATCCGGTACCTGAGACAAGCCATCAGTGTCATACACTGGGCCTGTGTCACTCATGTGGAGCTCTTGCATGTTTGCCATTAACATCACAGCTGCATTAGCTTGCAAGTCCTCTATGTCATCATTAGAATCTGCATTAGCCATAAAGCTCTGTTCCTTGTTGGTAAGTGTTCCACCAACTTCATCCTTGAGAGCCAAGAGTAAAGCCTCCTTGTGATAAGCGCTACCTCTTGTTCTAGGCTTTGGGCAAGCATTAGCCAGATGACCCTTCTCGTTATAGTTGTAGCATCGAAGACCATTAACCCCAATATGAGAATTTCCCTAATCAACCATTTGAACCCGTTGTTGTGGAGCACCCATGTTATTCCTTCCATTAACATTAAACCCTTGACCACTACCCATCTGACGACCATTTCCACGATTCTGAACCTCAACTCTTCCATTGTTAACAACAGCTTGATTTCTTGTGTTTGATGAGGTACGAATGCGATTGTTGGATTTGTTAGTAAATCTCCCGAAGGCTCTGGCAATCATTACAAATCCTTGATTCAATGCATCAAAGGCCTCAACATCCTCATATGGAGTTTCACTGTAAAGTGATGAATCAGTATTGTTGTTGTTGTAAGGAACTAGCCGAGTTTCTTGTGCTTGCTGTGATGGATCATATGGTGTAATCTGAGTAGTTTGTTGTGGTGGATTTGTGAAGACAGTTGGCAATTTCAGAAATTGAGGATAACATGCTTGAGTGTACAAAGCAAGAGTTTGATTATCCAGGAGTGTTGGAGAAGCAGGGACTCCACGGATGATTATGTCTTTGCCTACTTCCTTTTGATGGTGCTTCAAATAGTCATACAATAATCCGTACGTTGTTTGATGAAGATTCTTAGCTTGACGGATGAATGTAACATACGTCTCCCAATCAAGACCAAGACAGCTGAGGAACTTTGGGTTGATTGCAATCCTTGGCATAATGATATTATGTTGGTCCAAGTCATTGATGATGTCTGAGAACCGATGATAGTATGACTCTAATGATTCCCCTGGTTCAATCATGAAGTTTTCATATGCTAAGTAAATTTTGGATTCCATTTCTTCTTGATTGAGTTTAGTGCCTTCCATTAGAAGATGAATGTGCTCCCACATTGCTTTAGCAGTCTTCTGAGCATCAACACTATGAAGTATCGGACTGGGTAGACCCAAAAGGATATATTGCATTGCAAGTTCATCAGATTCTAAGTGAAGAAGTTGTTCAGTGGTGAGTTGATCTATGCTGAGAACGTTGGTAACATCATCTCTTGGTGGAGTAGCATTCGGATCTCCGGGTATAGTGATAGTAGGCATCCGAAAAGGACCTTCAAGGATGACCTTCTTCAAAAACTTACCATGTGGTTTCTTGAGATCACAAAACCTAAAAAATTAATCACCCGTTGATCATAGTTTCTGGGAGTGAGCATTGGAAGTAGTTACAATGTTGAACTTGTTGAGAAGGGTTTGGTTGAGGCATCTGAGGTGGAAGAGGTTGTGCTCCTTGAGGAAATTACATTTGAGTTGGTGGTTGAAATTGTTGTTGAGGATATTGTTGAAATTGTTATTGTTGTCATTGTTGAGGATACTCATGAGGAAAGTAGTTAGAGTATGGTGGTTGAGACATCTTGAAACTTGTGTTGATGATGGATCTTTGTAGTCGAATGAAACTTGAGTTTGTTGATGAAGTACACTTAGGTGTAGAAACCAGCTTAGGCGTAGACTATAACTCTTACGCGTAACTTCCTTTTACACGTAAACTAGTGGTTAGGCGTAAATGCTTCTTACACGTAAGCTTTAGGTTAAACGTAAGCTTAGGCGTAAACTAAATGCTTAGAAATAAGAACCTTAGGCGTAAGATTACCTTAGGCGTAAGATTTAACTTATGCGTAAGAATAACTTAGGTGTAAACTTTTACCCGTAAGCGTTTAAGCTTATGCGTAAGTTTGGTGTTTTACCCAAAAATCCTTTACACTTATCCAAGTGTAAAAGATATCCACAAGTCGAAGTGTGTTAATACAAATAAACCGTAATAACGTTTATTAATATTTTGCGATCTCTTTGTGTTTTGTTGATAACAAATATAATGTTATCTTAAGTAATCGATGTAAGTTTCATTACTCGGGTCCTTGTCCTGCCAAGTGCCACAAGTGCCAAAAATTAGGACACCTAGCCAGGGATTGTAGAGGTAAAGCCGTAGTCACATGCTTCAGATGCGGGGAGCAAGGACACTATCGGAATCAATTTCCTCAAAACCAAGGTCAACAAGTTGAAGGTGCTCATGGGAATGCATACATATTAGAAGGAGGAGAAGCTCGTCATGGTCTCAACAATGCGGAAGACTGAAGAAGTTCGGAAACTAACAGTCTCATTTTCCTTATGTACTATGTCGTACTAAGTTTATGTCTTCCATCGTATTCGGATCTTATGACTTAAGATGTACTATTTTTGATAAACCACTCGTTGTAAAATATTCTCATTAAGCGTACTTTCTTTTCCTTCTGATTCGTTATCACTTACAAGGTTTAGATCTTTGTAAACATCGAGAGTTATAACAACTAAACCGAACGTCACATTATCGTTCCATAATTATACATAGCCTAGCTAACTATGTCTAATTCTGGAGGGATATCGTTCCTTAATTATACATAGCCTAGCTAACTATGTCTAATTCTAGAGGGATTATGTTATGTTGGGAGCAGTTATTTATAAGTCTTAGTGCAAGCAGGGTTTTCACATATTCATAAAAGTCAAAGTGTTATTCATGGGAGATTCATCCAATATTTTCTTTCCTATGATGTTTTGTACGCTCTTAATCATCGATAACCATAACGACATCTCTTCATGTCTTTTTCCTCGTTATTCATCACAAACTCAAAAATTCGATAGACTAACACGAACTGAATTCAGGGACTGAATTCCTTTTTGGTTGGGCGAATGTGACAACTCGTATTTTCAGGTCATATTTCAAAACATTACTCATGCTTCATCATTTATCATTTATCGTAAACTAGATTTACGAGTATTAAATTCACGTAACCGTAATGGTTTAGTTGTGAATTCATGAACATATCATCAAGGACATTCCATATAGACTAGATTTAGTCTACATAACATCAATAACATCATTTCATATCGGTTCATGCATGGTTTTGCATTTATTCATTAAACGTTTATTTTTCCTATTAAATAAACGCTATCGCGTAATTAATTATTTTGAACATTTGATCCGACACTTCCAAAAATATTCCTAATATATTTTTATACTCATTTTAAGACTATAAAAATTATATTATTAATTTACCCGATGTTTTTAATTTATTTCGTATATAAATTGTTATGTTTATATAATTACGACGGTTTAAATAAATTCAACCCGATAAATATTTATTCACTCAATTTTGCAAGAAATATATTTTTATAATTTTTATGACCTCAATATATTTTATCTTGACCCGTTAAAATTTATTTTTATCTAATGCTACCCTAAATATTCAAATGTGTACACAACTTACCTCAAATCTTCAATTTACTTACATATAACTACACTTATACACAATTTAAAAAAAAACAAAATGTATTAAAGGTGACTAATACCCCCCTTGCCGACTCAAGGGGGGTGAGTCATTTGGGTTTGAAAATATCTCTTACTAAGTATAATGTATTATACTAAAATATCACAACACATTCACTTCATTATTTTCACAAGTAAAAGATCAACCATTTCCTTTCCTCTCTTCCTCTCCAAAACCGGCAACTACAAGGACCAAGGGAAGGTTCATCATAAATTTTCAAGACAAGGTTTTTAACACACTAGTATCACTTGTTATTAAGGTTTTGAAATAAAAACCTAGAGTGATTAGGAAAAATCCATTGTCCATAAACCTCATCAAGTTACTAGTAAGCATTCATATTCATCATCATATCTCATATTTATTTTTATGGTCATTTCATTTTACTTGAGAAAACATGCAAGTCTCATGAGGTTTATACCACTTTTTCTTTGATTTTAAGAGTTATATATATATTTGACATCCTATAATTACTCCTTGTTATAAATCACTTTTGGTGATGTCTAGGAACCCATGACACCCTAAGAAGGTGTATGGTAGGATTAGAATAGCTTCGGAGTTGTTTTGAATTGGTTAGAATAGGTTTTGCGCGTGAAAAACTCATTTCGACAAGTTTTTAAAAAGGGTCTGTCCATATTTTGAAAATCTGGAAAATCCGACAGTTAGCAAAATATTTTGGGCTAGATATTTGGAAAATATACTTTAAAACGAAAACGTGGCCGCTTGAACGGGTTAAAACGGAGCTATAACGAAAAAGTTATGCTATTTTGAAGTTTGGCGACGAAAACTAATTATTCCAGAAAATTCAGCAAGCTGTCTCGACTTTTTACGAGTCCAAAATGAGTCTTAAGCGTTGTTAAATGTGTCGACTTATCAAAAATATATTAGTATATGTTATCACGATTCCGTGGATATAAAGAACGTAGACAACGGACTTATAACGACAAAGTTATTCACATTTTAAAAAGTTGCCGTAACTTTATTCTATTAGCAAAATTAACATATTTTCTATTAAACACATACTACGGCAACGAAGGACCATGTTGAAGGTCGTTTTTAACAATGACGAAGTACTTTTTATAAAGTGATGTTTTCTAGTAAAAGTAAGTTTGCCTAGCATATTTTTCAAAATGTCAAACCATTTGTCAAGCGGAGTTGTAACGAGTAAGATACGGTCACTTAAATTTTGCCAAAAACCATCCTTAAACAAATAATTTGGAGAACATATTTTGGACACAAGTACCATATTTAACCTATATTTTTCTCTGTGATCGAAACCTCTAGGATGAAAACTTAAATGCTAAAACTTTGAGATAATGATACAAGCTTCCCAAAACCGTTGAGTTCGTTTCTTAACACTCGACGTACACCATTTTACGACTAGCTTTTCGATGTCGTTTAGTCACATTCATGAAAATTTCAATGACATTATTTTACGACGAAAAGTTATAAATTCATAATAAATCACTAAATGATTATCGTAGGATATCATTTCAATTTAAATACATGTGAAGTAATTTAAAAATGGTCAAGACGTTAAAAGATTATTTCTCGACGAGAAATATTATTTTCAAAAATTCATAAGTGGTATAGATATCATCCGAATTGCATGCATAACATTACATCATGACTTATTACATATCATATCATTCATAATAGGTCAAGTTTAAAGATTCACGCTACATTTCGGTGTATCCAATTTTGTCATTATAATCATTGCAACAGGTGAGTTCCATAGCCCCATTTTCAATTGTTTTAATGCTTTTATTAAACTCTTTGGGGGAGATACATGCTAATCAATTTTTATGGCATTCATGATTATTTGCAACTACATGTTTAACTGAACTGAATGTTTAGTCATACGAAGTAACAATATTGTCATGCTTAGAATTACCATATCATAAATCATTGAACTAAAGGTCTTGGGATTATCATTGAGCTAACGGACTTGGTATAATGTTGAACTAACGGTCTTGGTAGAATCATGAACTAACGGTCTTGGTAGAATCATTGAACTAACGGTCTTGGTATAAACATGAACTAACGGACGTGGAACTATTTGAAACTATACGAATTAGGTGTTATGTTAAGTAACTGTTGATACATTAAGTCATGCACTATATTGTGAATTCATTTGACGATGTGTGTTTGAACATAAACTATACACATTTTGGCAGTGGGTTGTGAACACACAGGTTGCAATTTTTGTATGGGCGGAACTTGGAACTGAGTGGATTTGCAATGCCTTTGCTGCATAAACGATTTTGAAAGGTTTTTCATTTCAACGCAAACTCTATGAACTCACTCAACCTTTGTGTTGACACTTTTTAGCATGTTTTATCTCAGGTATCTAAGGCATTCACTTCATGGCATGCACATGGACATATCATAGAGTCGCGGTGACGACGCGTCACACATGGGATTTATGCATTTTAAAACATCGTTTGTCTTGTATCAAACTTATTTCCGCAAAAATTGATTTCATTTGGGACCTATCTTTGTAAACTCTGATTATTTTATTAAATCAAACGATGTATTTTCCAAGCGACACTTTAGGTCGTTCAATATATCTGTAACTATGATGCTATGACAGTCAATCCCCAGGAATTCCATTCCGCTGCAAAACAGGTAATTTGGGGGTGTGACAGATTGGCATCAGAGCTTCAGTTATAGAGAACTAGGTTGCATCATTGACCCTAGACTATAACTACATCATCATAGCATTTTATCATTTCATCATAAGTGCATGTTCACTTTACATGCGGTTTATACGTACATTTTCGAGTTATTTACTTTCATTTTAAATCGATTGTCACATAGATGCCTTTAAATACCCATCCCATTATCATTTCCTCCTACTCCAATGTGGAGAATGCTTTGTCATTCCTTATCACAATCTTAATATCAGCTGATTCATCACCGATAACGTCGAATGCCGAGATAAACATTTAAGTATGGCGAAGTCGTTCTCACTCCTTTGTTTCACCACTAACATGTAGAGTTACACGTTATTCACACATTAAGTCACTAGACTATCATACATTTGAAGCACTTACGACACCTCATACCCATCTTTTGGGAACCCGTCGATTATTTTGAAAAGTAACCTCAAACTTAACACCTCACATCACATCTCTTTAGAGCGCTTATTCTTAACATAGGACTTTGCTACGTCTCACCTTTCCTCTCATTTTGAAGAGTTATGGCACCGAAGAAATCTACACCAGAAATGACACCAGCTGCTATCCAAAGGTATATAGAGGATAGTATAGCCGAGGCACTAAGGAAAGAACGAGCAATGGTAGCTACTGCTGCTGAGGCCACGGCTATTTCTGGCGAAATTTGCTAGACTTGCTCATTACAGGAGCTGCAGGGGAGGATCTGGAGTTGAAATTGTACATACAAGGACTTTAAGAACTGTGATCCTACAAAGTTCAAAGGAACGCAGAAGGAGCCACGCTATGGTTCG
Organism: Chrysanthemum makinoi; assembly: GCA_910596185.1. Classification (NCBI taxonomy): domain Eukaryota; kingdom Viridiplantae; phylum Streptophyta; class Magnoliopsida; order Asterales; family Asteraceae; genus Chrysanthemum; species Chrysanthemum makinoi. The sequence goes on along the minus strand of OU343222.1, from coordinate 165,793,408 downwards.
ATGGTTTGAGAAGATGGAGTCTGTATTTCTTTTATGCAATTGCCCAGATGACTACAAGGTAAAGTTTACCTTTGGTACACTCTTAGATGGTGCAATGTCATGGTGGAATTCGTATCGCGACCTATTGGTATCGAAAACGCTTACAAGCTCACGTGGGGCGAATTCAAGAATCTGGTAACTAAGAAGTATTGTCCACGCACGGAGGTGAAGAAATTAGAAACGAAATTTTATGAGTTAGTAACTGTTGGTTATGACATCGAGACCTACATCGGAGGTTTCAAGAATTGGCTGCACTATGTCCATCAATGGTTTCGGACAATGAGAAACTATTGGAAAATTTCATTGGAGGACTTCCACAATGTATTCAAGGAGATGTAACTTCTTCCGATCCACAAACAATTGAAGAAACTATTAGGATAACTCAAAAACTCATGGCTCAAGTTGTGAAAGGGGAAAACATTATCAACAATAACCGAATCAACAACAACAACAACAACGACGATAACCAAATCAACAACAACAAAAGGAAATGGGAATATGACCCAAGAGGTTATAATAACAACAACTAAAACCGTAACACTAACCATCATCAACAACGAATAGAAGGCAAGGAAGGCAATGGTTTATGTTCTTTGCATCAATAGAAGGCAGAGGTTATGCTGGAATACACCCACTATGTAATCGATGTAAGTTTCATTACTCGGGTCCTTGTCCTGCCAAGTGCCACAAGTGCCAAAAATTAGGACACCTAGCCAGGGATTGTAGAGGTAAAGCCGTAGTCACATGCTTCAGATGCGGGGAGCAAGGACACTATCGGAATCAATGTCCTCAAAACCAAGGTCAACAAGTTGAAGGTGCTCATGGGAATGCATACATATTAGAAGGAGGAGAAGCTCGTCATGGTCTCAACAATGCGGAAGACTGAAGAAGTTCGGAAACTAACAGTCTCATTTTCCTTATGTACTATGTCGTACTAAGTTTATGTCTTCCATCGTATTCGGATCTTATGACTTAAGATGTACTATTTTTGATAAACCACTCGTTGTAAAATATTCTCATTAAGCCGTACTTTCTTTTCCCTTCCGATTCGTTATCACTTACAAGGTTTAGATCTTTGTAAACATCGAGAGTTATAACAACTAAACCGAACGTCACATTATCGTTCCATAATTATACATAGTCTAGCTAACTATGTCTCCATTCGGAGGGATATCGTTCATAATTATACATAGCCTAGCTAACTATGTCTAATTCTTCGGAGGGATTATGTTATGTTGGGAGCGATTATTTATAAGTCTTAGTGCAAGCAGGGTTTTAACATATTCATAAAAGTCAAAGTGTTATTCATGGGAGATTCATCCAATATTTTCTTTCCTATATGATGTTTTATACGCTCTTAATCATCGATAACCATAACGACATCTCTTCATGTCTTTTCTCCTCGTTATTCATCACAAACTCAAAAATTCGATAGACTAACATCTAACCGAATTGGTGATCAATTCCTTTTTGGTTGGTAGAATGTGACAACTCGTATTTTCAGGTCATATTTCAAAACATTACTCATGCTTCATCATTTATCATTTATCGTAAACTAGAATTACGAGTATTAAATTGAACCGTAATGGTTTAGTTGTGAATTCATGAACATATCATCAAGGACATTCCATATAGACTAGATTTAGTCTACATAACATCAATAACATCATTTCATATCGGTTCATGCATGGTTTTGCATTTTTCATTAAACGTTTATTTTCCTATTAAATAAACGCTATCGCTTAATTATTTATTTTGAACATTTGATCCGACACATCCAAAATATTCCTAATATATTTTATACTCATTTTAAGACTATAAAAATTATATTATTAATTTACCCGATGTTTTTAATTTATTTCGTATATAAATTGTTATGTTTATATAATTACGACGGTTTTCGTAAATTCAACCCGATAAATATTTATTCACTCAATTTTGCAAGAAATGTATTTTTATAATTTTTATGACCTCAATATATTTTATCTTGACCCGTTAAAATTTATTTTTATCTAATGCTACCCTAAATATTCAAATGTGTACACAACTTACCTCAAATCTTCAATTTACTTACATATAACTACACTTATACACAATTTAAAAAAAACAAAATGTATTAAAGGTGACTAATACCCCCTTGCCGACTCAAGGGTGAGTCATTTGGTTTGTAAATATCTCTTACTAAGTATAATGTATTATACTAAAATATCACAACTCATTCACTTCATTATTTTCACAAGTAAAAGATCAACCATTTCCTTTCCTCTCTTCCTCTCCAAACCGCAAAGCCACAAGGACCAAGGGAAGGTTCATCATAAATTTTCAAGACAAGGTTTTTAACACACTAGTATCACTTGTTATTAAGGTTTTGAAATAAAAACCTAGAGTGATTAGGAAAAATCCATTGTCCATAAACCTCATCAAGTTACTAGTAAGCATCCATAATCATCATCATATTTCATATTCATTTTTATGGTCATTTCATTTTATTTGAGAAAACATGCAAGTCTCATGAGGTTTATACCACTTTTCTTTGATTTTAAGAGTTATATATATATTTGACATCCTATAATTATTCCTTGTTATAAATCACTCTTGGTGATGTCTAGGAACCCATGACACCCTAAGAAGGTGTATGGTAGGATTAGAATAGCTTCGGAGTTGTTTTAAAATGGTTAGAATAGGTTTTTGGCGTGAAAACTCATTTCGACAAGTTTTTAAAAAGGGTCTGTCCATATTTTGAAAATCTGGAAAATCCGACAGTTAGCAAAATATTTTGGGCTAGATATTTGGAAAATATACTTTAAAACGAAAACGTGGCCGCTTGAACGGGTTAAAACGGAGCTATAACGAAAAAGTTATGCTATTTTGAAGTTTGACGACGAAAACTAATTATTCAGAAAATTCAGCAAGCTGTCTCGACTTTTACGAGTCAAAATGAGTCTTAAGCGTTGTTTAATGTGTCGACTTATCAAAATTATATTAGTATATGTTATCACGATTCCGTGGATATAAAGAACGTAGACAACGGACTTATAACGACAAAGTTATTCACATTTTAAAAAGTTGCCGTAACTTTATTCTATTAGCAAAATTAACATATTTTCTATTAAACACATACTACGGCAACGAAGGACCATGTTGAAGGTCGTTTTTAACAATGACGAAGTACTTTTTATAAAGTGATGTTTTCTAGTAAAAGTAAGTTTTCCTAGCATATTTTTCAAAATGTCAAACCATTTGTCAAGCGGAGTTGTAACGAGTAAGATACGGTCACTTAAATTTTGCCGAAAACCATCCTTAAACAAATAATTTGGAGAACATATTTTGGAGACAAGTACCATATTTTACCTATATTTTTCTTCGTGATCGAGACCTCTAGGATGAAAACTTAAATGCTAAAACTTTGAGATAATGATACAAGCTTCCCAAAACCGTTGAGTTCGTTTCCTAACACTCGATGTGCACCATTTTACGACTAGCTTTTCGAGGCCGTTTAGTCACTTTCATGAATACTTCAACGACATTATTTTACCTCGAAAAGTTATAATTTCATAATAAATCACTAAATGATTATCGTAGGATATCATTTCAATGTAAATACATGTGAAGTAATTTAAAAATGGTCAAGACGTTAAAAGATTATTTCTCGACGTGAAATATTATTTTCAAAAATTCATAAGTGGTATAGATATCATCCGAATTGCATGCATAACATTACATCATGACTTATTACATATCATATCATTCATAATAGGTCAAGTTTAAAGATTCACGCTACATTTCGGTGTATCCACTTTTGTCATCATAATCATTGCAACTGGTGAGTTCCATAGCCCCATTTTCAATTGTTTTAATGCTTTTATTAAACTCTTTGGGGGAGATACATGCTAATCAATTTTTATGGCATTCATGATTATTTGCAACTACATGTTTAACTGAATCAATGTTTAGTCATACCGGCAACAAATAACAATATTGTCATGCTTAGAATTACCATATCATAAATCATTGAACTAAAGGTCTTGGGATTATCATTGAGCTAACGGACTTGGTATAATGTTGAACTAACGGTCTTGGTAGAATCATGAACTAACGGTCTTGGTAGAATCATTGAACTAACGGTCTTGGTATAAACATGAACTAACGGACGTGGAACTATTTGAAACTATACGAATTAGGTGTTATGTTAAGTAACTGTTGATACATTAAGTCATGCACTATATTGTGAATTCATTTGACGATGTGTGTTTGAACATAAACTATACATATTTTGGCAATGGGTTGTAAACACATAGGTTGCAAGTTTTGTATGGTCGGAACTTGGGAACTGAAAGTGGATTTACAATGCCTTTGCTGCATAAACGATTTTGAAAGGTTTTTCATTTCAACGCAAACTCTATGAACTCACTCAACCTTTGTGTTGACACTTTTTAGCATGTTTTATCTCCGGTATCTAAGGCATTCACTTCATGGCATGCATGTGGACATATCATAGAGTCGGTGACGACGCCACGCGTCACACATGGGATTTATGCATTTTAAAACATCGTTTGTCTTGTATCAAACTTATTTCTCGCAAAATTGATTTCATTTGGGACCTATCTTTGTAAACTCTGATTATTTTATTAAATCAAACGATGTATTTTCCAAATGACACTTTAGGTCGTTCAATATATCTGTAACTATGATGCTATGACAGTTAATCCCCAGGAATTCCATTCCGCTGCAAAACAGGTAATTTGGGGGTGTGACAGATTGGCATCAGAGCTTCAGTTATAGAGAACTAGGTTGCATCATTGACCCTAGACTATAACTACATCATCATAGCATTTTATCATTTCATCATAAGTGCATGTTCACTTTACATGCGGTTTATACGTACATTTTTCGAGTTATTTACTTTCATTTTAAATCGATTGTCACATAGATGCCTTTAAATACCCATCCCATTATCATTTCCTCCTACTCCAATGTGGAGAATGCTTTGTCATTCCTTATCACAATCTTAATATCAGCTGATTCATCACCGATAACGTCGAATGCCGAGATAAACCTTTAAGTATGGCGAAGTCGTTCTCACTCCTTTGTTTCACCACTAACATGTAGAGTTACACGTTATTCACACATTAAGTCACTAGACTATCATACATTTGAAGCACTTACGACACCTCATACCCATCTTTTGGGAACCCGTCAATTATTTTGAAAAGTAACCTCAAACTTATCACCTCACATCACATCTCTTTAGAGCGCTTATTCTTAACATAGGACTTTGCTACGTCTCACCTTTCCTCTCATTTTGAAGAGTTATGGCACCGAAGAAATCTACACGTAAATGACACCAGTGCTATCCAAAGGTATATAGAGGATAGTATAGCCGAGGCACTAAGGAAAGAACGAGCAACGATAGTTGCTGCTGCTGAGGCAAGCGGCTGGCGAAGCTGCTAGACTTGCTACTCGCTTACAGGGCTGCAGGAGGATCTGAGTTCGAAATTGTACATACAAGGACTTTAGAGAATCGCTGTGATCCTACAAAGTTCAAAGGCACAGAAGGAGCCACTGCTATGGTTCGATGGTGTGAGAAGATGGAGTCTCAGATCTTTTATGCAATTGCCAGGATGACTACAAGGTAAAGTTTGCCACGGGTACACTCTTAGATGGCGCAATGTCATGGGAATTGGATTGCATCGTTGACCTATTGGTATCGAAAACGCTTACAAGCTCACGTGGGAGAATTCAAGAATCGTAACTAAGAAGTATTGTCCACCCGCTAATTAGAGGTGAAGAAATTAGAAACGGAATTTTATGAGTTAGTGACTGTTGGTTATGACATCGAGACCTACATCAGGAGGTTTCAAGAATTGGCCGCACTATGTCCATCAATGGTTTCGGACAATGAGAAACTACTGGAAAATTTCATTGGAGGACTTCCACAATGTATTCAAGGAGATGTAACTTCTTCCGATCCACAAACAATTGAAGAAACTATTAGGATAACTCAAAAACTCATGGCTCAAGTTGTGAAAGGGAAAACATTATCAACAATAACCGTATCAACAACAACAACAACAACGATAACCAAATCAACAACAACAAAAGGAAATGGGAAAATGACCCAAGAGGTTATAATAACAACAACCAAAACCGTAACACTAACCATCATCAACAACAGAATAGAAGGCAAGAGGCTGGAATGGTTTATGTTGCCTGCACCATCAATAAAGGCAGAGGTTATGCTGGAATACACCCACTATGTAATCGATGTAAGTTTCATTACTCGGGTCCTTGTCCTGCCAAGTGCCACAAGTGCCAAAAATTAGGACACCTAGCCAGGGATTGTAGAGGTAAAGGCCATAGTTACATGCTTCCATGCGGGGAGCAAGGACACTATCGGAATCAATGTCCTCAAAACCAAGGTCAACAAGTTGAAGGTGCTCATGGGAATGCATACATATTAGAAGGAGGAGAAGCTCGTCATGGTCTCAACAATGCGGAAGACTGAAGAAGTTCGGAAACTAACAATCTCATTTTCCTTATGTACTATGTCGTACTAAGTTTATGTCTTCCATCGTATTCGGATCTTATGAATTAAGATGTACTATTTTGATAAACCACTCGTTGTAAAATATTCTCATTAAGCGTACTTTCTTTTCCTTCTGATTCGTTATCACTTACAAGGTTTAGATCTTTGTAAACATCGAGAGTTATAACAACTAAACCGAACGTCACATTATCGTTCCATAATTATACATAGCCTAGCTAACTATGTCTAATTCTGGAGGGATATCGTTCCTTAATTATACATAGCCTAGCTAACTATGTCTAATTCTGGAGGGATCATGTTATGTTGGGAGCATTTATTTATAAGTCTTAGTGCAAGCAGGGTTTTCACATATTCATAAAAGTCAAAGTGTTATTCATGGGAGATTCATCCAATATTTTCTTTCCTATGATGTTTTGTACGCTCTTAATCATCGATAACCATAACGACATCTCTTCATGTCTTTTTCCTCGTTATTCATCACAAACTCAAAAATTCGATAGACTAACAGGCGGCGAATTCGTGATCAAATTCCTTTTTGGTTGGCGAATGTGACAACTCGTATTTTCAGGTCATATTTCAAAACATTACTCATGCTTCATCATTTATCATTTATCGTAAACTAGATTTACGAGTATTAAATTCACGTAACCGTAATGGTTTAGTTGTGAATTCATGAACATATCATCAAGGACATTCCATATAGACTAGATTTAGTCTACATAACATCAATAACATCATTTCATATCGGTTCATGCATGGTTTTGCATTTATTCATTAAACGTTTATTTTTCCTATTAAATAAACGCTATCGCGTAATTAATTATTTTGAACATTTGATCCGAAACTTCCAAAAATATTCCTAATATATTTTTATACTCATTTTAAGACTATAAAAATTATATTATTAATTTACCCGATGTTTTTAATTTATTTCGTATATAAATTGTTATGTTTATATAATTACGACGGTTTTCGTAAATTCAACCCGATAAATATTTATTCACTCAATTTTGCAAGAAATGTATTTTTATAATTTTTATGACCTCAATATATTTTATCTTGACCCGTTAAAATTTATTTTTATCTAATGCTACCCTAAATATTCAAATGTGTACACAACTTACCTCAAATCTTCAATTTACTTACATATAACTACACTTATACACAATTTAAAAAAAAACAAAATGTATTAAAGGTGACTAATACCCCCCTTGCCGACTCAAGGGGGGTGAGTCATTTGGGTTTGAAAATATCTCTTACTAAGTATAATGTATTATACTAAAATATCACAACACATTCACTTCATTATTTTCACAAGTAAAAGATCAACCATTTCCTTTCCTCTCTTCCTCTCCAAAACCGGCAACTACAAGGACCAAGGGAAGGTTCATCATAAATTTTCAAGACAAGGTTTTTAACACTAGTATCATTTCTTGTTATTAAGGTTTTGAAATAAAAACCTTAGAGTGATTAGGAAAATCCATTGTCCATAAACCTCATCAAGTTACTAGTAAGCATTCATATTCATCATCATATCTCATATTTATTTTTATGGTCATTTCATTTTACTTGGGAAAACATGCAAGTCTAATGAGGTTTATACCACTTTTTCTTTGATTTTAAGAGTTATATATATATTTGACATCCTATAATTACTCCTTGTTATAAATCACTTTTGGTGATGTCTAGGAACCCATGACACCCTAAGAATGTGTATGGTAGGATTAGAATAGCTTCGGAGTTGTTTTGAATTGGTTAGAATAGGTTTTGCGCGTGAAAAACTCATTTCGACAAGTTTTTAAAAAGGGTCTGTCCATATTTTGAAAATCTGGAAAATCCGACAGTTAGCAAAATATTTTGGGCTAGATATTTGGAAAATATACTTTAAAACAAACGTATGGCGCTTGAACGGGTTAAAACGGAGCTATAACTAAAAAGTTATGCTATTTTGAAGTTTGGCCACCGAAAACTAATTATTCCAGAAAATTCAGCAAGCTGTCTCGACTTTTTACGAGTCCAAAATGAGTCTTAAGCGTTGTTAAATGTGTCGACTTATCAAAAATATATTAGTATATGTTATCACGATTCCGTGGATATAAAGAACGTAGAAAACGGACTTATAACGACAAAGTTATTCACATTTTAAAAAGTTGCCGTAACTTTATTCTATTAGCAAAATTAACATATTTTCTATTAAACACATACTACGGCAACGAGGGACCATGTTGAAGGTCGTTTTTAACAATGACGAAGTACTTTTTATAAAGTGATGTTTTCTAGTAAAAGTAAGTTTGCCTAGCATATTTTTCAAAATGTCAAACCATTTGTCAAGCGGAGTTGTAACGAGTAAGATACGGTCACTTAAATTTTGCCGAAAACCATCCTTAAACAAATAATTTGGAGAACATATTTTGGACACAAGTACCATATTTAACCTATATTTATCTCCATGATCGAGACCTCTAGGATGAAAACTTAAATGCTAAAACTTTGAGACAATGATACAAGCTTCCCAAAACCGTTGAGTTCGTTTCTTAACACTCGACGTACACCATTATACGACTAGCTTTTCGATGTTTTAGTCACTTCATGAAAATTTCAATGACATTATTTTACGACGAAAAGTTATAATTTCATAATAAATCACTAAATGATTATCGTAGGATATCATTACAATGTAAATACATGTGAAGTAATTTTAAAATGGTCAAGACGTTAAAAGATTATTTCTCGACGAGAAATATTATTTTCAAAAATTCATAAGTGGTATAGATATCATCCGAATTGCATGCATAACATTACATCATGACTTATTACATATCATATCATTCATAATAGGTCAATTTTAGAGATTCACGCTTACATTTCTATGTATCCACTTTTGTCATTATAATAATTGCAACAAGTGAGTTCCATAGCCCCATTTTCAATTGTTTTAATGCTTTTATTAAACTCTTTTGGGGGAGATACATGCTAATCAATTTTATGACATTCATGATTATTTGCAACTACATGTTTATCTGACTGAATGTTTAGTCAGAGTAACAATATTGTCATGCTTAGAATTACCATATCATAAATCATTGAACTAAAGGTCTTGGGATTATCATTGAGCTAACGGACTTGGTATAATGTTGAACTAACGGTCTTGGTAGAATCATGAACTAACGGTCTTGGTAGAATCATTGAACTAACGGTCTTGGTATAAACATGAACTAAAGGTCTTGGAACTATTTATTTGAAACATATCTGAATTAGGTGTTGTTATGTTAGTAATATTGATACATTAAGTCATGCACTATTGTGAATTCATTTGACATCATGTGTTTGAACATAAACTATACATATTTTGGCAGTGGGTTGTGAACACACAGGTTGCAAGTTTTGTATGGGCGGAACTTGGAACTGAGTGGATTTACAATGCCTTTGCTGCATAAACGATTTTGAAAGGCTTTACATTTCAACACAAACTCTATGAACTCACTCAACCTTTGTGTTGACACTTTTTAGCATGTTTTATCTCAGGTATCTAAGGCATTCACTTCATGGCATGCATATGGACATATCATAGAGTCGTGGTGACGACGCGTCACACATGGGATTTATGCATTTTAAAACATCGTTTGGCTTGTAACAAACTTATTTCCGCACAAATTGATTTTTATTTGGGACCTATCTTTGTAAACTCTGATTATTTTATTAAATCAAACGATGTATTTTCCAAGCGACACTTTAGGTCGTTCAATATATCTGTAACTATGATGCTATGACAGTCAATCCCCAGAATTCCATTCCGCTGAACAAGTAATTTGGGGTGTGACAGATTGGCATCAGAGCTTCAGTTATAGAGAACTAGGTTGCATCATTGACCCTAGACTATAACTACATCATCATAGCATCTCATCATTTCATCATTAGTGCATGTTCACTTTACATGCGGTTTATACGTACATTTTTCGAGTTATTTACTTTCATTTTAAATCGATTGTCACATAGATGCCTTTAAATACCCATCCCATTATCATTTCCTCCTACTCCAATGTGGAGAATGCTTTGTCATTCCTTATCACAATTTTATTATCAGCTGATTCATCACCGATAACGTCGAATGCTGAGATAAACCTTTAAGTAGGGCAAAGTCACTCTCACTCCTTTGTTTCACCACTAACATGTAGAGTTACACGTTATTACACATTAAGTCACTGACTATCATACATTTGAAGCACTTACGACACCTCATACCCATCTTTTGGGAACCCGTCAATTATTTTGAAAAGTAACCTCAAACTTATCACCTCACATCACATCTCTTTAGAGCGCTTATTCTTAACATAGGACCTTGCTACGTCTCACCTTTCCTCTTATTTTGAAGAGTTATGGCAGAAAGAAATCTGCACGAAATGACACCAGCTGCTATCCAAAGGTATATAGAGGATAGTATAGCCGAGGCACTAAGGAAAGAACGAGAAACGGTAGCTGCTGCTGCTGAGGCCACGGCTGTGCAAATTTGCTAGACTTGCTCTTGCTACGGGAGCTGGGAGGATCTGGAGTTCGAAGTTGTACATACAAGGACTTTAAGAACTGTGATCCTACAAAGTTCAAAGGCACCGAAGGAGCCACTGCTATGGTTCGATGGTTTGAGAAGATGGAGTCTGTGTTTCTTTTATGCAATTGCCCAGATGACTACAAGGTGAAGTTTGCCACTGGTACACTCTTAGATGGTGCAATGTCATGGTGGAATTCGTATGCGCAGCCTATTGGTATCGAAAATGAATACAAGCTCACGTGGGGCAATTCAAGAATTGGTAACTAAAAGTATTGTCCATACGGAGGTGAAGAAATTAGAAACGGAATATGAGTTAGTGATTTGGTTATGACATCGAGACCTACATGGGGGTTTCAAGAATTGGCTGCACTATGTCCATCAATGGTTTCGGACAATGAGAAACTACTGGAAAATTTCATTGGAGGACTTCCACAATGTATTCAAGGAGATGTAACTTCTTCCGATCCACAAACAATTGAAGAAACTATTAGGATAACTCAAAAACTCATGGCTCAAGTTGTGAAAGGGGAAAACATTATCAACAATAACCGAATCAACAACAACAACAACAACGACGATAACCAAATCAACAACAACAAAAGGAAATGGGAAAATGACCCAAGAGGTTATAATAACAACAACCAAAACCGTAACACTAACCATCATCAACAACAGAATAGAAGGCAAAGAAGCGCAATGGTTTATGTTGCTGCATCAATAGAAGGCAGAGGTTATGCTGGAATACACCCACTATGTAATCGATGTAAGTTTCATCACTCGGGTCCTTGTCCTGCCAAGTGCTACAAGTGTCAAAATTAGGACACCTAGCCAGGATTGTAGAGGCAAAGCAATAGTTACATGTTGAATCTGCGGGGAGCAAGGACACTATCGGAATCAATGTTCTCAAAACCAAGGTCAACAAGTTGAAGGTGCTCTTGGGAATGCATACATGTTAGAAGGAGGAGAAGCTCGTCATGGTCTCAACAATGCGGAAGACTGAAGACGTTTAGAAACTAACAGTCTCATTTTCCTTATGTACTATGTCGTACTAAGTTTATGTCTTCCATCGTATTCGGATCTTATGACTTAAGATGTACTACTTTTGATAAACCACTCGTTGTAAAATATTCTCATTAAGCGTACTTTCTTTTCCTTCTGATTCGTTATCACTTACAAGGTTTAGATCTTTGTAAACATCGAGAGTTATAACAACTAAACCGAACGTCACATTATCGTTCCATAATTATACATAGCCTAGCTAACTATGTCTAATTATGGAGGGATATCGTTCCTAATATACATAGCCTACTAACTATGTCTAATTCTGGAGGGATCATGTTATGTTGGGAGCAGTTATTTATAAGTCTTAGTGCAAGCAGGGTTTTCACATATTCATAAAAGTCAAAGTGTTATTCATGGGAGATTCATTCAATATTTTCTTTACTATGATGTTTTGTACGCTCTTAATCATCGATAACCATAACGACATCTCTTCATGTCTTTTTCCTCGTTATTCATCACAAACTCAAAATTCGATAGACTAACACGAACTGAATTCAGGGACTGAATTCCTTTTTGGTTGGGCGATGTGACAACTCGTATTTTCAGGTCATATTTCAAAACATTACTCATGCTTCATCATTTATCATTTATCGTAAACTAGATTTACGAGTATTAAATTCACGTAACCTTAATGGTTTAGCTGTGAATTCATGAACATATCATCAAGGACATTCCATATAGACTAGATTTAGTCTACATAACATCAATAACATCATTTCATATCGGTTCATGCATGGGTTTGCATTTTTCATTAAACGTTTATTTTTCCTATTAAATAAACGCTATCGCGTAATTAATTATTTTGAACATTTGATCGACACTTCCAAATATTCCTAATATATTTTTATACTCATTTTAAGACTATAAAAATTATATTATTAATTTACCCGATGTTTTTAATTTATTTCGTATATAAATTGTTATGTTTATATAATTCGACGGTTTTCTAAATTCAACCCGATAAATATTTATTCACTCAATTTTGCAAGAAATGTATTTTTATAATTTGTATGACCTCAATATATTTTATCTTGACCGCTAAAATTTATTTTTATCTAATGCTACCCTAAATATTCAAATGTGTACACAACTTACCTCAAATCTTCAATTTACTTACATATAACTACACTTATACACAATTTAAAAAAAACAAAATGTATTAAAGGTGACTAATACCCCTTGCCGGCTCAAGGGGGTGAGTCATTTGGTTTGAAAATATATCTTTACTAAGTATAATGTATTATACTAAAATATCACAACACATTCACTTCATTATTTTCACAAGTAAAAGATCAACCATTTCCTTTCCTCTCTTCCTCTCCAAAACCGGCAACTACAAGGACCAAGGGAAGGTTCATCATAAATTTTCAAGACAAGGTTTTTAACACTCTAGTATCACTTGTTATTAAGGTTTTGAAATAAAAACCTTGAGTGATTAGGAAAAATCCATTGTCCATAAACCTCATCAAGTTACTAGTAAGCATTCATATTCATCATCATATCTCATATTTATTTTTATGGTCATTTCATTTTACTTGAGAAAACATGCAAGTCTCATGAGGTTTATACCACTTTTTCTTTGATTTTAAGAGTTATATATATATTTGACATCCTATAATTACTCCTTGTTATAAATCACTTTTGGTGATGTCTAGGAACCCATGACACCCTAAGAAGGTGTATGGTAGGATTAGAATAGCTTCGGAGTTGTTTTGAATTGGTTAGAATAGGTTTTTGCGCGTGAAAAACTCATTTCGACAAGTTTTTAAAAAGGGTCTGTCCATATTTTGAAAATCTGGAAAATCCGACAGTTATCAAAATATTTTGGGCTAGATATTTGGAAAATATACTTTAAAACGAAAACGTGGCCGCTTGAACGGGTTAAAACGGAGCTATAACGAAAAAGTTATGCTATTTTTGAAGTTTGGCGGCGAAAACTAATTATTCCAGAAAATTCAGCAAGCTGTCTCGACTTTTTACGAGTCCAAAATGAGTCTTAAGCGTTGTTAAATGTGTCGACTTATCAAAAATATATTAGTATATGTTATCACGATTTCGTGGATATAAAGAACGTAGAAAACGGACTTATAACGACAAAGTTATTCACATTTTAAAAGTTGCCGTAACTTTATTCTATTAGCAAAATTAACATATTTTCTATTAAACACATACTACGGCAACGAAGGACCATGTTGAAGGTCGTTTTTAACAATGACGAAGTACTTTTTATAAAGTGATGTTTTCTAGTAAAAGTAAGTTTGCCTAGCATATTTTTCAAAATGTCAAACCACTTGTCAAGCGGAGTTATGCTTGAGTAAGATACGGTCACTTAAATTTTGCGAAAACCATCCTTAAAACAAATAATTTGGAGAACATATTTTTGGACACAAGTACCATATTTAACCTATATTTTTTCTCTGTGATCGAACCTCTAGGATGAAAACTTAAATGCTAAAACTTTGAGATAATGATACAAGCTTCCCAAAACCGTTGAGTTCGTTTCTTAACACTCGACGTACACCAGTTTACGACTAGCTTTTAGGATGGTTTAGTCACATTCATGAAAATTTCAATGACATTATTTTACGAATTAAAAGTTATAAATTCATAATAAATCACTAAATGATTATCGTAGGATATCATTTCAATGTAAATACATGTGAAGTAATTTAAAATGGTCAAGACGTTAAAAGATTATTTTCTCTCGACGAAATATTATTTTCAAAAATTCATAAGTGGTATAGATATCATCCGAGTTGCATGCATAACATTACATCATGACTTATTACATATCATATCATTCATAATAGGTCAAGTTTAAGATTCCGCTACATTTCGGTGTATCCACTTTTGTCATTATAATCATTGCAACAGGTGAGTTCCATAGCCCCATTTTCAATTGTTTTAATGCTTTTATTAAACTCTTTGGGGGAGATACATGCTCATCAATTTTTATGGCATTCATGATTATTTGCAACTACATGTTTAACTGAACTGAATGTTTAGTCATAATGGCACAATATTGTCATGCTTAGAATTACCATATCATAAATCATTGAACTAAAGGTCTTGGGATTATCATTGAGCTAACGGACTTGGTATAATGTTGAACTAACGGTCTTGGTAGAATCATGAACTAACGGTCTTGGTAGAATCATTGAACTAACGGTCTTGGTATAAACATGAACTAACGGACGTGGAACTATTTGAAACTATACGAATTAGGTGTTATGTTAAGTAACTGTTGATACATTAAGTCATGCACTATATTGTGAATTCATTTGACGATGTGTGTTTGAACATAAACTATACACATTTTGGCAATGGGTTGTGAACACACAGGTTGCAAGTTTTGTATGGGCGGAACATGGAACTGAGTGGATTGTAAATGCCTTTGCTGCATAACGATTTTGAAAGGTTTTTCATTTCAACGCAAACTCTATGAACTCACTCAACCTTTGTGTTGACACTTTTTAGCATGTTTTATCTCAGGTATCTAAGGCATTCACTTCATGGCATGCATATGGACATATCATAGAGTCGCGGTGACGACGCGTCACACATGGGATTTATGCATTTTAAAACATCGTTTGTCTTGTATCAAACTTATTTCCGCACAAATTGATTTCATTTGGGACCTATCTTTGTAAACTCTGATTATTTTATTAAATCAAACGATGTATTTTCCAAGCAACACTTTAGGTCGATTCAATATATCGTAACTATGATGCTATATTGATCAATCCCCGAATTCCATTCGGCTTTAAAATGAGGTAATTTGGGGTGTGACACCCATGGATCATAACCCATACCTAAGTTGGCTAGATACAATGTATACTTTAGATACATTGAATCTAAGGAAAACCCATGGAACAACCCATAACCCATGACCCATAACCAAAAAACCCATAGGCAAAGAGGAGCGTCCCACGGATCCCTAGGATTACACTAGACGGATCCCAAGTGGGAGGGATCAGTGGGATCCGAGGAACAGTGACAGAAATTGCCTATAAATAAAGAGCCATTTCTTCATTCTAACTCACCCCTCTTCTTACTAAATCTCTCAAACACTCTCATTCTCTTCTAACATATAGATCACTTGATCTAGAGAGTTGTTCTTCTTTCTTTCTATTGTGATTCTCATATAGGTCCTTCTCTAAGAAGAGATCACGAGCATTCTACAAGTCATCCAAGCAAGGGGTCCTTGATTGATTTGTCACTCCGCGAGATTTCTATAGCAAAGTTCTTGTATTTGATATTTCACATATTTGTTGTGTAATAGTCGTGTTGGTTTGGTCCACCGTGTTACGGACTCGGTATTTAGCTTCGTATCGGAAAAGGTGTAAGCAACGTTGTGAAGGCTTCTCCGCCAAGTGAAGGAGTTTGTTGACATACTGCTTGAACTCTCGAGTAGGTGACTCGGGGAGTGGATTAGGGCAAGGAAGGTGTCCTTGTAGCCGAACCACTATAAATCGGTTGTGTCATTTCTATTCCTTTACTTTACTTTATTTACTTGCTTTATCATTAAATCTATACTTTCTCTACATCCATAAGATCTCACATATTAACGAATCTAAAGTTTTGAAACTAACTTAAAATCGGCAAAACTATTCAACCCCCCTTCTAGTTTTTCACAATTGGCATCAAGAGCTAAGTTTATAAAAGTTTTAAAGTAAAATTGTATTTTAAAAACTTTTCGATCACTATGGGTTCCGAAAATTATAAGGAAGGGCAATCTATGCAACGACCACCACTACTTGAAACTAATGGTTTTATATATTTGAAAAATAGATTCGAAACATATGTGAAATCTAAAGATATTGATCTTTGGTACATTATTGTTGAAGGCGATTTTGAGGCTACCTCAAAAGATGATAAAGGAAATTTAGTTAACATACCTCATGATAAACTAAATGATGAAATGAAGAAAAAGCTTTCTAAAATAGTGAAGCAAAAATGGTTTTATATAATGCTTTACCAAAAAAGGAATTCGAAAGAATTTCTATGCTTAAAACCTCTAAAGAAATTTGGAATTCTTTAGTTGTAACTCATCAAGGCAACCAACAAGTTAAAATAATAAAATTGATTTATTTGTTCAACAATATGAACAATTTTCAATATCGGATGAGGAAACTATAGATCATTCATTTGCTAACTTTAATACTATTATTACATCTTTACAAGCACTTGATGAATCTTTTTCTAGCCGTAACCATGTTAGGAGATATCTAAGGGCACTTCCACCGAAGTGGAGATCCAAGGTGACGGCGATCGAAGAGTCAAAAGATTTGACAATCCTCACCCTTGATGAACTCATAGGCAACTTAAAAGTCTACGAGCTTGTCCTTGCTAAAGACTCCAAAGCCTCAAAGGTGAAAGAGAAACACAAATCTCTTGCCCTTAAAGCCAAAAAGGCTTCAAGCGATGAAGAGAACTCCTCTTCGGATAGTGACGACGAGGAGTACGCTATGGCGGTAAGGGACTTTAAAAAGTTCTTTAGAAGGAAGGGAAGATACGTCAAACAACCGTATGACGATAAGAAAGGCCTTCGGAAAAGCAAAGAGGACGAGAAGCCAAAAGATGATCGGACTTGCTTTAAATGTGGGGACCCAAACCACTTTATTAGTAAGTGTCCCATACGGGATGATCAAAAGTTCGTGTGACGCGTGGGGAATGAGCGGCGAGGAGGACGAAGAAATTTGTCTCATGGCAAATGACGAGGTATGTCACGAATACTATAGTAGCTCATCACTTGATGATGACTCATTGCATAATGAATATGGCAAACTATGCAATATTAGCTTAAAACTAATTAAAAAAACAAGCTTTTAAAGAGTCAAAACCAACGTTTAGATAAAGAAGTCATAGAATTAAAAGCAAAACTAAAACGTTTAGAAAAGGGTAAAATAGCAAGTGGTGAATGTGAACTTTGCGTTCAACTTCAAACACTAGTTGATCAACTAGATTCTAAAATTGCTAGAATGAGTACGAATACTTTAGATATGATATTAGATAGTGTTAAAACCGGTAACAACCAAAAAGGTTTAGGTATTCAACAACTTGATCCATCAACTAGTGAAAACAAAGAAACACAATTTGTTAAAGCAATAGAAAAACCAGCCCTTTTTGTGCGGATCCCACGGATCCCATCAAAAAGAACCGCTAGTGTTAAGCCAGGGGATCCGTGGATCTGCTGTAGCAAACAGTGGTAATAACGTAGCTTCTTCATCTAGAATTGAGTTTGTTATAGTTAATAGGAAGAAACCAACTCATGTCACCACTAGACAACCACCTCCAAAATATAATCCTACTTTTGCAAGAAACAAAGCTCCATCTTTTTCAAAACCTAATCCATCTAGGAGACCTAATAATGTTTACCCGAGAAGTAACCATCAAATGGGATGGAACCCAAATATGCAAAATGGTTTTTCCTTTCAAAACTTTGCTCCATGGAATGCATACTCATCTTATCCATACATGTCTAACATGAATGGAATGTTTAACACTAATGGACCCATGAACAAATGGGGACCAAACTTTTGAGTTAATTGTTTTCTTAGGTGTGCTTAAAGGTCGACCTAGAACCGGATGAATGGGTCAAGGATAGCGGGTGCACGAGGCACATGACCGGCAATACGGATCTATTCTCCACATATGAATCCTTCAATGGAGGTAATGTGGTGTTTGGAAATAGCAAAAGTAAAATCATCGGTAAAGGTACGATTTCTAACAAATCTCTAACCATTAACGATGTGTGTTATGTAGAAAACCTAAACTTTAACCTCTTAAGTATAGGACAAATATGTGATAAAAAGTGCAATGTACTTTTTACCTAAACCGGTAGTAAGATATTAAAAATGGCATAACCATAGGAAGAGGAATTAGGAAACATGGAGTCTATGTCATTAAAATCGGTAATGAACCTAAAGACAAACTATGTCTTACCTCTATGGATGATACTTTGACCTTATGGCATCGAAGATTGGGTCACGCCAACATGCGACTTCTTCAATCGCTATCATCCAAAGATCTAGTAAGAGATCTACCTAAGTTAAAATATGAACATCACTTTTGTGATGCTTGTAATGTAGGAAAACAAGCTCATTCTAGTCATAAAGCTAAAAACATGGTGTCTACAACTAAGTGTCTAGAATTACTACATATGGATTTATTTGGTCCATCCGCTATCCAAAGTTATGGAGGCAACTACTACACTTTGGTCATAGTGGATGATTATTCTAGGTATACATGGACAAAATTCTTAAAGAACAAAACGGAAACCTTTAATTATTTTGAAATATTAAGCAAAAGAACCAAAGACAACTAGGAAGTCCTATAGTGTCTATTAGAACGGATCATGGTTGGGAATTCGATAATGAAGTGCAATTTGGAGCCTTTTGTGACGCTAATGGTATTACTCACAACTTCTGGCTCCACGCACTCCACAATCGAATGGGGTAGTAGAAAGAAAGAATAGAACCCTACAAGAAATGAGTCGAACCATGCTTAATGAACAATCCATACCTCCAAAGTTTTGGTGTAATGCCGTTGATACTTCAACGTACATACTCAATCGAGTCTTAATTAGACCAATCTTAGGTAAAACTCCATATGAGTTACTTCGAGGCAAAAAGCCTACGTTAAATCACTTTAGAGTCTTTGGTAGCAAATGTTTTATTCTTAACACTAAAGATTACCTTACAAAATTTGATCCTAAATCAACCGAAGGTATCTTTCTAGGTTACTCTCCAAATAGCAAAGCTTACGTCATATTAAACAAAGAAACAATGAAGGTAGAAGAGTCATTAAATATAAAATTTGATGAAAGTCCACCCAAACCCTCTCCACCTCTTGTCGATGACGAGATTGTAGAAAGTGAAGCTATAGTAATAAAGAAAAAGATAAATGAAGAAGAAGAACCTTTAAATGATGAAGTCATAAACATTAAAGAGTCCAAAGATCACCCCGTAGATAAGGTCATAGGAAAGCTAAACGAAAGAACATTAAGATCTCAAGTTCAAAACCAAAGTAGCTTGTTTTGTTTCATTTCAACCAAAGAATACACAAGAAGCCATAAAAGATGAGAGTTGGGTAATGGCTATGCAAGAAGAATTAAATCAATTTGTTTCTAATGATGTTTGGACACTTGTCCCTCCACCTAGTAATCAAAACATAATAGGAACCAAATGGGTTTATAAAAACAAATTAGATGCAAACGGGGTAGTGTCTAGGAACAAGGCTAGACTCGTTGCTCAAGGGTATAACCAACAAGAAGGAATAGACTTTGATGAGACCTATGCGCCCGTGGCTAGATTAGAGTCTATAAGAATACTTCTTGCGTATGCTTGTGCTAATGATCTAAAGCTTTATCAAATGGATGTCAAAAGCGCTTTTCTAAATGGTTTCATTAATGAAGAAGTATATGTAGCTCAACCTCCGGGCTTCATCGATTTTGAAAAACCCAAACATGTGTATAAATTAAAGAAAGCCCTTTATGGTCTTAAACAAGCTCCAAAAGCTTGGTATGATAGACTCAAGTCATTTTTAATTAAACACAACTATACCATGGGGTTAGTTGACAACACACTTTTTACTAAGAAAAGAGAGTCACATATAATCATAGTGCAAATATATGTAGATGATATTATATTCGGATCCACTTGTCAAGACATGTGTGATGATTTCTCTAAAATCATGCATGACGAGTTCGAGATGAGTATGATGGGAGAACTTAGTTTCTTTCTTGGTCTACAAATCAAACAAGTAGAAGATGGTATCTTCTTTAATCAATCTAAATACATAAAGGAGATGTTAAAGAAATTCGGTCTAGAAGAGTCGAAACCAATTAGGACACCAATGTCATCCGACACCAAACTCACAAAAGATGAAGATGGCGAATCCGTAGATAATACTAAATATCGTGGCATGATAGGTAGTCTTCTCTACCTCACGGCAAGTAGGCCGGATATCATGTTTAGTGTTTGCTTATGTGCTAGGTTTCAAGAAGACCCTAAAACATCACACCTAGAAGCCGTTAAAAAGATATTTAGATACATTAAGGGTACAACACAATTAGGATTATGGTATCCTAAGGGCACGGGAGTAGAAACAATTATTGTATATGCAGATTCGACCATGCGAGTGATTACGTTGATAGAAAAAGTACAAGTGGGGTATGTACTTTCATGGGATGTTGTTTAACATCTTGGTTTTCTAAGAAACAAACGGCACTTGTAATATCAACAACCGAAGCGAATACGTCTCACAAGAAAGCATGCCAACAAGCACTATGGATGAAACAAGCGTTAGTTGACTACGACATTCATCTTAGTGACATAGCCATTCTATGTGACAACAAAGGTGCCATAGATCTAAGCAAGAATCCGGTATTACATTCTCGCACAAAGCATATAGAGATTCATCATCACTTTTTAAGAGACAATGTTCAAAAGGGGAACATCTCTATTGAGAAGGTAGCATCCGAAGACAACATAGCCGACGTCCTCACCAAACCGTTGAAGCAGGAACAATTCAACCTACTTCGTCTTGGTCTTGGTCTCATGGAACAAACGTCGTAATTTACTTTTGACTCTACAAGGTATGTAAACACTAGCCTTCTTCTTCTGAGTCTAGGATCTCTATTTCACGCACAACTCACAAACAATATGGGAATTTTTAAAACCCAAGATAAGTTTTCCACTTATAGCTTTCTTATTTTCTTTATAAATACAAGTTGCAAACACATTACATACACATTTTCAAAGAAAACCTCTTTTCAAAATGTTTTCTAAAAGGATGATACCTTCCAGTATCAATTTCACAAAAGCAATTTCTCACGTCTAGGACAAATCGCTTTTTCATTATTAATACAAAGTAAAAACCCGTTTTCATTGCATCTCATGTCTTTTGAATGCTAAAGGAGATACATAACTAATATGTGTTTTTGGGTACATTCATTTAAGCAACAATGAATTAGGAGCATTGATAACACAAATTACATTACTCAAGTACTAAATATGTGTTTTCAGGTTATCTCAATAGGTTACTTTTTCACTTCTAGTTTATTTTTTTTCTTAAGAGTCGAGATAATCGCAACTCCAAATAGTTTGCATATAGGCACACACTAGGCAAAAATAATTCCAAAGGAAAATTTTTGTCTGCCGAACACTGACCCACGGATCCCAACCTTAATGCTGGGGCGGATCCCTCAAGGGAAGGATCCGTGGGATCCGTGAGGCAGAAACTCTTTTACCTTCTATTTTCTCACTTTGGATGAAAAATCCACATTTGTTTTATTTTTGGAGTATGTTCTTTAATGCTTGTGTTCTCATGATCACATGCCTTAAATTCATATCTAATCATTAGATTTTAATCCACATTTTGGGTCAAGCATTCATTACAATGCTTTGTTTTTCTATATATAGAACTCCCAAAATGCTTGCATAATCCATCTCATATTCACAAACAAACTACACCATGTCATTCACAAATTCTTTAGATGAATCACCTAGTACAAACAATCATCTTCAAACCAAACCTTTGTACTTCCACCTTCCAAAATACCAAAATCAAACTCTAGGATATCCGCGCGGATTAACATCCGATCTTGTTGCTTAGGAAAACCATCATCCTATGGCTCATCACCATCAACTAACTCACCACAAGATGCTTCCATTATAGCACCTCCTACATCACCAACGAGTACACCAACTTCATCACCAAATCACTCACCACCTAAAGTAACTCTTTTGGAACTCTTACGACTCAACAAGATCTCAACAACAAAGCAAAAAGAAATAGCCTTTTAGACACCTCCAACTTCTCCAAACACAATATTCAATGATCTTGAAACATCACCACCTTTAGCTCCTATTAAACTACAAGAACATCTAGGTTCTTTTTACGTAAAGATATAACTTTTCACATACACATCATAACATTAACACAAGGTAGCATATAGATGGAATTCTAGAGAGAGAAAGTTAGAGGTTTAGGGAACTTAGTGAGAGAAAGTGAAAGATATTATTATGAGCTCCAACTCTCTACCTTGGGAGGTAGAGAGTATTTATAGTCTTACAATAAAAACGCCACACATCGGTACGTCATGGATCGGGGCATACAGTGGGTAAAGACCGTCCCGCCCTCCACGGTGTTACTAAACTAAATACTACTTAACTTAATATTACTATGACTACGAGCTTTCTAACGATTACATATACTTGAGGTGACCGACTCTTTAATACCAGGAATTTCTAATTCCTAACAATCTCCCCTAAGGGAGGTCACCTCAATCATGCACTAAAATTACATTGAATACAAGCAGATATGACATTAACAATTGTTCTTGCATTCTTGATGTAGTCCTTTGTTCCTAAGTCGAGTCATTGATTCTTCACATTGCATGTTTGGTTACTTCAGTGGAGGTCTTTATCGATCCACGGATAATAATTTTGAGCCATCATTTGAGATTATCACCATAAAAAATCTCTGACATCCTTTGTGGTGTTGGTATTATGTGATGTTGTGACTTTAGGACCGACATGCTCACATTCGGAATCATGATATCTTCTCATCAGAGTAGCGGAAGCATTTGTTGATTCATGATATTGGCAGCCAGTAGCGTAAGCATGGAGTGAAAATATCGAGTCATTGATGCACTAATCATGATTTCTTTGAGATGAATGTGTAAGTAGCGAGCATGCGGCTATGGATTGACCGCTTCATTCGATCAATAAATGCGCAGAACGTCGTGTACACGCATACAACAGTTAGCATATAAAGCCGCGAAAGTGTCTTTGATCACTTTCGTTGAATTGAGGTACACGCCCACTGCTCTCGCTGATCGATAAGTACCGCCTGCGGATCGGTATAATTCAAGAATTTCACGATGTGGTTTCGCTTGCTCTAGCCGTTCTCAAACCGAACATCTCAAAGAAGACAACACGGAGTGAGTGAACCAAATTTGAGTCCAGTTGATGAAAAGAGATTTGAAAAAAACAATCGAGTATTGCTCAATAGAAATTGTTTTTGCAATACAACGAAGGTTTTAATGAAAATCAATTATCAATCATAAAACACCTTTTGATTTGAAAAATTAGTACACGGCCGACATGCTAATGAAAAGAGTTTTAAAGCACAAAGACCGGTTTTTCAAAGGTATACGTCAATCCATAACCTCTTTGAACAGTGATTGATTCAAAAGATTGAATCACCCCATTGTTTCGTTCGCTTGTCACATGGTTGATCTGATAATAGATCTCACATGCCACCTACCAGAGCTTGTTAGATGTTGGCTCCGTAGGCTTTCCATCTTCACAAGGAATATGTAAACACATCACTCGGATGTTCCGCAATACCACAAGGATAATGCGTAGGACTCATGAGATATAATTTCTCTTTCCACATTGTGTGAAACGAGAGTCTTCATTGAAAGTGTCCTAATGAGATTTATTGATGATCTCGTGGCTCTAGACTCAATTTGTGCATATTTGGATCCTATATCAGAGACTAGGAGAGGGTCTCCTTCTTCAATATCAACAATCTCTAAGAGAGAGTCGATAGATAATGCCTGGGTTCCGTGAGAATGAAACAAGTCCTTTTAAGAGGAACTTGAGTGGTTTGGAAGTTGAAGTGCAAAGGCCACCGGGTCCATGACGTCTTGTCTTCAATACCGATGTTACCATCAGTAGCATATGAATTGAACCGGTTTCGCCCTAAGGTTGAATAAATGGAGGGCTATTTGTTTTCACCCTTTTCTCATTCAATTCTTTTTAATTCTTCAACCCCTTGAGTGCTTACCGAGACTTCATAGCTAGAACCTTGTTGGGTTTATTCCAAAGACTAGCTCAGCTCTTAGTCCGACTCTTCCCATATCTCATTTTTCTCCTTTTATCATCATACCTAAGAACTCTACACTAACTAGTGGATAGTCCATGGGTAGATCCCTCCTGCTCAAGCGGATCATGGGAACACATACCTAACCTTATCATCCTTATATCACCATACATAATGTAAAGTTGGTCGGTCTTTTTGGTATTGTTCATCCGCCATAGGAACCAATTGAAAACCATTTGAAAATCAATCCGGATACTTGTGATATATTATCAAAGCATTTTGTACCTGAATTGTTTTTGATATTTTTAGAATAAGAACTCCCCCTCAACATGTGCATCAAGTATTTGAAATTGTTTTGCGCACGGAGGCAAGAGAAAGAATTAACTTCTTTGATTACCATTTTCTAAAAAATATCAACATCACTTCCCAAATCAAATCAAGTAGATAAAGCATTTTGGGGAAGGATGAGGTTTTCATGATTTTGCTCCCCTCAATATGTGCCTCGAGGTTTGAAAAGAGTTTTACACATACTAGAGGGAACCTGCACATTGAGATAAGTGATCACGCTTCAAATCATTGTGGTTTAATATAGATGCTCCCTCATGTGTGCATGGAAAATTTGAAATCGCTTGTCACTTACGGGGAGGCAAACATGCTAATCACTTAAGAAACCATTTATCAATTATCGCTTTAAATCCTATTTAAATCACAACTTCTCCCCCGATCACAATTATCAAAACATTTGAGATTTGTGATCTCTTAGAGATTTAAATTGATTTTGAAAGCTTTTAAGGAGAATTGTGACTTGATTATGAAAGCGTTTTAACCGATAAGGATCGATGTTGAGATTTTAAACTCCATTGGTTAAACATGCATGTACATCTTTTGAAAACAATTTAATGCCAAATAACTTTTAATTTAATTGAAATCATTCTCCCCTCAATCAATGACATAGGTTGTTGATTGAGAGATAGAGATTTTGACAAATAAGTCCCGATGATTATCAAAAATAGAGACCGAGTTATTTTTCAAAGCATTTAGTTTTCAACAGATAAATGTTATAGAATCAGAGCATGGAATTTGAAAACATGGTAAAACATGGCTTTGTTCTTTCTTTTAAAACCTAAGTTATTGCACGAAAATGACAATAAACCATTGTTTCTCTTTCTCCCAAAATTTTTTTTTTTTTTTTTTTTTTTATATATAAGAATTCGAACAGCATCTAAAGTCCCGTGTCATTCTTTGAATGACACACAAGACAGACGTAGATATTTTCGAACCGAAAAAAAACATGACAAAAAGACAATATTTTTGAAGATTTTTTTTTTTTTTTTTCGATTTTTATGGATTTTTGAAAGTTTTATATTTTTCTATTTGGTTTTATAGGGATTTATAATTTTGTATTTATTAATAAGTATTTACAAGAGATAGATGAAGATAGACCTTTACTCCTCGCCTTCCTCCCCAAGACGCTTGAGAGTTTCGTTGAAGGCTTTTCGCCAAGACGTGGGAAGAATAAACTCAAAACGCTTCTCTGGAAGAGCTTTGGTGAAGATGTCCGCTAACCGATATTCGATCTCACAAAATATAGTTCCACCACACCTTTTCCACTTGTTCCCGATGAAATGATGTCGAATGTCGATATGCTTTGCTCTTGAGTGTTGAACGTTGTTGCATGAGAGAGCATTAGCACTTTTATTATCCAGATCCAAAGTAGGGATTTTGTTGAATTCAAAGCCATAGTCGATAATGAGATCTCATCCATAGGATTTGAGCACAACAAGATGACATGGCTATGTATTCACCTCTGTAGAGGAAATAGAAGTACTCATTTGCTTCCTTGAAGACCAGCTCACAAGCTTATCACCCAAAAACCGAAAGCACCTCCGGATGTACTTCGACGTAGTATCTTGACAACCCGCATGATCGGACTGCGATAGGCCGTTAGTGACATACCGGTGTCCTTCGTGTACCATAGTCCCATATTGATGGTTCCTTGGAGATACCGAAAGACCCGCTTAACTGCTTCAAGGTGCTTTTTAGTAGGCTTAGCACGGTATCTAGCACACATGCAAACAAATGAACAAGATGTCCGGTCTACTAGTCGTGAGGTACATCGTGGATCCAATCATACTACGATATTTCGTTTGGTCAATCATGATCCCCGAGTGGTCCTCATCTAGTTTGGTTCGATCAATCATGGGGTGTCAACGAGGGTCACATGAATCAAATCCAAATTTCTTTAAAATCTTATTTGCATATTTAGATTGATTTATAAAAATGCCTCCTGACTTTGTGAAATTTGTAATCCCAAGAAAAATGACATTTGTCCCATCATTGACATTTGAAACTTAGAACTCATTTCATTAGAAAATGATCACATTCCATTGGGTCAGTCGAAGCAAAAATAATATCATCAACATAAATTTGAACATTAGTTAAATGTTTGCCGACTTCCTCGGTGAACAATGTAGGATCAATCTGCTTCCTTTCATCAATCCTGATGATAGAAGAAACTTTGACAATGTATCATACCATGCCCTTGGAGCTTGCTTTAAACCGTAGAGAGCCTTCTTCAAACGATAAACGTGAGTAGGATGCTCTTGATTTACAAATCCTTCAGTTGGCCGTAGGACGACTTCTTTAAGATCTCCGCTCAGTAAATGCCGCCTTCACATCCATCCGATACACTACCATGTTCTTACTAGCGTTAGCCGAAAGATTCGATTGCCTCGATTGAAAGCAACAGAGCAAAAGATTCTTCAAAGTCTATACCCTCCTCTTGACGATATCCTTTAGCAACTAAACGAGCCTTGGTTTTCAACACATCACCATGCTCATCAAGTTTTACTTTGAAGATCCATTTGAGAGATATAATCATAGCACATTGCTGAGCAGGTACTAACTCCCATACATCAAGTCGATCAAACTCATGAATTTCATCTTGCATGGCATTGAACCAGGTGTCTTCATTCATGGCGGTTTTAACATCTTTTGGTTCGATCTTAGAAAGTACGTAGTTGAAGAAACACCATAAGGCATCGGTTGCAAGTTGTTTCCTGTTGATACAGACGAGAGGGATTTCCAATGATGTTGTCTAATGGATGATCGTGAGTCCATTTTCTAAGGTGTTCATGTGGCAGTTATTGAGGAACTGAGGTAGCGAGTCGATGTCTCTCGAAGAAGATGGTTCGATGATGATTCAGAGTAGCAAATATGTTTTCAAATGGAGCATCCTCAGGAGTAGCAAAGGGATTAACTTCATCATTGATGCCCGAAACATTTCCATGATGTACATTTGAAGAATGATGATTTGTTGATGAGATCAAGGATCAGGTGCTTCTTGACTTAAAGATATTGAGATCAAGGATTGACTTCATTCACGTGAATATGAGCATCCTCTGCATTTAGGGAATCATTACCTCATTAGTGTTTGAATCATACAGTTCATCAAACATAGGATCAAACAATTTCTTTAAATCATCTTCCGATGGAGGTACATATGGAGTTTCTTGAGAAGAGTTTGGAACAAGAGATGAACCACTGGGACTGTTTTGAAGCGGGTCCCGAGATTGTCCAGAGCCATTTGACCGTCACCATCAAACGTAACGTGAATGGTTTCCATGATATTTCGGGTTCTTTTGTTATAGATTCTGTATCCCTTTTTGTTTGGTGCATATCCTACAAATACTCCAATGTCAGCTTTAGCCCTAAGTTTTCCTAAGTCTTGACCCTCATTAGTTGGATAGCACAATGCACCAAACACACGAAGGAAAGAGAGATTAGGTTTTCAGTTGTGGACAAGTTCATATGGAGTTTTTCCATGTACATTGTGGATTAGGGAACGATTTTGTGTATAGCATGCGCATGGCAATGCCCCGAGAAACATTGGAACCTTTGAGTAAATCAACATTGTTCTAGCGGCTTCAACAAGAGTCCGATTTCGTCTTTCAACTACACCGCTCGTTGAGGAGTTCGTGGAACACTTCTTTGATGGTCGATTCCAACGCTTTCATAGAATTCATTAAGTTGTTTGTTGACAAACTTCGCCCATTGTCCGATCTCGACAATTACGGCGGTTTTGTTAAGTCGAACTCGCCTGCGGTTGTTTGATGAGTTTGATGATGATATCAGGAGTTTCATCCTTTGTCCTTATGAACTTGACCCTGTGAATCTAGAGTAATCATCAACCACAACTAACACATATTTCTTCCCAAAGATATTCAGTACCCTCATTGGTCCACATAAATCCATATGAATCATATGAAGAACTTCCGTGACAGAGTTAGTAGGTTTGGGTTTATGGGCATATTTCTTGCTTTTTCCCAATTGACATCTTGTCAACAAAGATGATCCTTTTCATACTTTAGTCTAGGTAAACCTACAACTAAGTCCTTTATGGAGAGATCATTGATGGTGCCGAGGTTCAAGTGATTGAGACGACGATGCCATAACCATGACTTTGTTTTTGAAGCCTTTGATAACAAGAAGATTGGAGAAGCCCTCATCATGTCATCGATAGAGATGGTGTAAAGGTTTGAACCACGAGTTCCTTTTAACAGTTCCTTACCATTAAGATCTCTAACAAAGCAGGTATGTTTTCAGAAGGCAACTTCTAGATCGAGTCACATTATGACATGACCCAACCTTCAACATAGTAGACTCTCGAGATGACACTATCACCAACAACATAATCTCCATAACCCATAATAGCACCGAAATGCTCATTACCAAATCTATCAGCTGTCCCGATGAACTTTGCTCACGGTTCATGAGCCCTCAGGCCCCGGCCATATGCTTGGAAAGCGGCCAAGTCCAGTACCATTACGTAAGCGATTTGAACGATCTGCAGTTGAACACGTACAAAATGGATAATCGATAATTGGGATCCCCATGCAAGAATGGGTTCCATTTGGTTAGTAACAATGATTGGAACACCCACATCGTAATCGAAACATCCATATCGAAGTAGAAGCAATGGAATCATTGGGAATAGATGCAATGTCGGTGTCAGATTTGACCTATTCAAAGTATGTTTACTTCTTAAGGGAATAGTTCTACCAGGAGGCATCCATTTTCTAGTGGGCATAATCTTAGCAGTGTGAGAACAAAACCGATTATTCTTATGACCAAAAGGTATCCAATAATAACCTATCTTTATAAAAGTTCTTCCTGGGTTTCCACCGCTTTGTTTTCTAACATCAAATTTCGCTTTTGCCTTTTGCCTTATTTGCACGATTATTAGCATTAACAATTTTAACTGGGCATTTGACAGAATTAGACAAAGCATTCACACCACATTCATGATTAGCAATGAATTCAAGCATGCACATTACAAGGTTTGCGATAGTATCGAATTGAATTAATTACAAGATGCGCCTAAGGCTAATACTAGAATCAACACGATTCGCTTTATTCAACTCAAGCTTAAAGTTCCTAGATTGGTCTTCTACTCTCTTCCAATGCACATTCTTAGCTTGCAAGGTCCTATCATTCCTTGTATTGTCTTGAGACTTTGACCTGCTCGCCTTAAAGTCACCGATTACTCTGTAGAGGGAATGGGAACATTAGTTGGTTGATCTAATTTTTGCATTCCCGAACTTGATGTGCAAGGATCTGAAGTACTAGAAGGCACATTAGTGTATACTTTAAGACGGATTTGAGCTTTTGCTTGAGGCACACTAAAGTTCACTTTCTTAGCACTAACATATCCGAATCAACTACTTGAAGGCACATTAGTGTTTCCTTTTTTAAGACAGGCATAGAACGGATTTCCTGCGCTTGGCACTAGGCATAGAACAAGGCATCACAGCTTTGCCTTTTTCACCTAAGGTTAAGGATTTTGGACATGTGGCAATTACACATTCTAGCAACTCTTGAGATCGTTTGGCCTCGAGGCAAGCAAACCTAATTTCACTATCAAGAGGTTTGTTAATGAAATCCTCTTCGACAATCTCACTGAGACATTCTAGACTATCCTTAAGGTGAGCACAGGATTCATGAAAAGCATGTTCATTATTCCTAAGATGAGGAGGAATATATTTAATCACACAGGTATTTGCGCCTAAGGGTGACTTTGAGACAACATTCTTATTGAAAACAAGTGGCGCTTTCCCATTTCCACGACTCTTAGATTCTCAATTTCCTTTTGTAAAGACGTTATTTTTCGTTGTTTTGGTCACGGGTGACTTTCATTGAATCATATAACTCTTTAAAATGTCGCTTAACTTTTTCATTTTCTTCTAGAAAACTCTCGCTTTCCTTTTGTAAGGCATCAACTAAGTTTTGAAGATGAAAAGTTTGAGAATTCTGAGAATCTAAAGGAGGAGGGATTTGGGAGCCTGCCATATTGTTCGTTTGACCCTTTAATTGAGAGATTTGGGCTTTCAATTTTTTTGATCGTGTTGCAATCGAGCTTGAATCGTTCATCACGTTTGTTAATTTGAAAATCGCATCAAACTCGAGCATCCGACGATGTCTTGATATTTGAAGTTTTAACATTTTCTTTAAGATGTTGATATTTTAGTTGTAAATTAAAATGCTCAACTTCCGGTTTAGAAAAATGTTTAACCAAATTGTTGTGATCATCCAGTTCAATTTTCTCGCTTAGTTCAGAATTAGTTTTTTCAAGCTCAATGACACGATCATGGGAGACTTTTAGGGCCACAGATAGTTCATGAAATTTGGAAGCATTAATAGAGCAATTTGAAGCGAGTTGAAAAGATATCTTGAGCAACACATTCAGGAATAAGAGTCTCATTTAAGGTATGCAAGTTCTTCCTCTCAATCTCATTATATTTTAGTGCACGCCCATAATCACTAACTTCAACTACCATTGCATCAAATTCCTTTTCCATTTCTTTAATATCTGATTTTATCCCCTTTTAAGACTCTCAAAATGATCTTTTAGTTGTTTAAAGAAAGGCATGACCTCAGTTAAATAACATTCTTTCATTTGCTCAAAAACCCTTTCCCCTTCGCTATCCCAGCATTGGGTGTGATCCTTTTCTTACAAGTTTTCTCAAAATCAACAAATAGTTGAAGAATAACATATTGACTGATTAAGGTCTTGCTTTTAGTGGCAATAGTTCTAGGAACTAAATGCATTGGTGAATTTGGAGGATACACACGCTTTAGGAATTTCTACAAGGGGGATTCTTTTCAACAAGATTTTCACTTTTGCAAGTCCATATCCTTTTTCCAACACTTGTTCGAGGGTCGCAATGTTTGAGGCTTAAACATGTTCAAGGAAATCCAGTTTTCCTTCTTGTAGTCATGGGGAGTGATAATAATCTTTTTCTCTTTGCATTTCGGGTCATCTAGTTTTTGTTCATCCTTTCCCTAGTGACTTCATCCGATTTCTTATCTTCCTCAATGCACTCAACGCAACTAGGTTTCCGCCTAGGCTTAAGAATTTCATTACCATCATAAAGCACCTTATGAGCATTCCTAGCCCTTTTAATTACCTCGATTCTTCCTCAACAAGGGGAATGCTATGCTTATCGCTAAGACTCTATGTTTAGTGACCATGTGAGAAGTCTGAATGGTGTTTCCTTGTATGTACAACTTGTTCTCAAGTTTGTTTTTCAAAGTTTTCCGATTAGAAAAATCTCTCAAGAGTTTTGATTCCTTTGCATTAAATTCTTGCTTAAGCATTTTCACATTTTCTTGAAGTTCTTGTTTTTGTTTAGATGTTTTAGAGAGTTTTTCTTGCAAGGAATTTAATTCTTGTTTCAATACTTCTTCTCTAAACTTACTTTTCTAATTACTGTACTTACTTGGTTATCCATTTCTGCCACGAAGTGGTCAACTCAAACTTAGCACGTTGTTCATAAATAGCAACACGCTCTTTATAGGCATTTAGTTCAGAAATAATGGAATCATGGGGCACATGCAAGGTATTCATCAAAAACATAGTCATTGTTGACCGCAGAAGATGCATCACTTGGTACAACTTCACTTTCACTTTGTTTCACATATTGATCATATGGGACAATATTGATATTACCCATATTTTCAATATTTGATTCAATAGTTTCAGCTGATTGTACTTTGTCATGCATCTCCGTGCACATCAAGATCATCGTATAGTTTTAATACCTCGAGATGAGCTTGTCTGGGATGGCCCAAATAGTGATGAAGAAGAGACCTTGGGAGAAACCATGGAGAAATGCTAGCCATAAAAATGTGTGCCGTAGGTCCATCATCCACATCGAAGTCGTGATGCATCACAATGACTTGAAAGGCATTCCGATGATTGTGACCTATCTCCTCAATAGGTCGCCATCCACATCCGCATCATAGGTCTTGGCATTGCCCTCAAAGAAAACAAAGAATTCCTCTTCATTCAGAGTAGCACCATTGTCCCGAGCTGGAGCCAAGAAAGATCTTTCTCCGGTAATCAAGATTCTCGGCGCTTTGGAGATGTACGCTTGCAATGTGTCCTCTCCACCACGCTTATAACATTTGATGAGCTTAGTTTGACCTTGGTTACCATTCCTTCCTCGATTCTGGTTTCCAACATAACCTCACCCAGCTCCACCTCGCCCCTCGATCATACCGCTCTTTCCTGAATCGTTGCACCACGATCCTTCCATCTTTAATAGTGGCTTGATTGTGTGGGTTAGATGCGCCGAGGTTGTTGTTGGTTGTGGGAGAGTATTCATGTTTTGACTGATGAGAAGAGCTAGTTGATTAATGAAGCTACCCACGGAGTATCAAAGATCGCTTTGTTTGTACATAGGATCATGAATGAGTTTGTGATTACCATTACCCAAGGGTATGACTTGTGATGCTTTGGTTGTGATTCCAATGTTTGAGTAGAAAGTCAGAGTCATTAGACGAGCTTGTCTCTCCTCGTTGGTTTTGAACCATTGAGAATTAATTTTTCAAACATAGCATGTCTCTCATTCTCAAGGAGGAAGGCATAGAGTTGCTCATAGTTTGTATTCTTCAATCCTTTAGTGAGCCACGTAACAAACTTGTGCCATTCGGGATTCATGTTGTTCACAAATTTTGAGTTCAACTGAATGTTAGGCATAGTCATTCCGATGTTCCTCATGTCATTAACTAACTTATGAAATCTCACATAGTACTCATAGACACTCTCATCCGGTTTCATCTTGAAATGCTCAAATTGGCCATAGAGTTGGATTCTCGCTTCCATAGTTAATTCGTAACTCGAGAGAAGCATCTTAACATTGTCCCAAACCGCTTTAGCATCAGTGTTATGATTGATCACTTGTAGATGTCTTTAGGAAGACCTTGAAGAACAATTTGAAGCCCGATATCCCATCAAATCTCTTTTTATCCTTATCATCAAGCTCATCATACATCTTAGGTCTCCGCCCATTCCGTAAACAGAGTACCATCTGCATTAGTATCAAGTATGTCTCTAGTCGCCTCAACTCGATATGGTCCTTCATCAATGGATTTGAGAATGTTGACACCATTTTCCTTTCCAAGGCAATACAGCCTAATTCGTTGAGCCCAAGAGTCGTAGTCGCCGCAAGCATGGATCGAGTATCCGAGCCACCGCTTGAACATCTCTGCAAAAGTGGAGATAACAGTGGGAACGTTGGTAGACATGTTAACGATTATACGATTTTATACTCTATGATTAAACCGAAATGGATTCTTTGATTTTATCAATCAAGAAAACCGTAAACAATCACTCAAAACTCTAGATGATAAAATACTAAATCGCTAGAAGATAATGCACTAAGTCGCTAGAAATTAATGCACTAAGTCGCTAACCCTTAATTCGCTACACCCCTAAGTCGCTAGAGTCCCAAGTCGCTAATCAGAAAAGCAAGTCGCTAAGTAGTAACTCGCTAGCACTCAAGTCGCTAATCAAATTTTGGCAATTCGCTACACAAGTCGCTAGAGACACAAGTCGCTAAAGAGCAACTCGCATCACAAGTCGCACATTAAAAAGCAATTCCTAGTGGAGAATCCACTACTTGTACTTTAACTCGCTAGGTCTAACTCGCTAGCTCCAACATCAGTAAGTCGCTACAAAATGTGAAGCAAGTCGCTACAAGAAAATATTCCAGAGCTAAGTCGCTAGCTTGAAAAAACCATATAAACCTCACTTTTCAATCCAAAACAACCCAACCAAGATGATTCAAGCTTACCAAATGAAAACCTAAACACTTTTGATGATTCTAAACATAGAAGTACAACCAAAATCAAACTTTAACACTAGAAATCAATCAAATGATGCAAAACCACTAAACTTTTTCAAACTCAAAAACCACCTAAAACCACTAGAAATCCAAAGATGTGTAAGATATGATCTAACCATGGCTCTTGATACCAATTGTAAGATATAACTTTTCACATACACATCATAACATTAACACAAGGTAGCATATAGATGGAATTCTAGAGAGAGAAAGTTAGAGGTTTAGGAACTTAGTGAGAGAAAGTGAAAGATATTATTATGAGCTCCAACTCTACCTTGGGAGGTAGAGAGTATTTATAGTCTTACATAAAACGCCACACATCGGCTTCGTGATCATACAGTGGGTAAAGACCGTCTGGCCTCCTCCACGGTGTTACTAAACTAAATACTACTTAACTTAATATTACTATGACTACGAACTTTCTAACGATTACATATACTTGAGGTGACCGACTCTTTAATACCTGGAATTTCTAATTCCTAACATTTTCCACCACCACTTCCAATCATTCCGGACTTTGATCCGTATTTTCCTAATTTTCCACCACAACTTCCGCAACTCACAAATCAAACAACCCTTTAAGATTTTCGTATCTATTACCCACATCACTTACATTGTGAACATTGTCAATCCACTCAGAAATTGTAATAGAAGTTGGGAAGAAATGTATGATTCATACTCAACTCATCCTTGATCGATCAATACCATTATCATCCAAACCTCCATCCATAAACCTATGCAAGCATGGAAGGAATCATTACTACTATTTTCATTTTAGTACTTTTTATTTTGAAGTCTTTTCAAGAACAAGTCTTGTTCTTATTTTACATGCTTCAGAGGTGGCATAAAACCACTACACTGTTGTTTTTATTACACGGCCTCATATATACCTTGGCTCCAATATTGATTCTCGCCAATCACAAGATTACATAAGCATGTTACTAACCTTCATTTGTAGGATTTTTATTTTTCTTCACTGACGCCCAAACTGTAGGAGCTACCGTCAAGTGGGGAGTAAGCACACGGCCTAATTTTTTCCACACTTTTATTTCTTCTTTCGGTTAACTTTTTGTTTTGACAAAAGGGGAGAAGAAGTAACTTAGGGGCTTTCAAACATACATCTATTCTTAAGTTTTATTTCATCATAACATTATGTTTTGTCATCAACAGGGGGAGATTGTTAATACAAATAAACCTAGAAAACGCTTATTAATATTTCATGATCTCTTTGTGTTTTATTGATAACAAATATAATGTTATCTTAAGTACAATTATAAGGATACATGCTATTTTTGTAAAGCATTTACATATAGCCATTTAATACAAAATGTTGTAATTAATCATTTGTTGTAATAGTTTATTAGGATGGGTAAAAACCACAACCCATGGACCTTAACCCATGGATCATAAATACCTAAGTCAGCTAGATACAATGTATACTTTAGATACATTGAATCTAAGGAAATCCCATGGACCAACCCATAACCCATGACCCATAACCAAAACCATGGGCAAGAGGAGCGCCCCACGGATCCCTAGGATTACACTAGACGGATCCCAAGTGGGAGGGATCCGTGGGATCCGGAACACACGTAAATCATTTATAAATGAGACTCATTCTAACTCACCCCTCTTCTTACTAAATATCTCAAACACTCTCATTCTGTTCTAACATATAGATCACTGATCTGAGAGAGTTGTTTCTTCTTTCTTCTATTAAATTCTCATAGGTCCTTCTCAGCGATCACAAGCATTCTACAAGTCATCCGCTATTGATTTGTCACTCCGCAAGATTTCTCGAAAGCAAAGATCTTGTATTTGATATTTCACATATTTGTATTGTAATAGTCGTGTTGGTTGGTCCACCGTACACGACTCGATATTTAGCCAGACCTAAAAAGGTGGCAACGCTATGGCGCTTCTCCGCCAAGTGAAGGAG
Organism: Chrysanthemum makinoi; assembly: GCA_910596185.1. Classification (NCBI taxonomy): domain Eukaryota; kingdom Viridiplantae; phylum Streptophyta; class Magnoliopsida; order Asterales; family Asteraceae; genus Chrysanthemum; species Chrysanthemum makinoi. Next base: position 165,756,254 of record OU343222.1, on the reverse strand, counting down.
TTTGTTGACATAGTGCTTGAACTCTCGAGTAGGTGACTCGGGGAGTGAGTAGGGCGAAGGTGTTTTTGTAAATGAACCACTAGAAACTGGCTTGTGTCATTTCTATCCCTTTACTTTTACTTTATTTATCTTTATCATTAGATCTATGCTTTCTCTACATCCATAAGATCTTACATATTAACGAATCTAAATTTTTTGAAACTAACTTAAAATCGGCAAAACTATTCAACCCCCCCCCCCTTCTAGTTTTCCACAAAGTGTTTTCAGGCTTATCCAAGCAAGAAAACACTGAGTAAACCAACAGCTTTGAAGATCAATGAAGAAAATCTGAGTATGTAGGAAACCGCTAGGCGAGGAATGACTTTAGCGAACTAGGGTTTTGTTAGCGTAGAAAGTACAAAATTCACCAAAACCGATTTTATGCCCAAAAACGTTTTGTAACCCTGATTTTAATGATGAAACAGCTTCAAAATCACCAAAACAACAATAAAGTTTGAAAATTGATGATTCAAAGAACTTTTCACCCTTACACGTAGGAAGGTACACGTTTCAAAACCAAGGTTAAAAAACTAAACTAAACACGTAAAGTTTGAAACTTTTTGCAAAAAAATGAAACTTTAACACTAAATAAACCTTAAACCACAAGAATCTTGAGTTTACAAGTGTAAAAATCAAAGCTTTAAGCATATGAAAAGTGTAGCACGATAAACCCACGCGTATAGTACCAAAACTTAAAAAAAACAATATGTTTCACCCAACTAGACGTCGATTGATACCACTGTTAGGCCCATCATAATATAACACAAGAATCAATATGTAAGAGATAGAGATGAAGGAGGGATGAACACAATATACAATAATACCTAATATATAAAGGGTTATGTAGAACTAGTATAAAGTGAATGTACCAACCTTCGTGAAGGTATTACTATTTTATGGGGAAGGGTGCTAGGCAACACATCTAGTCCCTTCCTTCCTTATTGCTTTTGGCTCATGGGCTTTCTACATGAGCCTTGCCATAATTACTAACATAAAAGCCTATTTAAGCAACCTATAACATATTAATGACTAACACTTGAAATACAAGTTAGGAGTGATTCCAACAAGGAGGATCCTAACTAAGTAACTATAATACTTTATATTATTTTCTAAGTTTGAATCTCTACTTAACTCAGTTACAACCTTTGGTTTATATAGATGGTGAAACAGTGGATGCACATGGGTGCATAGTAATTTGCCAACTTGCAATAGATAGACACGTGCCTAGTAAGCTAGTCTTAAGTGTACTTTCGGCTTACCTGATTTGACAACTTATAGTCCTAGCTAATGTTTTTTTCTCGTATATTGACAAGTACTTGAACTTATATTCTTTAAGAAGTTTCCCGCCCATAATTCAGGGGATGAGGTTATTAAAACTGAATTAAGTCTTCAGAGTCAGAGAAATATTTTGTCAAATCTCAGTGACCCTGGTATTGTTTGTATCTTTTAAATCACCGACATCGCATCGCTTTGAAGTATTTTTCAGTTGGTCTTTGACGTCCCTGAAGGTAGACAATTGGTTGAGCTTTGTACAACACTCAGTGATTTATTTTATCAGTGAGTAACATTTTCTGAACAATAATCAGGGAAACATGTTCTTTGATAACTATCAGGGAGTATCTCACTTCTGATAACTATCAGGTTATTATGGATGGTTATGAAGTGACATTCTCTCATCTTTATTAGATAGTTTTATGCTCCTGACCATTAGAGAGTGTATTAGGCTATTTTATGTTTAAATATTTGCCAGAGACAATTGGGTCGACACCCAACAACCCCCTATTTTAATATACAATGTACTAATTATCGAACTTACTTTAGACTGGTTGGCATGGCATGGCATGGTCATGGATATTCCAACATATTGGGACAGCTATTAATACGCCATATTTTATCATTTTCAAATGATGTCAACATAATACTTTTGATTCATGAAGTTCCATATGATAAACCTATAATTCTATACTTTGTGTTGTGATACCAATTTAGTAGCACTACATGACCCGAATGCTTCCGCTGTACCAAATTTGGGGGTGTTACACATATTATGTATAAGCCATTTATTAACTCTATTAGCATCGTAAGCACTTTTACATCATATAACTAAAATAAATATTTTTCCGCACTACTTACACTTATGGAAAATGCAACTACAAGTGGTATAAGTTTAGGCAACCTATAGTGGAAACCTAATTCACTTAAACCAAAGCTCTGATACCAAGTTGAAACACCCCTTTCCTGATTTGACCAAAAATTAAAAGTTTTCGCGAAAACGACAAGACTATAACAGACCTTTTGTTACTATTTTATAAACTGATAAAAATACATTATAAACTAGCCCTTTAGACCATTTCTAAATGAAATTAGACTCAATTACCTTCAAAACGACGGGTGACATGACTTCTAACGACTTAGGGATTCAAAGATATGATTTTTTGAACATTAGACAAAACCGAACCGCACTTAGCCACACCTCTTAGCTCAACCATGCAAGAGGCCTCAGTGCCACATACCAAGATTGTGTGCTCCATAGTCGTGGTTGTGGCCTTTGAAACCTGCACAAGACTTTCCAACTTGTCTTTTGACTAAAACACACCCTCATGACCCGATACTTCATAAGGACTTCCAGAAATCATGTTAACATCAGAATACATCATTTTCATGACTATACTCGGTCTCAACGACCTATAAACATGTATCTTATTAGTGTATGTGTTTTACCAAACACTCATTTTGACCCATTTGCATACATAATTCTTACACAACTTACAAAACTATTTCTCAATAAACAAGACCTGGTCATGGACACTTCAAAACAACATTTATAATGACTCAGGGTTCAATATGATTGAGCTCGACATTCTAACTATACTATACACATAACCAATAAGCTTTCCAACACGTGCCTAATCCTAAGCCTTTACCAATCGCTTTACCTTCTTCACATAGAACCTACAAAACATGTCAACTATAACACGTAAGAGAAAACACTTAGTAAGTAAAACGAGATATAACATGGCATTATACTTCATCAATCATATAAGTATCACATACATACAACATAACCAGAAGACTTGCTTACACCATCTCTTGCACAGTACATAAAACCACCCTTTCGTAATAATCACAACATCACATACCTTACAAATCCGTAAGTAACCTAATCGCATAATTGGCAAGGTATGTCAAACTAGCTCTCATTCCACCTTAATCAAAGCACACTAGACCAACACTTTCCAAATCCATAAATCATCTACACATATTAATAACACATAGTACATAACACTTAATATGATTAACTCAATACAATAACACATTATTACCATTTTACTTACCTTGAATCCAAGCTAGGATACCAAGAACATCATCTCCACCATCATCATCATCACCAGGGTCTAGCAAGATTATCACACATCTCTATTAACACATTAACGCCATAAAACTAAGAAGATAATAAACAAGGATAGGAAGAATGCATTAACCAAGTTAATCATATAAGACGTCTGATTTTTCTAAGACATGTAATGACGATACTCATGACCTGGCGTTTATCGGACTTAAATATAGGTCGTCGCTAGATTTTAGATTTACGTATTAATTTTTTCAACAGGTATAATCTTGTCACGAGTACTCGAAATCTGCATAAAGCACACCTTTATGATTATCAGCTTATTATTTATCCACCTAGGGCTTACATTAACATGTTAACAATTTAAATGAAGTAATAAACGTAATCAATACACAGGACTAAGTAAACTATCAAATTAGAACAAATCAAAACATCAAATAATCATAACTTGGCTAACACATAAGGGTGTTAGCTCATAATCTCAGTAGAAAAGTACATAATCATAATCATAAAAAATAGAGTATGAAATATAGTGAATACGATATGCTAACTAAATGATTAAGTGATATAACAATGATTAGAGATGTTTTTCAAGGATGATTAGGTCTTCAATATGGGTCTTCTATTATTTGGAGGTGCTTTTGATCGGATGGGAATGACCCCTAGGGTCCCCCAATGATACCCTAATTCTTTAATGAGTCTTCTATTTATAGTTTCTAAAATCATGGTCGATACGGCATATCAAAAGGGTCCAATACGCCGTATTCATAAGTAAATGTAGCCTCTAAGTCTGAAACTGACCAGATATGGCGTATTCAGGATCCTTGATACGGATTATTGGCCATTAAGGCATATCCGGGAGTCAAATACGCCTTATTGGACCTCTGAAAGTTGTAGGTCTTCTTTTCGTTTTCCGTTCTTTTTTTAATCGCGCAAAACGGAGTTCGGATGGAGATTTTATGGCCAAAATACTAAAGCCTCTTCGAGTGTCATAATGTAATCTTGATTTCTTCATTAAGCTTCGATTATTCACTTGATTGATTCGCTAAATTTCGTGTACGGCGTATTCTTCAAATATCATATTCTCATCAAATCGATCAAGTTTCATATACGACTGTATTCCCAAAGATGGATACGCCGTATTAATCAAAGTTAGGCAAGGTCTTGAAATCTTCTAAGTATATGGATACGGCGTATGGTATTGATACGCAATATTGAGTGTCTGATCAGTAGGCTTTCTTCATATCTTCCTTTATGCTTCAAACACGCCCTTTTTCCGTAACTTTCTCCAATTGCTCCAATATTACCGAGATTTATAAAAGTAAATGATTAAGTACCAAATCTCATATAAAATAGTATGAAATGAGCAATATAAATAGAATAGATGATTCTATAAATATGTACTTATTTGATGTCATCAAGAGCTCATTAAGAGTATAACTTAGTCATAAACCCATGATTAGAATAAGCTAGGCCATAAGGGGTTGTTAGTTTAGTGGATATCTTTCCACATAAATATACTTTTCAAAACTTAACACCATAACTTGGTGTTTTGTTATCATAACATGATACCCATCAATAAAATTAACACTTATACATGCTTACAAGTGTTCCTGGTGATTTTTATGAAATCACAACTTGACTTAACCTTGTAAATTTCTACAAAACCCTTTATATGGCATAAGGATACTATCTTTAGGCTTAACCCATCATTAGGTAGCCTTGGAACATGAACTTAAGAATATGGGTATGATTATTACCTCGAATTGGATTGTTGGAATGGTAGATTATGCACCTATATAGCTTGATATACTAATAACTTAGCTCAAACTTGATGAAACCAATGGAAAATCAAAACCCTAGCTTGTGGTGTTTGTGTGTGTGTCATGAAGATGGAGAAGGGATAGAGGAACATTTGAGTTTTCTAAAATGATCCAGGAACTTTGATACCTATCCTATATGTGATTTTATTTAAGTTTCATTGTTAGGCAAAGTTAGTCCCTTTTAGTGAAACTATTACATGGAGAGTCCTTATTCCTTTAAACTAATTTCATCATAGGTCCTTTTTAGTTAACTAGAGTATATAAGAGTAAAAAAAGTTAACTGTGAAGCTTATAAATAATGATAAATCATTACCGTGAAAACTGAGGTGTTACAATATGTATTTTTAAAAATGCACGTATATCTTTAATTATAAAACTACTCATAAAAAATATCTCAAACATGTATACAAACATCTCAAAACACAAACCTAAAAGATTTAATCTTTTTCCGATATAACCTTTAACTATGTGTTTTATCATCAATGCAAAAAGAAGTAATGAAAAAAAAAACATGCAAACACCACAAGTAAAATGATATCACAACCTCTGTCGCCTTCCTCCACATTCAACCACCGCGGATCCGCCGCCTTTGCATCTCTCTACCATCCCCACACATAACTAACTACCACCACAAACAATATAAATTTATCCATCATATATCCTCCCATCGCATATTTGAATGCCTTAAACAATAACCGCTAACAATTCACACATAACCACCATAAACCCGCCCATAACCAGATTTCACTATCAGATATATTATGTATTAGCCCAACATATTATTCCGGACTTCGGTCAGATGTGTTAGCTTACTTTTCAAGCATTGTTAAATTATATGTGTCCGGTGTGTTTAATAATAAGTTTATGGGAAAATTTTCAATTCAAACATGGTGTAGGAGCATAATCAGTCTTCTCCCGAACGATCTCCAAGCTTATATGTATATGGGAAAAAATTTATAGCAAGTTTATGGGAAAATTTTTAATTATATATATGGGAAAATAATAAGTTTATGGGAAAATTTTTAATTATGTATATGCAAGCTTATTAAGTATCTTTTTATAGCAAGTGTGTAGGCTTATTTTTTTAAGACTTCCTCTAATAAAAAGTCCTAAATCCATTATAAAGTAGTATAGATAACGACCGACTGTATGGCCGACATACCATCTCGTAACTTTAAGTCAGCCAATTTAAGTCCACTTTCCCAACAAAATATTGTCTACGGTCACTTTGCTAGAACATCAATTTCTCTAAACTACCAAAATCATCACCAAGTTTTCCCTTCACTCTTTTGATGACGATTCCGGTCGCACTCTCCAAATCATCGAATATTCCAGTCACATTCTTCTATTGAGTTCGAGTAACAATCAATTCAAAAAATTATTTAAGTGTCATATGTTAGGTGATATTAGCTTGTACAAATAGCTTATCTTTACTACATAAAATGTAAAAAGGGTCAAAGGTGAAAGTGAAAACTTGAAACTTGAATGTTGAAAGTCAATTGTTGAATATATCATTAATGCATTATTGAAACACTTTAATATATCACTTAATTTGAATGCGGAAATCATGCGTCTAGATGTATCAATTTTAAAACCACGGTTAATATATCATTGTTGAAACACTTTAGTTGAAAGTTAATTTTAATTAGTTAATGAGTTTATTGTAAAGATGGAAAGTCGGCATACAAACATAGAAAATATTGCAAGTTAATTGAGCTAATGTGTTAATGTTGCTTTCCGATTTCAAACATCTTCCCTAATGTTCAAGGCGGGAAAATCAAATTGAGCATTGCCTATTGCCTATATAAACAACCCCAAGATAAGGTGCGTATCTCACTACAGAAAAGAAAAATGGAAATGCAAAATAGTCAACCCATCAATCTTGGTCGGAAACGAGTTTATTGTTAGAGTTGAATTATCTCATGTTACAACCATTTGCTATTACATTTTGATCTTTTCACATTCTATTTTGGATGATATACGAAACACTTGTCACAATATAGCATATCGTTAATTGTCTACCGTTAAGAATCTACCCCAAAGGTACTGCGGTGTTGTTAGTTAATATTTCATAATTGATGTAATGTTTTATTTTAAGTTTCATTAAATATTTTTTATGTCGTTTGATATATGTTAAAAAAATTTGCTAGAGTTGAATTATCACATGTTACTACCGTTTCTAATTACATTTTGATCGTTTCACGTCTATTTTGAAGGTTATACGAAACACTTACCACAATATCGCATATCGTTAATTGTCTGCCGCTAGAAACCGATGCCGCTAGGCACGGGTACTCGCCTATCTTTACTACATAAAATGTAAAAAGGGTCAAAGGTGAAAGTGAAAACTTGAAACTTGAATGTTGAAAGTCAATTGTTGAATATATCATTAATGCATTATTGAAACACTTTAATATATCACTTAATTTGAATGCGGAAATCATGCGTCTAGATGTATCAATTTTAAAACCACGGTTAATATATCATTGTTGAAACACTTTAGTTGAAAGTTAATTTTAATTAGTTAATGAGTTTATTGTAAAGATGGAAAGTCGGCATACAAACATAGAAAATATTGCAAGTTAATTGAGCTAATGTGTTAATGTTGCTTTCCGATTTCAAACATCTTCCCTAATGTTCAAGGCGGGAAAATCAAATTGAGCATTGCCTATTGCCTATATAAACAACCCCCAAAAGAGGTGCGTATCTCACTACAGGAAAAGAAAAAATGGAAATGCAAAATAGTCAACCCATCAATCTTGGTCGGAAACGAGTTTATTGTTAGAGTTGAATTATCTCATGTTACAACCATTTGCTATTACATTTTGATCTTTTCACATTCTATTTTGGATGATATACGAAACACTTGTCTACAATATAAAGCATATCGTTAATTGTCTACCGTTAATACCGCCGGCACGCGTACGCTGCATCTGGCGTGGTGTTGTTAGTTAATATTTCATAATTGATGTAATGTTTTATTTTAAGTTTCATTAAATATTTTTATGTCGTTTGATATATGTTAAAAAAATTTGCTAGAGTTGAATTATCACATGTTACTACCGTTTCTAATTACATTTTGATCGTTTCACGTCTATTTTGAAGGTTATACGAAACACTTACCACAATATCGCATATCGTTAATTGTCGCCGCTAGAAATCCCGCATGCAGCACTGCAACGCTAGTGTTGTAAATGTGTATACATAGTTCCTGCAAAATTATAGAACTTTTTAAAATTAGGAAATTATAACAGCTATTTAATGTTGTATTTTGCTGAAAACAATATTAAAGCATTTCATATAAAAATGTTACAATTGCATCAAGGGTATATTAATAAATTTGTTGCTGAATTTTTAATAATTTTTTTATAAGAATATGCATTTTATACAGTAAGATACTAATTATTTTTCAACTAAAAAAATGTTTTTAGTTGGGGACAAATATCGTATTTTTTAGGAAATTTTTCATAAAACAATGAAAAAATTGAAAATCCGTTTAATCATATTTTTTTCCAACAATTTTAAAAAAAATTAAAAAACTCACTTTCTATATTTTAACTATCTATCAATCTTCACTTTTTTCTCTCTAAAAAGAGTATTTCATTGTAACCCTAATTATTATTGGTGACATCTTCACCTTCTGTCCTCGCTATCGCCGCTCACCGTCGTAATACGACATAATCTTTTTAAAAATAAAAAATATAACTCCATTTAAATGGATTTTCAAAATTTTGAACTCTTTTTACAAAAAAAAAAAAAAAAAAAAATCATTATCTTTTTAAAGAATCTAGGGAAAAAAAATCTAAGATTTTTTTTTCACAACTAAACTAAACGCTACCTAAGCTTTCTCAAAATATCTTCAAAAACAATCGCACTTTGTTTACTCGTCTCTCTAGAAGGTATAGAAGGTAGGATTTCAACATCTAAAACCCCCTAACTAAACAAGTTCCGTACGATGTCACATGCTCTCGCCATCTACCCTACCGACGCACCCTCATCTACCGTATACGTGTTCATGAGCTCGTGCTTGTGTTATTTTCCATTTTTCTATTTTAACTAATACTTCGAGGAATGAATGATACGGAGTAAGAAAAAACCTATGGTCTTGATTTTAATATATTTAAACTGGAAGGGGGAAAAGTTTAGAAAAAAAATAATGTATAGTTCAAATGAGTGTTTAGACCAATAGGTTAACCCAATTTTCTAATAAAAAATGAAAAAAAACTAAACTCGGTCGGGTTTTGAGAATCGGGTTGGCCCGGGTCAACTAAAACCCGGCGGGTCTAACCAGTTAACCCATTTTTAAAAACCCGTTTTTTACCCGGAACCGGTTCAAACAGTTAACTCGGCCGGGTCGATCCGGGTTACAAAACATTAATTTCAATTAAGGTTACAAATAGCGCGAGACGTGACGTAGCGGCATGATTAAGCCTCACGCCTTAGCAGTCAAGGCGAAACTTTTGCTTTTTTAAATCGTGACATAAAACGACACAAAATATGAAAATATTTATATTTTTATATTATATTTCATATATATATTGAGTTTATAAAAAACATCGTACATAAAGAATAAGGTTAATAAAATATCCTTAAATTCGATATTCATCATTTTTCTTAAAAGAATTTATCAGAGTTGAATATGCAAGTTGTCATAGTTTACAAACGTTACATTATTAAGGTAAATGTTCATAGATTCATGATTGAGAATTATCTAAATGACATTATCTCTCATTAGCTTGGCATGAGTTATTATTTTCAGAAACTTATTTGCTCGAGATGAAATCAATAGAAAACACATTTAATTTAAAAATAAACCATAAGATCTCAACCATTCATTTTTCTTTTTATCCAATAAATGAGATGAAAGCAAAAACTAACAATTGATGGACATAAATGTAATTGTATAAAAACCCATTTACCAAATTTTTTCTAAAACAACATATCTTGTAAACGGTAAATCCTCAAGCTACAAAAAAATACACCATTGCGACGAGAATTAAATTATCTTTCTTAAGATATGCACTTTTATATACTTTCGACGAACTTTTTTTTCAAACTTTTCGTCCAGAAAAATCACACGTGATTTGTAAAAATCGCACGTGATTTTTAAAAATCACTTGTGATTTGTTATTTTAAGAATCACTTGTGATTATGTTTTTTTTGTGTTTTGTAATAAAAACTGTAAATCACGTGTGATTTACTTTTTGCTCATATAAAATGAACACATATGATTATGTTTTAATATAGAAATGAGTAAATCACACGAAATTATGTTAATTTGTGTTTTGTTACGGAAAAATATAAATAATGTGTTATTTACTCTTTGTTGTACAAAATGAAACACATGTGATTCTATTTTAATCTAGAAATGCGTGAATCATAAGCGATTGTGTTTTTTTTATTGTGATTCGTATGTAAATTAAACGGGATTTGTAAAATCATATGTGATTTACCAAAAATCATATGTGATTTCTTTAATTAATCACATGAGATTTACCAGAAATCACGTGTTATTTGTTATCTTGTCCAGATCCTTTTTCTCTTATTTGTTATCTTGTCCATCTTTGACTTTGAATTTTAAAATAACCCATGAAACAACTGTGTATATACAACTCTAAAATAAAAGTGATTACCTTTAATGAACTTTGAGTCAAAGTGTCAAACTTCTCTTTAATTCTTTTTTGGCTTTACTCTGACTTTTCTTTGTGTGTTGCATATAGGCAATTTAAATGTACATTGTAATATCCTCAGTTCCTCACTTCATTTGTCTCAGTTTGCAAATGGAAATAAGGAGTTGCGTCCATTACCAGTGAGTTACAAGACTGTGTTAAGGTAAAACTAAATAATCTCAACTTTATCCATACATGGGATGTAAATTTTATCAGGAAATGATTATAAAACTGTGCCCTTAACTCTCTATCTATTTTGGATAAATTGCAGAAGACCTCATGCAAATACAGACTCTCAGGAACTTGTGAATTTGGCTCCAAGTGCGGCTTTCTTCACTATGAAATTTCCCCATCAAAACTGAAACCCAGATCCACGAAATACCTCATCATCTACAACAAAAAACAAAACACAAATCTCGTCACCCCGCCAAGACTTTTTCCGGCCGCCACAAATCCCATCACCCCTTCCCCCACCTCTCACACACACATATCTTTTGATTTGTTTGATTTCACCGCAGCAAAAATATTTTTGATACACCGAAGATTTCACCGCAGCAGCAAGATTTCCGATAGACCAGTAAACGAGTGACATGACATTGCTAATGATAACAATAAATAATTAAACTATTGAGAACATATTTGGTTGCTATCAGATTTAAAAATAAACCATAAGATCTCAACCATTCATTTTTCTTTTTATCCAATAGATGAGATGAAAGCAAAAACTAACAATTGAAGGACATAAATGTAATTGTATAAAAACCCATTTACCAAATTTTTTCTAAAACAACATATCTTGTAAACGGTAAATCCTCAAGCTACAAAAAAAATACACCATTGCGACGAGAATTAAATTATCTTTCTTAAGATATGCACTTTTATATACTTTCTAAGAATTTTTTTTCAAACTTTTCGTCCAGAAAAATCACACGTGATTTGTAAAAATCACTTGTGATTTGTTATTTTAAGAATCACTTGTGATTATGTTTTTATTTGATGAGAGTAAGAGAGAGAGATAAAGTTTCAGGATATGTAAAAAAGTGTGAGTGTGAGTGTGTTAGGTGGGGTGTTAGGTGGGAGTTGTATAATTACAAAAATACCCTTTCGTTTTTAATAAGGATTAATCTGCTCCATCAGATCAAAAAGAGACCAATGGCCAAGATGAAGAAATTTGTACTTTTTTTTTCTTTGTTTGCTGTTGAACTTTTCTCATTGATCAAAATGCTTTCATAACACTCAAGACCCTTAACAAGTTCAACTAAGTTTTTATCATATTATTAGTGACTAATTTCTGTTACTAGCACTTCTTCATAAAGTAGAGGCTGAATTTTAACAACCCAGGTTTATAATATTTTCATTATGACGAATGATATTTTTTATTTTATCTATCCCCAATATGGTAACTTCAATTTAGTTACCTCAGTACATACTTTTGACAAAGTTATAATTTGGTTTAGAGAAAAGTTCAACAGCAAACAAAGAAAAAAAATACAAATTGCTTCATCTTGGCCATTGATTTCTTTTTGATACCTAACACACTCACACTCACACTTTTTTACATATCCTGCAACTTTATCTCTCTCTCTTACTCTCATCAAATATCTCATCTTCATTCAAACCTTTTCAAATTTGATAGCAACCAAATCTCTTCTCAATAATTTAATTCTTTACTGTTATCATTAGAAATGTCATGTCACTCGTTTACCGGTTTATCGAAAATCTAGCTGTTGCGGTGAAATCTCCGGTGTATCAAAAATATTTTTGCTGCGGTGAAATCAAACAAATCAAAAGATGTGTGTGTGTGAGAGGTGGGGGCAGGGGTGACGGGATTTGTGGCGGCTGGAAAAAGTCTTGGCGGGGTGACGTGATTTTTGTGTTGTTTTTTGTTGTAGATGATGATGTATTTTGTGGATCTGGGTTTCAGTTTTGATGGGGAAATTTCATAGTGAAAAAAGCGGCACTTGGAGCCAAATGCACAAGTTCCCAAGAGTCTGTATTTGCATGGGGTCTTCTGCAATTTATCCAAAATAGATAGAGACTTAAGGGCACAGTTTTATAATCATTTCCTGATAGAATTTACATCCCATGTATGGATAAAGTTGAGATTATTTAGTTTTACCTTAGCACAGTCTTGTAAATCACTAGTAATGGACGCAGCTCCTTATTTCCATTTGCAAACTGAGACAAATGAAGTGAGGAATTGAGGATATTACAATGTACATTTAAATTGCGTATATGCAACATACGAAGAAAAGTCACATCAAAGCCAAAAAAGAATTAAAGAGAAGTTTGACACTTTTACTCAAAATTCATTATAGATAATCACTTTTATTTTGGAGTTGTATATACACAGGTGTTTCATGGGTTATTTTTAAATTCAAAGTCAGAGATGGACAAGATAACTGTAACACCCTCAAATCTGGTTTAGCGGAAGCATTTGGGTCATGGGATGCTACTGAATTGGAGATCATAACACAAGTAATAAAGAATGGATTACATACTCTATTTTAATTCATAAAATTGTTTTAAAACATTGTTTTAAAATCATTGTTCAAATAAAAAGTATGGCCAAAAGTTTTGTGGTCCCAATAATAAAACATAGTAATGAGTTAAAACACTTCTTTAGTAATGCATCAAATTATCAAGTCAAATACCTGAGAAAAATGTGCTAAAAAGTCAGCAAAAAGTTGGTGAGTTCATAGGTTTATAATCAAAATAGTAAGTATGGACCAAAAGTATAAGCATATGAACATTACAACGAATATAATGACATATGAATAAAAGTCTATTACGCTAGCACTAAGTTCATACAACCGAAGCTACGACAATTTCTGTATGCAAAAATGTAGTCATACTATTTATGGGGCCAAATGCGAGTGTTTGTCCCGCTACACTCGGTTCCAACATGGTATACGTTTCGCCTTGACCTAAGTATGGCCAACCGAACGAAGGAGTCACCCTCAATAGATATATTTATAAAATTCGCGCTTCTAAATGGGAACTGACGATTCATGAAAGGAGAATTTATAAGGACTTAAGGTTTTAGGGTAAACCACGTAATAGTAATCATGCAATAGTTCAGGTCCATAAAAAGATTTGCATATTTTCTCACCCCAAAATTTATAAAACAATCTATCAAGTAAAAATAGGGCTATAAACTCACCTCAGAAATTAGTAGTCTGAAGGTGGAATTCAATGTGTGTTGTGGAACTACACCGACACGCGACCTAAGTAAGTAGGGCAAAATTTAGTTCATTATTTTCGTTAAGGATTATGATGTGGAAGTGCTTATTGAAATAAGCACTTGAATAAGCAAATGGAATCCAAAGGCTACCAAACTGATATGGAAGCTACAATAAGCTAAAACAACCAAAATGCAACAAGTTTCAACAAGCTATACCCTCTGGATCACAAGCTAGCACAGATCTGATGATAGGAGCATTAAGCTAAAAACAGAATCTGAGGGGCTACTTTGAGCTTAAAAATAAGCCACACAATAAGCTAAAACTGCAAACCACAAATTGGAACTAGTAGGAGACCTGGCTAAGAACCTCTAAACCAAAATGGAGACCTAGGGGAGCTATGATAAGCTCTATGCAAGAGCTACAAAATCTGAACAAGCCCTGTGCAGGCTTAGTGCCCTGCACAGGGCACTTAAGCTCTCATTCACAAGCCTTTTTGAGAATGACTCAGAAATGAGTCCAATAAAAATCCTTTCAGTTGAGCAAAAACTGAGAATTTCAATATTTTGACTTTTTCACAAAACTGAAATGTTGACCAATTTGAGGTTTGATCATGATTTAAGGACTGATAATGGTGTATAATGATGAAATAAAACTGAAACAAGCTATACCTAAGTATTCTAAACACAAAACAAGAGTATGATTCCTTAAAATCTTAACAGTAAAGCTGCTAAGACACTTAAAGTGTAATTTTGACTTTTACTGCTTTTAGGCACAAAGTATTGACAGATCTAGGCTCAAATGAACTACACAACCATGAACCAACAGATTCCTACCAATGAACAAGCCTCTAGCACAAGTATAACAAAGAATTCCAAACACCTATTTATCAACTGATTTGCACTTTACTCTAAACTAAACACTTCACCAGTTAAAACAAATGATTAAACTAAGTCTAAATATCCTAAATACAACTTAATGAGCAGCCTTAAACCAGTTTTAACTCCAAATAAAGATAATGCAAAGAAACTTGGAATTTACTTACAAAGGGTCCTGAGCCACAATGGCTTGAATCAATGAAACCAATGAACACTAACCTAGTTATCTCAACCCATTAGCTCAAAATCAACCCAATCCATCACTGCATCAACCCATTATCCAATTCATAACCATATTGACCCAATTTGACTTTCTGTTGACCAAGAACCAAAATGGTTTGAAACTTGATTTTAAGCTTATAAAAAGTTATGAAAAGCTTATATAAGCTTATTAAAACTGATAAACAAGCTGTATGAAGCTTGTTTTTATGAAATGGAAACTTGAATTTTTAACAGTAAGCACATAAACATGAAACTAAATGAAACTTGGAATTGATGATTAAAACTTGAATAAACTGAAAATGTAACTTGAGTTTAGTACTTAGGAACAAAATATTACAACTTTTGAATGAAACTAAGACAGTAATGATAAAAACGACATAAGAGAAATTTTAAGCTAAAAATCTACTACTTGGCTTGCTTCTTTTGCTTCCTTCTTATACCCAAAGTCTTTCTCTTTCTATTCTGAATGTTTCCCAGCAATCCTCAGCCATTGGATGGCTTAAAAATGATCATGGCCGTTTAAATGGGTTTTGGCGCCAAATTGCTTATCTGCCAATTGGGGTTGAGTGAGGGGGGGAAGATGCATTAAATGCATATTGGAAGTTAGTTGAGGTGGGGGGAACATAGTGGAGTGGATTTGAGGAGGGGGGATGGGTTGTAGCTGAGTTGCAGGCAAAGCAGGTGGGAGAGGAGACTTTTGGCGCCATGGGGTGGATTATTAAAAGGGGGGGTCCAAAATTGGTATTTGACAGGGGTCCAAGGCATATGATAGGGTCCAAATTGGTTGAAAGGGTTTAAAACACAAGGACTATTGTTGCAAATTCTGAAAATACAAGGACTAAGGCTGCTAATATCTCAAAGCTGATCCAAGGGTTAAAAGTGACAATCTCAGAAAGTACAAGGACCAAACTTGCCATTTTCAAATTTCCAGGGGCCATTTTTGCCAAATTTCAAAGTTGGAGGACCAAACTTGTAATTTTCTCAAACTTTTTATATTTTTCACCAAAGGACAAATTTTGACAAGTTATGATTTAAAAAGGACCTTTGGTGATTTTTCTTTTGAAATTATGTGCTCAGGGACTATTTCTGACAATTTTGAAACTTGGGGGACTGAAACTGCCAATTATGCAAACTTTGCTCATTTTTCATCCGATTTTGAACATTTTGCATCTGAAACATATAAAATGCAATTTTGGAATATTTTCAGTATTTTGATGCATTTCTGAGCATTTTTAGACGTTTTGCAGTTCAGATTTAACCAAAAATGATGAGTATTTACACACTCATCAGATTAGTAAGGTGTTCTTACTTAAAAATGGTTAGATTATAGCTTGGTATTAATATTAAAACCGAAATTTGTTTTCAACTTATTCATAAGGGTTTACTATTTTGAAAGTATAAGTACTCCGAATGTATCGGAATCGAACGAGTTTTCAATAACGAAAAGTTATCGACAAATATGGCATATACCATATATTTGGCTTCTATTAGTTTGCTAATAAGAATATACACGTACATAATATTGTCCATGTTAACACATATTTGTATTATCAAAATCAAATAAAGTGGTGTTAGCGTATAATGCTTCCATTTGAAATAGTTATATAGTTAGTTAATGTATATATGTCGAAATTAGATACGATACTCGCGTAAACCTTTACATGTTGTGTTGTTAAATAAAATGACCAATTTAATAGCATGCGTTAGAAAATATGTGCAATCGAAAAGTATCCGATTAAACCCATATGAAAGTTTAGGTAATAAAATTCTAAATTTTGATTTACAACTTGTAATAGCAACATTTTCGTGATGATGACAAACAAATAAGTATGATGCCGATTTGACGAAGAAGGATACGGGGTACGAAAACGTTCTAAGACTTTTCTGCCAATGTCAATTTGAGATGTAGGGGAATTTCAAGCAAAGGTGTCATCGACTCGGAGTTGAACTCAAGCCAAGCGTGACACGGTCTCTTGTGCTCGAAAACCACTTCGAATACCCAACTCGGTCAACACTTTACAAATGTTACCCATGCCCGACACATTAACCGTTTACCCTCAACATGACCACAAGAGCTCCTAAATACATTTCGGATTGACTAGAGTCGGAAGGAATTTCTATACCAATGCCTTGTTTATTTCGACTAGCATGTGGGCTCAAGTTATCACTACGAGACACAAGTAGGCCTACATTTCTAACACATATATTAAAGACTCGGAAA
The DNA here is from genome assembly GCA_910596185.1 of Chrysanthemum makinoi. Lineage (NCBI taxonomy): Eukaryota > Viridiplantae > Streptophyta > Magnoliopsida > Asterales > Asteraceae > Chrysanthemum > Chrysanthemum makinoi. The sequence continues at coordinate 165,738,871 of OU343222.1, read as the reverse complement.
CAAGAGTGTGGTAAATCCGTTTGTGTCAGTCGAGTATAACTCGACCCAATTTTGACTCGACACCGTTATACACCCTTACGGCTTATGCCGGTTGTTGGGTCAATCATACTTAGCAACAAATGACACCCTCGATGAGGGTTTATCCCTCAGTCGACTGCTACGACAAGGTCCAAAGGACATAGAGTCGAGCTAGTTCGACCACCTAGGACTCATGTCACTAATTCATACTAACTTAGTTTTAAGTTTGAACCAAAACAAAATATTACTACAAATCAAAATAATGACAACACCATTTATACCAAGGTTTAATGATTCAACAAGAATAAAATCTTAATGTGTTCATACCCATAATTATCGACTAACAAGACAATTCACAAAGGAAATACTAAACAATAAAAGTGACCAAATACATCATCAACATCCACAATAATTTTCAGAAAGTTTCAAAAGAAGACTTTTACCCTTACAAATGTAGTGGCGAGTAAAAGTGCGAACCGACCCAAGAGTGCTTGATTCACCAAAATTCATTTAGGATACCACCCAATTGGAACTTGAATTGCCTTGTATACACCTTCAATTGCAAAACCCCCCATTCAATTTTCGAAAACCCTAATTTTTACTCAACCCTAATTTTTGTAAAGATGGTGATGAAAACTAAATTGGTGCTTCCTCCGATTCGAATAAGTAAATAGAGGCATAAGTGGGATGTTTTGACTCTACTTTTCTTCTTGGGTCTTGGTGAGAAACTATTCCAAGCTAAACTCCTCTTTCCCTTCTACTCCTCTAGGCATGCTCATGAGAAAAAGAAAAGGGTGGATGATAGTGATGGATGCTCATTATTTTTTTTACTTGGGTGGCATCGCGCGTATGGTGGCAGAAAAAGGGATAGGGAGACAATTTGTAGCATGAACTTGGAAGTATGACCATGAGAGGAAGAAAGATGGTTGTCTCATATCCATTTTGAGGCTTGAGTTTTTGACCTAGGCGAATTGTAGCAGCAGGAGAAAAGAAAAAGATTAAAGGATTTTGGGAAATGATATTTTGGTTTTTATCTCTATTGTGTGTGTGTGAGGCGTGCGTGGGTGGGGAAAACCAAAAGAGAAGAAACAAATAAAAATAAAGTATAACATTTTAAATATTAGGTAGTGTTTATTTTAATAAGTATTGTAGGTAGTAATATAAATGTATTATGTATTTCGTGTCCCGCTAAATTATACCATGATCACAGTATTATGGTCCGATAAATTTTTATAAATTAACGTTTTATGAACATGTTTCTGAAATAGTATTATAATTATAGAGTTTCCTATTCCGGGGATTTACCATATATATATTTTTCCCTTATCGTAGTGTCGGTACGCGGTGGTGTTAAGTTTTTGATAATAACGAGATAACCTCTCGTTATATAGTTTAATCATTGGAAAATTTTAGAAAATGATGAATTAAATTTTCTGATTAGATTATGAATGCAATTGCCATAAAGTATGCTATAGTGTGCGAGTTATCTACTCAAAATGGTCATGTAAGCTAATGTGTGTTTAATTTAATATGCTTAGCAATAATAAATTATCATTTATCATCTATAAATAGGTGGGAAAATTACCGTGTGTCACAGCCTCCCCGCCTTAAAAGGAAAACCATCATCGGTTTTCAGTTAGAGTTACTTGCTGAAGTTGAGAAAAGATGTGGGTATTTACGCTTGAATTCATCTTCACGTTACCACGTGTATTCTGGACCTCTTTGAGAGTTCCAGCAAACCTTAACAATAGGAATGCGGCTTTGCTTGAGCCGTTTGAGTTCCCGATCCATGATCTCAATGGGTTCCTCGACAAAGTTCAACCTTTCGTCGATTTGAATTTCTTCAATGGAATAGCAAGAGTTTCGTTGGAAAGACATTTCTTCAAGTTGCACACGTGAAACACGTTGTGCACAGAGTTGAGTTCTTGTAGTAACTTGAGTCGGTAGGCTACCGGCCCGATTCTCGCGAGAATTTTGAAAGGTCCAATGTAACGGGGGTTCAATTTCCCACGTTTTCCAAAACAGATTACGCCTTTCCATGGAAAAACTTTTAGCGTGACTTTATCCCCCACTTGGAACTCAAGTGGCTTTCGTATTTTGTCCGCGTAGCTCTTTTGACGATCACAAGCTGCTTGTAGTCGGTTCTTGATTTGCACTATCTTTTCAGTAGTCTCTTGAATCAGTTCCAGACTAGTAAGTTGACTTTCTCCAACTTCGGCCCAACACACCGGCGATCTGCACTTTTAACCGTAGAGTGCTTCATATGGTACAACCTTGATGCTGGTGTGATAGTTGTTGTTGTAAGAGAATTCGGCTAATGGAAAATGTCTATCCCAACCATTTCCAAAATCTATCACACAAGCTCGTAGCATATCCTCCAAGGTTTGAATGGTCCTTTCGCTTTGTCCATCAGTTTGGGGATGGTACGCTGTACTCATGTCAAGATTAGATCCTAAGGCGTCTTGGAGTGATTTCCAGAAGCTCGACGTGAAACGGCTATCTCTGTCTGAGATGATGGAAATTGGGACGCCATGACGTGCAGTGATCTTTTTCAAGTATAATCGTGCCAATTTGTCCATGCTGTCATTTTCCTTAATTGGTAAGAAATGAGCAGACTTGGTAATACGATCAACTATTACCCAAATAGTGTCGTAACCACTAGAGGTCTTAGGTAGCTTGGTAATAAAGTCCATCGTTATGCGTTCCCATTTCCATTCAGGAATCTCGGGTTGTACCAGTAGACCTAAGGGTCTCTGGTGTTTAGCTTTGAACTCTGAGCAAGTTAAGAACTGACTAACATATGTCGCAATGTCGGCCTTCATGTTCGGCCACTAGTACAATTTCTTCAGATCTAAGTACATCTTGTCTGACCCTGGATGTATGGAGTACTTAGACTTCTGGGATTCGTGCATGATGATATCACGAATTCCTCCATAACGTGGGATCCAACTTCGGTCCTTAAAACACAAGATTCCATCCGACCTTCTAACGAATCCATTTTCACTTTCTGGCATTCCGTAAAGGTTCTCATTTGGGCGATTCTCTTCTTTGAGTGCTTCCGATTGAGCTTCAAGAATCTTGGATGGAAGAGGTGAACTGATTGTCATACCTAAAGATCTGACTCTAAGGGGTTTAGGTCGCCCTTTCCTACTGAGAGCATCAACAACCACATTTGCTTTACCTGGGTGGTAACGAATTTCACAGTCGTAATCGCTGAGCAATTCCAACCATCGGCATTGTCTCATGTTCAGTTCCTTTTGGTCCAAAATATGTTGTAGGCTTTTGTGGTCGGTGTACACAGTACACTTTGTACCGTACAAATAATGTCTCCAATTTCTGAGTGCGAACACGACCGATCCTAATTCTAAGTCGTGCGTTGTGTAGTTTTTCTCGTTTCAACTAGTGAGAGGCATATGCTATTACTTTCTCTCTTTGCATTAACACCGCTCCCAGACCCTTGTGTGAAGCGTCGCAATAAATGACAAAGTCTTCACTACCCTCAGGTAGGGCCAAGATAGGTGCACTACACAACTTTTCCTTAAGGAGTTGAAAAGCTTCTTCTTCATTTTCTCCCCAGTCGAACTTGACATTCTTCTGGGTCAGTTTGGTTAAAGACTTCGCTATCCTTGAGAAGCCTTCTATAAACCTTCTGTAGTATCCAACAGTTCTTAAGAATTGGCGAATTTTAGTAGGTGTTGTGGGTGTTGCCCAATTCTTTATTGACTCGATATTTGTGGGATCTACATGAATACCCTGACTGTCGATTACGTGACCCAAAAATTGCACAGTTGATATCCAAAATTCAAACTTCGAAAACTTAGCATACAATTCCTCTTTCTTTAGCAATTCCAAGATCAATCTAAGGTGTTCCTCGTGCTCTTCATGCTCTTGGAATAAATCAAGATATCATCAATGAAGACGATTATGAATTTGTCCAGGTACGGTTTGCACACTCGGTTCATAAGGTCCATGAACACAGCTGGTGTGTTGGTCAATCCAAAAGGCATGACTTGAAACTCGTAATGGCCGTAACGAGTTCGAAAGGCAGTCTTGGGAATGTCCTCTTCTCAGACCCAAAGTTGATGGTATCCGGACCTTAGGTCCATTTTTGAATAAACGATCGAACCTTGAAGTTGATCGAAAAAATCGTCGATTCTTGGAAGTGGATAATGGTTTTTAATGGTTAGCTTGTTCAATTCACGGTAGTTGATGCACTTTCTGAAAGTTCCATCTTTCTTCTTGACGAACAGAACCGGAGCTCCCCACGGTGAAGAACTCGGCCTGATGAATCCTTTTTCTGAAAGTTCCGACAATTGGTTTGATAGCTCCTGTAGTTCTGTTGGAGCTAATCGATAAGGTGCTCGTGCCACAGGTGCGGCACCAGGCACTAAATCAATTTGGAATTTGACCTGTCGGGCTGGCGGAAGTCCTGGCAAGTCTTCAGGAAAGACTTCCGGAAAATCTCTCATAATTGGTACGCCCTCCAGACGTTTTTATCCCGGTTCCTTATCCTTCTTCTTAGTAACCTGTGCTAGGAAGAGGTGACATCCTTTCTTGATGCACTTCAGTGCCTTAGTGCAGAAAATGATGTTTAGCCTTGACGCGCTTCTTCTGTCACTTCTGTCTCCTTCTATAGTTAGGACTTCATTCCTATAGGGTAGTCGGACGAGCTTCTCGTCGCAAATAATGGCGGCACGGTATTTTGACAACCAATCCATGCCAATGATAACATAGAAACTACCCAGTTCTACTGGCATGAGGTCGATGTTGAACGGGTGGTTTAACAGATTTAGCGTGCAACCTCTTATGATGGTATCTACCCTTTCTATGTTACCTTTAGCTAATTCCACATTGTATGCATTGTCTAAAGTAGTTGGGGCAATATCGAGTAGTGGACTAAATGCATTAGAAACAAAACGTCTATCCTCCCCCGTATCAAACAATATGGATGCATAGCGGTTATTTATGAGGAACATACCCGTCACGACATTTGGGTCCTCCTGAGCTTCCACCTTGGTCACTGCATAGACCCTTGCACGGGCTCCTCCTCCATTTCCTTGGTTACCTTGCTGTCCGGCAGTTCCCTGAATCCTAACATTTCCCTGACTCCCCTGGTTACTTTGGTTACTTTGGTTACCTTGATTTCCTCCGTTACCTTGGTTCGTAGGTTTTCGGCATTCATTCTTATAATGCCCGTTCTCACCACATCCAAAGCAGGTTACAACAGCCTTTGGATTATGTGTTGGTGTTGTTTGTGCCGTTGCCAAGGATTTGGATCTGCAGTCCCTGGTCAAGTGTCCGATCTTCTGGCAATTATGGCATTTGACCATACACTGACCCTTGTGGTGCAGTTTGCATCGGTTGTGTAGAAAACTAGAAGAGGGGTTGAATAGTTTTACCGATTAAAACTTGGTTTTAAACTATTTAGATCGACTTATGTCAATCTATTAAATGTGTGTGTTAGATGTTGATAGATAAGCATATAAATAAGCAATGCAAAGATAAAGAGTAAGAAACACAAAACCACAATGCGAGTATTTATAGTGGTTCGGCTACAAGGATACCTTCCTTGCCCTACTCCACTCCCCGAGTCACCTACTTGAGAGTTATTAATCACTACACAACACAAGCTCTTTGTGGCGGAGAAGCCTTCACAGCGTCGCCTACGCTTTATCCGGTACAAGGCTAGACATCGGGTTCTTCCACAAGGTAGAACCAACCTATCACAACGTCGCCTACACTTTATCAGGTACAAGGCTAGATACCGAGTTCCATTACAAATGAGGAACTACTACCCAACACTACACAACACCTATCCAAAGGAGACATACTCCTTATAACAACATCATAAGGATTTCACTATCCTTTGACTCAAACGAATCTATCTTGTACATCAATGCACCATATCGAATATACACCCTAGACACCTTTCACTAATGCCTTTGACACGACCCCTCGGCACCCTTCACTAATTCCTTTGACACGACCCTTCGGCACCCTTCACTAATGCCTTTGACATGACCCTTCAGCACCCTTCACTAATGCCTTTGACACGACCCTTCGGCACCCTTCACTAATGCCTTTGACACGACCCTTCGGCACCCTTCACTAATGCCTTTGACACAAACCTTTGGCACCTTTCACTAATGCCTTTGGCACGGACCTTCAGCATCTTTTACTAATGCCTTTGACTTGACCTGTTTGACATCTTTCACCTATACCTTCAACACAACACTTCTAATGAGGGAGGAAAGAACTGTCAGCAAGATAACTTCAGTAGTCTTGATGATGACGAAGCTTGGCAACCCATGGACTTGAGCTTGCTCAACTTCAAGAGGTGGTGATCTTGCCTTTAAGAGGAACCTAGATAATCACACAAAAACAAAACTACATAGAAAGATCCTTTGGATCTTAGGTTAGAGATTTTACAATACTAGGAGAAAGTATGTGTAAAAAGGGGTGAGTTATAATGAATAAATGGCTCACTATTTATAGGAAAAAACATCTATTGTTCCCCGGATCCCACAGATCTCTTACTTGAGGGATCCGTCCAGTGTAATCCCTGGGATCCGTGGATGCTCCTCCATATTTGGGTTATGGGTCATGGAACATGGGTCATGGGTTATGGACTTTGAGTCATGGGTACCCAAATAGATACAATGTATCTAGACATTGGATCATGGGTCATGGGTCATGGACCGTGAATAATACCCAACATGACTTCATGCATGATGTCATGCAATGGGTCATGGGTTATGGATCAAGCTACATGGGTATGGGTCATGGACTTTGGGTTTTACCCAACTATATTCAATGTATCTAGTCAATGGGTCAAGTACTTAGATTTTTACCCATTACATTACCCATTACAATATGTACTAAGTTGTTAGGAATTAGAAATTCCATGGTGAAGAGTCGGTCACCCCAAATATTATCTAGCGTAAGTTAGCTCATAGACTTGTAGTTATTTCGTTATTTACTGTTTATTAGATTAGTTAGTTATTTAGTTTAGAGCAACACCGTGGAGGACGGACGGGTCTTTACCCAGTGTATGCCTGATCCACAGCCCGTAGGTGGCGTTATTTGTAAGAACTATAAATAGCCTTCTCCACATGTGGAGAGGGTTGGTGCTTTCATTTTTCTCTAATCATACAACTTCCTTTTCTCTCATCTCTTTCTCTCTCTAGAAAGTATCCCACCCATCTCTCTCTCTCTAAAATCTTCTTGTTTGATTCAATCCTCATATGTTCTTTGATTAAAACAATAACCAATATTCAACAATTGGTATTAAGAGCCATGGTTTGATCTTGGATATAGTGTGTGCTCGAATTTTAGTTTGGTTATTGTCAAAAATCATATCTTTCTTGTCAAAAAATATTGACTTTATAAATTTTTTCGTGTCTATGTAGCGACTTGTGCTTTTACTTATATAGCGACTTGAGCTCTTCTTGAGTAGCGACTTGTGTCTTTACACAAGCGACTTGTGCACTCTTTTAATAGCGACTTGTGCAGGGTCTTTAAGGTAGCGACTTGTATTTTTTTGGGTAGCGACTTGTACTCTATTTAGAGTAGCGACTTGTACTCTATTTAGAGTAGCGACTTGTACTCTATTTAGAGTAGCGACTTGTGCTGTGTCTTAAAAGCAACTAATCTGTCTTTCATACCCGTGTCCAAAAAAAAAAAAAAAAAAAAAAAAAAAACGAGACCTTAAACTTCGTTCATAAGAAAAACAAAAACAAGCCTCTTTTTTTTTTCTAAACTCAACTGCTACAAGCCTCGAATTTAAATAAAAAACTAAAACAGAAACATTGATCTCAGTTTATCTCATTAGTATCATCAAAAGATGTGTTCATAAGAACAAAAACACAAGAGATATTCATCATTGAACCCTTTTGAAGCTTAAACTTCGTTCTTTTATATCCGAATCAAAAAAAAAAGAAAAACAAAATCAATCGGTTTCATTATTTCTCTCCTTTCGGTTTAACAAAATCAAAAACGAAAATCAAGACATCAATATGAAACCTACCTGTGACCATTAACAAAATATTGAAGACGTCTTGTTTCTAGAAACAAACAAAGGGTTGTTTTATTGTTGTTCGGATCATTAGACATCAAGAATAGATTGTGATTGATTTCTCGTGACTAGTGGGGCTGCGTTCATTAATTGGGAAGTGGAAATAAAAGAGGACGATTTTCGTTGGTGAAAGAGGAGTATTTTTCTTGGTGGCTGCGTTTTTTAGGTTACTTAAAATTAGGGGAAGTGAGTTTAGTGTCCTTTTATAATCAAATATTTAGGGTTATAGGTTTATTACTTTGGGCCTTGCAGTTCGTTGGTAATGGGATTGGGCTGAGTTTTACTTAATGACTTAATCAAGTTAATCGTGTGGGCTGAGGTTTGATACAAGCAGATTGGGCTTCAACGATTGGTACACACATTGAACTAGACGAGGAAAAACGTGTGTTACTTCTGTTTTTTTAAATAGGCAACGTTTTTTTTGTGTAGATTCCTTTCTGTTGAACCTTTTGTTACGAATCGGGTAAGCGAACTCAATTTAAGTTGAACCTACAAACTAATTTGAACTCATACAATTTCTAAAGGGTCGAATTTTTTTAATTAAAAGTGTATATAATCTTGGTTCGTTAACTTGTAAACTCAAAAGGCACGACCTCGGTGTTTAGATGCTTGCTATTTTCTTGAGGTGTTAATTTGGTTTTCGGATTAGATCGAGCTTTGCTAATTTGAGATCGATAATTTCTTTGGGATTGAATTTTTTCGGTCTCGTTGAATATCAATACCATGCTAGTTTTGTGTAATCGTGAACGATTAACAAAGCTTCATTTGAAAAAAATTCCTTATCATCTTCAAGATCCCATCTCTCTTCACGTTATCAACAATCCTCCTTTACTACATTCTTCTTCTCACTGTTCTACGGTTTCGTCTTGATTTTAGTAAAATTCCACGAAAGATTCTATTTCTCAGTTTAAATCACAGACTTGTAAAATCCCGTGCTCAATCACATCATGTCTTACACTCTTGATCCAGTGATTTCAGAAGTGCTTAAATTGTATGATGTTGTGGACAACAATGATAATGAATGCTACACTGAACGATTAAAGATGCTTGAATTAATCAATGAGGATGTGAGATCTTCGTGTTCAAAGTCTGAAGAAAGAGAGTTACACCTGTTTAGACTACAGAATGCCATGCAAAAGGAAAGTAGCATTGAACCTTATCATCTACTTCACTCACATCTCATGTTACTCACACCGATAGGAATGGAACGAACATGCAATGCACTTTTCCGTCAAGATTTATCCACATTAACGGAAACATTACTATTGAACTTAGAACAATTGGAACAACAAATTGATAAAGAAAAGGTTCAAAAGAATTGTTCCAGTGCTGCACTTCAGGTAATCCACAACCAATTTCAGCCATTCATCAATGGAGAATATTCAGCAGATTACGATCAACACTTGACTGGAATTTCCTTCAAAAAAACATACTGTAATGGAAATTCAGGAATTCATTGAGGCATTTATCCAACTCATGGATAATGTGGAAAAGTACATTGAGGAAGCTGCACAAAAGGATGAAAACTTGAATGAATTTCAGGTGCAATTGAGAGATAGTTGTGATGAGTCGGTTAATGTATCAGATAATTGGTCGGGTGTTGCTGAATGCAGAATATCAGAGACAACAATGAATGATGTAACCAGCTGCTCGGTAACTCCTGTCTCAAAAGAAGTGGATGATGTGAACAGTACAATGAATGAATGTGGGGTGCAATCAAGTGGTAGTATGGTTGATTCGGGTAATGTATCGGATGCTGTATAAGTTGTCACTGAATGCAGCAGTACAGAGAATGACAATCTTGATACAAGCAACAGCTCAGTGACTCGTGCTAAACAGAATGCAAAAGCAGATTTCAGAAAAACAAATGAACACGTGTCATTTGCTGAGGTACCCTTAATTCAAAAACACAATGAATCTGTTAATGTTCTTAAACAAACTGATCACGATGCTGAACATGATTCTAACATATGTTCTTTGACTGAAGCTGAGTCTGAAACTAGTGTTTTCAAAACTAACACTATGGTTGATAAGAAAAAGTACAATGAACTTTCAAACAGATTTTCACAACTTGAAAAACATTGCATTTCACTTGAAATTGCAATACAAAGTGAAAAGGAAAGTTTACAATCTCATAAACTATGCAAAAATCCAGAATTTCCTGAATTCTGTGAATTTTTTGAAATAAACACTTTGAAAGCTCAGCTTTAGGACAAAAACTTGACAATCAACAATTTGAAGAAACATATTTCTGATATGCATGTGAAAAGTAATTTGGTTACAAGTAATTCTGATGTTAATGCTATTGATGATATTCAAATGAGAAATGATGAATTAGCGGTTTGTGTGGCCAAATTACAAAAGGAAAATGAGGCTTTGAGAAAGCATAATATAGAACTAAGTGACTCTGTCAAAGAAGCTAGAACTAAGTCATTGGAACAAACAAACTCTTTGATAGAAAAAATTGATGAACTCAAAGCTCAACTTCAGGATAAGAGTTTTGATTGGTCCCGAACCGTCAAGCTTAATCACACAAGCCGGCCACTTGTGAATGGCTGACCGTAATAAACTTAAAACTGCTCAGAAACCAATGCAATGAAAGATCAGAGGAATATAGTGGATTCCTGGGTCGTTAAGTCCCACGGAGGATGAATTGGTGTTAAACAACTTCAGATGTCGAATAATCACTAAGGATAGTGATCAGTAAGGATTTTGATGAATAATTATACCTAAAGAAAAGATTAGTAAATTACAGCGACTTAAATGCAAATTAAAGGAAATAAAAGATAAAATATATTAAATAAACGCTATCACTATTTTTACAATGATGAACGTTTAAAACCTAAAACGTACGTTTAAATAAAATTACGTAAACGTACAAAATAAAACGTGAGCTTTAAGAAATAAAATGCCTAAAAATATGAAAATGACATTTTTACAATCCTAATAATAAAAGAAAATTATTAGAAAAAGAAAATTATTTTTAAAACTATTTATTTATTTATTATTAATTAAAAACTATTTATTAAGTATTTAAATTGCACTAAAATATAAGAAAATACAAAATTAACCTAGAAAAATAAAATTATAACTTAGAAAAATCTAAAATATGATAAAACTTATTTTAAAACTGAAAATATATTTTTTTAGACTTTTTATGTATTTATTATTAATTTAATAATATTTAAAACTAATTAAAATGCTAGAAAATACTATTTAAACCAAGAAAATTATGGAAAAATATTTTTTATGACTTTTATATTTATCTTAATCTATGAAAATTGAAAAAATATTTTTTTAAGCTTTTTCTGATTTATTTGTATTAAAGGCTATTTAAAAAGACTTAAAAACTATTTAAAATGCAGAAAAATAGCAAACAGTGCAGGAAAAATATGAAAAATTCAGGAAAATACTAAAATATTATTCTTAATCTATGAAAAATATAAAAACATATGCTTATGTGGAGGAAAATGCAACTGCAGTGGATTGGCTTATAAATAAGCACTTCAAAATAAGCCAAAAGCCATCACAGAGTACCAGCTGAACACATAAGCTAACTAATGCTATATTAAGTCTATCTTAGCTAATTAACAGTACTCTTATTTGTTAAATAAGCTTAAACTAGTTTTGAGCTTATTGGATTAATAATGAAAAAACAGTGATCAGGTACTTACTTTAAGCTAGTGCATAAGCCAATCTAATAAGCTAAAAGGAAAAACATAAGTTGGGACTTAAAGTAGACCTGGCTAACTACACAAGAACCAAAAATCAGCTCCTCACAAGCTTGAATGAAGCTTGTGAACAAGCTGCAATATGCCTGTGCACACTCAGTGTATGCTGATTGTGTGCACAGGGCATATCATAGCTTATTGGAAGCTGATAAAAAGCTTATTGGAGCTTGAATAAAGGAAAACAAAACTGATAATATTAAACTAGACCAACTTAACTAAGAAATCCCAAAATATCACTAGCTCATGACCAAGGGTTAATAACTGAGACATCAACAAATTTTGCAAAAATCTGTTTTTCACTATTTTGACTTTTGTAGACAGAAATGGATATTTGACTTTTGTGAACTTTGATTTGATTCTATGTAATGAATAAGTTATATTAAGCTGTAATAAGATAGATTTAAGCTAGATTACTAAATTATAAGCTGATATGATGAGATTTACATTCCTAAATCTTAACAGTGAACTACAAATTGAGATAAGAAACTATTTTGACTTTTTACTAATAAGCAATGGTTTTATTGGTTTGACTGAACTATAATTACCTAATATAACATGTATCAAATAAGAACAATGGTGTGAATTACCTTAAACACAGTTTTGACAATAAATCCAAACACCCCTTTATTAGGCAGTTTTGAAGCTTATAGTGCTAAAACAACTTTTCAAATCATAAAAGCTATAAATTAACTTATATAGACTATAATGAAACAGGTTAAAACTGGAATTAGCAACATTTAAGCACTTATACTATGAATTGCAAATTTCAAAGGAATAGCTTACAAAGTGAGTTTACACACAAAACAGAAAACTGAGAACTGAGATCACACCCTATGGCTTTCCACAAAGCTCTATACCCAAAAGAAATCCAAATTCAACCTTGCTTCAATCTCTGGCATCCTTTCCATGGCATTTTTTTATTTTCTCACTATTTTTTCTTGATTTTTGTGAATTTTTCTGTTTCAACTCTAAACTGATTTGTAATGATTCTAAAAGCTTAGAAAAGCTTTTAGAAAAAGCTTATATGATCTTTTGAGTACAATACAACAATTACAAACAACATTCGACCTTATTGAGATTTTTGAAATTAAAAATTGCACAAACTTGAAATCAAACTGTAAACTGAAATTGATGTCTGAGAAAGGTTTATAATACACTGATATTACATAACAAAATACTTGTAAGCTTAAATAAACACTGAAAAGTAAATTTTAACTAAAAAGACATTTACTAAACTAAAACTACACTACTTGGCTTTCTTCCTTGGCTCTTTTTCCATTTATATTGATACTTTAAGTTCCTTGTCGACATCTGATCATATCCCACCTCTTTCCAGCCCTTGGATCACTTGAAATCATCACAACCGTACACATGGTGTTTTTGGCGGGAAAAGTCATAGAGTGGGTTAACTGCATTTAATGCTTCTTGGGTGTATGTAGAGGTGGAGGGGGGAGGTGGAAAGGTGATTTTACAGCTGGGGAGATAAGGGTGATGAGAAAACCATCACTGGTTTTGCTTAAACAGCTATGGAGGAGAAAGAGCTACATTGGCGGTTTTATTTCTTTTAAACTTTGGGCCGGGTTGTGATTTGGGCCTGGATTTGGATTAATATTGGATCCGGTTTGGTTTGTAGATATATAAGCCCAAGGACCATTTGTGTAATATGCTGAATTTTCAAGGACTGATCCTGCAAATATTCCAAAGCTAATACAAGGGCCTAACTTGCCATTCATTAATAGTACAAGGACCATTAGTGATAAAATCCCATTTTTTTATAATTCCAAGGACCTTTTATGTCATTTTTGAAACTTAAGGGACCAAACATGTAATTTTCCAAAAGTTCACTATAAGGACCAATTTTGTCATTTATAAATAGTACAAGGCTTATTTTTGATAAATTTCTATTTTTAAATTCACCAAGAACTATTTTTGACATTTTTCAAAGTTGAGGGACCAAAGTTGTCATTTTATAATTTTTAAACTTTGAAGGGTTTATTTTGACAACTTTTGAATCTCATGGACCTTAAATGACATTTTACAAGTTTTTTTAATTATCAGGGACTAGTTTTGACAATTTTTGAAACTTGAGGGACTAAAACTGCCAATTATGCAAACTTGATACATTTTTCATCTGATTTTGGTATTTTTGCATTTAAAACACATAAAACACTTATTTGTGATATTTTCATCATTCTGATGCATTTCTGAGTGTTTTCAGATGTTTTTAGCAGTCTAAAAGGTATAAAAATGATGAGTATTTAGACACTCATCAAGTTTCACAATAGTTGCCTTAAAGAATGAGCTCAGAAAAACCACAGGGAATAGTGTGAACACTAAGTTTGCAAAACCATCAATCTTGGGAAAACCAGTTGTTAGACAACCGACTGCATTTAAGTCTGAACGAACAAATTTTTCAAAAACACAGTTTGCCTCCCAAGTTGATGCGAATCAAGTTTTGTCAAAACCAGTCACTTCACTTCAATTTCCTAAGAATCCATGATATGAATGATTTGTTCAAGAACTATGATCTAGAAAAAGCTAGGAAAAAGGCACAGATTAGACCATATGGAATTTTAGGTGCTAGACCTAGGTTGATGAATTCTACGAGATTTCAAGGCACTGCTAGTAGTTTTAAACCATCTCCTAGGAACACTCAACTAAACACTAGGGATTGGATTGGATCTAAGAGTAGTTGCATTTTGAATAAAGCTATTCCCATAGCAAATCCCTATAAGAACTCTAGATCAGTTTCTGAATCCAGACAAGCTGTTTGCTCAAATTGTCTGAAATGCATCTTTAAGGCACATCATGATAACTGTTTTTCTACATCCCTAATGAATGTAAATGCTCATCCAAAGGTTCAACCTGTTAAGTCTAGGATCTTCACTAGGTCATCTACTGTGTATATGAAGCAAAACAATCCGAAAACTTCGTCTAGATGGATACCAACTACTAAATCTTTGGAAACTAGGAATAAGGATAAGTTTTCCACTATGCATAAGAAGCCTAACAATCCTAGACCTAGCTATAATTGGATACCGTCGGGTAGAATGTTTAAGGATGCTGGACTTAGGTGGATACCTTCCACAAAGCTGTTTACCGATGACAAATCAAGGTTGACGGTGAATCCCCAAAGGGTTTGGATACTAATGTCACTAACCAAAATATATTCAATCAAGTTTGTAATATTAGTGCAGGTAGTTCTTACTCAGTTGCAGATACTTCGATCCTTCACTACATGGACTGGCTTAAAGTATGGATTACAAATGGATTGATATCTCATAACTCACGGGTTTAAGTAACTCAATCTTGATATTCATTCGGCTATGACGTCTGTTCAAATCAGTTCAGGCCTCGTACTTCATCATAATGGCGTCTACAGATATCTCTTCAGGCCCCGTTCCTCAAAGAAAAGAAAAGTGTACGTCTCAGTGCGCTTTATCTTCAGAAGAAGAGAAATCTTCATATTTATGACCATTCTCATCGACATTCTTCATCAACATACTTCATGTTTCTCCCATGCTCATTCAGTCATCAAGTGGATCTACGTTCATTGGTGTATACTCTTATTCACTTGTTAAATCAAAAATGGCAACTTCGGATGCAATTTTTGAGGGGGAGAAGAGTGAATATACTACATGATGATGGATGTTTGAATAATGGTCATACCACTTAATTTTTGATGACGATGACTCTCCTCCAACGCCTAATGCTTCACTTACTAAGGATAAATGGGATTCATTGTTTGGGATTCATTGTTTTTCAAAGATATGTTTGATGAGTACTTCCAACCTCTAACAAATGTTGATCATCCAAAGCTCATGCTCGGTTTCTCGACTCAACTAGTTCACCATCTAAGAAGTACTTCTCAGAATTCTCAAGAAACCTTATCTCCAGTTACTTCACAAAGCGTTGATTATGACTATCATGATATTGTAGTTGCACTACTGAATAATGATCCGCTCTTTGGTATTCCTTTGTCAAATCTTCACGGATTATTGTTCATGAATAATGATCCGCTCTTTGGTATTCCTTTGCCAAATCTTCACGGATTATTGTTCCTCTCATTGTGCACGCTATAAATCAACCACATGAACATTAAGAAAAATGACTACCTCATCCGCTAGAAGACATTTTCGTAAATCTTCCGATCGCCTTCTACATGTATACCTTGAGGAAGAATGCATTGATGTTGAGGAATCATTTGCTCTGGTTCATTCATTGGGTCAATGTTCATCCGATTGTATGTTTATTCACATGTTGGACATTTGACACAAGTTGATTACTTCGAAGTTACTCTTTTATCACTTATTTGAGGTTGAAGTTGACATTCACAAAGGCGTGTTCTTATTTGATAACTTGCTCGGGCTTAAGAATTTGAGTTGAAGTCTTAGGTTATCTAGTTACCAGCTGTCGAGGTGGATGGTTGAAGACCTGGTTAACTATCACTATTAGGAGTTACTTTGTTTTACTCAGTGTCACACGCATATGACGGTGTGGATAATCGCAAGAGGTGTTAATGTCTCATACTTTTCTTGAGTAGTGAGTACTTAGAAATTTGCTTGAAGCATAAATTCTCGACACTGTTCTTCCATTATTAAGTGCAAGCTTAAGATACAAATGTGGGAATTTGACTTCACTTTCAAGTTTGGTTTATCGGTATTCTTCATCGGTGGTCACTTCAAATTGTCTACATGTGGGTTGATAAAGATAGTCGAGAGAGTTTCCTGTTGCAATTGATTCTCACAGGATTCATTTGGGCTATTTGAGTTCTTCTCACAAGATTTCGAGTTTATAGGTATATTATGTTTTGTGAATGAGGTATCAAAACCAGCAAAGGGGAAGGAGACATATATCTAAAAGCACAACGAGTACACATGATGAACTTAACACTTCTACCCGATTGAAGTTATCCCGGAAAGACAATGGTCATAACCGTAGAGAAACTCAGTGTTTAACTCGTAGCCTTTGGTGTATTATTCCAACTAATTGGAGGAAATGGTATCTGGAGACTTTTGGTTTGGTTACTTCATGCGCTCAGCTTTGAAGAAATGTGAAAAGAATATTTGGTTCGTGAGATGATATTGCATATCGACATCTTCTATATGATTTATGACAAAGTGCTTCCGGTTAGTGCTTCATGTACACAATGTAATGATGATTCTGATGAGATCGCAACGATCCAGGGAGATATATGTGTACATCAGGGTCGGACAACATATTCACATGATCGAGCTTAATCAATTATTCTAGAGTTGACATCCGCAGAGGAGATCAGTGATACAACCAGTTAGTGTGATGTTGTTGTCTCTACTCTGGTTGGGTACTTGTGTACATTATGGGCTAATTGGTTATATGCAAGATAACTGGAATGCATTTGGTAAAATGAAGATGTTGATGTATTGTTCTCCTGAATAAGACAACTGGTCAATCTCGAAGAGTAATGTGTACATCGGGGACGCACAACAGGTTCATGTGATCGGTCTTCATCAGTCATTCCGGATTTGATAACCGCTAAGACGATCAATGTCTTAACTTGTTACCTCGGTGTTCTCATGTTCTTCGTGGTGCTGAGCTTCATTCAATGAGACTGCTTTCTTCTCATTCTTCTTCTTGGGAAAATGGTCTTTATTCAAGATTGTCGGTATGGGGAAGCTACCAAAGTCTCACTTTCTCGCAGGCTCAATTCGACGTCCATTCAAGAGTCTCGAAGCTTTGGTGGTGAAAGTTTTAGGGATGATGACTTCTATCTTCTACAACGGGTGCCGATATCCTTATCTCGGTACTCGTATCATCATCTTCTTAAACTATATCATCTAATCTATCTGTGTATATATTTTTTTTCTAAAAGCAAAATACAAAAATATAAAACCAACAAAATCAAAATAGAAAACTATAAAACCAATTAAAACCCATAAAAATCAAAAAATTTAAAAATACCAAAAATATGTTTTCTCAAGACATGTCTTCTGGTATCGATAACATCTAGGGTCTTAGAAATGTCATTCAATAATGGCACGTGACTTTAGATGAAGTTCGAGCAGGAGGTGTATATATTTCTTTCTAAACATGTCTCAAAATATGGCTACAGCGTTAATTCAGACTGTAACCGCGCTTCAAATATGGCATACAGTTATTTCAGACTGTAACCCGGGCTTCAAATAATGGCTTGCAGTTACTTCTGACTGTGACCCGTGCTTAAAACAATGGTTTGCTATTATTTCTGATAGCAACCCGTTCTTCAAGGAAGGAAAGTGCAATTTTCTTCGCTAAAACAATTTTCTTAAATCTTGTGCACTTATCCTAAAACAAAATGAGGAAAGTATGTCAAGGATCATTGTTCCTACACAAATATTTTTCCTTCTAAAATTCTTCAGAAAAATATTTGTTGTTACAAAATGTTGGAAAATAAGTTGCTTGAAAACAATCAGGTTTCGAATGTTTATAAATTGAAAACTCAATCAATGACTTCAGCACTTTTAACCTTTTCAGAAAAATAAGTCATTGATTGAGGGGGAGAATGTTTTCAAATTTACATCATCTAACGGACTTTCTTAATTATCCTACGTGCTTAATTAAAATATATAATTGCCTATGTTGAAGGACTAGGTTTCTAGGATATGATTGTTAGGATTAGATGATTATAGTTTGATGAACACATTATTCCCATACCTTATATGAACTGATTGATATGTTGAATTGACTTGAATTAGTCGATTGTTGTTTGGGTGATGTCGACCACCATATATCTGTATGTGTGTTCACTAACGTATGCAGGTATATTGGTATATAAGAATGTTCCCGATCCCACAATTGAATATGATTGGATGCCAAAAGGAAAGGGTAACTATATCTTGGGTTGACAAATGAAGAAACGGAGCTTAATTTGACTTCTATGGAGAGTTGGCATAAAATGCAACGTAAGAGGTCTCACTGCATCAACAGATGGTTTTCTTCATCAGCAAATGAAGAAACGGAGCTTAATTTGACCTCAGTTGGCATTAAAATGCAACGTAAAGAAGTCTCACTACATCAGCAGACGGTTTTTCTTCCAAACCCTACAGCAACAACATAAGCTTCTCAACCACCTAACGTATCTTTTGCAGGATATCTTTTTTAAACAATTTTGAAATATTTGAATAAATTGTTTTGAAAATGGAAAATATTGTTTTGAAAATAAATCGTATTGAAAGTCTTGAAATCAACCGGACTTTATTTAGTCAAATCTTAAGTGATTTCATATTAAATATTTTCAAACGATATTTCATCAAAAAGTCCCTTTGTGCAAGTATAATAAGTGGTGATCTAAAGATTTAATGTTATGTCATGGTATGATTTTCTTCAAAGGTTAAAGGTCTTTCAAAATGAAATTTTTTCTGTTTTTGTTTGATTGTGAAAATATTTTATTTTACCTAAAAGATCTCTTAAAACTATCATACCTGACACTAACAATCTTTAATGTCTAAATTGCTCCACTATCGTAATTAAATTAATCAACACGCTTTCTCCCATGTTTTTCTAAACCTATTTAAATCACTTAGGATCCAAAATCTCAAAGGATTTGATATTTTTGATCGGGGGAGAATTTGGGATTTAAATATGAAATCTGATAACAAGTGATCGTTTTGACTCAAAGTGCAGGCAGCTCTCCCATATGTGCTAAACGTTTTCGAATCTCGAAGCATATATTGAGGGGGAGCATTTCAAAAAGAAATAAACTTTCAAGGTACAAAGATTTCGACGTTTCAACATAAAGTACCTTGATTGATTTTATAAATGGTTTCTTAATGGATTTTGTGATCGTGGAAGTACTTTAAAGAACTCCTGCCTCTATGTGATAAAATGATTTCAAATATCCAAAGCACATATTGAGGGGGAGAATTTACCAAGAAAATCAAATGGCTTTTTCTATGAAAATTGTGATCAAAGAAAATATTTCAAAGTCTTCTTGCCTCCATGTGCTAAACAATTTCTAAATCATATGCACATGTTGAGGGGGAGGTTTTCTAAATGATCTAAACTATTAAGGTACAAAATGCTTTGATCTCGTATCACAAGTACCTTGATTGTTTTTCCAAATGATTTTTCAATTGGTTTCAAGGAAGAATGAACTGTACCAAAAGACCGACCATTTTACTTTATGTATGGAGTTATAAGGATGATGAGGTTAGGTATTAGTTCCCACGATCCGCCAGAACCCGAGGGATCTACCCAGGGACAATCCACTAGATAGTGTAGAGTCCTTAGGTATATTGAAAAAGGAGAAAAATGAGAATATGGGAAGAGTGCGGACTGAGACAGAGCTAGTAATGGAATAAACCCAACAAGGTTCTAGTTATGAAGTCTCGGTAAGCACTGAAGGGTTGAAGAATGAAAAGAATTGGAATGTAAAAAAGGGTGAAAAGAAATAGCCCTCTAATAATTCAACCTTAGGCGAAACCGGTTCAATACATATGCTACTGGTTGTTACTAAGGTAACACCGGTATTGAAGACCAGACGTCATGGACCCAAAGGACGACCGCACTAAACTTCCCAAGCTACTCAAGTTCCTCTTAAAAGGACTTGTTTCATTCTCACGGGGAACCGACATAATCTATCGACTTTCTTTTAGAGATAGTTGATATTGAAAAAGGAGACCCTCTCCCTAGTCTCCGGCATAGGAACCAAAAATGCACATTTGAGTCTAGAGCCAAGAGATCGTCCACAATATCTCATTAGGACACTATTCTTGAAGACTTTCTGTTTCACACAATGTGGAAAGTAAGAATATATTAAGAGTCCTACGCATTATTCTTGTGGTATTGCCAGAACATCCGAGTGATATGTAAAACTATTCACGATGAAAATGGAAATCCTTCTAGAGCCAACATCAAACAAGCTCTTGGTGGGTGACATGTGAAATCTTGCACAAGATCTAGCTTGTGACAACTGGATAGAAACGATGGGGCGATTCAATCTTGAATCAACCTTGGTCCAGAAATGAATTGACGAATACTTTTGGAAAAACCGTTCGATGTGCAAATCTTCTTTTCTCTAGCACATCGAATGTGTATTCATATTTCAAATTAAAAAAGTATCTCTGATTGAAAAAATGATTTTGGAAAAACCTTTCGATGTGCGAGTCTCTTCTTTTATCTAGCACGTCGAATGTGTATTCTTTTCAAATACAAAAAGTATTTTAAATTTAAAATTGATATTTCTCATAAAACCTTCGTCGTATTGCAAAACTCTTTCTTCTAAGCAATACGCGATTGTTTTCAAATCAATTTTTCATCAATTAGTGAATCTCAATTCCCTGGTTCACTCACTCCGTGTTGTCTTCTTTGAGATGTTCCGGTTTGAGAACGGCTAGAGTAGCTGCGAAACCCTGTCAAAGAGATTCTTCGGAATTCTTCCTGATCACAAAGGCGACTTTGTAATCGATCAACGGGGAACCGTGGGCCGTGTACCTCAATTCAACGAAAGTGATCAAAGACACTTTGGTATGCTTTATTGCTAACTCGTCGTATGCGGTACACCCCGACGATTGCGATGATCGTAATTGAGGAGTCAATCCAAAGCCGCATGCTCACAGCATCCACACTTAATTGTAGAAATCATGACTTGTGCATATCTACAGAACTTGGCTCTGATATTCTAATACTCTGTTTCCGCTTACGCGCAAATATCATGAGCCGAAAGCTTCCGCTACTGATGAAAAGATGTCATGATCCAAAAGTGTGAGCATGTCGGTCCGAAAGTCACAACAACACATGATGGCAACATAATAAAGGGTGATCCAGGAGATTTCTTGTGGTGATGATCTCAAAGAAAGCTCAAAGATCATCAAAGATGTGGATCAGTTCAAAGACCTCCATTTAAAGTACAAATCAATGCGGACTTTAATGAATCGATACTAATGCACAAAGATTGCGGAATTGAAGAATTGAAGTCTACGAGCTCAAGAACAAAGTCAAGAATAGAATGCTAGGATTCAAAATGAAAATCATGGGGTGACCCGCCTTAGGGGAGATTGTTAAGAATTAGAAATTCCATGGTGAAGAGTCGGTCACCCCAAATATTATCTAGCGTAAGTTAGCTCGTAGACTCGTAGTTATTTCGTATTTACTCGTTTATTAGATTAGTTAGTTATTTAGTTTAGAGCAACACCGTGGAGGACGGACGAGTCTTTACCCAATGTATGCCTGATCCACAGCCCGTAGGTGGCGTTATTTGTAAGAACTATAAATAGCCCTCTCCACATGTGGAGAGGGTTGGTGCTTTCATTTTTCTCTAATCATACAACTTCCTTTTCTCTCATCTCTTTCTCTCTCTAGAAACTATCCCACCCATCTCTCTCTCTCTAAAATCTCTCTCTCTCTCAAATCTTCTTGTTTGATTCAATCCTTATATGTTCTTTTGATTAAAACAATAACCAATATTCAACATAAGTATATATATAAGTACATATCCATATTATGTAAACACTAGTTGTTATACATATGCATTTCTTTAAGTTGTAAACAATATTACTTGTTTAGTGTTTTATATGAAAATGTAAGCGTGTTAGTAAACTATTGGCTCTAGCCATTTACGTATTTTATTTGTTTCGTTAAAATGATTTTACGTTTGTTATCGAAAAAACATTAGAAGATCGTAAAATATAAATAAACGTTATTACGGCTTATTTGTATTAAAAATCTCCCCTTTTTTGTTGATGACAAAACGTAAGATTATTTTAAGGAAAAACTAAAATTCGTAAAAGTTTGAATTGGAGTTTTTACTCTCTTCTCCCCCTTTTTGTCGAAACTAAAAGAGCGTCGAAAAGAAACTAACACATTGTTTTTAAGAAAAATGTGTGAAAAGTAATAATATGAAAAAGTTAGAGAGTAATAGAAGAGAAGAATTCTCGTCTTAGCTCCCCCTTGACGGGTGCTTCCCTTTGTTGAGGGTGTCAAGTAATTAGGAAAACTTAACGAGTGTTTTGCAATTTTGTTTGCAAATAGTTTCGTCTGTTTGACGAACATGCTCCCCCTTGACGAGTGCCCCTTTGTGAGGAGGACGTCAAGTAGTAATGTAATCCAATGTGAAAGTATTGTGATAAGGTTTTAAAAGGTACCTTTTTTAGGGGTCATTTAAGCCCTTATTTGATCACTTTTGTATCCGTTATTACTTAATATCGTTCCTTTTCACTTTTTAGTTATTTTGAAGGCAAATTGTCTGTGAATGGCACTTATTTGGACTAAAAGGTGCGTGAATATACCAAGAAATGGCTAAAGTCAAGAATCGAGACACTACGCTGAAAATACAAGGTGACGGCATCACGCTTTCTCTGCGACGCCGTCGGAGGATTTTGTGACAGGACAGAAGCCAAAACTCCTATTTTCAAGTGACGACGTCAAGTTATAAAAGAGTAGGCCGTCGCAACTCGACGGCCTAGATTCAATCCAGCATGGCGCCGACGAAGTTGAAGAAGACGGCGCCACAAGCATAAGGTGACGCCGTCGCAAGACTAACGTGGCCAAGACGAAATCCTAATGACGGTGACCGACGGCCACAACCACAAGGTGACGCACACAAGGTGATCAAGACTATCACAAAGATGCCGCTGGCGAAGTAGTTGATATTGTTTTGGCCATAACTTTTGCCTACGAACTCGGATTTAGGGGATTCAAAAGCCCACGGATCGAATGAAAAAATCTACAATTGCTCCCAGGGAAAAAATGGTTGTGACGCCCACTCTATAGGTGTGACGTCGTCGCTTCTTTACGTAAAATCTCGGCCATAAATATAACATTATAATTTCACTTTTTGTAAGCCCTAAACCCTAAGTCCGATTCCTAGTGGTTTAGGTAGGTGTTTTTCCAAAGAACTTAAAGGGTTTCAAACACTCCATAAACATCGTTTAATGATTTGTTTGTTAATCCAATCCTATGGTATGTCTTCAACTATCATAATTGTTGCTTGCTCTTCATTAATTATGCTTGGCTAATTCACCTAGTGTTTGCTTATGATTGTATGAAACTTGTATATAATAAATTAGATCTTATTGATTTCTTAGTGATGCTTGTGTCTATCTTCATCATTAGGGTGTGACAATTTCAATGAGTCTAATTGGTTTAGTTTATAATTCTTGCATCCTACTGTCTCTTGTTTGATTGGTTGTCTCTTATCTTAATTGTTTAATGATCTAGTAATGCGATAGGTCATTCGTTGTGTACTTAATGCTTGATTAAATCTTTGTGAACCTTAGAATATAGCTCCTTGAGTAGTTGTAAGCTAAACCATCCAAAGAGTGCCTTAGAGTAAGAGTTTATTATCCCTAGTGGGTTTGTAGACGAGACCCTTTGGTAAGTTCAAAGAGTTAGGAACATAATGCATACCCTACGACTAAATTTTAGACACACAACGCGTTAAGAATAAGGACGTGACAATTCAACCATCAATAGGACGTGACAATTCAGGAGGTAGAATTGGATAGCTAGCAAGGAGTAATACATCATAAGTAGATACGCTTCATGCTACTAGTAGACCCCTAATTTAGTTAGTATCTTTTGGGATAGTTGACTAGCAACTAATCTTCCACCCTCCCTCAAAACCGTGATTCATAAAATATAAAAATACAAAAATAATCATCCCTCACCTTTAGACTTAAATCGATCATACACTTCAAATTTTAACGACACTATTCCTCTAGAGAACGATATCAATACCCGTGGCTTACCCTAATACTACACTACAACGATTAGGTTCACGCCTAGGGTGTTATAAAACTTGCTCAAGAAAAAGGAAGTTCCTTTGACCCCAACGACGCGTGTAGCGCTATCAAGTTTTTAGCTGCTGTCGGAATAGTTATTGCTTAGGCTTGATTTCTATCTCGTTTAGGTCTACTCACAAGATTCCTATCAAGTGAGATTTTTTCTTTTATTAGCTTCCTTGTAGTCTATCCCCCTTCTTTGTGCCTTTGTTCGTAAAACTTATCCATTGACTCTTCCGTTCACCATTATGGAGAACGCGAATCCACTATATCCACGATTAGGTTTTTTCGTAAAAAATTATGATATTACTAAAGCGGATTATTCAAGATGGTGGGAAGAAAGTAACCAAGTCCATAAACCTTTTGAGGGTTTCACCATTCCATCAAGCCCACAAAAAACCTCATCTAGTGAAACCTATGCTTCGTTTGAGCCTTCACCTAGGATAGACTTTCGTGAACAACCTCCGTGTTTAGAAACTATTTTTAGTGAGGCCCTTAGGAGAACTGACCAAATTTATGAAAACATTATGGTAAGCAACCAAGCATTAAACCATAAGTAGGATCAATTACTAGAATTGGTTTCATCACGACCTAAGGAAATAATACATGACGAGCATATAGATGATGTAGATGTGATTGAGGATGAGGTGAAAAGTCTAGACCCACAAGGTATCCCACAAGTCCCACCATCATTTAAGGCATACACACCGCACGTGACTTACCCGGAAGTAGTAGGAGAGACTTTAGGAATCCCAATGGAGGTAGAACATTTGAACTAAACGCAACTGGAGAATATAGGTTTGAATACTTGTAGTCTCAGTCTTACTCTTAGTTCTAGGGAATTTTCTAGTGTTGATGAACCGGAACCTCAATCTTTATTTCCATCCTTAGATAAAAGAGGAACCGACCCACCCATCAACCGATTTAGTCCAGGTAGTTTTAGGATGAAGGAAGCCGCTTCACACACCCCTTCACTCACGTGGCAAATTGCTACCCTAAGGGGGTGTGTATCGCTACTATCACCCGCACTTAAGCTTAAGTGTAGGAAAAACTTCCCTTTATCCGTTAAATAAGGGTAGAGTCAAGCTCGTGACTCAAACAAAAACAAGCGCTTCTTGGGAGGCAACCCATGTGTATTTGTTTTTCATCTATATTTGTGTGTCGTATATCTTTTAGTGATTGTTTATTCTCATGTTTAAATTTTTAAAAATGCTTTATTTTGTCTTTAACCTCGTCTTATTACATATAAAGGTATTTTACATAAAGGATAAGTGTAGGGAGGATTACACACGTTTTCAAAAGAAACGTGAACATGAGAATAACGATTATTAAAAAGATATACATGTGTGTTTGTTCGAGTCAAATGCTTGTATCGAGTCATAATGGATGTTTTGCAGAAATTTTTCCAGATTTTAAAGATAAAATTTTCCATTATTTTTTCCGAAAATCGCAGCACCGCTGTTATGATAACCGACGGTGTCAGATCGCGAACCCCCTGGACGCCGAGGAGTAGAAACAGCTTCTAACTTTTTCTCGTTTCTCGTGCTACTTATAAATTTTTGGAATTTTCCAGTGTCTTAATTTTCCGTAAAATCTGCGAAACATCCATTCCACAAGCATTATATCTTATTTAAGTCCGAATTACATCTTGTTGAGATTTTTGTTTGTTCGGTTTGATGCGCTGGGTTGTTTGTTTTCTTCAAGTGTGCATGTTTAATTTATCAAGAAGAAGTTACATAAGATTGGAAGGAGCTTTTCACGCATACATTCTTCTTGACAAGGATTTAACCACTACTTCACACACGGATCCTACCGAGCTAATCAGGGGAGTACTAGTTTCTTTCGTTTTTCATTACCTTCCATTATCATAACTTTGATACTTTCGGGGAACATTGGGGACAATGTTCAGTTTAAGTGTAGGGAGGGAAAATAAAACGGAACTTTGAAACTATGCTTATCCTTGATTATTTGCTTTGTCCAATTGTATTTGTGTAATAAACCATGAGAAAATGTCGGTTAGGGTAATTTTGGCACCAAATTTTTAATTTTTCATGACATATAGGAGTGGGCCATTAGTCTTAACAAAAGCGTCTCACGGATAGGAAGTTGCATGACTAGCACAAAAACCCTTTACCACCCAAATTCCACCCAAAATGTGAGGATCGCCCTTAGATTAGTAGGAATTAAAAGCATTCATCTTTAATGCTTAGAGTGTGAACCGGTAGTATATTAGATTCTAGAACTTGTTTTGTGATGCATTCCGAGATCGCTAGTAAGACTACACTTGTGTAGTTAGGAATAACTAAATGATAAGAGGCATTAGGATAACCCTTGTTTGATACCCGAATATAATTACTTCTTCCACATCGTTGAGTAATTCCTCCACACCCTTTTGCGTTGTACTCATCTTTAGTACACGATACCCCTAGTTAACCCCTCTAAGCCTATCCTTTTCGCAGTTCTCGTGATGTTTCGTTTTTCCGAATATCAATGAAGAGCATTGTTTACACCCCACCCCCAAATATACACCCAAATCGCCTTAGCCTCCCTTGTATGCACTCACTTTTAGTGCATTATTGTTATCACCCTAAACCCTTAGTTCAATTATCTAGTTGCTTGCATGAGTTGCTAAGTCGAGTCATATCCTTTGTATACAGCTTTGGGACGATTGGGATTCATGGGAAAAGTTAAAGTTTATGAAATGACGGTAAGGGAACGTTAAATTCAAATTCCCTTTTTTGCAGTAATAATGTACCCCAAGTGTTTTGATCTTTTCAATTCGGGTCAAATTAGTGTTAGAGTAATAAAAACTCAAGTGTAGGGATGTGCCTATAAATCCCTATCATTTTGATGTTACCATAGAGGATGGTAGAGTAAAAGTGTATGAAAAAAAAATCGAAAAAAAAGAGAAAAAGAGAAAAGAAAAAAATAGAGTGATGAAAAAAAAAAAAAAACATACGGGCTACCATCCTACATCTATCCTTTAAATTTATGTTTTTTTGTTTCAGTTAGCTAGAGTTTAGAGTGTCGAGTCTTGGCTTAGCAACGCCCTTCTTCGTATACTTGTAAACATAGAGATTTTTGACTTGCCACCACTAAATAGCCTATCCCACCAAACCCTTTGTTTCCTACCGTAAGCCTAACGTTACAACCCTTTAAAGACCTCTTTGATAGTCTTTCCTAGGTGCTTACGCCAAAGCGATGGAGGTTTGATCTATTCTCAAGCCTATGGTAATCTATGTACTAGGACCGGTTAATGAGTGTTTATCTTCCATTTCCAACTTGTTATATTTCATATACACCGAGAGAGATGTGAGTATCCAAACACCCCATTTGAGGTGCTAGTATGTAATTTCCGTGCTTGTTATGACTTTTGCGGGGCTTATATGTGTTGTGAATTGTTTTAAACCAATGCTTCATGACCCCTAACTTATAAATTAATTGGCTAAAAGCACATTTGCTTGAGGACAAGCAAATACCAAGTGTAGGGATATTTGATAAGGTTTTAAAAGGTACCTTTTTGAGGGGTCATTTAAGCTCTTATTTGATCACTTTTGTATCCATTATTACTTAATATCGCTCCTTTTCACTTTTTAGGTCTCTTGAAGGCAAATTGCTGTAATGGCACTTATTTGGACGAAAAGGTGCGAATATACGAAGAAAATGGCCAAAGTCAAGAATCGAGACACTCCAACTGCTGAAAATACAAGGTGACGGCGCCATCGCTATCATTGCGACGCCGTCGGAGGATTTTGTGACGACGAAGCCAAACTCCTATTTTCGTGACGACGTCAAGTTATAAAAGAGTAGGCCGTCGCAACTCGCACGCCTAGATTCAATGCACGGCGCCGAAGCAAGAGGACATCGCCACAAAGCATAAGGTGACGCAGCCGCAAAACTAACGTGGCCAAGACGAAACCCTAATGACGGCGACCCGACGGCGTCACAACCACAAGGTGACGCAGTCACAAGGTGATCAAGACTATCACAAAGATGCGCCGGGCGAAGTAGTTGATATTGTTTTGGCCATAACTTTTGCATACGAACTCGGATTTAGGTGGTTCAAAAGCCCACGCGATCGGAACGAGAAAATCTACAATTTGCTGAAAAAATGGTCGTGACGCCTTCACTCTATAGGTGTGACGCCGTCGCTCTTTGCCGACAAAAAATCTGCCTATAAATATAACATTATAACTTCACTTTTTGTAAGCCCTAAACCCTAAGTCCGATTCCAGGGTTTAGGTAGGTGTTTTTCCAGAAACTTAAAGGGTTTCAAACACTCCATAAACATCGTGTAATGATTTGTTTGTTAATCCAATCCTATGGTATGTCTTCAATTATCATAATTGTTGCTTGCTCTTCATTAATTATTCTTGGCTAATTCACCTAGTGTTTGCTTATGATTGTATGAAACTTGTATATAATTAATTAGATCTTATTGATTTCTTAATTATGCTTGTGTCTATCTCTTCATCATTAGGTGTGACAATTTCAATGAGTCTAATTGGTTTAGTTTATAATTCTTTGCATCCTACATGCTCTCTTGTTTGATTGGTTGTCTCTTATCTTAATTGATTAATGATCTAGTAATGCGATAGGTCATTCCTTGTGTACTTAATGCTTGATTAAATCTTTGTGAACCTTAGAATATAGCTCCTTGAGTAGTTGTAAGCTAAACCATCCAAAGAGTGCCTTAGAGTAAGAGTTTATTATCCCTAGTGGGTTTTGTAGACTAGACCCTTTGGTAAGTTCAAAGAGTTGGGAACATACGATACCCTACGACTTAATTTTAGACACACAACGCTGTTAAGAATAAGGACGGACAATTCAACCATCAATAGGACGCGTGACAATTACCCAAGAGGTAGAATTGATAGCTAGCAAGGAGTAATACATCATAAGTAGATACGCTTCACGCTATAGGGTAGACCCCTAATTCAGTTAGTA
This sequence comes from Chrysanthemum makinoi, assembly GCA_910596185.1. Classification (NCBI taxonomy): domain Eukaryota; kingdom Viridiplantae; phylum Streptophyta; class Magnoliopsida; order Asterales; family Asteraceae; genus Chrysanthemum; species Chrysanthemum makinoi. The sequence goes on along the minus strand of OU343222.1, from coordinate 165,709,364 downwards.
TCTTTTGGGATAGTTGACTAGCAACTAATTCCACCCTCCCCTCAAAAACCGAGATTCATAAAATATAAAAATACAAAAATAATCATCCCTCACCTTTAGACTCTAATCGACATACACTTCTTAGCTTTAACGACACTATTCCCCTATAGAACGATATCAATACCCGTGGCTTACCCTAATACTACACTACAACGATTAGGTTCACTGCCTAGGGTGTTATAAAACTTGCTCAAAGAAAAGGAAGTTCCTTTGACCCCGAACGACGCGTGTAGCGTTATCATATTGCAAGCGTTTTTGCAATGTGTTTCTTTGGAAAGAACCTCCCTTAGTTTAGGGTGTCAAAGTCTCCATGTGTATATTGAAAATCTACAAAACAAAGGTTAGAAAACAAGCATATGATGCATAATTTCCTGCAAATGAGACTCAAATTAGTAATAGAAATGTCTTCTGTTGCACGGATCCCACGGTTCCTTCTTGGGAGGTGTAGGATATTGGTTTTCACATACACATCAAACCATAGCACAAAGTAGGCGTATAAGTGGAATTCTAGAGAGAGAAAGTTAGAGGTTTAGGGAACTTAGTGAGAGAAAGAAAATATTATTATGAGCTCCAACTCTCTACCTTGGGAGGTAGAGAGTATTTATAGTCTTACATAAAACGCCACACAACGGGCCGTGGATCGTGCATACAAAGGGGTAAAGACCGTCTCGTCCTCCACGGTGTTACTTAACAAAATACTACTTAACTAAATATAACTATGACTACGAGCATTCTAACGATTACATATACTTGAGGTGACCGACTCTTTAATACCGGAATTTCTAATTCCTAACAATCTCCCCTAAGGGAGGTCACCTCAACCATATACTAAAATGACATTGAATACAATCTGATATTACATTAACAATTGATCTTGCATTCTTGATGTAGTACTTTGTCTCAAGCTCAGTAGTCATTGATTCCACTCATTGCATGTTTGGTTAATCCAAGTGGAGGTCTTTATCGATCCACGGATAATAATGTTGAGCCGCCTTTTGAGATCATCAAATAGAAAATCTCTCGATACATCCATTGTGGTGTTGGTATTATGTGATGATGTGACTTTCGGACCGACATGCTCACATTCTGGATCATGATATATTCTTATCAGAGTAGCGGAAGCTTTAGAAGATTCATGATATTGGCGCAGCCAGAAGCGTAAGCATGGAGTTAGAATATCAGAGTCATTGATGCACCAATCATGATTTCTTTTTAGATGAATGTGTTAGTGAGCATGCGCTATGGATTGACCGCTTCATTCTCGATCACCGCGAACGCCGGGTGTACCGCATAAGACAGCTTAGCAATAAAGCGCACGAAAGTGTCTTTGATCACTTTCGATGAATTGAGGTACACAGCCCACGGTTCCTCGCTGATCAAGCATAAGTACGCCTGTGATCGTGTATAATTCAAGAATTTCCTTGACAGGTTTTCGCAAATGCTTCTAGCCGTTCTCAAACCGAACGCCTCAAAGAAGACAACACGGAGTGAGTGAACCAAATAATTTACGCCCACCGATTGATGAAAAGAGATTTGAAAACAATCGTGTATTGCTCAATAGAAATTGTTTTTGCAATATAACGAAGGTTTTAATGAAAATCAATTATCAATCATAAAACACCTTTTGATTTGAAAATTAGTACACGGTCGACGTGCTAATGAAAAGAGTTTTAAAGCACAAAGACCGGTTTTTCAAAGGTATCCGCCAATCCATAACCTCGAACCGTGATTGATTCAAAAGATTGAATCGCCCCATTGTTTCGTTCAGCTTGTCACATGGTTGATCTCAGATAATAGATCTCACATGCCACCTACCAGAGCTTGTTAGATGTTGGCTCCGTAAGGCTTTCCATCTTCACATTGTGAATATGTAAACATATCACTCGATGTTCCGCAATACCACAAGGATAATGCGTAGGACTCAAGATATAATCTCTCTTTCCACATTGTGTGAAAAAGAGAGTCTTCATTGAAAGTGTCCTAATGAGATTTATTGATGATCTCGTGGCACTAGACTCAATTTGTGCATATTTGGATCCTATATCGGAGACTAAGGAGAGGGTCTCCTCCTTCAATATCAACAATCTCTAAGAGAAAGTCGATAGATAATGTCGGTTCCCCGTGAGAATGAAACAAGTCCTTTTAAGAGGAACTTGAGTGGTTTGAGAAGTTGAAGTGCAAGGCCACCGGGTCCATGACGCCTTGTCTTCAATACCGATGTTACCATCAAGAGCATATGAATTGAACCCGTTTCGCCTCTAAGGTTGAATAAATGGAGGGCTATTTGTTTTCACCTTTTCTCATTCAATTCTTTTTAATTCTTCAACCCCTTCATTGCTTACCGAGACTTCATAGCTAGAACCTTGTTGGGTTTATTCCAAAGACTAGCTCGCCTCAGTCCGACTCTTCCCATATCTCATTTTTCTCCTTTTATCATCATACCTAAGAACTCTACACTAACTAGTGGATAGTCCTTAGGTAGATCCCTCCGTTCGCGGATCATGGGAACACATACCTAACCTTATCGTCCTTATATCACCATACATAATGTAAAGTTGGTCGGTCTTTTGGTATTGTTCATCTGCCATAGGAACCAATTGAAAACCATTTGAAAATCAATTCCGATACTTGTGATATATTATCAAAGCATTTTGTACCTGAATTGTTTTTGATATTTTTAGAAGAAGAACTCCCCTCAACATGTGAATCAAGTATTTGAAATAGTTTTCCACACGGAGGCAAGAGAAAGAATTAACTTCTTTGATTACCATTTTAAAAATATCAACATCACTTCCCTAATCGAATCAAGTAGATAAAGCATTTTGGGGAAGGATGAGGTTTTCATGATTTTGCTCCCCTCAATATGTGCCTCGAGATTTGAAAAGAGTTTTGCACATACTAGAGGGAACCTGCACCTTGAGATAAGTTATCACGCTTCAAATCATAGGTTTAAGATAGATGCTCCCCCTCAACATGTGCATGGAAAATTTGAAATCGCTTGTCACATGTGGGAAGGAGAGCTTGTACATCCTTATAAAACCATTTACCTAATTATCAGCTTAAATCCAATTTAAATCACACATTCTCCCCGATCACAATTATCAAATCATTTGAGATTTGTGATCTCTTATAGATTTAAATTGATTTTGAAAGCTTTTAAGGAGAATTGTGACTTGATTATGAAAGCGCTTTAACTGATAATGATCGGATTTTAAGACTTTAAACTCCATTGATAAAACATGCTTGAATATCTTTTGAAAACAATTGAATGCCAAATAACTTTTAATTTAATTGAAATCATTCTCTCCCTCAATCAATGACATAGGTTGTTGATTGAGAGATTGATATTTTGACAAATAAGTCCAGATGATTATCAAAAATAGAGACAGAGATATTTTTCAAAGCAGCTTAGTTTTCAAACAGATAAATGTTTAAAGAATCGAGCATGGAATTTTGAAAACATGATAAAGTATGGCTCGTTTTTTCCTTGAAAAGCTGGTTATCACCAAATGACAATAAACCATTGTTTCTCCTTCTCCCAAAAATAATTTTTGATTTTTGATTTTTTTGAATTCGAACAACATCTAAAGTCCCGTGTCATTCTTTGAATGACAGCACAAAGACCGTAGATATTATCGAACCGAGAAAACGCATGACAAAATGACAATATTTTTGAAGATTTTTCCAATTTTTCAGATTTTTATGGTTTTTGAAGGTTTTATAATTTTGTATTTTGATTTTCGAATAGATATATACAAGAGATAGATGAAGATAGACCTTTACTCCTCGCCTTCCTCCCCAAGACGCTTGAGTGTTCTCGTTGAAGACTTTTCAAGCCAAGACGTGGAAGAATAAACTCAAAACGTTCTCTTGGAAGAGCTTTGGTGAAGATGTCTGCTAACCGATATTCAGATCTCACAAAATAGAGTTCCACCACACCTTTTTCCACTTGTTCCCCGATGAAATGATGTCGAATGTCGATATGCTTTGCTCTTGAGTGTTGAACGTTGTTGCAAGAGAGAGCAATAGAACTTTTATTGTCACAAAGACAGAGGGATTTTGTTGAATTCAAAGCCATAGTCCGATAATTGAGATCTCATCCATAAGACTTGAGCACAACAAGATGACATGGCTATGTATTCAGCCTCTCTAGAGGAAATAGAAGTACTCATTTGCTTCTTTGAAGACCAGCTTACAAGCTTATCACCCAAAAACCGAAAGCACCTCCATATGTACTTCGACGAGTATCTTGACACCTCGCATGATCAAGATCGATAGGTCGTTAGTGTAACATACCGGTGTCCTTCGGGTACCAAAGACCCATATTGATGGTTCCTTGGAGATACCAAAAGACCCGTTTAACCGCTTCAAGGTGCTTTTAGTAGGCTTAGCCCGGTATCTAGCACACATGCAAACAAATAACAAGATGTCCGGTCTACTAGCCGTGAGGTACATCAGGGATCCAATCATACTACGATATTTTGTTTGGTCAATCATGATCCCCGAGTGGTCCTCATCTAGTTTGGTTCGATCAATCATGGGAGTGTCAACAGGTCACTTGAATCAAATCCAAATTTCTTTAAGATCTCAGTTGCATATTTAGATTGATTTATGAAAATGCCTCCCGGACTTTGTGAAATTTGTAATCCCAAGAAAATGACATTTGTCCCATCATTGACATTTGAAATTTTGAACTCATTTCATTAGAAAACGATCACATTCCATTGGGTCTGTCGAGGCAAAAATAATATCATCAACATAAATTTGAACATGAATTAAATGTTTGCCTGACTTCCTGGTGAACAATGTTGGATCAATTGCTCCTTTGCTAAATCCGGTTGATAGAAGAAACTTTGACAGCGTATCATACCATGCCCTTGGAGCTTGCTTTAAACCGTAAAGGGCCTTCTTCAAACGATAAACGTGAGTAGGATGCTCTTGGTTTACAAATCCTTCAGTTGGCCGACGAGACGACTTCTTTAAGATCTCCGCTCGTCAGAATGCCGCCTTTACGCCCATTTGATAGACTACCATGTTCTTACTTGCAAGATTAGCCAAAAGATTCTAATTGCCTCGATTCGAGCCACAAGAGCAAAAGATTCTTCAAAGTCTATACCCTCCTCTTGACGGTATCCTTTAGCAACTAATCGAGCCTTGTTCTTCAACACATCACCATGCTCATCAAGTTTCACTTTGAAGATCCATTTTAGAGTAATAATCATAGCACAACTGAGAGTGTACTAACTCCCATACATCTAGTCGATCAAACTCATGAATTTCATCTTGCATAGCATTGAACCAGCTATCTTCATTCATGGCCGTTTTAACATCTTTTGGTTCGATCTTAGAGAGTACGGAGTTGAAGAAGCACCATAAGGCATCGGTTGCAAGTTGTTTCCGTGTGGATACCGGACGAGAGGGATTTCCAATGATGTTGTCTAATGGATGATCGTGAGTCCATTTTCTCAGGTGTTCATGTGGTAGTTGTTGAGGGACCAAGTAGCAGAGTTGATGTCTCCGAAGAAGATGGTTCGATGAAGATTCGTGAGCAAATATGTTTTCAAATGGAGAATCTTCGGGAGTAGCAAAGGGATTAACTTCATCATTGATGCCGTAAACAGTTCCATGATGTACATTTGAAGAATGATGATTTGTTGATGAGATCAAGGATCAAGAGTGGTGCTTCTTGACTTAAAGATATTGAGACCGAGGGATTGACTTCATTCACGGAATATGAGCGTTCTCGTTGTAGGGATCAACACCTCATTAGTACTCTGGATCATAAAGTTCATCAAACATAGGATCAAACAATTTCTTTAAATCATCTTCCGATGGAGGTACATATGGAGTTTCTTGAGAAGAGTTTGGAACAAGGGATGAACCAATTGTACTGTTTTGAAGTGCGGGTCCGTGAATGAATTGTTCAGAGCCGCTTGACCGGCCACCATCAAACGTAACGTGAATTGTTTCCATGATGTTTCGGGTTCTTTTGTTGTAGATTCGTATCCCTTTTTGTTTGGTGCATACCCTACAAATACTCCAATGTCTGCTTAGCTCTAAGTTTGCCTAAGTCTTGACCCTCATTAGTTGGATAGCACAATGCTCCAAACACACGAAGGAAATAGAGATTAGGTTTTCTCGTTGTGACAAGTTCATATGGTGTCTTTCCATGAACAAGGTGAATCAGTGGAACGATTTTGTGTGTAGCATGCAAAGGCAATAGCTTCACCCAGAGAAACATTGGAACTTTTGAGTAAATCAAAGATTGTTCTAGCGGCTTCTACAAGAGTTCGATTGCCTTTCAACTACACCGCTCGTTGAGGAGTTCGTGGAACACTTCTTTGATGGCTGATTCCAATGCTTTCATAGAATTCACTAAGTTGATTGTTAACAAACTCAGCCCATTGTCCGTCCGATAATTCGACGGTTTTGTTAAGTCGAACCCGCACTGCTTGATGAGTTTGATGATGATATCAGGAGTTTCATCCTTTGTCCTTAAGAACTTGACCCATGTGAATCTAGAGTAATCATCAACTATAACTAACACATATTTCTTCCCAAAGATATTCTCAGACTCTCATTGGTCCACATAAATCCATATGAATTGTATGAAGAACTTCGTGACATGTGAGTTAGTAGGTTTGGGTTTATGGGCATACTTCTTGCTTTTTCCCAATTGACATGCTCAACAAAGATGATCCTTTTCATACTTTAGTCGAGGTAAACCTACAACTAAGTCCTTTTCTGGAGAGATCATTGATGGTGCCGAGGTTCAAGTGATTGAGACGTCGATGCCATAACCATGACTTTGTTTTTGAAGCCTTTGACAAGAAGCAAATTGGAGAAGACTTCATCATATCTTCTATAGAGATGGTGTAAAGATTTGAACCACAAGTTCCTCTTAAAAGTTCCTTACCATCAAGTTCTCTAACAAAACAAGTATGTTTTTTGAAGGCTACTTCTAGATCGTAATCACGTAATTGACCGACAGAGAACCGATTATGACCAAGACCTTCCACATAGTATACTCTAGAGATAACACTATCACCAACAACATAATCACCATAACCCATAATTGCACCGAAATGTTCATTACCGAATCTAATCGTCTCCATGAATTTGCTCACGGTTCATGAGCCGCGACCGTCTCCGGCCATATGCTTGGAAAACCTGAGTCCGTGTACCACGTAATCCGATTTGAACGATCCGCAGCTTGAACACGCACAAGAATGGATAATCGATAATTGGGATCCCCATGCAAGAATGGGTTCCACTTGGTTAGTAAAGAATTGGAACACCCACATCGAAATAGAAACATCCATATCAAGTAGAAGCAATGGAATCATTGGGAATAGATGCAATGTCGGTGTCTCAGATTTGACCTATTCAAAGTATGTTCACTTCTTAAGGGAATAGTTCTACCAAGAGGGCATCCATTTTCTAGTGGGCATAATCTTAGCACTTTGAGAGCAAAACTGATTATTCTTATGGCCAAAAGGTATCCAATAATAACCTATCTTTATAAAATTTCTTCCCGTGGTTTCCAATCGCTTTCTAACAATCTTTCGCTTTTTGCCTTTTGCCTTATTAGCATTAACAATTTTAACTCGGCATTTGACAGCATTAGACAAAGCATTCACACCACATTCATGATTAGCAAATGTAATTCAAGCACATCATTACAAGGTTTGCAAATAGTATCGAATTCAATTAATTACAAGACGCCTAAGGCTAATACTAGAATCAACACGATTCGCTTTATTCAACTCAAGCTTAAAGTTCCTAGATTGGTCTTCTACTCTCTTCCAATGCACATTTTAGCTTGCAAGGTCCTATCATTCCTTGTATTGTCTTGAGACTTTGACCTGCTCGCCTTAATGTCATTGATTACCCTGAGAGGGAATGGGAACATTAGTTTGTTGATCTAATTTTTGCATTCCTGAACTTGATGTGCAAGGATCTCAAGTACTAGAAGGCACATTAGTGTATACTTTCTTAAGACTGGATTTGAGCTTTTTGTGCACACTAAAGTTCATTTTCTTAGCACTAACATATCCGAATCAACTACTTGAAGGCACATTAGTGTTTCCTTTCTTAAGACCGGGCATAGAACGGATTTCCTGCTTGGCACTAGGCATAGAACAAGGCTTCACAGCCTTGCCTTTTTCACCTAAGGGTTTTGGACATGTTGCAATTACACATTCTAGCAACTCTTGAGATCGTTTGGCCCGGAGGCAAGCAAACCTAATTTCATTATCAAGAGGTTTGTTAATGAAATCCTCTTCAACAATCTCACTGAGACATTCTAGACTATCCTTAAGGTGAGCACAATAGTCATGAAAAGCATGTTCATTATTCCTAAGATGAGGAGGAATATATATTTAACTGTCATCGCAGTTGTATTTGCAATCTAAGGGTGACTTTGAGACAACATTCTTATTGAAAACAAGTGGCAGCTTCCCATTTCCCTGACTTCTCAGATTCTCAATTTCCTTTTGTAAAGACGCTATTTTTCGTTGTTTTGGTCACGGGTGATTTTCATTGAATCATATAACTCTTTAAAATGTCGTTTAACTTTTTCATTTTCTTCTAGAAAACTCTCGCTTTCCTTTTGTAAGGCATCAACTAAGTTTTGAAGATGAAAAGTTTGAGAATTCCGAGAATCTAAAGGAGGAGGCATTTGGGAGCCTGTCATATTGTTCGCTTGACCCTTTAATTGAGAGATTTGGGCTTTCAACTTTCTCGATCGTTGCAACCGAGCTTGAATCGCTCATCACGCTTGTTAATTTGAAAACTCGATCAAACTCGAGCATCCGAGGATGTCTTGATATTTGAAGTTTTGACATTTTCTTTAAGATGTTGATATTTTAGTTGTAAATTAAAATGCTCAACTTCTAGTTTAGAAAAATGTTTAACCAAATTGTCGTGATCATCCAGTTCAATTTTCTCGCTTAGTTCGAATTAGTTTTTTCAAGCTCAATGACACGATCATGGGAGACTTTCAGGGCAACAGATAATTCATGAAATTTGGAAGCATTAATAGAACAATTTGTAGCAAAGGAAAAACACATCCCGAGCAATACATTCATAAATCAGTTCTCATTTAGTGTATGCAAGTTCTTCCTCTCAATCTCATTATATTTTAGTGCTCGCTCATAGTCACTAACTTCAACTATCATTGCATCAAATTCCTTTTCCATTCCCTTAATATCAGTTTCTATCCCCTTTTAAGACTCTCAAAGTGATCTTTTAGAAGTTTAAAGAAAGGCATGACCTCACTTAAATAACATTCTTTCATTTGCTCAAAACCCCTTTCTCCTTCCGTAATACCAGTAGGTGTGATCCTTTTCTTGCAAGTTTTCTCAAAATCAACAAATAGTTGAAGTATAACATATTGGCTAATTAAGGTCTTGCTTTTAGTGGCAATTGTTCTAGGAACAAGATGCATTGGTGAATTAGGAGGATACACACGCTTCTAGGCATTTTCCAAAGAGGAGGGTTTGTTTCAACAATATTTTTAGCTTTTCGCTTATCTAAATCCATTTTCCGTAAAACTTGTTCGGGAGTCAACAATGTCCGAGGTTTAAACATGTTCAAGGAAATCCAGTTTTCCTTCTTGTAATCATGGGGAGTGATCTTTATTTTCTTCTCTCTACATTTAGGATCATCTAATTTCTTGTTCATCTTTTCCCTAGTGACTTCATCTCATTTCTTATCTTCCCTCGCACTCAACGCAACTAGGTTTCTCTCTAGGTTTAAGGATTTCATTGCCATCATAAAGAACCTTATGAGCATTTCTAGCCCTTTTAATGACCTCTGGATTTGGTTCCTTAACAAGGGAATGCTATGCTTATCGCTTAGGACCCTATGCTTAGTGATCATGTGAGCAAATTCAATGGTGTTCCCTTGTATGTACAACTTGTTTTCAAGTTTGTTTTTCAAAGTTTTCTGATTAGAAAAATCTTTCAAGAGTTTTGATTCCTTTGCATTAAATTCTTGCTTAAGCATTTTCACATTTTCTTGAAGTTCTTGTTTTTGCTTAGCAGCTTTAGAAAGCTTTTCTTGCAAGGAATTTAACTCTTGTTTTAATACTTCTTCTCTAAAATTACTTTTTCTAATGATTGTACGCTCTTGGTCATCCATTTCCTCGCCACGAAAGTGGTCAACTCAAATTTAGCACGTTGTTCATAAATAGCAACAAGTTCTTTATAGGCATTTAGTTTTCGACATTACATCATCGTGGGCACGTATTCATCAAAAATATAGTCATTGTTGATCGCAGAGATGCATCACTTGGTACAACTTCACTTTCACTTTGTTTCACATATTGATCATATGGGACAACATTGATATTACCCATATTTTCAATATTTGATACAAAAGTTTCAGCTGATAGTACTTTGTCATGCATCTTTTGCACATCAAGATCATCGTGATAGTTTTAGTACCTCCAGATGAGTTTGTCTTTGGATGGGCCAACTTGTGGTGAAGAGGAGACCTTGGGAGAAACCATTGGAGAAATGCTAGCCATAAAGATTGTGTGTGCATTAGGTCCATCATCCACATCAGAGTCGTATGCATCACAATCACGACTTGAAAGGCATTCGATGATTGTGACCTATCTCCTAATAGGCCGCCATCCACATCTGATCATAGGTCTTGGCATTGCCCTCAACTAGAAACAACAATTCCTCTTCATCCAAAGCAAAGACCATTATCCCGAAGCTTGCACAAGCAAAGATCTTATCTCTCAAGTAATCAAGATTCTCGTGGACGCTGGAGATGTGCGCCTTGCAATGTGTCCTCACCACCACAATTATAACATTTGATCAGCTTAGCTTGACCTTGATTACCTTTCCTTCCTCGATTCTCGATACCAACATACCTCTACCACCCACCTCTTCCCCGATCATATCGCTCTTTCCCGAATCGTTGCACCACGATCCTCCCATCTTTAACAAGAGCTTGATTGTGTGGGTTAGATGTCGCTCGAGGTTGTTATTGGTTTGTGGGAGAGAATTCATGTTTTGACTAATCATAAGAGCTAGTTGATTAATGAAATTACCCACGGTGCATCAAAGACGCCTTGTTTGAACATAGGATCGAATTAGTTTGTGATTACCATTTCCCATGGGTATGACTTGTGAGGCTTTGGTTGTGATGCCGATGTTTGAATAGAAAGGCATTGAGTCATTAGACGAGCTTGTCTCTCCCTCGTTGGTTTTGAACTGATTAAGAACCAATTTTTCAAACATAGCATGTCTCTCATTCTCAAGGAGGAAGGCATAGAGTTGCTCATAGTTTGTATTCTTCAATCCTTTAGTGAGCTTCACAGAGGTGACAAACTTGTGCCATTCGAGGTTCATGTTGTTCACAAATTTTGAGTTCAAATAATGTTAGGCATAGTCATTCCGATGTTCCTCATGTCATTCACCAACTTATGAAATCTCACATAGTACTCATAGACACTCTCATCCGGTTTCATCTTGAAGTGTTCAAATTCGTCATAGAGTTGTGATTCTCTGTCTTCCATAGTTAATTTCAACCTCGAGAGAAGCATCTTGACATTATCCCATACCGCCTTTGCATCGTGTTGTGATTGATCAGCTTGTAGATGTCTTTAGGAAGACCTTGAAGAACAATGTTTGAAGCCCCGATATCAAGATCGAATCTCTTTTTCTCCTTATCATCAAGCTCATCATACATCTTTGGTCCGCTCCATTCCGTAAATCGAGTTCCATCTTCGCCAGTATCAAGTACATCTCTAGTCGTCTCAACTCGATACGGTCCTTCATCAATGGATTTGAGAATGTTGACACCATATTCCTTTCCAAGGCAAGCATAACTGATTCGCTGAGCCCAAGAATCGTAGTCAGCCTTCAGGCAAGCATGGGTGGATCTAGTATCCAACCACCGCTTGAACATCCTCAACAAATGGAGATGATAGTAGGAACGCTTGGTAGACATGTTAACAGATTATACGGATTTTATAACTCTATGATTAAACCGCGAAATAGATTCTTTCACGGGATTTTACTAAATCAAGAGAAAACCGTAAACAATCACCCAAGTCGCTAGAAGATAATGCACCAAGTCGCTAACACCTAATTCGCTACATCCCCAAGTCGCTAAAGTCCTAAGTCGCTAGACAAATGCAAGTCACTAAGTAGTAACTCGCTAAGCCTCAAGTCGCTAGCAAAATTTTGGGAGCAATTCGCTACTCAAGTCGCTAAAACTTCAAGTCGCTAAAGAGCAACTCGCTATGCACCAAGTCGCTACCACCAAGTCGCAATACCAGTAGTGGAGAGTCCACTACTTGTACCGTTAATCGCTAGGTCTAAGTCGCTAGCTCCAAAATCTGAACTCGCTACAAAATTGTGAAGCAAGTCGCTACTTAAGAAAGAGATCCAGATATCAAGTCGCTAGCAAGAAAAACCACATAAACATCACTTTTCAATCCAAAACAACCCAACCAAGATGATTCAAGCTTACCAAATGAAAACCTAAACACTTGTGATGATTCTAAACATAAAAGTACTAACAAAATCCAAGCTTTAACACAAGAAATCAACCAAATGATGCACAAACCACTAAACTTTTTCAAACTCAAAAACCACCTAAAACCACTAGAAATCCAAAGATGTGCAAGATATGATCTAACCATGGCTCTTGATACCAATTGTAGGATATTGGTTTTCACATACACATCAAACCATAACACAAAGTAGGCGGATAAGTGGAATTCTAGAGAGAGAAAGTTAGAGGTTTAGGGAACTTTAGTGAGAGAAAGAAAATTTTATTATGAGCTCCAACTCTCTACCTTGGGAGGTAGAGAGTATTTATAGTCTTACATATAACGCCACACAACGGGCGTGGATCGTGCATACAAAGGGTAAAGACCCGTCCGTCCTCCACGGTGTTACTTAACAAAATACTACTTAACTAAATATAACTATGACTACGAGCATTCTAACGATTACATATACTTGAGGTGACCGACTCTTTAATACCGGGAATTTCTAATTCCTAACAGGAGGGATCCGTGTAGGCAAAAGTCAGGGATCCGTCTGCCTGCATACTTATGATAGCAATATAGATGTAAAATGTAATGTCAACATAAAACTGAGTTATGTATTAAGGCACCAGACATATTACATAGCATACAACATGTAGCATCATTCAATAAAAACAAGAGAAATGATGTACATAACTCCAAAACTAAGAGAATGAGCTAGACATGACGTATGATTCCTAATCAATCTAAGTTAAGCTTAAGACTAGAACACCACGTGAATCCTTAAGCTCAAGAATGCTTAGGTTTGTTGATCTCATCAAAACGTTCGAGGAGGTGATAACACATGAAACGTAGCTCGTCACGTATTTCATGTACCAGGCCTTCAACATGTTGACAATGATAACAATCTTTGTCATGGCTCGGGAATGGTGGTGCTAGAAATGAAATGTCTTCAGGTGGTAAGTTGGAGAAAGAATGTGGAGGATCCACACAAGATGGAGGGATTTGTGGAGGCACATTTGGAGGTGGCTCAACTAAGGGTGATGGTGGTGGAATGTGTGTCAAGGATGGTGGTAGAGAGGTATCTACTTCCATGTGATCATGTGGTTGACTTTGATGATTCCTCATAATCCAAAAGGGACTATTCGAGGGTGACGGAGAAAAGGATATCGGTGCTAGTGTTGTTTCAACACCATGGTTTTGTTGTTGCGCTATTCTCTCAATTGAGGAGAATGTTGGCAATGGCGGAGGATGAGATGGCCTAGAAGGCAAGTCCTCTGTTGTAGAGATGTGAGATGAGAGTTGAGTGGTGAAGGATATGGCTCTAGGTACTAGAGGTGATGGTTTAGTGGAATTAGGGGTGTTTGGTTTAGGAGGTATAGTAGTGTTTGGCAAGAGTAGTTTTGTGGGAACAATCCTGTTAGGGATTGGTTTGATTGGTTGAGTTGGTTGAGAGGGAATTCTAGCATTTGTGGTTTTAACAGGTGATGATTCAGTTGAAGAGATTTCATGAACAACCCGATGTGTTTCTTGGTCCTTTTGGTGGATGAGTTAGCACTAGGAGCTTTCCTCATGATGAAGTGATAAAAGGATAGTGAAGTAGAGGATTTTAGTTGTTGAGAATGATGTTATGAATGGTGACTTAGAGGTACTATCAAAGGAGTTTATAAAGGAGAGGAATATGTAAGTGAGTTCAAAGCTTAAACCACTAAGATCCTTCAAAATGCAATGATTTGCATGCACAAGAGTCAACTTCAGAGTTGCACTGATCAAGGAAGTCAATTAAGACAAGATGGAGTGTTCAAGTTAGCAAGGAAAGCTTGAGATGATTGTTTTAGCTAAGATTAGCTGAGTAAGTGCAGCCGGGTCCTACGGTTCCCTCCAATGAGGGATCCATCTAGGCTAAACCTAGGGATCCGGCTCTCAGCAGCCAAGAAAAAGGAAAATGATGTTTTGTAAGGTCTAGTACCTATACATCTTGAGTGTTTCAGTTCTTCTTAGGTGTCTTAAATAAATAGGGACTTAAATGATCAAGAGAAATGATTTATGGTAGCTAATGATTGTCTTTTATGGAAAGAAATGGGACTTTATGAGCACCAATGGGTAATCAAAGATGAAACTAAGAAATTTGAAAGTGTCAAGTGGAGTCAAATGATCCTAGAGATCAGATGGTAGCTTAAAATAAATTTGGAAAATTCCTTTAAAAATCATGATAAATGAAAAACTAGTTTTTGGCCCATTTTAAGGTAAGGATGACTAAAATCAATTTGCTAAAATTGAGAGAAATATTAAACTAGGTGTCTTGAGATGTGAGGAATAATGTGTGAGCATTGGAGCGGAAAGATGATGAGTTTTGGTGAAATGATAAATCAAAATTACCTTGAATGTGATCCTAAGTTTAGCTATGAGTAAATGTAAGACCTACTGAGCTTGAGCAAGACTTAAGTGATCCTAGAGGATCATGTTCAGGTAATATGATACTTTCTGGAATAATAGATTGAAGTGAGGATAAAAGGGAATCTACTTCTATTGCCCGGATCTCACAAATCCTTCATATGAGGGATCCGGCTACTACACATCAGTAGCTTCACAGAAAATGTGCAGGTTTTGTACTAGGTGTCGTACATTAAAACCAGTGATTTCTAAAGAAATTAAACATTGATATAAGCGAGATAAAAAATGATCAATAAACGTTTTATTTCATGAGAATGATCATTTTACAAAGATAAAAGATGAATCCTAAGGATTGAATCTATTTGGAGAAGAGACTAGGTTTCTTGTGCATTTTTGTTTGATGGATCGTCAAATGGATGGTGAGTATTTGCGAATTCAGGGACGAAGAATGACGTGATTTGAGATGTGTTCGAGGGTTCCATCATTTTGCTCACAAGTACATATAAAGGACTTTGAAATTGAGGATGAAAGTACATGATATGATGATAAAGGCGTGTTAGGAACATTACATATGGGATTAGTTTGTTCTTGTTGCCTTGAAGGTTTACAATTCACCTTGCAAAGAAATAGGCAGATTGTAGGTTGTCGGGTTAGAGACAATACATTATGTGAGCACAACAAGCGGGAAGAATCTCTCGATTTCCTTTAAGACTCCAAACATTTTCACGAGAATGATTGAGAGGTTTAAGATCATCTCGATATCACGCGGTATAGATTATGTTTGGATTTGAGTAATTGATTGAGGAATGCATAAAATGCGAGCATCTTTTGAGGGAAGGTATGTGGAACAATATGTACTGCTTTCTCACTTCGTAGTTTAAGAGAGAATCGAGAGACCAATCTTCAAAAGAAGCACATTGTCCATGATTTGGAATTCGGAGAATGTGAGCAAATTGCCCAAGAGTTCAGACAAACTTTTGGTTTTTGATCCAAAACCATAGTGATAGAGATCGATCCTCGTTACGAACGAGTTCAACTTGACGGAGAATTCCAAAACAAAACCGCCGACAAATTTTCTCGTTAATTCCGAGAAGGCCTTCTAGTCCTATGGTTCGGAAAGAGGTATTGATCCCTTCTTAGTATAGTAGAGGTGAGTCAACAACACGTCCTTCATGAAAGCAATGAGTTTTGAGATTATTGAACCCACGGACATGATTGCCAGGTGTGTTAGGCTCAAGGCAGATATTAGGAATGCAGACGTAAGTGATTTGAAAGTCGAATAAATACTCATGATTCATGATGAGACCTATGGAAGTGAAATGAATAATTTTCATAAGCAAGTAAAGATAAAGTGATGCATCAAAAGAGAGGACATTTGATAGGTGAAAGTAATCTCCTATGTTTTTATTGATTACCCTTATTTTTATTAACAATGACAATTAACTCATTTTGTTCTAACATTCTAGTAGGGTTTTTCCTTTTATGGTAGGTTTTTATGAAGTTTTGTCATGAGTTTCTCGTTTCCTACCCACTGCCTTCTGCCTCTTTTAAAATTGATTTTTGCAACTTTTAGGTTTATAAAAAAAGTGTGTTTTAGCCAATATTTTACTACTTAAGCATGCATTGTAGATTTCGAAAATATGTCAAGGTTTTAAAGATACGAACGAAAAGTATGACAAACACATTAAGAGAAATAAACGAGATAAACTAAGACATTAGTAATATTTCATTTCAATGCTAAGAGAAATACAAAGGATTGGATACATGATACAGATGTAGATTAACAACACAAAGTACATGTCTCCATGAGAAAACTTGATCATGGGATACACGAGAGCGATGAGTGTCAAGACGATGATCACGAAGGCGATGTAAACCATGATGATGAAATTCTTCCTTTGTTTTGATTTTTCAAAATGAGATGAGGAGGAAGATGAAGTTTGAATGAGAGGTATTTTGAAAGTGGAAGATTTGAAAAATGGGTGGTGGTGATGGAACGATCGAAAGAGTGTTTCATGGGAAAGGAGGAATTTTTGAGATTTTTGTTTTGTTTTATTATTAGAAAGGTTTGTTTTTTAGGTTAAGATAACACATATTTATATACCTAGATTTTAGACGGAAGAAAAGTACGTATGCAAGAAGGTTTCCTAATGAAGCCATGTATATCACTAAAGCATATATTAAAACTAAGAAAATAAAATTTAATATAACCATATAGGTTCCTATGCAAGCATACTTATTCTAAGCTATTGTTGTTTAGAGATAAGTTTTTAAGAAATCATACCTTTAATGCAAATTTGAGTGTCCCTTTACTTTGACAAAAAGTATCAATAGACAACTCCGGTTCCTTCGAGATCTAATTGGTAGTTTAAGATACCTTTTTAGAAAAGGTAATCTTGTTACCAAGGGATTCTTATGGATTGATTAAAATGAGCTTAACTAAACAAAATGACAAGAAAGGTTAGTGCATTTTGTAAGATAAGAAAAAAATATAATTGATGTTGTTATCCAATCAACATCCTACAAAAGTGTTTTTAAGACATGGTGTTTGTTTTTGTAAAAGCCTTCTTTGTAGTTTTCAATCATACACGGATCGTATCATGTTTTTAAAGTACAATATACTCTAAGAAACTTGGTAACCAAGCTCTGGTACCAATTGTGGAAAACTAGAAGGGGGGGGGGTTGAATAGTTTTACCGATTAAAACTTGGTTTTAAACTATTTAGATCAACTTATGTCAATCTATTAAATGTGTGTGTTGGATGTTGATAGATAAACATATAAATAAGCAATGCAAAAATAAAGAGTAAGTAGCACAAAACCACGACGTAGTATTTATAGTGGTTCGCCAAGGACACACCTTCCTTGCCATACCCACCTCCATTCACCTACTCGAGTTCGTAATCACTACACAACACAAGCTCCTTGCGGCGGAGAAGCATTTACAACGTCGCCTACTCTTTATCCGGTACAAGGCTAGACACCGGGTTCTTCCACGAGGTAGAACCAAACCTATCACAACGTCGCCTACACTTTATCTGGTACAAGGCTAGATACCGAGGTCCATTACAAAGGAGGAACTACTACCCAACACTACACAACACCTATCCAAAGGAGACATAATCCTTATAACAACATCATAAGGATTTCACTATCCTTTGACTCAAACTAATCTATCTTGTACATCGATGCACCATATCGAATGTGCACCATATCGAATGTACACCCTAGGCACCATTCACTAATGCCTTTACAGGACCCTCTCGCACCCTTTACTAATGCCTTTGACACCTACCCCTTCGCACCCTTCACTAATGCCTTTGACACGACCTTCGCACCCTTCACTAATGCCTTGACACGGCCCTTCGGCACCCTTCACTAATGCCTTTGATATGACCTTCGGACCCTTCACTATTGCCTTTGACACAAATCTTTGGGACCTTTCACTAATGCCTTTGGCACGGACCTTCAGCACCTTTTACTAATGCCTTCGACTTGACCCGTTTGACATCTTTCACTTATGTCTTCAACACAACACTTCTAATGAGGGAGGAAAGAACTATTAACATGATAACTTCAGTAGTCTTGATGATGACAAGGCTTGGCAACCCATGGACTTGAGCTTGCTCAACTTCAAGAGGTGGTGATCTCGCCTTTAAGAGGAACCTGGAGAATTACACAAACACAAAACTACATAGAAAGATCCTTTGGATCTGAGGTTAGAGAGTTTACAATACTAGGAGAAAGTATGTGTAAAAAGGGGTAAGTTATAATGAAGAAATGACTCACTATTTATAGGCAAAAACATCTACTGTTCCCCGGATCCCACGGATCCCTTACATGAGGGATCCATCCAGTGTAATCCCAGGGATCCGTGGACGCTCCTCCTTATTTGGGTTATGGGTCATGGATCATGGGTCATGGGTCATGGACTTTGGGTCATGGGTATCCAAATAGATACAATGTATCTAGACATTGGATCATGGGTCATGGGTCATGGACCTTGGATAATACCCAACATGACTTCATGCATGATGTCATGCAATAGGTCATGGGTTATGGATCAAGCTCCATGGGTATGGGTTATGGTCTTTGGGTTTTACCCAACTATATTCAATATATCTTGTCAATGGGTCAAGTACTTATATTTTTACCAATTACAATATGTACTAAGTATATATATATATAAGTACATATCCATATTATGTAAACACTATTTGTTATACATATGCATTTCTATAAGTTGTAAACAATATTACTTGTTTAGTGTTTTATATGAAAATGTAAGTGTGTTAGTAAACTATTGGCTCAAGCCATTTACGTATTTTATTTGTTTCGTTAAAATGATTTTACGTTTGTTATCAACAAAATATTAGAAGATCGTAAAATATAAATAAACATTATTACGGCTTATTTGTATTAACAGGTTGCACAATGGTGTAGTCCCTGCATATGGTTTCCTCTCTCTAGTTCCAGCTGCGTAGGCCCTAGCAACAGTTTACCTTTTTTTCTGGTTGTTATGATTCCCACTGTTGTTGTTGTGGTTTCCGTTGTTGTTGTAGTTACTTCGGGAATGATCATCCCACTTTCTCTTATTGTCAACCACCTTTTTCGAGGCATCCTCAATCACTTGATCCATAAGCTTATTGGCCACTTCTATAGTCTCATGGAGATCAACGGCCTTACAAGTAGTGACATTTCCTTTGATGGATGGGGGCAATCCCCGATGTACCTTTCCAAAGAATCGAGTTTCAGTCTGAACCATCTCGGGACATAGTAAAGCCAATTCCTGAAAATGCTGATTGTAGGCAGCCATGTTAGTGCCCTGAACATTGAGGTTCCAAAACTCATGTTCCAACTTCTTTTTCTCATTGCGAGGGCAATGCTTTCAGATTACCATTTCTTTGAAGTTTTCCCAAGGCATGGCGTAAGCAACATCAATGCTTGCAGACTTTAAGTAGTTGTTCCACCTGGTTAGAGCAAAGATCCGTGAAAGTAAAGGATGCGTACTTAACCTTGGCTTCTTCTTCATAGTTACAAATTCGAAACACAATCTCAAGCTTCTCAATCCACCTGGTTAAACCAACAGCTCCTTCAGTTCCACCAAAAACCTCCAAATGGTTTTATGGAAATCGGGCAAGTACCACGCGGTTATGTGTGGTGGTCTTGAGGTTCCAAATCCTGATTGAGTGATTTGCCGCAACGGTATGCATTCATCATCGATCATTCACCAATTGATCCAACATTTCTTGATTCATGGTGGGTTGATTGGGTGTAGCCCTAGCTGAGGTAGGGGCATCAGCTAGGCCATCCTGTACCGTAATTTTTGGGGTAGCAGTGTTTGAAGTTCGATTGCGCGTGACCCTAGCTGGGATAGGAGCATTAGCGGCTCCACCGCGGGTGGTCCTGGTTGACCTTTAAGAGAATGACTAAGTTGAATGAACGAATGATTGATGGTTTAGTCACATTCTCTAATGAAGTTGAGGATTTTGTTCTACCAAATGCCCGTATGCACCCTAGGTTTAAACACAAGGATATAGAGGCATGTAATCGGATGGCTCACATTCCAATACTTAGTGAAAGAGACAAACAAACAGGACTTAGGCATACTTAATGAAAAAATGAAAGGTACTATAAAAAATGCCCGAGTTAGGAGATGAGTACAAGAAAAATGAGAGAACATGGAATGGCTTAGATATGGCACGTAAGCTGCACGAGAGACAACGTAGGGGCACGACTTCGAATCTAGCTACAAGACTCATAAATAAAGAAAAGCGCTTCGTGGGAGACAACCCATGCTTAAATGTTTGCTCGTTTGTGTGTCATATATCTTTTTCATCGTTGTTTATTCTCATGTTTGATTTTGTGAAAATGCTTTATTTTGTCTTTAACCTCGTCTTAATTACATATAAAGGTATTTTACAAAAAGATAAGTGTAGGGAAGATTACATACGTTTTTAAAAGAACGTGAACATGAGAATTACAATTATTGAAATTGATGTATATGTGTGTTTGTTAGAGTCAAATGCTTGTATCGAGTCATAATGGATGTTTTGCAGAATTTTTCCAGGTTTTAAAGATGTAATCTTTCCGTAATTTTTCGTGAAAACGTATGCACTGGGGCCATTGTCATGACAACCGGGTAAAGGTTTTCGATTAGAACCGACGACGCCTGGCGTCAAGCGAAACAACTTATCAAATTTTCGCTTTTTGTGCTATTTATAATTTTTTGAAATTCTCGAGTTCAATTTTCCAGAAAATCTGCAAACATCCATTCCAGCAAGCATAGATCTAAGTGTAGTTGTGTCATATATAGTTTTACCGCCGATTTTACGTGAAGGTTTCGTCTATTTTCTTAAAGTGTGCAGGTTATATTTGGCAAGAAGAAGAAACTCAACATTAGATGGAGCTTATCACGTATATTCTTCTTGGGAAAGAATTTAACCACTACTTCACATGGATCTTACCGAAAGCAATCAGGGAGAGTACTAGTTTCTCTTTTCTTTACTTACCTTCCTTTATCATAACTTTGATATTTCGGAAAAACATTGGGGACAATGTTCAGTTTAAGTGTAGGGAGGGAGAATAAAATGGGAACTTAGAAACTATGTTTATCCTTGATTATTTGTCTTGTGCTTGGTCATTTATGTAATAAACTATAAGAAATATTTGTTAGGGAAATTTTAGCACCAAATTTAAATTTTTTTATGACATAATGAAAGTAAAAATTTAGTCTTAATAAAGAGTCTCATGGATAGGAGTTATATGACTAGCACAAAAACCGTTTACCACTCAAATTCCACCCAAAAAATGTGAGGTTCGCCCCTAAATCTTTAGGAATAAAGCATTCACCTTTAATGCTTAGAGAGTGTACCGTTAGTATAATAGATTCTAGAACTTGTTTTTGTGCATACCGAGATCGCTAGTGAGACTACACTTGTGTAGTTAGGAATAACTAAATGATAAGAGGCATTAGGATATCCCTTGTTTGAAACCTGTATTATAATTACTTCTTCCACATCGGTCGAGTAATTACCCCACACCCTTGCGATGTACTCATCTTTAATACACGATACCCCTAGTTAACCCTCGAGCCCTATCATTTTCACGGTTCTCGTGATGTTTCTGTTTTCTGGAATATCAATGAAGAGCATTGTTTACAATCCACCCCCAAATGCACACCCAAATCGCCTTAGCCTACCTTGTATGCACTCACCTTTAGTGCATTATTATTATCATTACTAAACCCTTAGTTCAATTATCTAGTTACTTGCATGGTTGCTAAGTCGAGTCATATCTTTTGTACACAGTTTTGGGATGATTGGGACTCATGGGCAAAAGTAATATTTTATGGAGTGACTGGAAAGAACGTTAAATTCAAATTCCCTATATTTACGTAATTAAATACTCCAAGTGTTTTGATCTTTTCAAATCGGGTCATTTAGTGTTTGAGTAATAAAAACTCAAGTGTAGGGATGCTCCTATAAATCCTTTATATTTTGATGTTATCGTAGAGGATGGTAGAGTAAAAATGTATGCAAAAAAAATTAAAAAAAAAAAAAACGAAAAAAAAAGAGTGTGAAAAAAAATGAAGAAAAACATACGGGCTACCATCCTACATCTATCTTTATGTTTATGTTTTTTCAATTTATGTATGTTTGCTTCAAGTTATCTAGAGTTTAGTGAGTCGAGTCTTGGCTTAGCAACGCCATTCTTTTCATGCTTGTAACATAAGATTTTTGACTTGCCACCACTAAATCGCTTATCCAACAAAACCCTTTGTTTCCCTACCGTAAGCCTAACATTACAACCCTTGAAAAGACCTCTTAGATAGTTGTTCCTAGGTGCTTACACCAAAGCTGTGGAGGTTTGATCTAGTCTCAAGCCTATGGTAATCTATGTACTATGCCAGGTAATGAGTGTTTATCTTCCATTTCCATTTATTATATTTCATATAAAACCCGAGAGATGAGAGAATCCAAACACCCCTTGTGAGGTGCTAGTATATAATTTCCCTGCTTGTTATGACTATTGCGGTGCTTTTACTTGTTGTGAATTATGTTAAACCTATGCTTCATGCCACCTAACTTATAAATTGATTGGCAAAAGCATTTGCTCGAGGGACAAGCAAATACCAAGTGTAGGGATATTTGATAAGGATTTAAAACGTACACTTTAAGGGGTCATTTAAGCCCTTAATAGACCAATTTTATATCCGTTACTGCTTAATTTCGTTCCTTTTCACTTTTTAGGTCTCTAGGAAGCAAAATGCTGGAATGATGCACATTTGGACGAAAAGGAGTGGAAACATGAAGAAAACGGCAAAGTCAAGATCAAAGCCACTCAAGCTGATAAAATTGAACCTGATGGCATCCCAATTACAGGGTGACGCCGTCCCTCTCTACTGATTTGATAAATAATGCACCTGACGGCTCAGTGAACTTTTTGCTCGCAACACCCGATTGGCGGTCAGGGCTTTGAAGAGGAAGGGCGTCACTAAGACTTTTCATCTCAGACGGCCCAGATCCAGAACCAATACGATGTCCCATATGAAGCCCGACGGCGTCACAACTACAATGTGACGCCGTCCCATCGATAACTTGGCCAAGACGAAAACCCTAATGACGGACCTGACGCGTGCCCCACCTATAAAGCGACACCGTCGCAAGTATAAATCTATATATAGAATTCGATTTTTCTGCATTTAGGGAGGTAGACTTTTGGATTAAAAACCCTAAACGTTTGTAGTCTGACTTGGACAGTATATTAGGGTTCCAAACCCTATTTTACACATTAAGATAAGTATTTTAATCAATTAGTATCATTATGTCTTCCTTTTTGCCCCGAGATTTTACCCTTAGCTTTCTAAAAAAACATATAAAAGATTAAAAAAAAAAGAATCATCCTCAACCCTACCTTAGCGTAATACACTTCTTGCTAGCATTCCTATTCCCTTAGAGAACGATATCAATACCCGAGGCTTACCCAATACTACACTACAACGATTAGGGTCACTGCCTAGGGTGTTGAAAAACTTGCTCGACCAAAAGGAAGTTCCTTTGACCCCGAACGCGCTTCGTACGCGCATCAATACCATATATTTGGCTTCTATTAGTTTGCTAATAAGAATATACACGTACATAATATTGTCCATGTTAACACATATTTGTATTGTCAAAATCAAATAAAGTGGTGTTAGCGTATAATGCTTCCATTTGAAATAGTTATATAGTTAGTTAATATATATATATGTCGAAATTAGATATGATACTCGCGTAAACCTTTACATGTTTTGTTGTTAAATAAAATGACCAATTTAATAGCATCGTTAGAAAATATATTGCAATCGAAAATTATCCGATTAAACCCATATGACAGTTTAGGTAATAAAATTCTAAATTTTGATTTACAACTTGTAATAGCAACATTTTCATGATGATGACAAAAAAATAAGTATGATGCGATTTGATCGAAGAAGGATATGGGGGTACAAAACGTTCTAAGACTTTTCTGCCAATGTCAATTTGAGATGTAGGGGAATTTCAAGCAAACGTGTCATCGACTCGGAGTTGAACTCAAGCCAAGCGTGACACCGTTTCATGTGCTCGAAAACCACTTCGACTACCCAACTCGATCAACACTTTACAAATGTTACCCATGCCCGACACATTAACCGTTTACCCCCAAGTCCACAACATGACCACAAGAGCTCCTAAATACATTTCGGATTGACTAGAGTCGGAAGGAATTTCTATACCAATGCCTTGTTTATTCCGACTAGCATGTGGGCTCAAGTTATCACTACGAGACACAACTAGGCCTACATTTCCAACACATATATTAAATACTTGGAAACAAGAGTGTGGTAAAGCCGTTTGTGTCAGTCGAGTATAGCTCGACCCGACTTTGACTTGACACCCTTACGGCTTATGCCGGTTATTGGGTCAATCATACTTAGCAACAAATGACACCCTCGATGAGGGTCTATCCCTCAGTCGACTGATACGACAAGGTCCAAAGGACATAGAGTCGAGTTAGTTCAACCACCTAGGACTCATGTCACTAATTCATACTAACATAGTTTTAAGCTTTTAATGATTTCTTTTCCCCTTTTTGGTTCACAGTCGCAAGAACAAGGACAACCAAAACAAAATTTTACCACAAATCAAAATAACGACAACACCATTTATACCAAGGTTTAATGATTCAACAAGAATAAAATCTTTATGTGTTCATACCCATAATTATCGACTAACAAGACAATTCACAAGGGAAATACTAAACAATAAAAGTACCAAATACATCATCAATATCCACAATAATTTTCAGAAAGTTTCAAAAGAAGACTTTTACCCTTACAAATGTAGTGGCGTTTAAAAGTATGAACCGACCCAAGAGTGCTTGATTGACCACAATTCCTTTGGGATACCACCCAATTGGAACTTTAATTGCCTTGTATACACCTTCAATTTCAAAACTCCCAATTCAATTTTCGAAAACCCTAATTTTTACTCAACCCTAATTTTTGTAAAGATGGTGATGAAAACTGAATTGGTGCTCCCTCCCATTCGAATAAGTAAATAGAGGCATAAGTGGGATGTTTTGACTCTACTTTTCTTCTTGGGTCTTGGTGAGAAACCATTCCAAGCTAAACTCCTCTTTACCTTCTGCTCCTCTAGGCATTCTCATGAGAAAAAGAAAAGGGTGGATGATAGTGATAGATGCTTATTCTTTTTTATTTATTTTTACTTGGGTGGCATCGTGCATATGGTGGCAGAAAAAGGGATAGGGGATAGTTGTAGCATGAACTTGGAAGTATGACCATGAGAAGAAGAAAGATGATTGTCTCATATCCATTTTGAGGCTTGAGTTTTTGACCTAGAATTGTAGCAATGTGGAGAAAAGAAAAAAGATGAAAGGATTTTGGGAAATGATATTTTGGTTTTATCTCTATTGTGTAAAGTGTGTGAGGCGTATGGGTGGGGAAAAAAACTAAAAGAGAAGAAACAAATAAAAATAAAGTATAACATTTTAAATATTAGGTAGTGTTTATTTTAATAAGTATTGTAGGTAGTAATATAAATGTATTATGTATTTTTGTCCCATTGAATTATACCGTGATCACAGATATGGTCCGATAAATTATTATAAATTAACGTTTTATGAACACGTTTCTGAAATAGTATTATAATTATAGAGTTTCCTATTCGGGATTTACCATGTGTATTTTTCCCTTATCGTAGTGTGTGCACGCGGTGGTGTTAAGTTTTTGATAGTAACGAGATAACCTCTCGTTATATAGTTTAATCATTGGAAAATTTTAGAAAATGATGAATTAAATTTTCTGATTAGATTATGAATGCAATTGTCATAAAGTATGTTATAGTGTGCGAGCTATCTACTCAAAATGGTCATGTAAGCTAATGTATGCTTAATTCAATATGCTTAGCAATAATAAATTATCATTTATTTTTTATAAATAGGTGGGAAAATTACCGTGTGTCAGAATAACAAATAAGAGAAAAAGGATCTAGACAAGATAACAAATCACATGTGATTTCTGGTAAATCACATGTGATTCATTAAAGAAATCACATGTGATTTTTGGTAAACCACATGTGATTCATTAAACGAATCACATATGATTTTACAAATCACGTTTGATTTACATACAAATCACAATAAAAAAACACAATCGTTCATGATTCACGCATTTTTAGATTAAAATATAATCACATGTGTTTCATTCTATACAACAAAGAGTAAATAACACATTATTTATACTTTTTCGTAACAAAACACAAATTAACATAATTTCGTCGGATTTACTCATTTCTATATTAAAAGATAATCACATGTATTTAGTTTATATGAGCAAAAAGTAAATCACACGTGATTTACAATTTTTATAACAAAACCCAAAAAAATAGAATCACAAGTGATTCTTAAAACAACAAATCACAAGTGATTTTTACAAATCACGTGTAATTTTTCTGGACGAAAATTTTGAAAAAGAAATTCTTCGAAAGTATATAAAAGTGCATATCTGTAGAAAGATAATTTAATTCTCGTCGTAATGATGTATTTTTTGTAGCTTGAAGATTTACCGTTTGTAAGATATGTTGTTTTAGAAAAAAAATATGGTAAATGGGTTTTTATACAATTACATTTATGTCCTTCTTTTGTTAGTTTTTGCTTTCATCTCATCTATTAGATGAAAAGAAGATGGATGGTTGAGATCTTATGGTTTGTTTTTTAGATTAGATGTGTTTTCTATTGATCTCACCTCTTTGATCAATTCCCAAATGTGACACCCCTTATATATTTGACGTTTTGCATTTGGCCGTACTCTTATTGCTTTGTCGAGCTTATGTACTGATGTTATATGTTACAAGTTACATATTTCCATTATTAAAACATATAAATGTGTTTAGTTCAAATATTTTCACATTTGCACCAACATATTCAATGATAATGAGTAATGCATATTATAATATCAATCAAAATTTAAAAAGTGAAGTTGTAAATCACATGCTAATATGGAATAGGAGTCAGGTTTTGGTTGTTTTAGAGTAAGCATGAGTTGTATATCTGCGTTTCTGAAAGCAAGTACTTTATTCTCCATCTTAACATGAGAAAAGGGTATGAGTATGTACATTCTACCTCTTATATATTCCATTCCGGGATGATTGGGTATTGTTGCCATTGTTGCATGCATTTCTTGAAAGGGAAAATAGACAAATATGTTACCAAAGTTTGCCAAAATGTTCACCTTAGTTACTAAATTTTAAAACGTTACAAATAGGTTACTAAAGTTTGGTCTCCGGTTACATAAGTTACTGAACCTTTTAAATGATGGCATTGGTTATTTTTTAAGTACAAAAACGGTCCTTGTGGTTAGCCGGGTTTTACAGATTTAGTCCATAGACCACTATATCTGTTAGCTTGACCATTTTAATACGTTTCGTCCGTTTTTTATGTTTTTATTCGTTTTCAATCGTTTTTATATGTTTTCGCCCGTTTTAATTCGTTTTTATATGTTTTCATACGTTTTCATCCGTTTTTATACGTTTTTGTTCATCTTTCTTACGTTTCCATCCATTTTCTTACGTTTTCGCCGTTTTTCTATGTTTTCATACATTTTCGTCCGTTTTTATACGTTTTTGTCCGGTTTTATACGTTCTTATGTTTCGTCCGTTTTCTCTTATTTCGCCACCCGTTTTTCTATGTTTTCATCGCTGCCTGTCTCGTCTCGTTCGTTTTATATCGTATTCGGCCCCTTTTTATACGTTAGCGTTCATTGTTCTTACGTTTTAGTCCATTTTTCTTATTGCTATTGTTTTCTATAATTCTCATATGATTTCGTTCGGTATCCCTTAGCTGATTAATTTCAGTACAAAAACCCCAAATTTCTAATCTCAGGTATGTAATCATTTAGAATCATATTTTATTTGATTATACGCCTAGTTAGTTTGTGAATATTTAGTTTATCATTTAAATGAAAAAACCAAAAAGATTTTTTGTTCGATTTAAGTTATTTTATTATATGTTCTTAACAAAGTGTGTTTGAGTATATTATGTTTGGGAAAACGAACGAAAACGGACGAAAGCGTATAAAATAGATGAAAACGAATAAAAACAGACGAAAACTAATAAAAACGGATGAAAACGTATAAAAACAGTTGAAAACGAATAAAAACGTATGAAAACGGACGAAAACGTATGAAAACATAGAAAAACGGGAGAAACGTAAGAAAAATGGACCGAAACGTAAGAAAACGGACGATAAAGTATGAAAACGTATAAAAACATATAAAAGCGGATGAAAGCAGATGAAAACGGACGAAAACGGTTGAAAACGAATAAAAACGAAAAATAAATGGACGAAAACGTAAGAAAACGATCAAACTAATAGAAATAGTAATCTATGGACTAAATCTGTGAAACCCGGCTAACCACAAGGACCGTTTTTGTATTTAAAAAATAAGCAATGTCGTTATTTAAAAGGTTTAGTAACTTATGTAACCGGAGACTAAACTTTAGTAACCTATTTTTAACGTTTTAAACTTTAGTAATTTAGGTGAACATTTTGACAAACTTTGGTAACATGTTTGTCTATTTTCCCTTCTTAAAAAGACTAATTAGTTTGTTACTTCTAAATTCTAAGGGTAGTGGCAGTGGTCTCGGTATGCCTTTGGCATGCCTCCTGATTCCGATTTTAAGAAAGTGTGGTGAATAAACACAAATATCAAAGTATCAAATTAACGCAAGAATCGACAAATCAACCTTTTAGGAAAAGGGTTAACGTGCCAAAGCTCACGTATGTGATAAAAGTGATACCGGGAAAGTGATTTCCCCGGTTCGTGTCCCAACGAGGTGTGAAATTGACGGTTTCGTTGAGTTTCGTGATTAGGACTTGAATTGGTTAAAACTAATTTGGGATTTTGGATTACGTTATTCTACAAATTAAAGAACGAGAATGATAAAACGCATTAAAACAATGCAAGCGCTAAATAAACTGCTACTAAGCCTAAGGAATGATAAAACGATGCTAAACTACATCCTAGGGTGCTAAAATGCAAATAGAAAAGGGGAACACACAGAGCCATAAAAGTGAAAAATATGCAATTTAAGTCCTAAGTCGCGAAAACAATTTTCCTACATTCTAATCGACTAAAATAATTTTAGGAAAAAAGCGGATATTTCTTGATTTTTCAAATAATTATGCAATTAAAAGCATTTAAGACTAATTAAATGATTAAAAATACTAAACTATTTTATAAAAATTTGAAAAAATCTCAGAAATTACTTTACACTAATGGGATTCTAAGAAAAATAAAAGGGCATAACAGACTTCTATGGATAGTCATTTAAAAACAAGCAAAAATAATAATAATATAACTAAACAAACTACCTTAAGTAATAAACATTGCAAACTAAAACCAAGAAAAGTCCCAGGGGCAACGGTTTTTGGTTGTGGTGTTGTGGTCGTGATGCTTAGTAGGATAGAGGTCTCGAGTTGAATCACGGCCTCTACCTTTTGTTCTTTTTTTTTTATTTTTGGTTTTCTCAAATCTTCTTTTGAAACTAATTTATGAGATCAAAATAAGGTCTTTTTGTAGAGACAAAGATTTTTGAAAAGCTGGAAACAAAATTTGTTCCAACAGATAACAAAACACAACCAAACACCCTTTTGGATCTTTTTAAGCGCAAATAGAAGTAAGGTCACTAAATAAGCAAAATGGAAGGGACAAATAAGCTAAATCAGGTGCACTTTAATCTAGAATAAGCTAAATAATAAGCACACAACTAAGAAAACTAGGGAAATCGGTGGGCATAAGCAATTTTGGGAATCCTAAGCTAATGAGCTAAACAAAGGGTAGTAAGCTACTAATGGACTAAATAAGCTGTAATAAGCACCAAGTAAGCTAAGAACTATTCTAAATTATCTAAAAGCAACTAAGAAATGTTAAATAAGCAAGTCTACAACTTAATAAGCTAAAAGAAAGAACAAAGAGTTCTGCGACTGGAGACCAAAAAGGAGGACCTACTTTTGAGCTTATTCGAGGTTAGCTTCGATGGTGGTGAGCATATGAGCTTATTGGATCCGCTACCTACCCGGTGACTTGCTTTGCCCATGGAGCCAGAAGAGCTTTTCAAGCTTGTTGGAGGTTTATGGCCCGGCTAGTACTACTTAAAATGGAGCTTAAAAGGTGGAATGATCGTTGAAGTGATGGCGAAAAGAAGAGCTTGTGTTCTTAACCCAAAAGTTCAAGTGAGCTTAAACCAACTTGCAAAAAAAATATTTAACAAGAATGACAGAATCTGGAAATCATCAAAATAGCTACTTAAAGAAAATTTGGAGTAAACAACTTGAATCACATAAATTTGAAAATTACAATTAAAAGGAAATGGCGGTTAAAAATAAAGGGACTAGAACACACAGTTTCTAGACAAAGTTTTACATTGTCACTAAATACCTATTTATACTCAAAGATGAATCTGTCTTCTTCTTCTTTATCTTCGCTTGTGCTTGTTTTGTGAGGGCAAACTAACAAACGCATTCTTGTGCTTTCTTGAATTGATCCAAGCCCTCCAAGAGTTAGGTACATCCCAAGAGTAAATCAGAGCCGTCCATGGGTTGCCTTGTGCCAAAGATTGCCAAGGTGGCATGGGGTTCTCGTGACTTTGCCTTGGGTGGAGGAGATGAGTGGGATTGGGATGTGGGAATGAGAGTAGCGGGAGGAGAAAGGAAATGGCGGAGTAAAAGAGATTTCTTATGGGTTTTGGGTTTTTATACGTGTTGTGGTTTAAGAAGAAAAAGGGAAGGGATAGTGGGATGGGGAAAAAGGGTTTGATTTATTTTATTTTTGTGAAAAGGTTTTAAAAAAGTAAACTTTGTATTTTGTAGTTTTTTGAAAAACAAAATAATTGGTTTTAAGAAAAAAATGAATTTTACAAAGCAAAACTAAAAATAAGATTTTGGATTTTGTGTTTAAAAGTGATTCGGTCATTTTGGGTATCGGGGGCGGGTAAAATGATAATTTTGGGTTTAGGGTGCGGTTTTGGTTGTCTTCCCCGATCACTCTCAAAAGCGTGTCTCGGGCTTGAAATGTAGAAAATTGCTTTTCGCTACGTCTTGGCGCACTTTTTCGGTTTAGAAACGATTTTGCTTTCGTTTTAAGCTGTTTTCAATCCTTTGTACTGCAAGACACAAAACACACTCAGGATATTTTAACATATTTTGATCATATTTGGGTCTTTTGATTTTTGTGGTCTTAGGTGGGTAAAAGATGAGTGAATAAGCACTCATCAAATCCCCTTTGACAATTGCTAGTCCCTAGCAATCAATCATGTGAAGTAATGAAAGACTCTAGATTACCAAGACTACCCGTTTGACTTTTTATTTGATGCGACAAATTTAAACTAGGCTAGTAATCAATGTGCTTGATTAACAAAAAATGGTATCATGGAGCGGGATTAAGCACAAAATGGGTGTCTGGGAATTGTAAAGTAATCCATTTTTTTTATACTCTCAAACTAAGTCTAAACTTACTGTGCAAATGTTTTTGTAAAATGCTAACACTACTTATACAAATAATCTATGTAAGTCGAGACTTAACTTTTTTACTCCCGCAATTTATACAAATTAAGTGTTGGATATTGGATTTCACAAACACATCAAACCATTAACACAAGTGGGCGTATAAGTGGAATTCTAGAGAGAGAAAGTTAGAGGTTTAGGGAACTTAGTGAGAGAAAGTGAAAGATATTATTATGAGCTCCAACTCTCTACCTTGGGAGGTAGAGAGTATTTATAGTCTTACATAAATCGCCACACAATGGGGGTCGTGGATCGTGCATACAAATGCTGGGTAAAGACCCGTCCAGTCCTCCACGGTGTTACTTAACAAAATACTACTTAACTAAATATAACTATGACTACGAGAATTTAACGATTACATATACTTGAGGTGACCGACTCTTTAATACCGGGAATTTCTAATTCCTAACAATCTCCCCTAAGGGAGGTCACCTCAACCATATACTAAAATGACATTGAATACAATCCGATATTACATTAACAATTGATCTTGCATTCTTGATGTAGTACTTTGCTCTGAAGCTCGTAGTCATTGATTCCACTCATTGCATGTTTGGTTAATCCAAGTGGAGGTCTTTAATGATCCACGGATAATAATGTTGAGCCAGCTTTTGAGATCATCAGCTAATAGAAAATCTCTGATACATCCATTATGGTGTTGGTATTATGTGATGTTGTGACATTCGGACCGACATGCTCACATTCTGGATCATGATATATTCTCATCAGAGTAGCGGAAGCATTCGTTGATTCATGATATTGGCAGCAGAAAGGTAAGCATGGAGTGAAAATATCCGAGTCATTGATGCACTAATCATGATTTCTTTTGAGATGAATGTGTTAGGTGAGCATGCGGCTATGGATTTGACCGCTTCATTCGGACAACAGAACGCCGGGGTGTACCGCATAAGACAGTTAGCAATAAAAGCGCACGAAAGTGTCTTTGAACACTTCGATGAATTGAGGTACACGCCCACGGTTCCTCGCTGATCAAGCATAAGTACCGCCTCGTGATCGTATAATTCAAGAATTTCCTTGAGGTTTCGCGCTCTAGCCGTTTCTCAAACCGAACGCCTCAAAGAAGACAACACGGAGTGAGTGAACCAAATAATTTATTCCACTCGATTGATGAAAAGAGATTTGAAAACAATCGTATTGCTCAATAGAAATTGTTTTTGCAATATAACGAAGGTTTTAATGAAAATCAATTATCAATCATAAAACACCTTTTGATTTGAAAATTAGTACACGGTCGACGTGCTAATGAAAAGAGTTTTAAAGCACAAAGACCGGTTTTCAAAGGTATCCGTCAATCCATAACCTGAACTAGGATTGATTCAAAAGATTGAATCGCCCCATTGTTTCCGTTCAGTTGTCACATGGTTGATCTATATAATAGATCTCACATGCCACCTACCGGGAGCTTGTTAGATGTTGGCTCCAGAAGGCTTTCCATCTTCACCGTGAATATGTAAACACATCACTCAGATGTTCTGGCAATACCACAAGGATAATGCGTAGGACTCAAGATATAATCTCTCTTTCCACATTGTGTGAACCAGAGAGTCTTCATTGAAAGTGTCCTAATGAGATTTATTGATGATCTCGTGGCTCTAGACTCAATTTGTGCATATTTGGATCCTATATCGGAGACTAGGGAGAGGGTCTCCTCCTTCAATATCAACAATCTCTAAGAGAAAGTCGATAGATAATGTCGGTTCCCCGTGAGAATGAAACAAGTCCTTTTAAGAGGAACTTGAGTGGTTTGAGAAGTTGAAGTGCAAGGCGCCACCGGGTCCATGACGCGTCTTGTCTTCAATACCGATGTTACCATCAAGAGCATATGAATTGAACCCGGTATTCGCCCTAAGGTTGAATAAATGGAGGGCTATTTGTTTTCACCCTTTTCTCATTCAATTCTTTTTCATTCTTCAACCCCTTCAGGGCTTACCGAGACTTCATAGCAAGAACCTTGTTGGGTTTATTCCAGACTAGCTCACGGTCTTAGTCCGCACTCTTCCCATATCTCATTTTTCTCCTTTTATCATCATACCTAAGAACTCTACACTACTAGTGGATAGTCCCCAGGTAGATCCCTCTCGTTCTGGCGGATCATGGGAACACATACCTAACCTTATCGTCCTTATATCACCATACATAATGTAAAGTTGGTCGGTCTTTTTGGTATTGTTCATCCGCCATAGGAAAACCATTTGAAAATCAATCCAGATACTTATGATATTTTATCAAAGCATTTTGTATCTGAATTGTTTTGATATTTTTAGAAGAAGAACTCCCCTCAACATGTGAATCAAGTATTTGAAATAGTTTTCCACACGGAGGCAAGAGAAAGAATTAACTTCTTTGATTACCATTTTCAAAAAATATCAACATCACTTCCCTAATCGAATCAAGTAGATAAAGCATTTTGGGAAGGATGAGGTTTTCATGATTTTGCTCCCCCTCAATATGTGCCTCGAGATTTGAAAAGAGTTTTGCACATACTAGAGGGAAGTTGCACCTTGAGATAAGTTATCACGTTTCAAATCATAGGTTTAAGATAGATGCTCCCCTTCAACATGTGCATGGAAAATTTGAAATCGTTTGTCACATGTGGGAAGAAGAGCATGTACATCCTTATAAAACCATTTACCGAATTATCAATTTAAATCCAATTTAAATCACACATTCTCCCCCGATCACAATTATCAAATCATTTGAGATTTGTGATCTCTTATAGATTTAAATTGATTTTGAAAGCTTTTAAGGAGAATTGTGACTTGATTATGAAAGCGTTTTAACTGATAATGATCGGATTTTAAGACTTTAAACTCCATTGATAAAACATGCTGAATATCTTTTGAAAACAATTGAATGCCAAATAACTTTTTAATTTAATTGAAATCATTCTCCCCTCAATCAATGACATAGGTTGTTGATTGAGAGATTGATATTTTGACAAATAAGTCCTGATGATTATCAAAAATAGAGACTGAGTTATTTTTCAAAGCATTTAGTTTTCGCATAGATAAATGTTTATAGAATCGAGCATGGAATTTGAAAACATGGTAAAACATGGCTCGTTTTTCTTTTTAAAAGCCGGTTATTGCACTGAAAATGACAATAAGCCATTGTTTCTCTTTCTCCCAAAAATATTTTTTTTTTGATTTTTTGATTTTTTGATTTTTTTTTTTTTTAATTCGAACAACATCTAAAGTCCCGTGTCATTCTTTGAATGACAGAACAAAGACCGTAGATATAATCGAACCGAGAAAAACATGACAAATTGACAATATTTTTTGAAGATTTTTCGATTTTTTTCAGATTTTTATGGATTTTGAAAGTTTTATATTTTTCTATTTGGTTTTATAGGGTTTTATAATTTTGTATTTTGCTTTTGGATAAATATATACAAAGATATAGATGAAGGAAAGACCTTTACTCCTCGTCTTCCTCTTGAAGACGTTTGAGTGTTTTTGGTTGAAGGCTTTTCAAGCCAAGTCGAGGAAGAATAAACTCACGCCTTCTGAAGAGCTTTGGTGAAGATGTCTGCGCTAACCGGTATTCTAACAAAATAGAGTTCCACCACACCGGTTTCCACTTGCTCCCTGATGAAATGATGTCGGATGTCAATGTGCTTTGCTCTTGAGTGTTGAACGTTGTTGCATGAGAGAGCAATGTCACTTTTATTATCACAAGAGAGGGATTATGTTGAATTCAAAGCCATAGTCCGATAATTGGGATCTCATCCAAAGGATTTGAGCACAACAAGATGACATGGCTATGTATTCAGCCTTTGTAGAGGAAATAGAAGTGCTCATTTGCTTCTTTGAAGACCAGCTCACAAGCTTATCACCCAAAAACCGAGTACCTCCCGATGTACTTCAACGTGTATCTTGACATCCCGCATGATCAAGATCCGTGATAGGTCGTTAGTGACATACCGGTGTCCTTCGGGTACCAAAGTCCCATATTGATGGTTCCTTGAGATACCGAAAGACCCGTTTAACCGCTTCAAGGTGCTTTTTAGTAGGCTTAGCCTAATATCTAGCACACATGCACACAAATAACAAGATGTCCGTCGCTAGGCGGAGGTACATCGGGGATCCAATCATGCTACGATATTTTGTTTGGTCTACCATGATCCCTGAGTGGTCCTCATCAAGTTTAGTACGCTCAATCATGGGAGTGTCAACGGTGTCACGTGATACAAATCCAAATTTCTTTAAAATTTCATTTGCATATTAAGATTGATTAATGAAAATGCCTCCGGACTTTGTGAAATTTGTAATCCCAAGAAAATGACATTTGTCCCATCATCGACATTTGAAATTTGGAACCCATTTCATTTGAAAACGATCACATTCATTGGGGTCAGTCGAGGCAAAGATAATATCATCAACATATATTTGAACGTAAATTAAATGTTTGCCTCGACTTCTCGGTGAACAATGTTGGATCAATCGCTCCTTGTGAAGCCGTCGATAGAAGAAACTTTGATAGCGTATCATACCATGCCCTTGGAGCTTGCTTTAAACTGTAAAGATCTTTCTTCGACGATAAACGAGTAGGAAGCTCGATTCACAAAGCCTTCGTGTTGGCCAGGTTGGTGGACGTGACAACTTCTTTAAGATCTCCGCTCGTAAATGCCGCTCTTTACATCCATCCGATAGACTACCATGTTCTTACTTGCGGATTGGCTAAGAATATTCCGATTGCCTCGATTCGAGCCACTGGAGCAAATGATTCTTCAAAGTCTATGCCCTCCTCTTGACGGTACCCTTTTGCAACCAATCTAGCCTTATTCATTAAAACATCACCATGCTCATCAAGCTTTACTTTGAAGATCCACTTGAGAGCAATGATCATAGCACAATCTGGAGCCGGTACTAATTCCCATACATCAAGTCGATCAAACTCATGAATTTCTTCTTGCATGGCATTGAACCAGGTATCTTCATTCATGGCGGTTTTAACATCTTTTGGTTCGATCTTAGAGAGTACGGAGTTGAAGAGGCACCATAAGGCATCTGTTGCAAGTTGTTTCTTCGTGGATACCGACGAGAGGATTTCCAATGATGTTGTCTAATGGATGATCGTAAGTCCATTTCGAGGTGTTCATGTGGTTGTTGTTGAGGAACTGAAGTAGCGTAGTCGATATCTCCCCGATGAAGATGGTTCGATGATGATTCAGAGCAAATATTTGCAAATGGAGCATCTTCGGAGTTACAAGGGATTAACTCATCATTGATGCCGTAAACAATTCCATGATGTACATTTGATGATTGATGATTTGTTGATGAGACAGTGATCGCAGCAGCGCTTCTTGACTTAATGAAATTGAGATGAAGGGTTGACTTCATTCACGGGATAGGAGCGACCTCTGTTGATGGAGTTGACATTTCATCTAGATTGGTTCATAGTGTTCATCAAACATTGGATCAAACAATTTCTTTAAATCATCTTCTGATGGAGGTACATATGGAGTTGTTGGAGATGAGTTTGGTACAAGAGATGAACCAATGGGACTGTTTTGAAGTGCGGGTCCAGAACTGGATTGTCCATGAGCCATACATTATACGCAACAAATCAGCCAAATGAATCCCGTGAGAATCAACTGCAATAGAAACTCTCTCTAACTATCTTTATCAACCCATATGTAGACAACTTGAAGTAACCTCTAAAGAAGAAAAAAACCCCGATATACCAAACTTGAAACTGAAGTCGAATTCCCCATATATGTATCTTAATCTTGCACTAATTTTGGAAGAACGGTGTCGAGAATTTATGCATCAAGCAAATCTCTTAAGTACTCAATACTCAATTAAAGTATGAGACATTAACACCTCTTTGCATTATCCACAACGTAATATACGCTGTGACATCGGTAAAACAACGTAACTCCTAATAGTGATAGTTAACTGGTCTTCAACCATCCACCTCGATCTGCTGTAACTAGATAACCCAAGACTTCAACTCTAATTCTTAAGCTCGAGCAAGTTATCAAATAAGATCACGTCTTTGTGAACGTCAACTTCAACCTCAAATAAGTGATAAAAGAGTAACTTCTAAGTAATCAACTTGTGTCAAATGCCCAACATGTGAATAAACATACAACCGAATGTACATTCACCCATGAATGAACGAGAACAAATGATGCCTCAACATCATGTATTCTTCCTAAAAGTATTCATGTAGAGATCGATATGGAGGATACACCAATAACTTCGACCGGATGAGGTAGACATTTTCCTTGAAGTTCATGTGGTTGATTTATAGCATGCACGATGAGAGGAATAATAATCCATGAAGATTTGGCAAAGGAATACCAAAGAGTGGATCATTATTCATGAACAATAATCCGTGAATATTTGGCAAAGGAATACCAAAGAGCGGATCATTATTCATGAGTTCAACTGCAATATTATGATAATCATTATCAACGCCTTGAGGAATAATCGGAGATTGGGCTTTTGAGTAGCTGAGTTGTACTTCTTTGATGATTAACAAACATATCTTGAACTCATGAATCACATATTCTTTGATGATAATCAAATATTCGCTAGCGTTGTAAATACTCATCAAACATATCTTGAACCAATGAATCCCAAACAATAAATCCCATTTATCCTTAGTGAGTGAAACATTAGGCGTTGGAGGAGAGTCATCAAACTTTAAGTCGTATAACCATTATTCAAGCATCCATCATCATTTAGTATATTCACTTCTCCCCTCAAAAATTACATCCGAAGTTGCCATTTTTGATTTAGCAAGTGAATAATAATATACATTAATGAATGTAGATCCACTTGATGACTGAATGAGCATGGGAGAAACATGAAGCTTGTTGATGAAGAATGTCGATGAGAATGGTCATAAACATTAAGATTTCTCTTCTTCAAGATAAAGCATCAAGCGCATTAATTTTCTTTTCTTTGAGGAACGAGGCCTGAAGAGTTATCTGCAGACGCCGTAATGATGAAGAACGAGGCCGAAGTGAACAGACGCCATTGTTAAGAGCCCAATCATATATTTAGAGCCGCCCGAATCCAAATACCAAGGGACGATTTGTACGACCGCTTTGGACAAATGACGAAGACAGAGAATTGGAAACATTGGATCCCCACGTGCTCATGGGTTCCTTTTGGTAAGCACAAACAATATTTGAATCACAGAAACCCTAGATGCAATGGCATTATCACTAGGAGCTGCACTAGTAGAAGCATCAGACTTAGTCAAATGACCTTTTGTGTTTAATGGGATTATTCTACGGTTGGCTTCCAAACCTTAATGTGCACACTATTCTATGCATAGTGGATCTAGCTAAGGGGTAAGGTTTGCCATCGTAATATTCGACCTGTGGGCTTCCACTGAAATCCTACATTTGTAAAACATTCTTCCGTAGGTTTCCAGGATTGCTTAATCTGCTTCGCCTCCAAACTTTCTTAACGGGTTATGAATCTTAGACCTCGAAATAACACATCACATTTATCATGATTACCAGAAATTAAACATTTTTTGCATGTTTTGCAGACGGCATAAGGCCTCGAATTAATTTTAGTAAGCTTGGAGCTAATACTAGAACTAACACGATTCTTTTGTTCAAATCAAACTTCTTGTCCCTATGGTGTTCTTTCACTTCCTTATCATGATCACTTTTAGTTTGTGTAATCCTATCCTTCTTTGCATAGCTTCTAGGTTTTGACCCGCTAACTTTAGTGTCAATCTTAACATCTGTAGAAGTAACGATGGGAACATTACATGGCTTCACTACTTTCTGCATTCCTGGTCTAGAAGTGCTAGGATCTGAAATTCTAGGAGGCACATCACAGGTTGTTTGCTTGAATTTAGATATGGAACAAGGCATATCAAGGGTCACATGCTTGGCTTTAGGCATAGAACGGATTTTCTGTTTGGCACTAGGCATAGAACAAGGCTTCACAGCTTTGCCTTTTTCACCTAAGGGTTTTGGACATGTTGCAATTACACACTCAAGCAGCTCTTGAGATCGTTTGGCCTGAGGCAAGCAAACCTAATTTCACTATCAAGAGGTTTGTTAATGAAATCCTCTTCGACAATCTCACGGAGACATTCTAGACTATCCTTAAGGTGAGCACAGGAGTCATGAAAAGCATGTTCATTATTCCTAAGATGAGGAGGAATATATTTAACTGTCACACTGTATTTGCAATCTAAGGGTGACTTTGAGACAACATTCTTATTGAAAACAAGTGAAAGTTTCCCATTTCCCTCGACTTCTCGATTCTCAATTTCCTTTTGTAAAGACGTTACTTTTTCGTTGTTTTGGTCACTGGTGACTTTTGTTGAATCATATAACTCTTTAAAATGTCTTTTAACTTTTTCATTTTCTTCTAGAAAACTCTCGCTTTCCTTTTGTAAGGCATTAACTAAGTTTTGAAGATGAAAAGTTTGAGAATTTCGAGAATCTAAAGGAGGAGGCATTTGGGAGCCTGTCATATTGTTCTTTTGACCCTTTAATTGAGAGATTTGGGCTTTCAATCTTCTGATCGTGTTACAATGAGCTCGAATATGTTCATCACGTTTGCTAATTTTAAAAACCGCATCAAATTCGAGCATCCAAGGATGTCTTGATATTTGAGGTTTTAACATTTTCTTTTAGATGTTGATATTTTAATTGCAAAGCAAGATGCTCAACTTCTAATTTAGAAAAATGTTTAACCAAATTATCATGATCATCCTGTTCAATTTTCTCATGCCATTTAGAATTAGTTTTTTCAAGCTCAATGACACGATCATGGGAGACTTTCGGAGCAACAGATAATTCATGAAATTGAGAAGCATTAATGGAACAATTAGTAGTGTTGTAAAACACATCTTGAGTAATACATTCAGAAATAAGATTCTCATTCAAGGTATGCAAGTTCTTCCTCTCAATCTCATTATATTTTAATCTCGCTCATAGTCACTAACCTCAACTATCATTGCATCAAATTCCTTTTCCATTTCTTTAATATCCGATTTTATCCCCTTTTTAAGACTCTCAAAATGATCTTTTAGTTGTTTAAAGAAAGGCATGACCTCAGTTAGATAGCATTCTTTTGTTTGCTCAAAACCCCTTTACCCTTCAGTTATCCCGGGGTGTGATCCTTTTCTTACAGGTTTTCTCAAAATCGACAAATAGTTGAAGAATAACATATTGATTGATTAAGGTCTTGCTCTTAGTGGCAATAGTTCTAGGAACTAAATGCATTGGTGTATTTGGAGGATACACAGTCGCTTTAGGAATTTCCTACAAGGGGGATTCTTTTCAACAAGATTTTCAGCTTTTTGCAAGTCCATATCCTTTTCCAACACTTGTTCGGGGTCAATAGAGTCTCGAGGCTTAAACATGTTTAAGGATATCCAATTTTCCTTAGTGTAATCATGGGGTTTTATCGTTATCTTGTTCTTTTTACACTCAGGATCATCTAGCTTCTTATTCATTTTCTCCCTAGTGACTTCATTTGATTTCTTATCTTCCTCCCTGCACTCAAGCAACTAGGTTTTTGTCTAGGCTTAAGGATCTCATTACCATCATACAGCACCTTATGAGCTTCTCTAGCCTTTTTACAAGCCTCGTGGTTTGGTTCATCAACTAAGGCAACACTATGTTTGTCACTTAGAACTATATGCTTAGTGATCATGTGAGCAAATTGAATGGTGTTTCCTTGTACATACAACTTATTTTCAAGCTTGTTTTTCAAAGTCTTTAGATTAGAAAAATCATTCAAAAGTTTTGACTCCTTAGCACTAAATTCTTGCTTAAGCATTTTAACATTTTCTTGAAGTTCTTGTTTTTGCTTAGCCGTTTTAGAAAGCTTTTCTTGTAAGGAATTTAACTCTTGTTTTAATACTTCTTCTCTAAACCTACTTTTTCTAATAGTTGTGCGTATTTGGACATCCATTTCCTGCTCACGGGTGGTCAACTCAAACTTAGCACGTTGTTCATAAATAGCAACTTGATCCTTATATATGTTAAGCTCAGTGGTAAGGGAATCATCAGCACAAATGCAAGCGTACTCATGCGTTCATAATCATCATTTTGAGTAGAAGATGCACAACTAGGTACAGCAGAAACTTCCATGCAACTTACCTCGGCATTGACATGCAAGTTGTGACGGGTGCATCTCTATCTTGGGTACATCCGAAGCTTCCATGGAGTGTTCCTTTGCATTAACTTGCACAGGTTGTGTCTGGTGCACCTCTCTCTCTTGTGAATTTGAGCACGAATATTCCATTTTTGCATTATCCGACTCATCATTTTTGTTGTCACGACATCTCGATTCAAGCAACACCCGATACTTCAATGTAAACATTACCCAACTTATCACAACAATCTTTCAACTTTTTGACACTCATTCACGTTTTTCATTCTTTTGAGCGATTCTTCAATGTACTT
Organism: Chrysanthemum makinoi; assembly: GCA_910596185.1. Taxonomy (NCBI): domain Eukaryota; kingdom Viridiplantae; phylum Streptophyta; class Magnoliopsida; order Asterales; family Asteraceae; genus Chrysanthemum; species Chrysanthemum makinoi. The sequence goes on along the minus strand of OU343222.1, from coordinate 165,666,894 downwards.
TTTCACATTATCCATGAGTTGGATAAATGTCTCAATGAATTCCTCAATTTCCATTCCAGTATGTTTTTGAAGGAAATTCCAGTCAAATGTTGATCGTAATCTTTGCCAATATTCCCCACCGATGAATGGTGAAATTGTTTGTAGATTACTTGAAGAGTCCTGACTGGAACCATCCTTTTGAACCTCTTCATTGGTAAGTTGCACTTTAAATGTTCTAAGTTCAACGAAGCTTCTTGTCAATGTAGGTAAGTCCCGGAAAAGAGCACTACATGTTCGATCCCCAGCCTATGGATAACAAATACCGTATGAGGTGCGATGAAGTAGAAGCCGATAGGGCTCAATGTTGCATTCCATTTGCATGGCATTCTGTAGCAGGTGCAATTCATTCTCATTGTACTCATAACATGAAGATTTCACATCCTCATTGTTTAATTCAAACATCTTTAATCGCTCGTAGCAATCATTAACATTATTGTCCACAAAGATCATACAATTTAAGCACTTCAAATCACGGGTCAGAGAGTAAGTAGAGTAAGACATGATGTGGTGGAATGCACGGGACTTTACAAGTCTATGATTTAAACCGAGAAATAGAATCTTTCTCGGGATTTTACTAAAATCAAGACCAAACCGTTAAGCAATGACCAATGGAATGTGTTAAGATGACTGATGGATCGACACAATGATAGAAAATTGTGTGTTAGGACTTATGATTGTTTGTGGGATAAGCAGAGATGTTGTTTGGTTGTGATTTGGGTTGGTTGTTGCAAGATTTTATAGAGAAATTTAGATCTAAAAACTTAAAAGCTCAATAACTTCCTTTCGGAGAGGATTTGGGCCTCGAAAAATTCGTTTCACGACATCGTGGGGAAACCTCACAATATTCGCGTTCGTCGCTTTTGACAGGTATTTCATTGAAAACGGAGTTACGGATCAAAAGTTATGACCGTTTGAAGTTTTGCGTACGAAAAGTCAACTTTGGTCAAACCTCTTCTTCGTAAAAATCAACCAAGTCGCTATAACCCTTGAACCAAGTTGCTAAGCACCAAGTCGCTAAGTAGCAACTCGCTAAATTACCAAATCGCTAAGCACCAAGTCGCTACACAGTCAAGTCGCTAAAGAGCAACTCGCTAAATCACCAAATCGCTAAGCATCAAGTCGCTAACACCTAATTAAGCTACACCCCAAGTCGCTAAAGTCCCAAGTCGCTAGACAAATGCAAGTCGCTAAGTAGTAACTAACCCTCAAGTCGCTAGCAAAATTTTGGCAGCAATTAGCTACTCAAGTCGCTAAAGAGCAAGCTAGCTCTGAGACCCATGCAGTCGCTACCAAAGTCATTGCACCGTGTGGAGAGTCCACTACTTGTACTTGTTAATCGCTAGGTCTAAGTCGCTAGCTCCAAAACGTAACTTCGCCACGAAATTGCAAAGTAAGTCGCTACGAAGAATGAAGTCCGAATGTCAAGTCGCTAGCAAGAAAACCACAAAAACATCACTTTTCAATCCAAAAACAACCCAACCAAGATGATTCAAGCCTACCAAATCAAAACCTAAATACTTGTGATGATTCTAAACATAAAAGTACTATCAAAATCCAAACTTTAACACTAGAAATCACCCAAATGATGCAAAACCACTAAACTTTTTCAAACTCAAAAACCACCTAAAACCACTAGAAATCCAAAGATATGTAAGATATGATCTAACCATGGCTCTTGATACCAATTGTTGGATATTGGATTTCACAAACACATCAAACCATTAACACAAGTGGGCGGATAAGTGGAATTCTAGAGAGAGAAAGTTAGAGGTTTAGGGAACTTTAGTGAGAGAAAGAAGAATTCTTATTATGAGCTCCAACTCTCTACCTTGGGAAGTAGAGAGTATTTATAGTCTTACAATAAAACGCCACATAACGGCGTGGATCAGCATACATGGGTAAAGACCCGGTCCAGTCCTCCACGGTGTTACTTAACAAAATACTACTTAACTAAATATAACTATGACTACGAGCATTCTAACGATTACATATACTTGAGGTGACCGACTCTTTAATACCGGGAATTTCTAATTCCTAACATTAAGTTCGTGTGCTCATTTTCAAAAGTTTGACCATTGAAACCGACCTCATTATGGTTGTTATCCACTTAACTAAAGTACTAACCCACCGGAAACGATGAAAGTCTAAGGATCAAAAAGGCCTCTTCCATGTAGCGGCTTTCTTCTCGGCACATCCCAAAACATTAGTTTTAAGTGAACGGGCTTTTGACACCTCACGAGAATAGTACCAGGAATTAGCGAGAATTGATTCCAAAGATTTACGAAGCTACCGTTAAGTTAAAACTAAACCTAAATGGATTACAACCACTTATAATTTAGAAGTTTGAGATTCAAAGGTGAGATCACTCCATGTAGCGAATTTCTTCTCAGCTTGTCCATTTAAGGAGGCTAGGTTTTCACCCTTGAGAATAGTATCGAGCTTCGGTCTTTGACTTCAAGAATTTCTAAATCACCGTCAAGCTTTTAGACAACCTTGACGAATCCTAGTTCAACTTCCGATTTAAATTTAAGAAAAAGCAAGTTTCGCACATTTATTCATAAGCAACTTAATACTTTTATTTGAGGAACTCATATTTTTGCATTTTTCATTTTTCAACTTTTTTCACTTTTTTTTCATTTTTTTTTTTTTTTTTTTCATTTTTTTTTTCATTCACTTTTTGACTTGCAATTTATTTTTGCATCATTCAAGCACTTTTACGATACTTTCACTTTGCAACATTATTCCGATTTTAAGAAAGTATGCTTTTCCAAAAATTTAAATAAAAAGTTGAACTTGAGCTCTATATCAATTTTGCTTAAAAACTTTTTGTTGTAACAAGACGATTTGAATGTTCAAAAGTTTGACAATGAGCACGTATTTTAGGTTCAATTAAGAGCTACTGGGAGAAAAAGCCATAGATTACTTATATAAGCTCTAAAGAGAACCAACTACTCCACGCTTAGCATTTTCATTTGCACAACTCGTAAAAACTTAGCCTAATTGTTAAGAGAGCAGCTAGATCAACACTCTAGCAGAGTCGGGATTCCCCTTGTTCTAACCTAATCAAGACTAAACTATCATTAATACTGAAGCATTAACGCATTATTTTTGTGCAAAGCACTTCTTTTAAATGTAAATACTTGACATGAAACGATAAAAATTTTAAAATTTTTGGTCAAAACGGTGGTACTAGGGACTAAAGGGTACAAATGTGACAAAATTCGACATAATTCCCCCCCACACTTAGAATTGAATATTGCTCTCAATATTCAAAGTCCTCGAACATACTATCGAATCGGAAAAGGTAATACCACTAACAAAGTGTGTGGACGAAATCTGTTATTTTACACAAAAAGGATTTTTGAAAACACATCCCCAGATAAACGTTAGTAAAATTGATCGATATTTACGGATTGAAAAAAGCAGTGCATCAATCATCACGATCAAAGGGATTCCTAAAAACATGAGCAATCACACAAGAAGCAAACACTGTAGAGGTTTCCCCCCACACTTAGTTGTTAGAAAGTAGAAAGAAGTCAGAAACATGGGTGAAAACCCATGTGATGCTACTGTTTTTGTTAACCGAGTCGCTAGCTTGACTCGACCCCGAATTCATTGGTCCATGGGGAAGTAAGTGGAAGAGAAAATCGCCATCGGACTTTCATTCAAATTGTTTGGATAAATATTGAATGTGCTGAAAGTTCCACTCTGATGAGATATAACCGGCTCAAAAGAAGAAGAAATGCCGGGGTCAAAGATGGTATCTTCACTCTCGTAGGAGTTACGAGAATGGGTGGGTTGGGAGGGGAAGAAAATGTTGGGCTTAAGCACAAATGGGATAACATCCCCCAAACTCACATAAGGTATATGAAAGAATGATCCATCATCCGGCGGTTTAGCGGGCGGACGAAAGGATGACGGATCAGAATGAGAAAACTCCAAGAAGGACAGGAGCTCATGGTAAAGGATAGGACTTAAAGGCTCAACAGTGAAGGCATCCATCGGAGGATCCTTATCTCGAATGACGTTTTTAGCATAAAACTCATCAACGCCTATCCCGGGGTTGAAAATCTTGTCTTCACATGTGGGCTCATCGGGATAAGTGATGGTGGACTCGTCAGAGAAAGGAGAGTTAAGAAATCCATCACATATCAAAACATCCCCCTCGGGGTCATCATCAGCATCCTCAATACCCGGTGGTATCAAGTCATCAATAGATAAGTCGATCTCTTCCCTATCAGAATCACTTGGCGGCTTATCAAGAAGATCGTCTTCACCCTCTTTAGTTGATTCATCAATCTCCATAATATCCTTAGTGTCGGATTCATTACTTTCTTCATCTTGCATAACATCACATGACGGGAAAGAAAGGTCGGAACACAGAGATGGGACAAGTGGTGTGCTCTGAGAGCTAGCAATATCCACCACTTCCGTTGTGGTCTCTGAATCAGACTCAAAATCTTTGTCAAAAAGAGGATTAACTTCACAAAAGGTATAGTCGTCTTTGAACTTGAAAATTGGTTTTGAGAAAATCCCGGAAGTAACCTCGGAGATGTCAAGAGAATCACATAAAAGCGAATCGCAATCACTGTCAGATACATCCTCAGACTCACTTGGGATTGGGTCAAGGCTCTCAACACTAGACGATTCCGTTTTCGGAATAGTGCTAAGAGGCTCGTCCCCCATTATGAGAGAGTCCTCAGAATCAACAATAGTAGGAAGGATAGATGGGATGTCAATAGACCGAGGAAGAAATGGAAGAATACTTTCGTTTAAACATTTCATATTCTCCTCCTAACAATCTTCCATACTTTTTCCTTCCGGGTTTTCCCCTTCTTGTTGTCATATATGGCAAGTAGACTCCTAGCATTCTCCTCCGCCAACAATTCTCCCATGCTCTTTCCTTCTTTAACCTCCTCAACGGGAGTGGGATTGCCACTCAGATTCGTATATTCCTCATCAGAATCATCGTCATCATAATCGTACACGAGAGGTTTCCAATATTGGGAACTTACTCTAGCTGCTTGTTCTTCAGCTAATAATTCTCCATACGTTTTCTGACGAGACTCTTCTTTAACTAATTCTTTTAAATCTTTGAGTATATCGAGACAATTTTGGAGAAGTTCTTGAGGAATTTGCGGAGGTTGAGTTTGAATCATTTGGTATTGTAGAGGTTGGTCAAAAGAATAGTCATAATTGTTACAAGGAACCTGCTCATAGACAAGCGGGCTCGCTCAGGTTGACAATCGGAGTTATAGTCGGACCTCCACAATACTCACAACATTTGCGATTGTTGTGATGGATTCGTGCATTGTATGGATAAGGGTCATAACCAAAGGTTGGATTGTTAAATTGAGCTTGACATTCAAAACCTTGGTGAGGACCTCCACAAGACTACAGGAGTATGTTTCCATCTCATGGTACGGGGGTTGGTTGAGGAAATTAGTTGTTTTATTGTAGGGATTTTGGTCATAGACAAACCCATTTCCCGGATTCACAATGCCACAACAGGGGCAATTTTCACCATTTTGAGGTCCCCCACACCATTCACAACCAAATTGGTAAGACGAAGACATCACGAAGAATTATACGAACATGAGGGATAAAAAGAAAGAATCATCGGGTCAGAGGATAAAGACGATTATTTATGGGTTTTTCAAAAACGAGTGCACATGCACTTTCAAAAACAACACTTTTCAATTAAAACAAGACCGAGGCAAAACACAAGGAACTTAAACCAATAATCACAAACGTATTCACGCAAGTGACACAAAGGCAAGTTTTGAATCTTTGGTTCGGGAACTTATAATAATAACACTCAAGTTGAGAAGTGTTATATTGATTGTGTGTTCTATTTTATTTAAAACAACAAGCAAAATCTTTTTGTATTTTTATCTTTTACATATATATACAAAGAAAAGAAAAATATTTTTGTATTTTTCAAAAATCAATAACTTCACGAGGAAGGTTCTTCAAGTCACTAATCGCAAAAATCACGATATTGTCGCAACACACCTCCCCGGCAGAGGCGCCAAAATTTGATTCCGATTTTAAGAAAGTGTGGTGAATAAACACAAATATCAAAGTATCAAATTAACGCAAGAATCGACAAATCAACCTTTTAGGAAAAGGGTTAACGTGCCAAAGCTCACGCATGTGATAAAAGTGATACCGGGAAAGTGATTTCCCCGGGTCGTGTCCCAACGAGGTGTGAAATTGACGGTTTCGTTGAGTTTCGTGATTAGGACTTGAATTGGTTAAAACTAATTTGGGATTTTGGATTACGTTATTCTACAAATTAAAGAACGAGAATGAAAATAAAGCACGTAAAACAATGCAAATGCTAAATAAACTGCTACTAAGCCTAAGGAATGATAAAACGATGCTAAACTACATCCTAGGGTGCTAAAATGCAAAAACGCAAAAAACCGGGAACACACCCGAGCCATAAAAGTGAAAAATATGCAATTTAAGTCCTACGAGTGCGAAAACAATTTTTCTACATTCTAATCGACTAAAAATAATTTTAGGAAAAAGCCGGATATTTCTTCGATTTTTCAAATAATTATTACGAATTAAAAACTGTTTAAGACTAATTAAATGATTAAAAATACTAAACTATTTTATAAAAATTTGAAAAAATCTTTAGAAATTACTTAACACTAATGGGATTCTAAGAAAAAATAAAAAGGGCATAACAGCTTCTATGGATAAGCTGTTAAAAACAAGCAAAAATAATAAGCTATAACTAAACAAACTACCTTAAGTAATAAACATTGCAAACTAAAACCAAGAAAAGTCCCAAGGGCAGCTGGTTTTTGGTTGTGGTGTTGTGGTCGTGTGCTTAGTAGGATAGAGGTCTCTGGTTCGATCCTGGCCTCTACCTTTTTGTTCTTTTTATTTTTTATTTTTGGTTTTCTCCAAATATTCTTTTTGAAACTAATTTATGAGATCAAAATAAAGATTTTTTGAAAAGACAAAATTTTTGAAAAGCTTGAAACAAGCTGTTTGAAACAGCTTATTCCAACAGATAACAAAACACAACCAAACACCCCTTTTGGATCTTTTTAAGCACAAATAAGCAGTAAGGGCACTAAATAAGCAAAATGGAGGGGACAAATAAGCTAAATCAGGTGCACTTTAATCTAGAATAATCTAAATAATAAGCACACAACTAAGAAAACTAGGGGAAATCAGTGGGCATAAGCAATTTTGGGAATCCTAAGCTAATGAGCTAAACAAAGGGTAGTAAGCTACTAATGGACTAAATAAGTTGTAATAAGCACCAAGTAAGCTAAGAACTATTCTAAATTATCTAAAAGCAACTGAGAAATGTTAAATAAGCAAGTCTACAACTTAATAAGCTAAAAGAAAGAACAAGGAGTCTGCTGACCTGCAGACCAAAACAGGCAAGGGACCTACTTTTGAGCTTATTCTGAGTTAGCTACAGTGGTGGTGAGCATATGAGCTTATTGGATCCTGCTACCTACCCAGCTGACTTGCTTTTGCCCCCTATGGCAGGCTACGAAAGAGCTTTTACAAGCTTGTTGGAGGCTGCAAACTGACTGCAGGCTGCTACTTAAAATGGAGGTTAAAAGGTGGACAGTAGGCTGAAGTGATGGCTAAAAGAAGAGCTTGTGTTCTTAACCCAAAAGTTCAAGTGAGCTTAAACCAACTTGCAAAAAAAATATTTAACAAGAATGACAGAATCTGGAAATCATCAAATAAAACTGCTTAAAAGAAAAATTGGAGTAAACAACTTGAATCACATTAAACTGAAATTTGAAAATTACAATTAAAAGGAAATGACGGTTAAAAAAAATAAAGGGACTAGAACACACAGTTTCTAGACAAAGTTTTACATTGTCACTAAATACCTATTTATACTCAAAGATGAATCTGTCTTCTTCTTCTTTATCTTCGCTTGTGCTTGTTTTGTGAGGGCAAAACTAACAAACGATTCTTGTGCTTTCTTGAATTGATCCAAGCCCTCCAAGAGTTAGGTACATCCCAAGAGTAAATCAGAGCCGTCCATGGGTTGTCTTGTGCCAAAGATTACCAAGGTGGCATGGGGTTCTCGTGACTTTGCCTTGGGTGGAGGAGATGAGTGGGATTGGGATGTGGGAATGAGTGACAGGAGGGAGAGGGAAAGGAAATGGCGGTAAAAAAGAGTTTCTTCGGTTTTGGGTTTTATCTGTGTTCGTGGTTTAAGAAGAAAAAGGGGAAGGGGATAGTGGGATGGGGAAAAAGGGTTTGATTTATTTTATTTTTTTGTGAAAAGGTTTTAAAAGTAAACTTTGTATTTTGTAGTTTTTTTTTTTTTTTTTTTTTTGAAAAACAAAAATAACTGGTTTTAAGAAAAAAAAATGAATTTTTACAAAACGGGTTTTTAAAACTAAAAATAAGATTTTGGATTTTTGTGTTTAAAAGGCGGTTCGGTCATTTTGGGTATCGGGGACGGGTAAAATGATAATTTTGGGTTTAGGGTGCGGTTTTTGGTTGTCTTCCCCGATCACCTCAAAAACGGTCTCCTGTCAAATGTAGAAAATTGCTTTCCGGCTACGTCTTGACCAGCACTTTTTCCGCCACCATAAGTTTGCTTTGTTTTCAATCCTTTTGTACCTGCAAGACACAAAACACACTCCGAGGATATTTTTAACATATTTTGATCATATTTGGGTGTTTTTGGTCATTTTTGTGGTCTTAGGTGGGTAAAAACGATTAGTGAATAAGCACTCATCACCTCCATACCGAGCGGTAATACCGTTGCCTCTGTTGCGGTATGGCATGGCATGGGAGGAGATCGGCAATCTTTACCGATTTGGCATGAGGAAGGTTTAAAAAATGTAGCCGTTGCAACGGCTATTTTTCTAGCCGTTAGCCCCCCCCCCCCCCCCAAAAAAAACTCCCTCTATAAATATGCACTTTTATCACCATTTTTAAATCACATTTTATTCACTTCTTCAACTTCCAACTCTCATTCTTTTAAAAAAGATGGATGCAAAGAAATCAAAATGTGTTTCAACCTCATCCAAAGGTCGTGGACGAAGCTCTCGATCACAACCCGTTCGTCCGCAAGTTCAATCACAACCACCTACCTACTATTCCCAAATGAGTCCTCAACCCGCTCACTATTATCCCCAACCTCCACCGGTGAATCTACCATCACATCAACACCAATATTATCCCCAACCTCCACCGATGAATCCAAGCCAATACATGATGTCTTAGGCGAAGCTCAAAATGATGAAGATGTTCAAGAAGTCCAAAAAAGAAAATAATCGACTAAAGCGGAGAAAAAAAATTGGACGACAAACGAAGAGGTGGCTTTGGCAAAAGCGTGGGTTCATATTTCCACATGTCGAAAAGTCGGAATGAACAAAAAATAGAGATAGTTTTGGACAAGAATTCTAGAGCATTTCAAGGAAAACGTGAATGATACTACTCGAAGTTATCATAGCTTGAACACAAAGTGGCAAAATATGAATGCCGCCATGAGTGTCTTTAACGGGCTATTCATCCAACAAGTAATTTTTAAGCTCTATATACTTGTATTAATTTATATGCTTGTATTAATTTATATACTTGTATTAATTGTAGAAACGTCTTCGTGAGAGTGGGTGTAGCGATGTTGACATCATGAAAAATGCCTTGGCCGATTATGATAAGAAAACAAAGGGCAAGACTTTTAGTCCTATTGAAGCATGAGAGGTTGTCAGGCTAGAAGACAAATGGTTGGAACAACCATGTGTGGGTCAAGCATCTTCTGCTAATTCACAAACTAAGAAAGTCGCGGAATCTAGCTACTACGAGACGGGGCAATGACAATGTTGAGACTGTATTCCGATCCAATGACGACACAACTCCTACACGGAAAAGAAAAGGCAAGAAGACGTATACCGAGTCATCGACAAAGGAAAGTGTTGCTGCGAGCTTCGACACCTGCAAAGGATGAACTGGCCGAAAAGTTGTTGGCGGCAAAATCCGTAATGTTGAAGAAAAAGCTTTTTTTCGGGCGATGAAGTTCTATAACCAACCGCACGATCACATAACCGATCCGACAATGCGAGAGATCACTATTACCAAAATGTGAGCTCATGAGAAATATGGATGGTCGGGCAATTTTAGATATGTATTCTCGATGATTAGTGATTTCATTTTTTTTAAAGTATTATGCAATTTTTTTTTATTATTAATGAAATATTATGGTTTTATTAAATTGGTTAATATAAATATGAATATAAAAAATAAAAAAATAAAATTAGGTGAGGCATGGAATCATGGTTGTCACTAGAAAAATATAGCGAGGCATGAGAGAGGCATGAATGAGATGCCAGAATATTATTGGTGGGTGATGAGGCATGGGAGAGACATCGGATCATGACTGCCACTACCCTAATGCGGAAAAAACTATGACCATGCAGAATAAATACTGTATATAATTTATGACTACTAACAATACTTTAAGTTAACAAACTCGAGAACATTAAGGGCCCGTTTGGTTTGTAGATGGGGTTTAGGATTTGGATTTAGATTTGATGTAGGAGTGAGAAAATATAAAAGTTGTTTGTTTTATGTATTGAAATATAAATTTGGAATGGGATTTATAATTTTTTAAAATTAAATATTTATATATATATATATATATATATATATATATATATATATATATATATATATATATATATATATATATATATATAAATGGCCCCACAAATTATAAATGATTGTGTGAAAGATAAAACAAAAAGACAAAAAATAAAAAGAAAGAAACAATACAAAATGAAAAGAAAGATGAAAAGTAACCTCCCCTGCCAGGTTTTGTGTATCCCCATGATTGTGGGTGTCAACCTAAACTTAAATCATAAGACAGCAAACCAAACATGTAATTTCTACTTTCAACCCAAACCAAAAACCACTAACCAAACGGGCCCTAAATCTTCGTGGATTGTATTTTAGATTTTAACATAATTATGCTAGTGATTAGAAGCAATTTTCGAATTTAGAAACATGCTAAATGAACATGTAATGGTCATAAGAAAGTCCAAATTAATGTTCAACCATATTAAATCAACACAGATAATGACAAAGGCTATATATACATCATTTCCTAATATTCTATTCAATCGATTTTGAAGACAAAAAAGCATTAAACAATCAGTTAATAGAATAAAATGAAACAATGTTTTTCTTTATGGGGATAAATAAGATACAAAGGATAGATAAGAATAGTAGGTAATGAAACGATAAGTTTATTCACATTTCTTCTTTAGATATAATGCAACTTACAAATACATTTATTAAACACACAAGTCAAGCCTTTTCACATTTCACATCTATTGGGTTTTAGTCCCTTATACTTTTCTTGCGAATCAAAAAGAAAAAGAAAAAAGTCTGCTACTAAACACCCCATTTACATTTGCTGTTTTTTCTTAGGGGCAAGTAGGAGGATAAAAAAAAATGCAACTTTTTTATATTAAAATCTAATAGGAAAAATTATAATCAATACTTAATTTCTTCAAGAGTTGGTTTGATGGCTAAAGAATGTTTTAGATCACCAATGTGAAGAGTGTGTTCACCCATTGGAACCCTTCGGATACCAAATTGGTCAACTACACTCAAATGTTTGCACACATGTAGGTCAAGTGCAACCCTTTGTAGCCCACCAGCCACCACATGGATCTTTTGAAAGGCCACCAATTGCTTGTTTGTGGCCCATTTTCCTTCAGGTGGGCTTGAGAACACCATTACGGTATGGGTCCCGTCCATAGTTCCCGTATTCTCTACATCTATGTGTAGGCCTGTGGTCAGGGTGGAACATTTTGTGTGTGATACTCGGACCCCGTTGGTTAGGGTTGTCGCGTTGTTGCTCTCAAGATGGATTGATAACATGGGAACTGAGAGCGATGTTGGGGCTTGAGCTATGGAATGTCGGAAACTTGTATAGCTTAGACCGTGTCCAAATGGATAAATCACAGGCCCTTTGTAAAATCGATATGTTCGACCAGGGTAGTTGTGGGCAGGGTCAGCCCTCATTCCCATATTTGTCATTGGTACCTTAGCCAAATACTCTTGTGGGTACCATGTCATAGGCAATTTTCCACCTGCACAATATTCACAAAATGTCATGGGTAACTTATATATGCATATTGGACTTTAATAGGCCCATCAAGTTATCTAAGACAATGCTGTTTTGGTGAAATTTTTATAAGCTTATTAATCTATAGTAACCTGGATTGGTTGTTCCAAATAAAACATCAGCGATAGCCGTTCCACCGGATTGACCGGGATACCCAGCCCAAATGATAGTCGTAATTTTAGGGTCGTTTCTTGCGAATCTGACATCCATTGGGCCACCAGACATAATGACTAGAACAACTGGGCCTCTCGAAGACTTTGCAACTCTAGAAATTAGCTCTTGTTGGTGTCCTGGGAATAGTATGTTGGCCCGATCTTTTGCTTCCCTTTCCTCAGATTGATCAAGGCCCATAACTAACACGGTTGCATCTGCTTGTCGGGCAGCTCCCTCAGCCGCGCCAATTAATCGGTTATTGTTGCAACTTACATCACTACACCCGGCTTGGTGAATTGTCTTAACATATCTTGCTATACCTTGTAAAGGTGTGGTATAACCACAAGCAATACCTAGAATTTCCAAATAAGATTAGATTTCTAACTTTTAATAGAAAAGTGTGGAACTGGGGATTAACTTTTTTATATTACTTACCGGCATAGTTGCCTATCATGGTGACGGTAACATCAGAATTAGGCCCGATGACAGCAACAGTACGATGTCGTGCTGTTGACAATGGTGGGCCATTCCCATGATTATCCAGAAGAACAATGCCTTGACGGGCTGCTTCTAAAGCTAGTTCATTACTGGATCCTAAACAAACATCTGGTATCCCCAAGTTTGCATACGGTTGTCTTGGCCCATCAAACATGCCTAAACGCATCTGAATTGCGATGGTGTTAATCAAGGCCCCATCAACATCAGCCTCTTTCAACTTCCCTTGTTTTATTGCCCCTTCCGTGTAAATCGCCAAAAACGGTCCACAGTCCAAATCAAGACCTGTAAAAATATGAACTCATATAAGCATAACCCACAAACTAAAGTAAAATTACAAGTGTTAATAAATTTGACCCAAACCTGCTTTGATGCTCTCTGCAGCTGCATCTTCTGGTGTAGTCGTGTAATGTTGACTTGTATACATTACACCAACTGAATCACAATCCGACACGATGTATCTAATTTTCAAAAATAAAAATGATTAGAAATAGTTCTACAAACCAGAAATAATGAACCACCAATTCTGTAATCAAGTGTTTTTAAATAAGTTGTACCCATTAAGGCGCCAAGCCCCACGAATCGTGTTTTTGAGAAGATTTGAGTCTGCACAGGTAGGCTTCCCATTGACTTGATTGTATGAACACATTACACTAGCAACTTTCCCTTCCAAAACACAAGCCTTAAAAGGTACATTATATGTGTCCTCCAAATCTTGTTTACTCACCTGCACATTTTTTATGTTTACCAGTTAACCTTTTATGACTCGTAACAACCAAAATACAGCATTCGTTATTGTTCAACGTCATCAAGGTGCATCGCTTAATAATCGTGTGTCACTTTGTCTAAATTTATGCCGAAAGTTGTAACCTTTTTTCATGTCTCAGATGGGTGCGTTTCCTAGCAACCATATTTTGTATCCTAGTTAAAAAAGAGTCAACATAAAGTTGTATTTTTCACTTCAACATGTAAGATGAAGCATTTTTTAGCTAACATATGCCACTTTTAATAGTAAGGTATTAAAGAAAGCCATGTCGTTTGTTACGTTTCAAAGACTACGTCTTTTAAGTAGATATAACAAAAAAGTAAGTAGATAGTTGGAATTTTCGTTTCAATAAATAAATTTTGGACTTTTAGGCACATATGTTACTTTATGTGACGCAATTTGGACAAAATTTATGTGTTGATTTAACTCTTGTATGGTCCTGTTTTTCTAGAACACTAAACTATTTCTAGACAGCAACTACAAGAAAAGTAACAAATTCATTTGAACATTCAAAATTCGGTTTTTTCTTGGTTTAGTTATACATGTCACTTTCTTACTTTTTCTTGGTTTAGTTATACATGACAAAGGCTTTTAATAGTGCATTTTTATTTTTTTATTTTTTTATTTTTTTTAACAATGGGGGATCCTTATTTGAAGCCCAAGTTAGTTTTTTAAAAAAAAAGGTTTTTTTTAGCAACCGTGCATCAATTTTTGTGACGATTCTGAAAGAAAGCTATACCTTTGTTTTCATTGCGTTCAATGATGTGACTTTTATTACCTTCTCGTGAAAGTATTATTGACCAAGTAAAAGAATGATACAATTGAACTAAAACAAAGTTGATAATTGAAATGATACAAAACAAGAGAACAATTTTCATAGGAATGTTGCGCAGCATTTGTGGACACCTATATGTTAAAGTTTGTATACTTTTGTTCGAGTGTTATAAAAAATTATAAATAATTAAATAAATAAAAAAAATAAAGAAATGTTTTATATTTCGTTTTAAGGTACTCCTATTAATTAGTGCATTATACTTTTTGGTGACTTGGAAAAGGCATTTTATTCACTTATTCTTATTTGAACATGTAAATGATTATAAGTATTATTTAGTAAAAAAGATTAACCATAAGTACCTTGGCATTGAAATGAAAGCGATCAACCCCATTCCAATTATCAAGATCATACGCGGTATAATGTTTGCAACAAGCCGCAACCTTCAGTCTATTACCCACGTTACCTTGAAGTCCTCTAACATATCTAACAGCGTATCGAGCAGACAATGTTGGATCTTCTCCCGGGGTTTCTTGACCACGACCCCACCTAGGATCTCGGAAGATATTCACATTTGGGCTCCAAAACGTTAGCCCCGCCTTTCCTCCATTATACATTGCCCGTGCTTCATTTGATACCACCTATAGAGTTTTTTTACGAGAATGTCAAGTAAGGATGTGCATTTTTATTTTCAAACTTCAAGGCTACAAATCTCAAGTCGTATATAACATATTTATTACAGTACTTATCAAACAAAAGATATAGGTCTTATAACAACATATAAATCAATTTATTTGTTACTATTAACTAACATAACGAGCCACCATGAAAAAACAACTTTTTTTTTTCTTAATCACAACAATTACTTTTGCAATGCAACAGTGAGTAGTACAGATATTACCAAAAGTGAGGAATCTCCAATCTAAATAGCTTTTATATCTTTGCATAAAAGTACCAATTCATTCGGTTGTTATGACAAAGTGTATCATTATTAATGATAATTGAAATGTTTAAAGATTAGGGTCTTTTTAATAACTTATTATAGTGAAAGAGACCCCACAATTAAGTGTTAGAAGCCAAAATAAATGGTCCAATGGTGGTTCATGAGATATCAATAGCATGGGCTATAAACATGCCAAAAAAACCCACTTGTTATTAAAAGGGAACATGACAGCTTGTATTACCAATATCCACAAGCTATTCTATGGACACCTATAAATATTCGCTTACGTAAAAATGTATTATATAACACTCTTATAACATAAATACGTTTTTTAATTCAGAAAAAAAATGACACGTCATTAAAGATATGTAACTCACTAAAAGAAAGAAATAATAAAAAAATAAAACGATAACAAATGTGATGATAGGTTTGTAAACCCATTCTCAATCAAATACTCATTTGTGGGTTTGTAAACCCGTTCCCAAATAATGGTGGGTTTTGTAAACCCATTCTCAATCCAATACACATTTGTGGGTTTATAAACCCGTTTTCAAATAATGGTGGATTTGTAAACTCATTCCCAATTCAATACAGTTATTTTCATGTATATACCAAACACCTCCTTAATTTTTGTGTATACTCCCTCCATCTCAATTTAAATGTCCACAAATAAATTTTTTACAAATTATGATACGTCTTATAGATGTAGATTTGAGTAAATAAATTATCAATTTTAGCATGTATTAAATACATCAATTAAATGCAGATTATTATAAAGCATTTGAGAGTAAAATAGGTAAAATTGTAAATCATAATTTTATTATTTCAGGTGGACATTTTTTTGAAATTTTATTATTTCAGATGGACGTTTTTTTTGGAAAGACAAAAATAGTAAGTTGGACATTTTTGAGAAAATAGTAGTATTTGTTTCAATTACTAGGACAATGTTCAAATAAACTTGTATTGTATAATAAACAAATTAAAACTGTCGTTTTCAATATCCACATCTCATGGAGATTCATCATGTGATATCTAAACATACTCTTTCATTGGTTCTGGTTCAAAGATTGTTGTACTTCAATTAAACCGTAATGACAAATAAGATGTTTTGTTAATTTTAGGAACAACGTCTAATCGTGACAAATAAGATGTTTTCTCGGAACAACGTCTAATCGTAATTTGTTTCAGGTGATTTGAAAAGATGTCTTTAGATGTTATCATGTAAAGACGATAATAACTTCTACGAAACCGATGTAGAAACATGATAATATTTATAGCTTGTCAAGAATCCATATCTAGGTTTGATAATTTGAACTTTTCCTTCTATAATTTTGGCTATAGGCGTTGGCCAACATAAATTTGAACTTTTCCTTCTATAATTTTTTCATATGGAAAATGCATGCATGTCTTTTCAATTTTGGCTATAGGCGTTTGGCCAACATAAATGAATGTGGGCAAAATGAATAATGAAAACTAAAATCTTTTATTTTTTTTTATATTTTATTTATTATTGTAATTATTATTATTTTGTAATTCTTCTATACATATGGTCAGATAACAGGTA
>OU343222.1:165635563-165649923 GCA_910596185.1 Chrysanthemum makinoi | reverse complement strand
GGCCAAGTTATTTCAGAGACATCCAATGCTAGGAAAGAGTTGGGAATCGCTCAGAGATGAAGAGAAGGCCTTGGGTTATAAAAGACAGATTTGGAAGCAAGTTGGAAGTTTTTAGTTTTATTTTACTTTTTGTCGTTGTTTATGTAAAAGCGTTAGTTAGTGTCAACTTGTAATCTTTTGTTAAATTTTTGTTAACTTAAAGTATTTAGTGTTTAAAAATCACTCAAGTATCAATTTTAGCTATTGTGACAATTCTCATTTTGTATCCCTGTGAAAAATTCTATCTTTAAATCTTGTATGCTAGCTCTTTTAGCTTTTCTTAAGCTTAAATAGTTCATTTCAGCTTATGGTAACTTGTTATAAGCTTGTGCTCAAATTCTAAGCTACATTGGATATTGGTCAAAGAAACTCAAAAAGGGTCAATATGGCAATTGGAAAGGTGAAAGGGTGAGCAGAGGAAGATGGGGTTGATATTAAGCTAGGTTAGGGGTTTGGATAGGTTAGAGGTTCCTTGGGAGTTGTTTCAAGCCATTGTGGCTTAGGACCACTTGTAAGTCATTTTTAAAATTCCATTTGCATAATCTGTCTTTGTAGTTGTAATTAGTTTTAATCTCTTTAAATAGTTGTATTTAGGAGTATTTGCACTATTTGATCAGTATACAGGGATAGTTAGAGTTTAGATCCGTTTTTTTTAAACAGTTGATTAAGGGTGGTGGGTTTTGCTGATAAAACTGTCTCATAGGCTTGTTCAGTGCATAACTTTTGTTTGTTCAAGTTTGTTTAGTCATTATATACTCAAACCTGTCAAGAATTTGGGACTGCATACACTAAAAGTCAAAGTTTCTTTGAATCTGTCTCACCATCCCCTGTTGGAATTTTTGGTTTGCGATCCTTGATTTGTGTAAGAAGTCTTATACATTGCTTAATTTGTGTCATTACATCATATAACATCTATCTCAGTGAAAAAATTGGATCCAAGTTGGATAAAGTCAACTTTTATTTTAATTCAAAAGTCAAAAAAAACTGAAAATTGGTTTTCAGCCATACCAAGAGGAATTTTCTAGGATTCAATTTTGGGTCTTATTTAGTGAAATTGTTGTTTAAAAACCTCTCTTGGTCTGTTTATTATTACCATTTTTATGATTTTTTACAAAATTTTTACAAGCTCCAAAAAGGTTGTACTTTAGGCCTAGTTGCCTGCTCATCGTCTCAGTTACACTGAGAGTTTCTCAGATATTGAAGCTGTGCACAGGGCTTATTAGTAGTTCTCATGGCATGATTTTTGGTACAATTGGTCTCACCCAGGTCTAGTATAGGTTCCAAGTTATTGTTCCTAATTTCTAGCTTATTAGATTGCTTATTTGTTGGCTGCAAGTGGTACCCAAACCGTTTTAGCTTAATATCAAAAACATCAAATCTGTGAATTGTACTATCAGTGGTTGTAGTGTGTTGATTTAAGTTTCATTTGGTTACTTTTGGTACTCCATAGCTTCTTTTAACAGTTGGTAGCTTGTTTGGCTTATTTAGCTTATTTTAGTGCTTATTCATAAGCACTTGAATCATCAGTTTCATTTTCTTGCAAACAAGTGCCTGTTTTTCCAATTTTCATAGCTTCTTAATATTATTTTAGAGTTTCTCTGAAATTTTCAGATTTTTCCTAGCTGTTTTGCTATTTTTCTTGATTTTAATTAGTTTTAGCACTTTGAATCGCATTAAATACAAAAAATTAAGAAAAGGTTCAAAAAAATAAGTTTTCATTTTTCTTAGGCTTAGATAAATATAAAAAGTGAAAAAAGTTAATTTTCCATACTTCATAGTTTCATGTGGTTTTTTTAGTAATTAAATTAGTTTTTAATAGTTTAAAATTCCTAGAAAATAGAAAAATAATCAGAAAAATACAAAATAGTTTTGAAAAGTCTATTTGAGATTTTAGACTTTCCAAGTCTTATCTTATTTTTCTAGCTTAATTTCATATTTTCTTGCATTTTAGGTAATTAATTAATAGCTAAAAATAGTTTTTCATTAGATAATTAGTTTGTAAAATAATTTTCTTTTTCTATAAATTTTTTTTATCATTAGGATTGTAAAACATCATTTTTATATTTTTAGGGTTAATATGATTTAGTTTCACTTTTTATTTGTACGTCACGTAGATTTTAATTTCGTTCGAAAAACATAAAAACAAAAACATCATTTTAATTTTAGTGATAGCGTTATTTAATAGGTTTATCTTTTTAATTTCCTCTCATTTGCATTTAGCCTTTGTATTTGTTTAACATTCTGTAGGTTATAATCTCAATTCAAACTTTTTCGTCAAATTCCTCGATCACTTTACGTTTGATAATCCATTGCATAGCTCGCTGGGACATAACGAACCGGGGAGACTATATACTATCCGGGATTTCATTGTATTGGCTTTTGAGCAGTTTTAAGTCTGTTACAGTCTGTCATTCACAAGTGGCAGACTTGCGTGATTAGACTTGACTGTTTGGAACCAATCAAGCATCCTACGATTGGAAGGTTGGGAGTCAATGGGAGGCAAAGAGACTGCCTTATCAGTTTTGGACAACTCACGGGGGTCATTCCAAAATTCGTTTTCATAGAGGGCTAGGTCCTCTATAGTACCCCACGATTCTTCCACGGTGAGTTTACTAAGTTTACCACTGGCCGCTTGGTCGATGGATTTCTTAGTTGAGAAGTTGACGCGATCATAAAAGATTTGGACTAGAAGCCAAAGATCGATTCCGTGATGAGGGACTTTATGGAGTAAGTCCTTGAATCGAGTCCATGCTTCGTAGAGAGATTCACCTTGACGTTGTTGGAACATCAAGATTTCATTCCTAAGTTTGGTAGTTGTGACAACCCGCAATTTCCAGATCAATGTTTATTACTAAACTCAAAATAATTATTTTTAACATTACACGGGCATATTCTACGTATGACTTTTTAGTTAAATCGCGTAATTTGGAAAACAACTTTAAATGTACACCGGCATTTTACAAAGCCAAGTCTACATATAAAACATATATTATATGACATTTACATCCATATTTTATAAGTCTACACTCTTATTTTTTTCAAGTTTTACGTAAAATGCATTTGTTACGCAGTTACGACATTTGTCCATGCAAGTAACCTTACCACACTTAAACAATATATACATATACTTATAAATATTTACATAATAATTCATATTTTTGTCTTTTACTCTAGCATGTGCCGCCCCTTATCTCTATTTGTGGTAAAGGAAACATTTTGGAAACTTGTACATGGCTATTTTGGTGTTAGTATGGTTTCTAGGCACACTTGTGACTTAGTTAGCTTCTCAAGATTGGTTCTCATTTTCTTTTGGTTCTAAAACACGACAAGAGAATGGGGAGATCAAGACATAAACCACTTTTGGATGGAATATTACTATTGATAAAGAAATTAGATTCAAACTATACTAAAATTACCACTATATAATACTTAAAACTTACCCTTCATATTCACACCTCAAAACATAGTTTCACACCCTATTTTTCTGCATAATTTCGGCAGCCCCATCAAACACATCCAAGAACATTTCAAAAACTTGTTTAAAGTATTTACAAGAAGGTGTAAGGGTTTGAATTGGAAGCTAGGGTTCTTGGTTCATATTTGGGTTTTAGTTGGCTTTACCTAGGTTCTTTGCACTAATCACTCCCATAATCAAGTAAGTATTCATAAAACTTATTTTTATACATTTCATGCTCATTATATATCATTCATGTTCTTATTTTAGGCTAATATACACTTGTCATGTTGAGGTTTTGCATTAAAAACTTGAAAACAAAATTGACTTTTGCTGTCCTAAATTTATGCCTCAAAGATGGACACAAATAAAATAGCTATGCAATTTTTCACACAAATCTAATTTAGGCACACATATACATATGGGTTAGGATGTTCACAAAATTTTTGTAATTTTATAAAATGCTTTGCTATGCGTTAAATAATTTCAACAAATGAAGTTACTTGCAAATGAAACGTTTCTGAGTTCTGAAACTAAATCGAGAAAACATCCTACTTTAAGACCTAATGAATAAAAATGATACACATGAAAGGGATATAGGACATCTTAAATTAGGTCTAGGGAGTTGGATAGAGCCGTGACGATAAATAACGAAGGAAATATGGCCAAAACCCGACACGACAAATTTATGTTTACTGGCAGCAGTTACCTCAGTACATAAAACGATTAAACTGTACTAATTGGCACATGGTAAAAATATGAGGCTTACACATTTAAAAACTAGACTCCGAGTAGATAATTTTAGAGCCAAGAATCGCGTTATTTCATGGAGAAATGAGGGAGAAATGAACCTTTCAAGTTGACAAAACCGTTTAGCAAACCCAAATTCGGGTAAAGACTTTTGTGTTCAAAAGCTTGACCAAAACTAATTTTTAAATTAATGAGGCCCTAAAATATATAAAATAGACATGTTAAATTAAGTTAGGAAGGAATTGAAACACGTAAAACGGGCTATTTTTGAATGAGATACGAACCCGAGAAATTTGACGATCTCTTGACCAAATTTCTGCCTAATAGCCCCTTTATTGACCCAAATGGCCTTGAAAACCATTTCTTAAATATTGTTTGCCATCATATTTTGAAACTAGATATTATTAGCTAAGTTTAACGACTTGAATGAGTGAAAATGGGCTTATAACAAAGAAATTGTGGACTTTTAAAGTTACGAGATACTTATACATATACTTTTAAATCTAAAGACTTAACAAATAAATTATATAACTTTCATATTATTTTTGTGTCGAGTCATAAAACCTCATTGCAAGTGTATATGAGCCATTTCACATTTTAGAACTCATACGCATTTATTTCGTGCCATATATCCTAAGTCGACTTATATTCCTAGGACGCGATTAGGATTGCATTCCCAGAATACATTGCCGTATTATTCCGTATATTTGATTGCTTAAGGTGAGTATTCACAGCCCCCTTTTTACTGCTTTATTTATTTGGGGTGAAATGCATGAACATAAACTTAATTTGTTTTTATCTGAATTAGACCTTTAATATAATTGAACCCTTTGACTTATATTGAATCCTCTTTGACTTAATTTGAACCTTTTAATATATTTTAACCATTTGATTTATATTGAACCCTTTTTGACTAAATTTGAACCCTTTAATATATTTGAAACCCTTGACTTATATTGAACTCTATTTTGACTTGATTTAGACTATTTAATATATTTTGAACCCTTAGACTCTTGGACTTAATTATGAGCTTATGACTTGTTTGGACCTAATGGACCGTACGTCCTTGACCTAAAGTCTCCCATGTTCGGAGCAACGCAAAGTCTCCCTTGTTCGGAGCATTCAATGCCGAGTCTCCCATGTTCGGAGCAGTCTTAATTGATAGTATATAATAGTTGTTATGATGGACTGTTTGTACAAACAGTACATTCGCATTGTTAGTCCCCGATTGGTTTGCCGTTCGCACTCCAATTATACGTACCATTCGTATGGCTCCCTTGTGCGGAGCAGTAGGTAGTATGGATAGCGCTATTAGAGGTCGGCCAACCTCTCGTTCCCCTGTCTACGGAACGCATATTATTTTTTGTGGGGCTTTGCCGCATAACTTTATTATATATGAGGCGTTAATATGACCCTAGGTGCATCGACTACCAGACTTACTACTTGAAATATGGAAATGTATGTCAACTTATATGTTACAAGTCTTGTATGGGCGGACTTGTAACATGGTGAGTTGACAGGACATTTGCAAGGCAGACATACTCATAAATGTTTTCGTACTATTTAAAGACTTTCTTAAAAATTGAATATTAAACTATATAAAAGGACTTTTATAAAAACGGCTCTTTGTAGTACATAAAACCTGTGTACTCACCAACTATTTTCATAGTTGACCCTTTTTCTCATGCATTTCAGGTGATTGTCAATAAGCACGATTTATGAAGTCTTTTGCATAAAGGAGTCTTCACGTGTCGTCTTTGGTCATTAAGTATAAGAAGATGTCTTTTGGAAATCAAGTTATAAGATTTTATTGTCAAAGTCGGCTTGAACAATATTGTAACATTTTATTATTTCTTTAAATTTAAATATGGTATTGTACTATATCTCTTTTGCGATGTATATTGATTATGTTGCACCTCGCGTTTCCGCCTCTGGCTGGGTGTGACAGTAGTTCTCTCCGGTGGGAAAAATTGGGCGAGGAAACGAGTAGTGAGATCATCCCAGCTTGAGATGGATCCGGTGGGAAGTCGGTCAAGCCAATTACTAGCTTGGTCCCGTAGAGAGAATTGGAAGAGACGCAGACGCGTGGTCTCCCTAGTAGTAGCATCGAGGTCGATGGAATCGACAATTTTAAGGAAATCCTTAAGATGCTGATTAGGATCTTCGGAACGAAGTCCATGGAATGCACATCCGTTTTGCACCAACCGGATGGTGTCGGATTGCAGGGCCGTAGTTTGGGCTTGGTCGGGAAACTCAATGGTGTTCCTATAGCCTAGGTGGCTTGGTCTCGAGTATTCACCAAGAGTACGGGCTCTTGGCGGGTCAATTGGTGGTGGGTTGATGAATGGTGGGTGGTTATCACCTTCCATGATGAAAAGTGATGGGATTACGAACAAAGGTCACGAAGAAGGGGGATAGACTAAGAGAAAGCTAAGAATGAGAAAAAAAAATTACTTGATAGGAATCAAGCAAAGAAACCTAAACGAGGTGGACTACTAACTCGCTATTCTATTCCCCGGAAACGACGCCAAAAACTTGATAACGCTACATGCGTCGTTCGGGGTCAAGGGAACTTCCTTTTCTTCGAGCAAGTTTTATAACACCCTAGGCAGTGAACCTAATCGTTGTAGTGTAGTAATTAGGGTAAGCCACGGGTATTGATATCGTTCTCTAGGGGAATAGGAATGCTAGTGAGAAGTTACTACGCTAAGGTTGGGGTTGAGGAAGATTATTTTTTATCTTTTTATATTTTTTAAAGAAAGGAAAGGTACGAATCTCGGGGTTTGGATTTGGGGGTTGGTATTTCTACCGATTACTCTACTTTTCTAATTATCTAATCTAAGGTGTATGTAGTCTATGTCTAATTATTGTGTGCTCGTATGATAGTTTAAAGATGTGTTTACCTAGATGCTACTACTCCCTAGTTATCTCCTATTGATGGTTGAATTGTCACGTCCTTATTCTTAACGCGTTGTGTTTTCTAAGGTTGTAAGGTGTGCATTCCCTAACTCTTTGAAGTCACCTTTAAGTGTAGTAAACAAAATCCACTAAGTCATTCATAAACTAACTTTGAGGTTATCTTTGGGTTTAGTAAACGAAATCCACTAAGTCATTCATAAACTATCAAAGATTTATCAAGTATTGAACACAACGATAGCCTAGTCGCACTCCTAAGCCAATTACAATTAAGATAAGAGACAACCTAACAATAATTAACAACTAGGTTTCATATATCTAAGCAAACACACAAGTAATTTAGCCGGACATGGTAGACATGCAAGCATACACACAATCAATCAAACATAGGATAGACATAATGATAAATTGAATATATGGATTAAGATATAATCAACAAACCATTACAAGATGTTTTTGGAGTGATTAAAACCTTCAAAGTTGCTGGAAAAACACCTATCTAAGCCCTGGAATCGGAGTTAGGGTTTTACTCCAAAAGACTACACACTAATACTGAAAAATTCGGATTCTATATATAAGATTACACATGCGACGGCGTCTCCTTATGTTTTGTGACGCCGTCGTGTCGCCGTCATTAGGGTTTCGTCTTGGCCACGTTAGACTTGCGACGGTGTCACCTTATGCTTGTGACGCCGTCCTCTTCAGCTTCTGACGCCGTCTGGATTGAATCTAGGCCGTCTGAGTTGCGACGGCCTACTCTTTTATAACTTGACGTCGTCACTTGAAAATAAGAGTTTTGGCTTCTGTCCCGTCACAAAATCCTCCGACGGCGTCGCAGATAAGCAGTGACGCCGTCACCTTGTATTTTCAGCAGCTGGAGTGTCTCGATTCTTGACTTTGGCCATTTTCTTCGTATATCCGCGCCTTTTCGTCCAAATAAGTGCCATTACAGCATTTTGCCTTCAAGAGACCCAAAAAGTGAAAAGGAACGATATTAAGTAATAACGGATACAAAAGTGATCAAATAAGGGCTTAAACGACCCCTCAAAAAGGTACCTTTTAAAACCTTATCAGTAGTACTTAGTTTTGTAACACCGTGGAGGACGGATGGGTCTTCACCCACTGTATGCCTGATCCACAGCCCGTTGTGTGGCATTTTATTGTAAGACTATAAATACTCTCTACCTTCCAAGGTAGAGAGTTGGAGCTCATAAAAAAAATTTCTTTCTCTCACTAAAGTTCCCTAAACCTCTAACTTTCTCTCTCTAAAACACATTATACGCCTATTTGATCTTATGGTTTAGTGTGTTTGTGAAATCCAATATGTTACAAATGGTATCAAGAGCCATGGTTTAATCATCTCTTACATATCTTTGGATTTCTAGTGACTTTTCGGTGGTTTTAGAGTTTGAAAAAGTTTAGTGGTTTTTGCATCATTTGGATCATTTCTAGTGTTAAAGTTTGAATCTTGGGTGTAGTTTTGTGTTTAGAATCATTGTATGTGCTTGGGTTTTTGTTAGGAATTAGAAATTCCATGGTGAAGAGTCGGTCACCCCAAATATTATCTAGCGTAAGTTAGCTCATAGACTTGTAGTTATTTCGTTATTTACTGTTTATTAGATTAGTTAGTTATTTAGTTTAGAGCAACACCGTGGAGGACGGACGGGTCTTTACCCAATGTATGCCTGATCCACAGCCCGTAGGTGGCGTTATTTGTAAGAACTATAAATAGCCCTCTCCACATGTGGAGAGGGTTGGTGCTTTCATTTTTCTCTAATCATACAACTTCCTTTTCTATCTCTTTCTCTCTCTCTAGAAAGTATCCCACCCATCTCTCTCTCTCTAAAATCTTTCTTGTTTGATTCAATCCTCATATGTTCTTTGATTAAAACAATAACCAATATTCAACAATTGGTATCAAGAGCCAGGTTTAATCTTTGATATAGTGTGTGCTCGAATTTTAGTTTGGTTATTGTCAAAAATCATATCTTTCTTGTCAAAAAATATTGACTTTATAAATTTTTTCGTGTCTATCTATTTTCATAACTGAATATGTTTTTTCTCGTCTTAAAAGTGTTCTTTTTATATTCTTAATCTTTTCTTGGAACTTGTCTTATTTTTTTACTTTTATCTAATCTTGTGTCTGCAAGTTTTTTTTTTCTGGTCTAAAACTGTTTTCTTTCCAAGTCTATTTCTCGTCTGAAAAATAATTTCCAAGTCTATTTCTGCCCAAACATTCTTTGTTTTAATCTTTTTTATTTTCTTGTGGTCACAAATACTGCTGAAAAAAAAAATGGTAGCGACTTATGCTTTTACTTAAATAGCGAATTGAGCTCTTCTTGAGTAGCGACTTGTGTCTTTACACAAGCGACTTGTGCACTCTTTTAATAGCGACTTGTGCAGGGTCTTTAAGGTAGCGACTTGTATTTTTTTGGGTAGCGACTTGTACTCTATTTAGAGTAGCGACTTGTACTCTATTTAGAGTAGCGACTTGTGCTGTGTCTTAAAAGCAACTAATCTGTCTTTCATACCCGTGTCAAAAACAAAAAAAAACAAAAAAACAAAAAAACAAAAAAAAAAGAACGAGACCTTAGACTTCGTTCATAAGAAAAACAAAAACAAGCCTCTTTTTTTTTCTAAACTCAACTGCTACAAGCCTCGAATTTAAATAAAAAACTAAAACAGAAACATTGATCTCAGTTTATCTCATTAGTATCATCAAAAGATGTGTTCATAAGAACAAAAACACAAGAGATATTCATCATTGAACCCTTTTGAAGCTTAAACATCGTTCTTTTATATCCGAATCGGAAAAAAAAAAAAAACAAAAAAAAACAAAATCAATCGGTTTCATTATTTCTCTCCTTTCGGTTTAACAAAATCAAAAACGAAAATCAAGACATCAATATGAAACCTACCTGTGACCATTAACCAAATATTGAAGATGTCTTGTTTCTAGAAACAAACGAAGGGTTGTTTTATTGTTGTTCGGATCGTTAGACATCAAGAATAGATTGTGATTGATTTCTCGTGACTAGTGGGGCTACGTTCATTAACTGGGAAGAGGAAACAAAAGAGGACGATTTTCGTTGGTGAAAGAGGAGTATTTTTCTTGGTGGCTGCGTTTTTTAGGTTACTTAAAATTAGGGGAAGTGAGTTTAGTGTCCTTTTATAATCAAATATTTAGGGTTATAGGTTTATTACTTTGGGCCTTGCAGTTCGTATGTAATGGGATTGGGCTGAGTTTTACTTAATGACTTAATCAAGTTAATCGTGTGGGCTGAGGTTTGATACAAGCAGATTGGGCTTCAACGATTGGTACACACATTGAACTAGACGAGGAAAAACGTGTGTTACTTCTGTTTTTTTAAATAGGCAACGTTTTTTTGTGTAGAATCCTTTCTGTTGAACCTTTTGCTACGAATCGGGTAAGCGAACTCAATTTAAGTTGAACCTACAAACTAATTTGAACTCATACAATTTCTAAAGGGTCGAATTTTTTTAATTAAAAGTGTATATAATCTTGGTTCGTTAACTTGTAAACTCAAAAGGCACGACCTCGGTGTTTAGATGCTTGCTATTTTCTTGAGGTGTTAATTTGGTTTTCGGATTAGATCGAGCTTTGCTAATTTAAGATCGATAATTTCTTTGGGATTGAAATTTTTCGGTTTCATTGAATATCATCACCGTGCTAGTTTTTGTGTAATCGTGAACAATTAACAAAGATTCATTTGAAAAAAATTCCTTATCATCTTCAAGATCCCATCTCTCTTCATGTTATCAACAATCCTCCTTTACTACATTCTTCTTCTCACTGTTCTACGGTTTCGTCTTGATTTTAGTAAAATCCCGCGAAAGATTCTATTTTTCGGTTTAAATCACAGACTTGTAAAATCCCATGCTCAATCACATCATGTCTTACACTCTTGATCCAGTGATTTCAGAAGTGCTTAAATTGTATGATGTTGTGGACAACAATGATAATGAATGCTACACTGAACGATTAAAGATGCTTGAATTAATCAATGAGGATGTGAGATCTTCGTGTTCAGAGTCTGAAGAAAGAGAATTGCACCTGTTTAGACTACAGAATGCCATGCAAAAGGAAAGTAGCATTGAACCTTATCATCTACTTCACTCACATCTCATGTTACTCACACCGATAGGAATGGAACGAACATGCAATGCACTTTTCCGTCAAGATTTATCCACATTAACGGGAACATTACTATTGAACTTAGAACAATTGGAACAACAAATTGATAAAGAAAAGGTTCAAAAGAATTGTTCCAGTGCTGCACTTCAGGTAATCCACAACCAATTTCAGCCATTCATCAATGGAGAATATTCAGCAGATTACGATCAACACTTGACTGGAATTTCCTTCAAAAAACATACTGGAATGGAAATTCAGGAATTCATTGAGACATTTATCCAACTCATGGATAATGTGGAAAAGTACATTGAGGAAGCTGCACAAAAGGATGAAAACTTGAATGAATTTCAGGTGCAATTGAGAGATAGTTGTGATGAGTCGGTTAATGTATCAGATAATTGGTCAGGTGTTGCTGAATGCAGAATATCAGAGACAACAATGAATGATGTAACTAGCTGCTCGGTAACTCCTGTCTCAAAAGAAGTGGATGATGTGAACAGTACAATGAATGAATGTGGGGTGCAATCAAGTGGTAGTATGGTTGATTCGGGTAATGCATCGGATGCTGTATCAGTTGTCACTGAATGCAGCAGTACAGAGAATGACAATCTTGATACAAGCAACAGCTCAGTGACTTGTGCTAAACATAATGCAGAAGCAGATTTCAGAAAAACAAATGAACACGTGTCATTTGCTGAGGTACCCTTAATTGAACAACAAAATGAATCTGTTAATGTTCTTAAACAAACTGATCACGATGCTGAACATGATTCTAACATATGTTCTTTGACTAAAGCTGAGTCTGAAACTAGTGTTTTCAAAACTAACACTATGGTTGATAAGAAAAAGTACAATGAACTTTCAAATAGATTTTCACAACTTGAAAAACATTGCATTTCACTTGAAATTGCAATACAAAGTGAAAAGGAAAGTTTACAATCTCATAAACCATGCAAAAATCCAGAATTTCCTGAATTCTGTGAATTTTTTGAAATAAACACTTTGAAAGCTCAGCTTCAGGACAAAAACTTAACAATCAACAATTTGAAGAAACATATTTCTGATATGCATGTGAAAAGTAATTTGGTTACAAGTAATTCTGATGTTAATGCTATTGATGATATTCAAATGAGAAATGATGAATTAGCAGTTTGTGTGGCCAAATTACTAAAGGAAAATGAGGCTTTGAGAAAGCATAATATAGAACTAAGTGACTCTGTCAAAGAAGCTAGAACTAAGTCATTTGAACAAACAAACTCTTTGATAGAAAAAATTGATGAACTCAAAGCTCAACTTCAGGATAAGAGTTTCACAATAGTTGCCTTAAAGAATGAGCTCAGAAAAACCACAGGGAATAGTGTGAACACTAAGTTTGCAAAACCGTCAATCTTGGGAAAACCAGTTGTTAGACAACCGACTGCATTTAAGTCTGAACGAACAAATTTTTCAAAAACACAGTTTGCCTCCCAAGTTGATGCGAATCAAGTTTTGTCAAAACCAGTCACTTCACTTCATTTTCCTAAGAATTCTCATGATATGAATGATTTGTTCAAGAACTATGATCTAGAAAAAGCTAGAAAAAAGGCACAGATTAGAACAGATGGAATTTTAGGTGCTAGACCTAGGGTGATGAATTCTACGAGATTTCAAGGCACTGCTAGTAGTTTTAAACCATCTCCTAGGAACACTCAACTAAACACTAGGGATTGGCTTGGATCTAAGAGTAGTTGCATTTTGAATAAAGCTATTCCCATAGCAAATCCCTATAAGAACTCTAGATCAGTTTCTGAATCCAGACAAGCTTTTTGCTCAAATTGTCTGAAATGCATCTTTAAGGCACATCATGGTAACTGTTTTTCTACATCCCCAATGAATGTAAATGCTCATCCAAAGGTTCAACCTGTTAAGTCTAGGATCTTCACTAGGTCATCTACTGTGTATATGAAGCAAAAAAATCTGAAAACTTCGTCTAGATGGATGCCAACTACTAAATCGTTGGAAACTAGGAATAAGGATAAGTTTTCCACTATGCATAAGAAGCCTAACAATTCTAGACCTAGCTATAATTGGATACCGTCGGGTAGAATGTTTAAGGATGCTGGACTTAGGTGGATACCTTCCGGAAAGCTGTTTACCGATGACAAAATCAAGGTTGACTGTGAATCCCCAAAGGGTTTGGATACTAATGTCACTAACCAAAATATATGCAATCAAGTTTGTAATATTAGTGCAGGTAGTTCTTACTCAGTTGCAGATACTTCGATCCTTCACTACATGGACTGGCTTAAAGTATGGATTACAAATGGATTGATATCTCATAACTCACGGGTTCAAGTAACTCAATCTTGATATTCATTCGGCTATGACGTCTGTTCAAATCAGTTCAGGCCTCGTACTTCATCATAATGGCGTCTGCAGATATCTCTTCAGGCCCCGTTCCTCAAAGAAAAGAAAGGTGTACGCTTCAGTGCGCTTTATCTTCAGAAGAAGAGAAATCTTCATATTTATGACCATTCTCATCGACATTCTTCATCAACATACTTCATGTTTCTCCCATGCTCATTCAGTCATCAAGTGGATCTACGTTCATTGGTGTATACTCTTATTCACTTGTTAAATCAAAAATGGCAACTTCGGATGCAATTTTTGAGGGGGAGAAGAGTGAATATACTACATGATGATGGATGTTTGAATAATGGTCATACGACTTAATTTTTTATGACGATGACTCTCCTCCAACGCCTAATGCTTCACTTACTAAAGATAACTGGGATTCATTGTTTTTCAAAGATATGTTTGATGCGTACTTCCAACCTCCGACGAATGTTGATCATCCAGCTTCTGAAGCTCATGCTCCGGTTTCTACTGACTCAACTAGTTCACCATCTAAGAAGTACTTCTCAGAATTCTCAAGAAACCTTATCTCCAGTTACTTCACAAGGCGTTGATTATGACTATCATGATATTGTAGTTGCACTACTGAATAATGATCCGCTCTTTGGTATTCCTTTGCCAAATCTTCACGGATTATTGTTCATGAATAAT
>OU343222.1:165476458-165635463 GCA_910596185.1 Chrysanthemum makinoi | reverse complement strand
TTAAAGAATTCTAAAGTTACCACCTCATCTAAAGAATCTCCTAAAGTTTTAGCCATTAGGTTGAACTCTTCATCATCTTCATCGTCTTCACCACCACTTCCTCCTTGACTATTACTATCATCACTAGTGTGATCCCTAGTGACCTTAGCTTTGAGAGGTAGCAATTTAACCTTTTCCTTTTTGTCCTTAGAAGTGACATTGTCCTTCTCCAAGATCATCCTGTATACTTTAATGTTTTCGATTAGCTCTTCAAGAGGAAGATCCGCCAAATTCTTGGATTCTTCAATTGTTGTCACCTTCGACTGCCATTTCACCGAAAGAGCTCGAAGAAACTTCCTTACATGGTTCTTATTGTTATAGCTTGGATCAAGATATTTTAAGCTTGTAACAATATCATTGAACCATGTATAACCACTATCAATGGTTTCTTTGTTCGAGATCATAAACTTCTCATATTATTGAACGAGCAAGTCGATCTTGCAATCTTTGACTTGTGAGTTACCTTGATGAGTGATAATAATAGTATACCAAACCGCTTTCCGGTTTTACAAGTGAAAACATTTTCAAATTCTCTACGTGGTAAGGCGTTGTAGATCGTCATCTTGGCTTCATCATTTTTGCCAAGCTTCTTTTTCTCATCATCCTTCAAATCCATAAATGGCTTTTACACCATTAACTTTGTTTCCGAATCTTCTACCATGAACATAAAGTTACCATTTTGGATTATCTCCACAAGTCAATATCTTTATACTTAACATAAGTCTCAAAGCCATCGGATTCTAGCAAAGGTGGTCTTTGCATAGAACACCCCTCAACATAGTTCTCTTGAGCCATGGATCTATACTCTACTTTTTCCAAAAATTTCGGTAGGTTTTTCAAAATTTTGAAAAAGAAGTTTTTTGCTTTAAAACGCCTTCTCAGAAGGGTTTAACGCTCAAAAACTTCAGTATCTCGCTCTGATACCAATTGTAGAACTGTAGAGAGGGGGTGAATATGGTATTTTCGGCTTCTTTGATGTTTATTGACTTCAAGCCTCAAATTTCAACAAATGGTTATACAACAACAATCATAACCACGAGCACAACCAAAGTATATAAATCAAGTAAAAGACACAACGATATATACTGGTTCGGGATGGGGGGTTTATACCATCCGCACGTCCAGTTGAGAATCCACGACACGATACTATTCACTAAGTATAATCCTTTCGGTAGACTACAAACTGTTAGAACTTCACTCCACCGATATTCAAAAATATCGGTGCTCACAAAGAAGAACTTAATGGTATTACGCCCTCGGAAACCACCCAAAAGAATCTCGCGATTTGACTTCCCACCGGAAGTATTAAACCCCAACTAGATCTCCAACAATCTAAGCTTGGTCACCAAGACACAAGACTTCCCTTACAACCAAATTTAATCAATAAGTTTGATTGTTCAAATCAAGCCCTAACTAACCCAGAGACTCGATTCTAATAGAAAGGGTATAGAGAAGAAGACCCTTGACACAATCACAAGAGTGGATTAGGTTCTTGTGATTCTTCCCTTGTGGAGAATGTGTTCTTTCAAGAAATGATAAGAAAAGAAGAAAGAACACAAGATGATATAATTAAAGGTAGAGAGAAAAGAAAATTTAGAGAAAGAATGAATGGCAAGGGGTGAGGAATACAATAGAAAAGGGTGGGTATTTATAGGCCAAAAACCCAAAAGTGTGAAAAATCACTACGAGGCTGGCTCGCTGGCCTCGTACTGGAGCACGACCAGCGCGCTAGAAACCCGTAATGATTTTTTCTTCGGGTTTTGGGCTTTAAGTACCCAACCTTGCTAATCCCCCAATTGTACTTCACACTTTGACATTTCCATTATTCATTCTCAAGGTCAAATAACTCAAATAGCCATTTGATAAAAATATTTATAAAGTGTTTAAAAGATGTTTTGGGTATAACTCAATTATCAAAGAAGGAAAGGGGGAAAGGATAATTGGATATGGGTATATTGGGTATTCCTCACATGGCATAGATAAGAGAGAAAGAATATACTATAGAATATTCTTTTATTAAAAAGGAAGTGAAGATGTTGGGTTAGAGAGAGAGAGAGGGAATATTTGAATTTAAAATTCAAATTATGTGAGAAAAGGAAGTGTATGAGAGAAGTTGGGTTAGAAAAAAACCATGGTTAGTCTAGGAGAGTTGGGATGAGTTGGAATGAGTTGGGTTAATGTGATGGGGAGGAGCCTTTGGTTTGAAATTCAAATTCAAATTTAAAATTTGAGAGGAGAAAAGAGATAAAGAAGGTTGTATATGGGGGATGTGAATTGTATGGATGGGAGAGTGATGTGATGGGGAGCCTTTGTCTTGGATTCAAATTTGAATGTTAGAATGTGAGAGTGTGAGTTGACAAAGTATGTAAGGGATGTGTGTGTGTGTGTGTGTGTTGAATTTGAATTGTAGCGTGAGAGAGAGTATGAGTGAGAATGGGATACGTGTGTGAGAAGCTTTGTGTGTGAGTGTGAGTGTGTAGTTTCAAAATTTTAATGGGAGGAAGAGAGAATGTGGTGAAAAATACGTTAATGTGAAGATGTGGGAATTTTGGGGGATAAGAAGTACAATCAAGTACATGAAATGTAAGAGAATATTAAGAGAATGTTGGGGATAAGGTTTGGAGGGATTTTGAAATGGTTTGAAGGTTTATTTGGTGTAGATGTTAATCAAAGGATTGATTAAGGATTTAACCACATTGTCATTAAGAAAGAAAAGATTAGACAATGATGATCATGGTTGTGTTTTGGATATGAAAATCAAAGGTTACTCATAAGTCCAAATAACTTAACGTCAAATATTCAAAATACCATAATTCGTGATTTTCCACCACTTGACGTAATCAATAATCATCTTGATGCAAACAAACTAAGTGCTTTGCATCATAGTAAAGCATATCCCATAACGGGAAAGGATGCGTTTACGCAAAGGGACCTTTTACTTTGTTTGACTAATAAGGGAGTAAACCCGTTGCGTGATTAGAGAAGAAGTAAACACAGATTATGGTCATATGAATACTTTCACTTGATGTTACGTGAAAGATATGAGTCTCATAGGTTTAGAAAAACCTTAGCTAGTGACGTTTAATAAAATACTTTAGTTAACATTTTGTTGAAAAATGAGAGGTTGTGATTTTGAGTCCCTCTAAGTCTAAAACTCGTTTCGAGTGTTCCTAATAAAGCACTTATTATATTCATACCTGGAATGAAAGATCCACATTTTCGGGTAAGGGGAAAGCCGACTTTCAAAAATAGAGATGCCCAAAACTCAGCGTCTGACGCGCTGGCCACGCGCTGGTGCGCCTGTAGCGTGCCAGACATAGTTCTTGGGCCGTTTTGGCTAACATTTGTGATTTTATGTGTTGAGAAGGTTTATTTTTCATCATTAAAATATAAGAGATACCTAATCAATGTTGCCCGAACACGGTCTTTTCCGTGATTATTGCTCCATAGCTCCAGATTTAACACTATAACGAATAGATAGCAATTAAGTACTAAATGACATGTACATTTTTAAATAAAACGAGCAATAATCGTGAGAAATTGATGATACATAAACATTCTTATTTTTTGTCATCAAAAGGTGTTTAGGATTGCTTTTTATTTTTTTCTCTCTTTTCTTAATTTTAAGTTGAAAAGTATTTTATGATTTTTTGTATTAAAAAATAACATCCTTTTTCAGTTTATCTTTAAGAATAGATCAAATATTTAATTAGTAGATATAATAATTGTTTGTTTCATAATTCATACTCTTCCGTCCCAATTTTCTAATTCATATTACTATGTCCATCTCAAGATAAGTGTCCACTTTACTTTTTATGTTTGTATCAAAATAAGTGTTCAGTTTTATATATGGACAGTAATTATAACTGGTTTTCTTACATTACCCTTATAATCAAAACTTGCATTAATTAATCATTTTTTATTTCTTTATTAATTATTTAATTGTAAATATAAAAATGACTTTTTATCAATCAAAACTAACATTAATTACACATATCATATTTTTTTCATTTTTTGTTTGTAGACACGTATTTTAAGACAAAATGAGTACTATTTTTGTTTGTGAGATAAAAGCGGTCATCTTTCATTAGTCAACATTTAAATATTTATGGTTTTTCCCTTCTACCCTTAATTAATTACTACAATATTTAAGAGGTTGAGTTTATCCTTCATTAATTAACATTTAAATACTTACGGTTTTCCCGTTCTACCCTTAATTAATTACTACAACATTTAAGAGTTGAGTTTAAATGGCATACTAACTTATATATTCATATTTTATATTAATTTTGTTTTGTTTGAAGACTAATAAAGTGAGAAGCGGTAACTATTACTTATTTAGCATAAAATTAAATTTAGTTATTGATTTTTTCTTTAATCTAACTTCTTTTGTTAAAAAAATGTTTTATTGAAATTTGTATTAAATTATTATGAGATCTGCTAAATAATGCTCACTGGGTAAAGCTTAATGCACATAATTTATTTTTTCTAAACTAAAGTAGTTATATATTGACTGCACAATAAGTGAACATAAAAATTAATTTAAATACATGTAGTATTCTGTTTGGTCTTGATGTGGTCATAAACTTAATGGTTTTTCCCATTTCACCCATTATTAATTACTACAACCTTTAAGAGGTTGAGTTTTAAATAATAGAATAACTTAAATACACATAATTTAAGTTAATATTGTTTTATTTAAGGACTAATAAATTGAGACATAGGGATTATTACTTATTTAGTATAAAGTTAAATTTAGTTATTGAAAATTAATCTAACCTCTTTTTGTAAAAAAATTTATTGAAATTTGTATCAAGTTATTATTATTATAAATATTATTGCATTTTAAATTAAGCGATTCCAAATATTATATTAGTAAATTAGTTGGCAAGGTTTAAGTTTAGTCAGATAGTATAATGGGTAATATATATTAATTTAATATATATTAGTGTTTATAAATAACAACAATATATATGTTTTTTATAAAATATAAAATAGAAAAGGTATAATATTTATTAAATATATAAAATTATTTAAACATATGAAAAGTGACGAGTTTATTTAATTCTATTATAATATATTAAAATTTAATAACTAAATATTTATTAATTACCTACTTTTTTAAAAGTTTTTTTTTTTTTTCCTTTTATAAGAGACACATAGTACTTGATTTAAACTACGTATAAGTGCTTTTTAAAAAAAAAGAAAAATACACAATAAAAGAGAAAAAAAAAAAGGAAAAAATTGTAAACACTCTTTTAAAATGAAGTTGATTTGAATTATTTTTTTATCTTTTTATTTGCATACCATTATACAAGTATTTTCAAAATAAGATATAAATATGATACAACTCCCTAGTGAAAATATAAAAGAAAAATAATTTGCACATTTACTTTTTTTATTGACACATTCTAAGAGGCCCGGGTACAATGGCTGTTGGCTTGAGCCATAGCCTTCGGCACGAGCCTTTGGCACGACAACCCATACCGAGGCTGGGCTGGTAAGGCCTGCCGTCGTGGCCACCAGCTCAAGCCGAGCAATATCTTTTTGATAAAATTACCAAAAAAGACCAATTTTTCAAGGTTGATCCATTTTTAAGATTTTTTTTCATCTATTTCCCAAAAGAGCCATGCTCAACTGCTCAATGCTCAACTGCCACATGCTCAACTACTCAAGTACAAAAAGAATGACGCGTGTCAAAATTTGGGTGGAGTCGAGCAGTTGAGCAGTCAAAGTCGAGTAGTTGAGCAGTCAAGTCGAGCAGTTGAGCAGTCAAAAGGAATGACACGTGTCATAAAACTAATGGAGCTTTTGTACTTGAGCAGTTGAGCATGTGGGCAGTTGAGCATTGAGCAGTTAAGCATGGCTCTTTTGAGAAATAGATGAAAAAAGTCTTAAAAATGGATCAACCTTAAAAAATTGGCCTCTTTTGGTAATTTTCTCTATTTTTTGTTTGTTTGTTTGTTTTGGTGGGTTTCTTTTTTTTCTGTTTGTGTTTGTAATGTGTTTGTTTGTGATATATTTGTGTTTGTTTGATACGGTTGTTTTATTTTTTTCTTATTTTTTTTTATGTGTTGCAGGTGGCGTTTAAGGAAGAAGATGACTTTGGCTTATGTGTTTACTTTTGTTTTTAACCTTGTAATAAAGTAGTTTACATTATTAGTCCTTACTCCTTGGTCTTTTATTCTTTTGCAAAGATAATCTTTTGTTGGTTTATATTTTTATGTCTTATTTTTCTTTTATGTTTTTATTTAATATACTATTTTAGGTAATATGGTTTTTTTATTAAAGAAAGTTATTTTTAGTTAAATATTATGTTTCATTAAATAAATGAAGAAAAAAAATTATGTACTATGGCACTAGAAAACTGGTGTTATGCTAGGGAGGGGGGTTTTGGTGTCATAGTCAAAACTGGTGTCATGAAGAAAAAGTGTTGATGTGGCATCACTTTTCTTATAACACCACCCTTTGGCACCAAACGATACCTAGCGCTCTAACTTATACACTAATATGTTGTATTGTGTATAGAGTCTGCTTGAACTAGTTATACATGAAAGTGTGACATTCAAAAAATAATGTATGAAAATCATACCCCAATATAAAAACATTGCCCAAAACAGTCGAGGCCCAAAAGCCTGACCTATAGAATTATAGAAACACGATCCAAGATAAAATCAATTAGCATATATACTAAAGATGGATAGAAAGTTGTTGCTACAGTACACCCCTAACATTAATTGTTATCTATATCAAAACGGCAAAAATAGTCTCTAAGGTTTAGTTATCCTTGCAAACTAAGTCCTTTGTAAGTTTCTAGCATTAATTACTATCTATA
The DNA here is from genome assembly GCA_910596185.1 of Chrysanthemum makinoi. Lineage (NCBI taxonomy): Eukaryota > Viridiplantae > Streptophyta > Magnoliopsida > Asterales > Asteraceae > Chrysanthemum > Chrysanthemum makinoi. Next base: position 165,628,589 of record OU343222.1, on the reverse strand, counting down.
GCAATTTGACAAAAATAGTCCTTAAGGTTTAAGTGTCCCTTGCAAACTAAGTCTTTTGTAGCATTAATTAGTATGTATAGCCATTTAACGAAAATAGTCTCAAAGGTTTAATTGTCTTTGCAAACTAGGTCCTTCAAAGACTAACGGTGTACCATAATTAAACTTTAAAGGACCGCTACATAAAAATATAACGGGGTCACAACACTTCCGCAGCAACGCGCGAGATCACCCGCTCGTTTATTTCAAAAGGTCAAATCATCACCATTCACCACAACCGTAGGATCCAAATATATAAAAAAGAGCAACATTTTAAGTCCCATGTAGCGCAAAACACCATATCCCAACCCAACCCAACCCAACAAAAACCTCATTTTGTAATTTGAATTCGTAGTCCCTCCCCTTTAAAGAGACGTTATAACTTTTTTGGCATTTTCTATATTTATTACGGAGTAATTCAAAAAACAAAAAACCCTTAAATAATTGCATTAAATTAAATTAACAAATAAAAAACACACATTATACCCACCATTTAAAGCTTCTCTTGTTTGGTTCTTTATCTCTGTGTCTCTGTCTCTTTAATAACGTTACAATTTTTATAAAAATTGGTGCAAGTTTAAATCCTTTTTTATAAAGATTTGAAGGGTTTGAGCTAAAATGGTGACACCCTTTTGCTGATTCTTCAATTAGGTATAGTTTTTTGCTTAATTTTGTTTTTTAGTGATACCCTTTTGATGGTTTTGGATTTTATGATTGTTTATGGTTGATTTGAGTGTTGTTTGAGGTTTTGATTGTTTTTTTTAAGGTTTTGTAAATAAGCTGTTATGGTTTCTGATAGTTATAACCCATACCCTGCCTCGGCGGGATTGGGTATGTTGTTGTTGTTGTTGTTGGTTTCTGATAGTTATAAGCTGAATTTGGTTAATTGTAGTACTTATTATTTTGTGCTGAATTGGGTTTGTGATAATTAATTGTTGATGATTTTGTGAATAAGCTGTTCCGGGCATTGATCGTTATAAGCTGAATGAGGTTAGTTAGTGGTTTTTTTGTACAGAATTGGATTTGTGTTTGTTATTTTTGATAATTTTGTGAATAAGCTGTTATAGGTGATTTGTGGATTTTCTGGCATGGGTTTGATTCTTAAAGTTGAAGACTTATATTATGCGTAGTCATGGGGTTCTTTGTGCAGTTTGATTGTGTTTTTGGCTTTTTATTTTTGATGATTTTGTGAATATTTTGCTATGGCTTTTGATTGTCATAAGTTTAATGTGGTGAAAGCTTTTGCTATATATAATATAGGTCCGTTTTACTAAAGCTTTGATTTTGTTATGATGATTAGTTTCTGTTTGTGCTGAATTGGGTTTGTGGTTGTTTATTTTTTGACTGATATCGTGAGTAGTCTGCTATGGGTTATAAATGTTATTACTTGAATATGTGGTTAACTGATCATTTCTAGACTAGTGTGAAGTGAAAGGTGAAGGCTTTTGCTATGAATTGTTATAAATCTTTGTTGACAGTAAAGTCTTGATTTTGTTATGAATTCGGTTTAATTTATATCATGTTAATCACGGGTTGTGTTTGCAGTTTGATTGAGTTTGTGCTGAATTGGGTTTTGTGGTTGTTTGTATCTGATGATTTTGTGAAATAAATTGTTCTAGGTATGGATTGTTATGAGCTGAAATTGTGCTTAATTGATTACTTTTTGACTAGTGTGAAGTCAAAGGCGAAGGCTTTTACTATGTGTACACTCAGGTTTCTGTAAAGTCCTGACTTTTATTTAATTTAAACATGATTAATGAATTGTTCTTTGTTTTTTTATGCTTGTTTCTGTGCTGGATTCTAAATTGAATGACGTCAGTTGATTGTCTTTGTTAAGTATGAAGTCAAAGGTGAAGACTTTTACCGCGTAAAATAAAGAGGTTTTTAGAAGTTATGATCTTGTTATATTGACATGAATTTGTTTATTTTGATGACGAACTGTTATCCCCATCACAAGTTTTGCATTTTACGCTTGCTGTGCTTGTGAAGACCTTAATTGAGTGTGATCATTGTAAAAGTTTGTCGCCAGCGTGCAGGGAAATTGAGGCATTTGACCTGCAAATTTACCAATGTTGCAAATGTACATGTTTCTACTTATTTTTATATTTTATTTCGATAATCTGGAAATTTCTATCTTAGATTAAGTCGCTTGTTTAATTTCAAGTGAAGTGTTTTAGTTTAAGTTTATTGTAGTGATTTTGATATTCTTGTTAGAGTTTTGTTACACTTCACTAGTTCACTATATGTTTTTTATATTGTTGAACTGAGGGATGTCATTAGCGATGATATAAAGTTAGAAAGCATTAGGTTTCATTTCAAAAAGACTATTTATCCGCATTTTGATTTTCTAGTGTAAAATAACTACTTTTTGACACTGTATTTTGATGATGATTATTTTAGCTTGCCATTTTATTATTTAAATCATATAAGTGTCTATATCCATTTTGTATCTTGAAAGTAACTTTGTATATCTAGTTTCCAGTCAGTTTTACGAAGATTTCTCCTAAAACACTCTTGGCATCTGTGATGAGTCTATATGGAAGCATCTTCCTTAAACATCACTGACTGTGTGAGATACCTCAAACTGCTAACCTATTTCATCATATAATTGTATTTCACAGATGAACTTTGGTGTGTGGACAAAGTTTAGTAGCAGTTGTTCCTAAATCCTACATAAAGATATGGGCGCTCAAAAACATGGCTCAAAGGGTGGCAGTGGAGGTGGATACGTTGGCGGTTTTCTCAATTTATTTGATTGGAATGCAAAATCTCGCAAGAAGTTATTCTCAAGCAAGTCAGAATCACCCGGTATAAATTCAAACTCTATACTTCAAACATTATAATCCTATCATTTATTAACCTTTTTTTCGCTTCTTTAACTGTTCTTATTGATAAATATCATGCAGAACAACCAAAGCAGACAAAGAGAACCAATGGCAACACGCCTTCAACTCGATTCAATACAGTACATACTTTTTAATCCTATATTGCCAATTTTGACTTCACGGGTGATCTGTTTGACCATAAAGTCAAAGTCAAATATAACTATTGTTTCTCTTGCAGATGGACGAAGACGACATGATAACTGGCTTTAGTTTAAAAGGAAGTAGTGATTATAGTTGTGCAACGTCAGTAACCGATGAAGATGGTTATGGCACTAAAGCTCCTGGGGTCGTTGCAAGGCTTATGGGATTAGATTCATTACCAACTTATAACTTCTCAGACACCTATTCAAACCCATCTTTTGACTCTCAGTCTCTAAGAGACATGTCAGCGTTTTATGTTAGAAAAGAACCCGAATTTGAATCAATGGATTGTGAAATGGAATCCATTCCTAGACCCACAAAAGCGAAACCTAGAGCGATTGAGAAGTTTCAAACGGAAACTTTACCTCCTAAATCTGCTAAATCGATCCCAATAACTCATCATAAGCTTTTATCTCCTATTAAAAGCTCGAGTTTTGTGTCCTCTAATAATCCTGCTCGTATAATGGAAGCTGCATCTAGGATACCTCTTGTTGGTTCATCTTCTTCATTACCCTCACCATCACCATCATCCTCCTCATCAGTTCCATTTAGAGTCAAAGCTTCGAGGGAGAAGATAGAGAGTTCGGCTCGAAAACCCAGGCTTCCAGAGGCTGCTCGGAGGCCAGTAGAGTCAAACGTTACTAAGAATGTCAAAAGTCAACAATCTTTAGAGCCGAAAAAGTCAATTTCTTTAGCTCTTCAAGCTAAAGCCAATGTTCAGAAACGCGAAGGGTTGAATCATCGAGCACAGTCTTTAAGAAGTCAGCCAAATACCGAAAGAAATCCACAAAAGAATCCTGTTTCTTCCAATGTTTTAAAGCAGAACAATCAGAAACAGAATAGCTTAGTTGACCGAGGAAAGTCATCCCCTCAAACGAGAAAGCCTGTTTCCCAGAAAAGCTCGAGTAAAATAATATCTGAGAACACAAAAACGAGCCATAAAAAGGAACCATATTCCACCACTCGAAGGAAACGTTCTGTGGAAGACAGTGATCATAATAATAATACTCATGCTGAGAAGAATAATGTTCGGGATAGAAGTTATAAAAATAATAGAAGTGATGTCATTTCTTTCACATTTACAGCTCCAATTGCTCGCCCAATGATGTCTAACAACAGTTTTCTTTCAAATAATGAAGTTATTGAAGGTGATGCTTTAAGCACCCTTTTGGAGCAAAAACTGCGGGAATTAACCTGTAATACTCCATCTGTTTCTCAAGACTCGTTTGCGGTAACAGAAAGTGAAACTAGAGATGATTCAAGTTACGGGGTCTCTTCATATGATCATCAGAAGCCTGATCAGGTATGCAATGAACAAAATTTATATCTTGTTAGCTTTAATAATGGTAAAACCTCTAAACTTTCACCATTTTATAAACCTTAAACTTTTTCTCTCAATGCTTTGTGTCCTTAACTTCTTTTTTAATATTAGCTAACCAAAAACATTCATTATATAATTGATTAGATCCCTTAACTTAGGTATTTTTTTTTAATTTTTTTTTATTTTTTAGTATTTTTTTTTTCGACTTTTTTTTTTCTACTTGCATAAACATTGCTAAAAAATGACTAAAGAACGGTGAAGGGGTTATTATGAAGCTTTATTTGTATATAGTTCTTTGTAGTTTATGGATGATTAATCTGATTAATTGTGATGTTTTTAGGACGAAGATATTATCAGTAGAGATGATTCAAGTTACGGATTTTCTACAAATGATCATTTACAACTTATGAATAAACAACAAAAGCTCGAACTGGTATGTTCTGAACAAGACAATTTTTTTTTTTTTTTTTTTTTTCCGGGTATGGTTGTAGTTTATAGTTGATTATCAATCTGATAGTTCTTGTTATTTTTAGGGGCAAAATCGAATAACTAGAGATGACTATGAATACCGGAAGTTCCTCCTTGACCGGGAACCAAGCCCAAACTCGGTACTCGAACCATCTTTTGTAACAGAAAGCTGTAATTCGTCAGATACTCTCGATAGTTGCAAGCAAAACTCAACTTCAGTTCAAGCCCAGGAGCTACTTGCCACAACCTCAAGAAACCCAACGCCAATGGATGTGGATACTGAGTTATTAGATTCAGCATCTTCCATCACTACCGTAACCAAATGGGAACCAGATTACATTAAGGAAGTGCTTTCAGATATCGAGACGATGTTTGCTGATTTCACCATCGGTAAGACCAGGAAGATTGTGAACCCACGTGTGTTTGATAAGTTAGAAATTGGTAGACCAAATGAACAAGTGGCTAAGTTAAGGCGTGAGCTCGTATTTAATTGTGTGAGTGAGTCTATGGAGACGAGGTGTAGGGTGTGGACCAAAGGACTAGCAACTGTAAGAAGACCGGAGCAGTTAGCTAGAGAAGTGTACCAAGAGATCGCAGACTGGGAAGAAATGAAAGATAGTATGGTGGATGAACTCGTTGATAAGGATATGAGCGGTTGTGCATACAAAAAATGGCTCGATTTTGATGTTGAAGCATTTGAGATTGGAGTAGAGATCGAGTCTCGGTTACTTGATTCTTTAATCAATGAAGTAGTTGATGACATCTTAGAGCTCTAAAGGAGACCAAGACTCAAAAGCTGTTATTTGGTTGTTTGAATATGTTTCTATTCCTTTTTCGATGTTTTTTGGTACATTATATTACATAGTTTTTAGAATTATATTGCATAAAGTGTAATGGTCCGAGTGACTTGGAAAATATTTTTTGCATGGTAAAGTTTTCTTGATAGCAAGAATCGCCGAATCTAAAATACTGCTAGTCTTGATACATAATATGTCATTTAGATTCGTCCATTCTTGCATTGGGGAAAATATATACCTTCTGCTTAGCTACATCGTGCTATTTTATTTCATGATTTGCAGTTATTTTTAAAGGTCTTCTACTTGCTGAAACTTGATTTAATTTACTGTTTCCGAGTTATTTAATTTTGCATATGCACTTGGAAGGTGAAGGTAAGTCGGTATATTTTTGTACATTGTTTTCGTTCTATGTAAGCTTTAATGTGAAACATGTACTTTTTCCTGTAAGTTGTTGATTCTATAGGTTTTCTCTATCCATTATCTTCGTTTAATCTTGTATAATCCTGATTTCCATTTCAATGATTTCTGATTTCGAATCCTCCGATTCTCTGGTATATTTGTACATAATTCCTTCAAGAACCTTAAATGGATGAAACCAGGAACACTCCAAGTCGCCAACTTATTGTTCGATGCTTCTACAAGAGTGCATAACCTTATCAGCTGGAGCATTTATTTGTTCTTAAATGTTTCATGAAAGAGTTCTTTATGAAAGAAGATTGCTTTTCAATTCTTAACACTTGACTTTTCAGTCTCAAATGACATCTATTATGATATTATGATGTTTGTTGATTATTTACATGCCACGGGTCTGTTTTGGTCAATTGTTAAAACACGGCAAAAGTTCAATATAAATCTAAATTTACTAGATCTAATGAACCAATAATATTTATTCATTTTTATAATCAAAACAAAAAAAAAACTTTCACATTTTTTTTTCAAAATTAAATATTTCGCAAACCGTTAATCGTTACGAGAAAAAAATCATACCATCGCGACGAAAATTAAATATGCACTTCTATATATATTTAACAATTTTTTTTTTTTCAAAATTTCGGCCCAGAAAATCATATGTGATTTTGCTGGTCGGAATTTTTGAAAAAAAAACTTTGACGAAAATATAAAGAAGTGTTAATCTGTAGTAAGATAATTTAATTCTCGTCGTGACGGTGTAATTTTTTTTATAGTTTTAAGATTTACCGTTTGCAAAAATGGATTTTTTGTTAATTTTGATAAAAAAATAGATGGCTGAGATAGATTTATTGAATATATGATAAATATGAGATATAATATGCAATTGCTCTCTTTGCTCCACTTGGATTTGATAAAACTTCCCCAAGCAGCTCATTAAGATCATCCTGGAACTCTAACGAATTCAACTCGAGCTCATCATCATCTTGGAATCCCACATCCTGGTCGACCCGTCTATCCACTAATTTTTTAGACGGGGTTGACTGGTTATCTTCTACAACCCTATGCTTGTTATACTTCTTTTCAACACTACGGCTTACACGACCCACTGTTTGTTTCTTTGGTTTTGACCACAGTGGCTATGTCGATTCATATTTGTGTCTCCTGATTTGTGTTCCTAATGAAACGATATATTAGTCGACTTAGTCGAGTTTTCCAATGGTTCTTTATCTCATTGTCGATTCGACCAGGTAAATGGCTGGCTATTATGGACCACTTATACAAGTAATTCAAGAAATTAATTTTTGTTAAACCATATGAACATTGACCAATACTTGCACGTATTTTTTCTATTAAATTTTGTATGTCTCAAAATAGCTATACAATTCAAAACTATTATGCAATTCAAAGTTTCAACCAATTAAAGACTTCTAAAATTTTGCATAAACCATATGGCCGAATTGATGATAAAACGTGCTGTAAATATTAAGGTACATATTAAATGGGTGTTGTGATCAAACAATAAGCAATTGTTTAAATATAGCTTACTAGTTCAGAAGGAAACCTCTATATATATAGACTCTAGTGAAAACGACTATGCACATTTACAATGACAAGCAAGAAAGCGTTCTTCCGATGTTGGCAAACCATATACGGTTTCAAGTCTTCCTCATTTCTCACGTAGACATATATTTGTACACATGATAAACAAATTAATAAGTGTCTCAAATCATCCATTTTGTTAACCTAACAAGTAAAGAAATCAATTTACAAGAGACTGCAAACATCTTCAGGTGTATGTCATTATTCATCATCACCAAGCATAGTTTTGTTTACTTGCCAAGATGTCTTTCACACTTTTTACATGCATGTCCATTTTTAAAAAGAAAATTGCATCATATGCACATGTTTCTTTCAGCACTTCCTCACTTCTATTTTCATGCTTTTATATGCGTAGGTATAAAAATAGTCTCTAACCGCAAATATAAAGGTAAGAAATGGATGGTTCAGTGAGTTGACAATGAGCCAAAAACTAGTAAACTTTCAATCTGAGTTGGGTTGGATCGGGTTAAATCAAAACTTAGTTTGCACCTAAACCAAATAGCAAAAACGTACACTAAAGATTTGGTCAATGCCAACCTTACAACCTGGTTAATCAACCTTACATTTGTTGGGCTCACGACATCTCTCTATCACCCTCACCTATTGCACGATGCAACACTATTTGAGCAATCATGAGCTAGGCAGAGTCTATACAATAATCGTTAGCAGTTGAATCATGCTATAGCCAAAAATAGTATTACTTCCTTGTTATACTGAAACCAAAATATGTTGAATCATTATTAAAGTATATAACATTTAACTCTCAGTCAAAACTATACTAGTGAACATCAATGGTCACTCTTGCCTCGGGGCTTCTAAAGGAAACCTTCTAACATCGGTGCTCCTGCAGGCCACAAAATTGGTTCTCCAATACATAATCATGCTAGATCTGATGATGAAAAATAAGTACGAACAAGGAATTAGCTACCAAGACCATGAGTTCATTCAACAAATTAATATGTAACAGGTGTGATATGTCATAGGACAAATAACCATAGTCACAGATACCATTATACTATTATAGGTGGCGATTCGATCGACTTACTTATAAATGGGTCAGTTTGGGTTGTGTTTGAGCTCAAACGGGTCAAATAAGTCAGATATTGACATCACTCAAAGTCTACTTTCATTCCATACAACCTCCTAAATCGTTGCAATCAAAAGTTCGTATTTTAAAAATAAAAAAAATGAAGAAAAAAAACTTTATCCAGGTCAAACAGTCTCTGACCGTACCAAAAATTACCCGTCCAAATTTGCTTTGACCCATTACCTTACCCGCCTACTTTTCCACCTCCCGATCAAAAACTAGCCCGGATGGATTATACGTATTTGATAAAGTCATTCTCTAACTTCTTCATGAATAGGCAGACCACACCATTTCAGTTTCAACTCAATACTCAGCACTATCTCTGAACTAATACTTAGAACCTCGCTAAGGTTTTATACACGATTCTATAACATTGCTACTTAGTAAAAGTCAAGTGATCAAATTGGTATCGAAACTTTATATACTAGCAACCAGGTGATCAACATAAACCTTAACTGAATTCTGTTCGTAATTGGTCACCAAACATCAATTACCATATAAATGAATGTCTACATAAATTTATTTGCAACTAACCCTTTCTTCATACCAATACACAGTACACTTAAAAAAATGAAAGGGCATTGATAATCCATCAAGTACACGTATCAATCATCATTAAATATCATATCGTATCTTAAGCCACTACAAAACAATCACGGAAATGATCAAAACTTAAAATTGTTGTCCAACCTCAAATGGGGACGTATCTTTTCAAAGCCTGTTTCCCAGCAACCGCAATCCCGACCGCAATCCCACCAATCGCACCGGCAAGAGCCGCAGACCTGACACCACTGGCAGCCTTAAACAAGGCCCCAGTCCCCAAACCAGCAGCCACACTATTAAAAACATCATCCACATCTCTGACCGCAACCATCCCGCTCTCCATACCCGCATACAACAACCCGATAACACCGGCTCTATTCCCAATCATCCGTCCAGAAAGCCCACCTGCATTCAAAACCCTATTAACCCTAAGTTTCAAAGTATCCCCTGTTTCAAAAGCTTTAACACCCTCAATAGCGCCTTTTCCGGCACCAATCACGGCGCCGGAAAGGTACCCGATCCCTGTGTAATAGGTGAGATTCTCCCCCCATGAACGGCGTTGAGCGATGGATTCTTCTTGGAAGAGATACTCAGGGGAAGTGGGGAGCTTGTATAGGGTTTGGGTTGGGAGGTTTAGGTCTTGGTAGGGGTTGTAGAGACGACGGTTGCGCTCGCCGTCGTCGGGATCTCCGTGATATGACATGGTTGTAAATTAGGGTTAGGGTTTTAATTTAATTTTGGGGAAAAATGACAACGGTGGTTGAAGACTTCTATTTATTTGTCTTTTTACACCTTGTGTTATATGAATTGGATTTTTATTGTTTCATTTAGAGTAAATTGCAAATTTCGACCCTGTAGTTTTGTCAAGTTTCAACTTCAGTCCCTATTATTTTGAAAATTTTACTCTATCACTTACAAGTGCCCATTTGCTCCCTAGCTAAAGTTAAATTACCAAACTACCTTTTACGTCTTCTTTTTTACTTTCGTCCGAGTGAGTGTAATTTAGTCATTTAAGTAATCAGCTCCCCTGGGACGTGGCAAATGAGAGGGAAATCTTCTCGGAAAGTAGTCTAATAAGACTTACGATATATTTGTGCAAGGTCCTTTTGACTAACGAAACCTTATTACTATAACATGAGTTAACTTTTAAGCTATAAAATATATCTGGGATCATTATTAAAAAAAATTGGGTTGTTACACAATAGTTTTGAACCAATCTTTACATAGTTTGTTTTAAGATTCAACCACATATAACACAAATAAATGATAGCACAATCATTCCAACGGGTAGAATTAAACCTCCACAAGCCTAGGTTAACTCTAGGGTTGTTAGCTAGCTAATTTGACAGAGTATAGATGATAACGGGTCATTACTCACTACCCATATCTTAAAACAATAGCTTAGTTAATCTTTCCTTTATTAGTTATATCGACATCGATACATTTCACATTACATGAGAATATACAAAGACAACTTTACATATTAACATTGATCAAGTGTTGCAATAGTGTGGCAACACATTTTGGTTATCCATCATTTGAACCGTGCTTCTTCGTAAAACCAATCACCAACTGTCTCTACAATTGCCTGCAGAAAAAAATGTGTTGCAAGACGATACTAGAGATAGACAGAGACTAGGTAAGCATTTAAGAGAAAGGTTTGTACCTTATTGTTTAACTTCCAAAAAGAATTTCCTAACCATTTTGACTGGTATTCACATTGGCCATGAGAAAAACAATTGGTTTGCTTGCATTTGGTAAATAGTCCATTAGGGTCAGCTTGTGGCGAGGCCAAGATGTTTTGTACCTTAATATTGTAAAACAAAAGTTAATAACGAGCAAAAGATGTAATCCGGTCAACTCAAGTTCATAAAGTACCAACTAGAGCTTACCTGAATGTACCGTAGGTAGAGTGCAGTAGAAATATAGGAGTCTTGACATATGGAATGGCATATTGTAGATAGAAGCACTAAAATGTATTACAGCGTATCCATTAGTACATTTAAATTATGCTCACAGTTCTATTTATATAAGTACTATTGGCGAGATTCGAGTGCTTACCAAACTATGCTTCATTTTTTAAATACATTCTTGATTCAAATGCTTTGACGAGCCCTATAAGCGCAAATCATGTTTATCATCTGCTTGGTATCAACAATTTATGCCCATTTTTTTAAAAAGTAGTAAAAAGAACAGAGCGCATACATGTAAATTATCCACTTGATCGTAGTATCCCTGAAACTTATATTCTACAGAGAGGTCCTTTCTGTTAAGGGTTAACGACTCATTAGCTTTTGGATTGAAATATCGAGGATAGATGTTTTCTAGTGAACACATCTATGTGTGACAAAAGAGTTTATTCTTCTTAAGAGCACACGGTGTGTTAACCTTATGCGTAGAGGTTACTGTTTACGCATATCCTTCACAAGATACGCGTAGTCCCCAATGTAGAACCTTACGCGTAAACGTTACGCGTAAGATTTCTCTTACGCATAACATGCTACGCGTAAGGTGATCCTTATGCGTAGATGGCAAGGAACCTTGATTCTCAGTTATACATGCGTTGAAACCTGAAATAAAGTCACCATATTACCAATATTAACAAATACATTCATTCTTTTTCAAATCAAATCATGAATACTCATTCAATCTGTTAAGCCTAGAACTGGTTTACGCGTAAACTTAAACCCTTAGGCCTAATTTCTACGTGTAAGTTATCTAACCATAGGAATTGCACCAAACTTGTTCTGTAAGGTCTAAGAAGCCTTATGAGTAGTTCTATCCAAGTTTTAACATCAAAGGCTAAGCGAATCAAAAATACCCAAATACTTATGAACATAAACCCTAATCTTCAATTTTCATGCGTTTAGCGTTTCTGGGTAGATTCTAAGCATGGATATAGTCAATTCAACTTGAAAATAACATCATACAACTATCTTTTTAACCAAAAACATTCACATTTGAAAACCCCCAAACTAAAGCATAAACCCTAATTTTCAATCTCATCCAATTCGTGTATCTGGGTGAGTTTTAATGATAGAAATGGTTTCAAGATGATTAAATAAACGTTTTGACACTATCATTTTAACCAAAAACACTCAAACATGATCATGTGTTCATACGCATATGCGTAGAACACAAAATCGTTCCTAGGTTAAAATCTAACCGTTGGTTTTAAAAACGATTCAAAACGTATGTTTATAATCATGTTAAAGACACAAAAGCACTTACAAAATGAGGATAAAAAACACGGATTAGTCGTTGGATTTTTATGCGTAGGATGAGGTTGGTGAGAAATAAATGATATGAGTTAATGTGTTTGAAAAAATTAGGTGGAGTGTTTTGTTAAAAATACTTTGAGGTTTTGACACAATTAGTCCCTCCACCTATACCATTTACATCTCATGTCCATAACTTCCATTTTGGTTACCAAACGAAGGATATTAGGAAAGAAATTTGACGACACTCCCCCTCGACTTAAGAAGTAATGAAATTTTATAAATTTTAGTCCGAGGAGTGTCAGTAAACCAGAAATGTGACCATCATTATTAAAGAAACAACCGTGATAAGGTAACATGCAAGTACAAGGTTTTATGAAACCGAAAAATATTTGCTTTCTCCCCCTCAACACTTGATCGAAAAAATACTGAATTTTGAAAGATTTGAGTGTTGGCGGAAGAGTTGTACTTGCCATGTTAAAAAAAATATAGATAGAAGAATATTTTTGTTGTTTTATCTGATTTTATATTTTTGTATTTTGTTTTTGAAAAATATTTACAAAAGAGGTTTTGGTGTTTGACTTGTTTTAAGAATGTTTTAAGAGTTCATCCAGTTCCTCTTGAGTCAAACACCGCATACCAATCCGTGGACCAACTCATTAAACCTAGCAGGAGCTAAGGCTTTGGTGAGGAGATCTGCCAATTGGTATTCTGTACCCACGAAGTATAATTCAACATAAGACTGCTCCACGTGGTCCTTGATGAAATGATATCAAGATCGATGTGCTTTGATTTCGAATGTTGTCTGAGTTGCACGAGATTGCAATAGCACTCCGATTGTCGCAGTACATCGGGATTCTGTCAAATACATATCCATAGTCTTTGAGTTGTGTTCTCATTCAAATGACTTGAGCACAACACGCCGACATGGCTACATATTCTGCTTCGGTTGAGGACAGCGATGTACAATCCTTCTTCTTCGATTGCCATGACACTAATTTATCACCAAGAAATTGTAATGCTCCTGAAGTACTTTTCCGTGAATCTAAGCATCCTGCGTGATCAGCGTCTGAAAAAGATATTAGTTCAAAATCAGAATCCTTCGGATACTAGATCCCCAAATTAATGGTTCCCTTGATGTATCGGAGGATTCTTTTAGCCTCAAAGAGGTGGGTTTCAGTTGGTCTCGACTGATAACGGGAGCAGAGATATACGGCAAAAACAATGTCAGGTCTGCTAGCTGTTAGATACATGAGAGACCCAGTTATACTACGGTATTTGGTAGGGTCCACTAATTTCTCATGTAAATCAGCGTCTAGCTTCTTGGTATGAGCCATTGGTGTGGCATAGGTGTCACAGTTTTGCATTCCAAATTTGTTTAATAGTTCAAGGGCATATTTGGACTGACTTAGAAAAATACCACGGGGTGATTGATGGACTTGCATTCCTAGAAAGAATGTGAGTTCACCCATCATTGACATTTCAAAATGTTTTGTCATAAGTTTTGCAAAAGCATTTGAATATTTTAAATGTGTTGACCCAAAAATGATGTCATCCACATAGATTTGAACGATTAAAATGTGAGCCCCGTGATATTGTATGAAAAGTGTAGGTTCGACCGAGCCTTTGGTGAACTTATTGGCAATTAGGAAGGATGATAACTTATCGTACCACGCCCGAGGAGCTTATTTGAGACCGTAGAGAGCTTTGTTCAGTTTGTAGACATGGTTTGGGAACTCGGGATCAACGAATCCATCCGGCGGCGACATAAACCGTTTCTTTCAGTTGCCCATTACGAAAAGCAGTTTTGACGTCCATCTGAAAGACCGTTATATTCATATGAGCCGCGAACGCTAAAATATCCGAATGACCTCAAGACGAGCAACTAAAGCGAATGATTCTTCGAAGTCTATACCCTCTTCCTGTCTATAACCCTTAGCCACCTGACGTGACTTGTTTATGATTACGGTTCCTTCAGCATCCAATTTGTTTTTCCAAATCCATTTGAGACCAATGACGTAGACCACTGTTGGTCTTTCAACCAGTTCCCATACTTCAAGACATTTGAATTGGTTGAGTTCTTCTTGCATGGATTCAATCCAGTTGTCTTTCGTCATTGCGTCTTTAATGTTTTTAGGCTCAGATTGGCAGACAGTGAGTGCATAAATGCAATGTTCACCATCTGTGTGAAGACGTTGTCTCGTTACGACTGGTTGATTTGGGTTACCAATAATATTCTTAAGAGGATGGTCTTTTGTCCAACGATGTGTCGAGGGTTGATGTTGGTATACATTGTGCAGATTTTGAGGATTCAAATGGCTTGTAGATGATTCCGCAACATCAGGTGCAGCAGTTTCATTTGCAAAGGGGTTAAAGAACGCATTTGGATCAAAATCTGCAGGTGGGGGTACTTCATTGTTTAGAACATCATCACCGGTTCGCGTTGTTGGATGCAGCTTTGTTCAACTGTTGTTGTAGAGTCAACGGTGGTGCTTCTTCAACAAGAGGTGTTGTAGCAGGTGTATCGGTATAGGAATATGATCAGGTTGAGCAGGGAAACATCGGATACACTGAGCACGTTCATCAATGTCATCACTAAACAGCTGAGCAAATAGCTTTTCCATTTGTTGACGAGTGAGCTGGGGGCTTGGTTCAGCTAATGATGGGGTTTGAGGGAAGTTTAAACGGTTGTGACCGGGTTCCAAGCTGTTATGCTCAGAAGCCATTTCAGTAAACTCATCGAAATTTGCATGAATCGTTTCCATAACCCTTTGTATGCACGATTCCAGATTCGTAACCTTTAGAATTCTCACAATATCCAATAAAGACTCCAATGTCAACTTTGGCTTTGAGCTTACCAAAGTCATCACGATCATTATTCGGATAGCAAAGGGATCCAAATACATGAAAGTGTTTAAGATTCGGTTTTCGGTTGTGGATAAGTTCAAAAGGTGTTTTGTTGTGGCGTTTTGTAATCATTGAACGGTTCTGAGTGTAGCATGCAGTTGATACAGCTTCAGCCCACAAGTAATCTGGAAGTTTAGCATTGATTAACATCGTTCTAGCAGCTTCCACTAACGTACGGTTTCGTCTTTTAACAACTCCGTTTTGTTCTGGGGTACGTGCAATGGATGTTTGATGCTCAATTCCCAATTTCTCATAATATTCACGAAGAGTTTGATTCACAAATTCAGATCCTTTGTCTGTTCGAATTTGTCTGACGGTGTTCCGGAGCTGAATTTGAATTTTCGTGAGAAAGGTGATGATCATTTGTGGAGCTTGATCTTTACTTCGAAGAAAATAAACCCAAGTCCATCTTGAGTAGTCATCAACAATTACCAAGAGGTAGCGTTTGCCATTAATCATCTGCATGCGCATCGGGTCACACAAATCCATGTGAAGAAGATGAAGCACATGCTGAGAGCTGTGTTCCACCTTTGAAGGAAAGTGAGCACGAGTACTTTTCCCTTGTTCACAAGCTGAGCATAGGTGATCTTTAGAATACCGGAATCTCGGGAGACCTTCAACAAGTTTGTGTCGAGCAAGGTTGGTTATGGTTTGAAAGTTTAGATGTGAGAGACGACGGTGCCATAGCCAAGATTTTGTAGATGTAGCCTTTGAGAGTAGACAGATGGGAGATGAAGCAACCATGTCTTGCATTGATATTGTGTACAGACTAGAATTGCGAGAGCCAGACATAAGATCGTTTCCTTGTAGATCACGAATGAAACAAGTTTTCTCCCGAAAAGCAACTTCCAAGTCTCAATCACAGAATTGACCGACCAAAAGAGATTGTGACCGAGGCCTTCCACATAATAGACCACGCTAATTTCGATGTTTCCATTGATATAGTCTCCGTAGCCCATGATAGATGCGAAGTGATCATTCCCGAATCTGACAGTGCCAATGAACTTTGCAACAAAGTTTGATAACAGTTTGAGATTTCCTGTCATGTGTCGGGAACATCCGCTATCAATAATCCAAAGGATGATCGTATCACCGTACATTAACACACGACACAGATGGAATAGAAGTAGATGTGGAACCCGAAGAGTTAGAGGGTTCCAAAGCAGTTATGTTAGAAATACATACATCAATGATTTTAGGTAACCATTTAAATCCTAGTGTATTATGTATCCATTTCTGACATCTCCAACTAGTCTTAGCTTTAGTCTTAGTGAATGCACTAGGTGGTACTACATTCCTTGGGGGTGAGACTGGGGCTAGAGGGACATCAATGCGTTTCTTAGAATCTAAAGCGGGCGGTTTACCAAGCGCAGACTTAGAAGCATTTGTGGGCCTAGAGGTATTCCGTTTCTTAGGATTCCGTAAACGAGACAAGATAGCTCTAGCAACACATTTATCATGACAATCAGAAAGCATACTTTTACGACATATAACACAAGAAGCTTCGGATGAATATCAAAAGTACTTAAAGGTTTAGCATTCGTTACAACACTTTTTCCATTACATTTGTCAGACGCAATATCTAAAGTGGGTGTAACTTGAGTCTTATTCAAAGTCCTAGGGTGTTCTTCTACTTCAACATTCTTTATTGTTCTTTTCTTAGGTCGCAACTTCCTATTCTTCCTTGTATTGCTCCTAGGCTGTGAAGTGCGGACGTTTGGAAAAGAGGCAACTATTCCTGTTTCAGTGAGGGAAGCACATTAGTATCTTGTGGTTTATCAAGTAGGCATTCGGGTTCACGTTTTCTAAGTGTTACAGGTGCAATTTTCTTAATGATGCTAGGCTGAACTTGTTCATACTTTCCAAACATCTCCCTTAACTTAATGATAGTGTGCACCAAATCTTGATTTTCAGAACGAAGATTTCCAGAAAAGTTCATGACTTCTTTAGTGTGTGCAAGATAATGATCAAGTTTGTTTGATGCTTCATCATGAGTCTGTTTGAGTAAATCAAATATGACACCATATTCCTTTTTAACTTTTGCAAGTTCTTGTTCATATTTTGAGATTTGACATTTCAAAGACGCGTTTTGATCATCCAGTTGCTTAAGTTTTGGATTAAACTTATTGGAGTGCAACTGGTCGATTTTGTTTTGCAAAGCAAGTTCACGATTGTGACAATCTTTTTGACACCATTGAAGACGACGTTTTGCATTTGAAAGGTCGGTTAACAATCATTCATTTTCAACTTTTAAAGACTCGATTTGATGCACATTATCAGTATTCTCAACAATATCAGCAGAATCAACAGAATCAGCAGAGATATGATCAGATGCATATGCAACAGATTGTAATAACACAAGATTATTGATATCAGCACAGATAACATCTTCCAAGAGTCGATCAACATCTTTTCGCAACAATTTCATTTTTACGTTAGTATTTGAAATCGATGTTTCGTTTTTCTAAAACTGTTTTCATGAGACCAAGTTCCTTGTGAAAATCCCTTTCCCAATATAGTGCACAAGTTTTCAAAATTTTGACATGGGGTAAAATTCTTTCTGAAGAATATCTCTTTGTTCTCGCGCCATTGGCGATTGAAATGTTCAACTTTTATTTCAGAATGAAATTCAATCTCACGTTCCAAAATTTTGAGGTCAGATAAGAAAGTGTCAAAGTATTTTATAACTCGACAACTTTCGGCTTTTGTTTTTACTTCACTAAGTGAAGGTAAAGGACCATTAATTTGTGCACCATTATGTTGGGGACGAACTTCGGTGTGATAACCAAAGGTTTGTTAGAAGTATCTTGTTGTGTGACAAAAGTTACGGCTTTTGAATAGTTAAATGGTTTGTTATAAACGACATTTTCCATTTTTGACCAACTCTCGTCATCTGCATCTAATTCCTCCATGCGATTATATTCAACAAAAGCCATAATTGAATCATCAATTCTATGTTCTTCACTGTAAACTTCAGGATTTGGTTTGAATGCTCTGTTTGAAAACTTAGGTTTGTAATCCGCAAGAATCGGTCCATATCCATTTGGATTTGGTTTAAAAGTAAACTTTTGAATAGTTGTGATTGACTCACCATGTTTATAAACAACATTTGAAACTCTTTGATTTTGTGTTGTAAGTCGACAATTTCTTCAAGATAGTTATCTATTCGTTTCGTGGAATGCTTTTTGTACTCAGAGAACTGTTTTTGACAAGTTAACAACACAACCTTGGCTTTTGAGTTTCCAAAGTAAGAGCGTTAAGTTGTTGTTTATGTTCATGTTTCAGTTGTTCTATTTGAGACAACAAAGCATTCATGGATGCGGCTAGATCCGATCTGTGTTCTAAGGATTTTTCGTTTTGATGAGATTTAGCAAAAGCGACTTCAAAACCTTTTCACGTTTTTCTTGAGTTTTAAAAACGTTGATTTGTCTGATTAAGCATTCATTATCCCTAATTAATAGTGCATTTTTATCTTTTAATTGCTTGCAAATTTCCAAACGAGATTCTTTGTCTTTAATTAAGGTCGAGCTCAATTTTCTATTAGACAAAGCTCATCTTGTTCAACGTGAGTCTCATTTACATGTTTTTATCATTATTTAGATTTCCTTTAATTTGCATTTAAGCCATTGTAATTTGTTGGCTTTTCTGTAGTTATAATAACCATAAGGTTCTCTTGATCGTCAAATATCTCGATCACTATCGTTTGATAATCATTGCATAGAGCTCATGTTGAACACTATACTCCTGATCTTCTTGTCGTGATGGCAGAAATTGATGGCCATATCACAAGTGGCAACTTGAGTATATTTTGTTTGAGACAACGCATCACATACACTGGGCCTGTGTCACTCATGTGTAGAGCTTGCATATGTGCCATCAACATCACTGTTGCATTAGCCTGCAAGTCCTCCATATCATCATCAGAATCTGCATCTGCCATAAAGCTCAGATACCAATGTTAGGTTCCCATATTAGTAACACAAGCATCAATATAAGAAATAGTAAAGAAGAGATCGGATGAACACAATCACAAACACACGAATAAGAAATAAAGAAAGGTTATGCGTAGGTGAATAATGAAAGTGAACAACCAACCTTCAATAGAAGGTTTACAAGAGGTATTTATAGGGCAAGGAGCTAGGGCAACACTTCTAGACTCCTTCCCTTCTTATGGGCTTGGGCCAAGGCTTATGGGCCTTCTACATAAGCCTTAGCTTAATAACAAACATAAAGGCCATATTAAGCTAACTATTACATATGAATCACTAACACTTGAATTAATGTTTAGGAGTGATTCTAGCATCTTACTTAACCAATCATGGGCTGGTTGATTAAGTTTCTTAAGATCAGCCATAGCTTTCCGAAACTGTACAACAGTTGAGGCTGTTGCACATTTCCACAAATGCTCTTTGTAGGCCCTACCTTTCCATTGCAGTTTCATTTTCTCATGAATGCTTCGATCTGAGAATCTGTGTTCTGCATCTGGAAAAACTTCTGCTAAAGCTCTACTTATATCCTGCACAAAATCAAATATGTTTACTGTCTGTTTCAAAACAAAGAGACTTAAATTCATGAACAGAGTAAGGGAGTACCTTTTCCATGTCAGTAATAAAAGTGATGATTGAAATTGGCCCAAGTGCTATATCATCGGATAAACAATGAAGAAACCAAGTCCATGATCCTATGTTTTATGATTCAACAAAAGCATAAGCGAAAGGGTATATACCATTGTTGCTATCAATTCCCACAGCTGTCATCAGTTGACCATTCAAAGGACCACGAATTGGAAAAGCACCCAACCCCAACAACGATCTCCCACACTCTTTAAATCCTTGCTTCAGTGCACCTAAACAAACATACACTCTCTTGAATTCTCTGGTTGGAAGAGCCTCATCTGGAGGTCGTTCCACATTCATCACCACTGTTGTATTAGGGTTTGTCTTCTGCAACTCTTGAACATAATCTCTCAACATGGTAAATTGTAGCTTGAATTGACCCCTGATGGCTGTTATTGCTAGGTTTTTGGCCCTTAAAACCTTCTGCAGGGACACTTGAAGCTCGTATTGGTTGGTAAGTTGATTATGCACAGACTTGACAGGAAGTTGTGGATTTGTTTCAATTTGTGCTGTAATTTTCTGTGAGATATAGCGAAGGTCAAAAGCTCTGACTTCCCTTGATTGCAAACAAGTGTGTTGCTCATTATATGTTCTGACTAACCATATACCTGTCTCACCATTCCTGCCGACAAATAATAGCCATGGGCGAGTATTTCGAAGGGTCTTTTTGCCAAAAGCAATGCATTTATACCCCTTCTGTTTAATGGACTTCTAGATGGGCCTATATCCAGTCCAGGACCTTCACTTGGGCCTGAAAGTGGAACGCAACCCCTACACCTGACCCTTATTCTTGTTTTGTCATTCTTCACAAAAAAACAACTCCCTCCTAGTTTCTATTGAATGCTCTCTTACTAGGTTTTTACTTCCCCTGCAGTAGCAAACTCCTGACTAGAATAGAAAAAAGTAGTATAGACTCCATTTGCAAAGTCTGCCTGTTGGAAACAAACATAGTCACTGCAAAATACATCATCAACCATCACAGGTAAATCATTTACCAACTGCCTGTCATCACTTATATTACTAGTTGTTCCTGCTTCACCTAACTCATTACTCTGACCTACTTGTACCTTACCAAGTTGTGCATCATTCTCCTGACAAGTGTTCTCTTCATTTGGTTCAATTGAATCATCAACTGCATTGCCTAAGTCACTAGTGTCACTCGCTTGTAACAGAGTAACATCAACAAAATGATCATGTTCCACGTTATTGTCATAAACAGAAGCGCATCCTACAAGATGATTATCCTGAGTCAATTGAAACAGAGTTACATCCACATCAGGCTCCTCAAACCTGTTATTGACATCAACTAGTGCTCTTCCTGCTTTGTCTAAGTACTTCTCCTGAGTCAATTGAAACAGATTAACCTCAAAATTATCAGGCTCCTCAAAGCTGTTATTGACATCAACTAGTGCTCTTCCAAGTTTGTCTAAGCGCTTCCCCTGAGTCACTCGGAACAGATTAACCTCAAGATTATCAAGCTTCTTTATAGCATTGTCCTTATCAATAAGTACTAAAGCACGCTCACTGTTATGAACAAGTTGGCTAGCAAATGAGCAGTCTAAGGTGGAAAATACTGGCTCAATGTTTGGCAAATTGCTAGATTCACCAATATCATTGACGTCCACATGCACTTGTGTAAGTTGGATAAAAGGATCTAGGGCAGGTTCATTATCTAGATTTTCTAACACCAACCGTCTACAACAGGATTGAATAGCCGCAGTAGCAACTTTTCTCCTATCTTCATCCATCTCCCAAAACACAGTCTTGATTGATTGTGGGGACATTTCAGAAAGTTCTAATCTAGTCTTCCCTATTTCTACATAGACGTCTATCAGCTTATGCTCTATGACAACATCTTTCAACAAGTCAACATTAGCAGCTTCACGCAAAGAAAACAAACGTCGTCTAATGTACAACCAGGCTTAAAAAAGTAGAAATAATTGGTTTGTCCAGTCTCATAACCGATTTGGGTCATGAGAGCATCCATTTCATCAACGGATACCTCTTTTATTTCCACAAGATCAACAAGGCATTTCTTGCCTCCTTGATATATCCTACCTGGAAAGTATTTGAATGTACCTTCATAATGGAACATCATGCTAAAGGATCCTGGTTCACCCGCTGTATAAAAAATGTACAAAAACAATGTTAAGCTAAAGTTACCTAAAAAGGGAATAACTTAAACAGTCGTACTAACATATGATTGTAATAGGCTCTAACCAAAAAAGACTTACAATGTCTCCTAATTGCAGCTTTTTCCTCTGTTTCACGATCATCATAGAAAGGATATTCTCTTACTCGCCATAGAGTAAATCCAAGGTGGTTGTTTGTTATTTTCTTACTTAGATTATTTGATTTGATGATAGACATTGCATTAGGGTTTTCTGGGTAGGCTTCCAAAACAAGTTTGGGGATGAGCAATGAGTACACAGCTGTGAAAAACCAAGATCCGGACTCAACTAGGGTATAAGCAATATTGATTGATTAGATGCACAACGGAATAAAAAGAACACAATCAATATTACTAATAAGGTTTTCTTTATTAAAACATAAAGAAACTAATACTACTACTACTACTACAACACGCTCTATGCGTTTGCTAGACTCTCATTAGGAGAAGTCTACTATGAAAATAAGATGAAAGGATGAGTTAGTAACCCTAGCCGCCATCCCTCTTTATATAATAGAGGGAGGTTACAAACCCTAGCTTACTAGAAAAGCTAACTATTACATATTTGGTCCTCATTGTTTCTTCTTTCTTTATTCTTGCTCAACTATTACATATGAGGTCCTCATTGTTTCTTCTTTCTTCATTCTTTGCTCGTGGTTTTGTAATCATCAAATCTATAATTCCCAACAATCTTCCCCTATTTGATATTACAAAACAACCTGTATAAGAAACAATGCTAAAACATGTCATCACAAATAATAAGCTGCTCATCATGAATCTTCTTCCCCTTTTTGTAATCATCTAATAGGGGTCTTGTGCAGCTCGTAGACGCTTCCCCTCAAGTGATGCATGTAGATGGTAAGTAAATAAACAATAAGCTTCCCCTTAAACTATACTAACCATCTCTCGATTTTTTTTTTTTTTTTTTAACTAAACAAAATAAATAAAGCATAACAGCAGAGAAATCAAAACAGCAGCAACACCAAAATAGTCTACCAGTAGAAACACCAAAGCATGCGTCTTATATCTTGTACTATCCACGTGACCCCAAACTCAGATGATGCACTAGCAAATGTGAGCATTAAGCACATTTTCTATAGATCTCGCCCCTTCACTAACACTGAGCACTACAATGTAACTCCTTAAAGTGATAGCAAATGCGAGCATTAAGTACTTTTTGTAGATCTCACCCCTTCACTAGAATCATCAAGTCTTTGTCACATCATTAACGTACAAACAAGTTATCTCAAAAGTGCCTCAATCACTTTGAGATATGATAAGACACGCACCTTCAGTAGAAACCAATGCCTTCAGCAGAAAACAATGCCTTCAGCAGAAACCAATGCCTTCAGCAGAAACCGGTAAGTAATCAGCAGGAACCAATCTCAACATTAACCGAACAGTGAACATGTAGACTTTAAATGAAAGACACACATGTATACTGTCAAGAGGTCAATGAGACTAGTATCTGCTGCCCCACTAATTTTATAATCCCACGTGAAAAACCAATATCAGTATAGCGCCACGTGAACTCATATTTGTTTTTGACAGACTCCTTATCAGGCACCACCAGAACTTTGACCCATCTTATTATCGCCAGATCTGCTCTTTTTCCAAAAACCCCTGTTTGCCTGCTGCCTCTATTCTTGAACATGACTGCTGTACTAGAAAAACCTTATAAACCCTAGATCGAGAGCCACCCGCTCTGAAACCAATTGTGAAATCCTAAGATCCGGACTCAACTAGGGTATAAGCAATATTGATTGATTAGATGCACAGCGGAATAATAAGAACACAATCAATATCACTAATAAGGTTTTCTTTATTAAAACATAAAGAAACTAATACTACTACTACTACTACAACACGCTCTATGCGTTTGCTAGACTCTCATTAGGAGAAGTCTACTATGAAAATAAGATGAAAGGATGTGTTAGTAACCCTAGCCGCCATCCCTCTTTATATAATAGAGGGAGGTTACAAACCCTAGCTTACTAGAAAAGCTAACTATTACATATTTGGTCCTCATTGTTTCTTCTTTCTTTATTCTTGCTCAACTATTACATATGAGGTCCTCATTGTTTCTTCTTTCTTCATTCTTTGCTCGTGGTTTTGTAATCATCAAATCTATAATTCCCAACAACAGCTTTGTTATATTCTACATAATGGCGGGAAATTGGACAAGACATCAGCTACAATACATAAAGTAAAATGACTATTTTACCCTCAACAGTAACATAATAACGGGTTTTTCTGGAGTATAACGGAACGTTGACAACACCGTTATTGGTCAAGGGATGAGTTTGGCATTTAAAGGCCAAGGTTTGGACCTCTGGCGATGATAACGCCGAGTTTTTTCCCATCACGAAGCGTTTTGCCAAGTTTGGGGACCAACCGTGTATTTTAGTCAAAATAAAATAAAATTAAAGGAAGTGAGAGAAGGCGATACAATGATTTAGGGCTGAGCATCGGGCCAGAACCGAACCGAACCGACCCGAACCGACAAAACCGAAAACCGAAAATCATGAAAAGCCTAAACCGAAACCGAACCGACGGGCCGTCGGTCCGGTTCGGTTTTGTGTCGGGTCGTCGGTTCGGTTCGGTTTAGGTGTATTTAGGTGTGTTTTTGTCGGTTTTGGGTCCAACCGAACCGAACCGAAACCGAAAACACGTAAAACATGAAACCGAAACCGAACCGACGGGCTGTCGGTTCGGCTCGGTTTTTGTCGGTTCGGTCGGTTTTGTCGGTCCGCTTCGGTTTTTGACCTTTGATGCTCAGCCCTACAATGATTAAGGGAAAGTTGAATGAAAAAGTTTTGGAGAGAGAAAATGATGAGGTGGAGCTGATGTGGCGAGAGAAAAACCCTCACCGCACCCTCCATCCTTATAAGAGTGCTACAACCACATACAATTTACAAAGAAAAAAAATTACATAATGGCATGGCAATGATGACTAGTATCCAATTAATTCTCTCTCTTTCTTTTTTAATAATCTAAATAATTATCTCTTTCCTTTTTAATTAGGTAAAAGCTATAAAATAGTCACATACTTTTCAAAATTGTCCGTCTAATACCACTTACTTTTTTATTACCTTACTTCACAAACGAACATTCAAAATTTGTTCCGACTTCATCCATATGACCGTTATATATTAAAATAATAACTGAAATGACTATATTACCCTTGTCGTCTTTAAAAATTTATTCCGACTTCTCCAACGAACTTTAATTATTTGTTCCGACTTCACCCATTCGACAAGGGTAATTGGTCATTTCAATTATTATTTTAATATAAACTGGTCAAATGGGTGAAGTCGGAACAAATTGTGAAAGTTCGTTGGTAAAGTAAGGTAATAAAAAAGTAACTGGTTCTAGACGGACAAGGTACGTGTCTATTTTATAGCTTTTACCCTTTTAATTATCTCTCTATTTGTGCACAGAAAGTTGTAACATTTGATGCCAAACATCCCTTACTTTGCTGTCCAAACATACAAATCTGTAAAACACTGTTAAAAAACAGCAAAGCTATTAAAAAATAGCATACAAAGCTGTTAAAAAAAAGTATATAAAAGCTGTTAACAAGCATATATTTCAGCAATCCAAACAACATATAAAAGCTATTAAAAACCAGCATACAAAGCTGTAAAAATTGTTAAAAATAGCATACAAAGTTGTTAAAAAAAATATAAAAGCTATTAACAAGCATATATTTCAGCAATACAAACAACATATAAAAGCTGTTAAAAACCATCATACAAAACTGTAAAATCTGCGGCCAAACACCCCTTTCTCTACTGTCCAAACAACATATAAATGGTGTAAAAATTAGCATTAAAAAGCTGTAAAAATCAGCATTTATAAGATGTCGTAGTTGGAGGCATAACTGTTCTATTTAAGGAGTTCACTGGTCCATTCAAAGAGTTGAGATGCGATGATTGCTGCATTTGGATGTTTCTTGATACCTCTTTATCCTTCTTAGATTGTTTCTTGGTTGTTTCATTACCCTCAGCTCCAATATAATCAAAATCTTGCAATTGCTACGGTCACAATGAGCATAAAATAAAAAGGTAAGCCATATTCATTAACTTTTTTACTGGAATAAATTGTTCAATGGGAATACCTTCTTCCTTTCCTGGTTTTTTGTGATGATTTTCTCAATTATGGACTTGATTCTACCCGCGGGACGACCTTTTCCATTTTTTGTTGCAGGATTACCGATCTTATCTTTATCCTTGGTAGAGGCACTTATATATGGTGTACACATAGGGTTACTAGTGCTAGTTTTTCCACCGTTAATTTCACTCTTAAATTTATTGACTTGGTAAAGAACAAGACTACATTTTTTGTCTAGCTCATATGCCAAGTCAGCAACTTCAGAGAAAGCATTACACATTTTAAAACGACGCCCAACATCAGAGGCAACCCAATTACTATAGGTTACTTTAACCTTAGTATGCATTCTCTTAACATCTTTTCTCCATCTTCGTAAAATGTATTTATTTGGAACTAAATATATATACTCATTGATGAGTACCTGTAACAACTCGAAATTTTCAAATTAATATTTATCCATAACTTAAATATTTTAACTTAAAATTGCGTAAAATTTTGAACTTTATATAATCGTTAGGTTTGCGCTTAACAAAACCGACTCTGAACATTTTTCATCACACTAGCTTAATTTCTAGCCCACTTATAATCATTATGAAAATTTCCATTTACAATTCAATGTTACCAGATAGACCTTGTGTTTTTACACGCGTTTAAACTTACATTTTAAGCATTCTACTTGTACGTAAATTTAACCTATACCTATACCACATTTTGTAAATATCTAAGAGTAGAAGTACGAAGAATAAAGAGAAAGTAGAAGAACACCATAGGAATTTTATGCTTTCTAATAAGAAACAACTACGTGTAGTAACAATATTAATGTTTTATCTAAAGATATTGCTTTTGTTTGTGTTGCTTGTGGTGAACTTATTGTTTCTGGAAATCATGATAATTGCGTTTCTCATTTCATAAATACTTTGAATGAAAATTCAAGACAATCCACTAGTAGGACATCTAAACCTAGAAAATCTAGGAAATCTAGTGTTCCGAAACCTGGTGTAGAAAAAGCCTCAAAACCTAGTGTATATAAAACATATGTTGTAAAAACCATTGTTCAAAATACTAAATCAAAAACAACCAAGAATGAATCTTCCTTTAGGAAACCTAAGCAACGTAGTGCATATCGGGATAGATCTTAGTGGTCGTATAGTCTACCTCCGCCATGCTATAAGTGGGTAACTAAGAAAATATCAGAAAATGTGAGTCCTACGGCACCAATCCAAGTGGATAGGAAGAAAATAGTTGAACTCACGCATTTTTGTATTAAGAAGATAACTTTTAACAGCTTGGAACCCATTAAAAGATGAGGATCCATGTTTTTCCATCTTCTATAGTCCTCTCCTAATTTCATTGTAGGTTATTCATTTATGTCTTTGGTACGTCAATTCTGGTTGTTCCAAACACATGACCGGCAAAAAAGCACTTTTAAATACTTTTGTCGATAAGTTTTTGGGCACCGTTCGATTCAAAAACACGGGTACATTACATCGAGGGTCTGGGACATAATATATTTTCATTAGGGTGGTTTTATGATTCAGATCTCGAGGTTGCATTCAGGAAAGACACTTGCTACATCAAAAATTTAGAAGGTGTTGATTTAATGAAAGGATCTCATAGCAAAATCAGTTCTTCGCTCTACACAATCAACCTTTTTGAACTCATTTCCACAATACCAATATGTTCATGATCAAAGCATTATCAACTAAGTCTTGGTTGTGGCATCGTCGTTTATCACATGTAAACTTCGATACCATCAACAAACTTACAAAAGATAACCTTGTCATCATTCTACCAAAACTCAAGTATGAAAAAGAATACCTTTTTCCATCTTGTGAATTAGGTAAGAGTAAGAAGGCATCATACAAACCCAAAACTACACCAAGTTCAGAGGAAAGGTTATACCTATTACACATGAATTTATGCGGCCCGATGAGAGTTGAAAGTATAAACGGGAAGAAGTATATCTTGATAATTGTCGATGATTATTCGAGATTTACAAGGGTACAATTTCGTCGATTAAATGATGAAGCACCAACCATCATCAAAAAAAAAATTGAAGCGTGTGCAAGTTCGTCTACAAGTTTAAGAATTATAAGAATTGACAATGGCGTTGAATTCACTAAACAACAACTAAAGGCTTATTTTGATGACGTTGGCATAACTCATCAAACACCCAATGTCCGAACACCACAACAGACTGAAGTCGTAGAAAGAAGAAACCACACGTTGGTAGAAGCTGCTCGTACGATGTAGATTTTCTCAAATGCACCACAGTTTCTATGGACAGATGCAGTGAACACCACGTATTACACCCAAAACCGTTCTCTTATCCATCAAAGATTTAAAAAACTCCTTACAAGCTCCTCAAAAAACGTAAACTAGATGTCTTGTTTCTACTTGTCTTTGGCGCTTTGTGTGACTGAGAAGATCTAGGGAAGCTCAAGGCGAAGGGGGATATTGGGATCTACATTGGATATGCTAAAAATTTGAGGGCTTATAGAGTGTACAACCGGAGGGCAAAGAGGATAATG
Organism: Chrysanthemum makinoi; assembly: GCA_910596185.1. NCBI lineage: Eukaryota > Viridiplantae > Streptophyta > Magnoliopsida > Asterales > Asteraceae > Chrysanthemum > Chrysanthemum makinoi. The sequence goes on along the minus strand of OU343222.1, from coordinate 165,599,746 downwards.
GAGACGATGAACATAAAGTTTAATGAGATATCAGCTTTGGCTTCTAAACACTTACATCAGAACCCGCGCTAAACCCGTTGACTTCTAAACACATCACTTCAGGACTCGTGCCTAACCCTGCTCAATCAATAACACTAATCGTTACACCAACAAAGCGTGACTTGAATATTTTGTTTGAGACAATGTGTGATGAGTACTTCGTAAATCAACAATATGATAATTCCACAACAAATTCCGCTGCACCTACAACTCATAATCAATAGAGACAAAATGCATCTACAACTGTTGAACCCGAAGCACTATTACTAATAACAATAAATACATCGACACAGACTCCAGATATTGCAAGTACCTCACAGACAGTTGATAATGAGCATTCTACACCATTTCAAGAAGAAATAGCTCAAATGGAGATGATGCAGCGTTGGAAGAGAAAGAAGTCTTTATTAACCCATTTGAAACTCCACCGTCAACAGAGTCAATCGAATCATCAACATGTTACAGATATCCTTCTAACATGCATACATTCTACCAAAAATACCCTTCAACATACTAGTAGACAAAAGACCACCCACTTGAACAAGTGCTCGGCGAACCCTCTAAACCCGTACAAACACGAAAACAATTAGCCACTGATCCAGAGATGTGCGTCTATGCACTAATTTTAGGAATTAGAAAATCCAGTCGTTAAAGAGTCGGTCACCTCAAGTATATGTATTCATTAGAAAGCTCGTAGTCGTAGTCAAGTTATGTTATTAAGTAGTTTGTTAAGTAACACCGTGGAGGACGGGCGGGTCTTTACCCACTGTATGCCTGATCCACAGCCCGTATGTGGCGTTTATTGTAAGACACTATAAATACCCTCTACCTCCCAAGGTAGAGGGTTGGAGCTTCAATACCATTTTTCTTTGTTTCACATAGTTCCCAACTCTCTTCCCTTTCTCTCTCTAGAACTTTCTCTCTCTAAACATTTGTAAATGCCTCATGTGATTATGGTTTGATGTGTTTGTGAAATCCTATATTTTACAATTGGTATCAAGAGCCATGGTTTGATCACTCATCTGTCATGCTCTTTGTTTTGGTGGATTTCATAAGGTTTTTGGGGTTATAAGTGTTAGAAGAGTTTGAATCATTTGGTCATTTTCTTGTGTTAAAGTTTGAATTTTGATAGTAATTTTGTGTTTAGGATCATCATATGTGCTTAGGTTTCGAATTGGAAGGCTTGAATCATCGTGGTTGGGCTGTTTTTGATTGTTAAAGTGGTTGTTTTTTAATATTGTACTAAGCGAGTTGAGCCACGGTAAAACGTTTCTTCGAAGCGAGTTGCTTTGTTATTGGAAGCGAGTTGGTTTATGCGACTTGGCTATTTAGCGAGTTGATTCTTTAAGCGACTTGAGTTCTAAAGCGACTTAGCTATTAAGCTAGTTGTATTGTCAGCGAGTTGGTTTATGCGACTTGGTTGTTAAGTGAGTTGTCTCTGTATGCGACTTTGCTATTTAGCGAGTTGACTGTTTATGCTACTTGGGTTTTAAGCGAGTTGTTTCTTTAAGCGACTTGAGTTTTAAGCGACTTGTCTCTTAAGCGAGTTGATTATTTAGCGAGTTGATACCAAAGCGAGTTGATTGTTTTGCCACTTGTCTATTGAGACTTGTTACTTCTTCGTGGTACATTTTTACGGTTGTTCTTTTAGTTTAGTAAAATCCCGTGAAAGAATCTATTTCTCGGTTTAATCAAAGAATAGTAAAATCCCGTAGAATCTGGAATCATGTCTAACAACATACCTACTATCGTTTCTACTATTGTTGAGGACGTTCAAGCAGCTGGATCAGATACTCGTCCACCTATGCTTGACATAACAGATTATGACTCATGAGCTCAACGAATTAGGTTGTACTATTTGGGAAAGGAAAATGGGGTGAACATTCTCAAATCTATTGATGAAGGACCTTATCAGATTGAGACTACAAGAGACATACTTGAAACTGCTGCGGATGGTACAGTGATCTTAGGATTGGACATACCAAAGACGTATGATGAGCTCAGTGATAAAGAGAAAATAAGATATGATGCTAATATCAGGGCTTCAAACATTATACTTCAGGGTCTTCAAAAAGATATCTACAAGCTTATCAATCACAACACTGAAGCCAAGGCAGTTTGGGATAATGTCAATATGCTTCTCTCAGGTTCTAAATTGACTAAGGAAGACAGATAATCACAACTGTATGATGAATTTGAGCACTTTAAGATGAAACCAGAAGAAAGTGTCTATGAATATTACGTGAGATTCCACGAGCTTGTGAATGACATGAGGAATATCAAAATGACCATGCCAAATATTCAGCTGAACTAAAAGTTTGTGAACAACATGAATCCCGAATGGCACAAATTTGTCACCTCTGTGAAGCTAACCAAAGGATTAAAGAACACCAACTATGAGCAACTGTATGCCTTCCTACTGCAAAATGAAAGACATGCTATGTTTGAACGAATGATTCATGAACAGTTCAAAACTAAACAGGGAGAAACAAGTTCATCAAATGATTCAACAGCATTCTACACCAATGTAGGGATTACTACCAAAGCTTCACAAGTCATACCTACTGGAAACGGTAATCACAAACTCATTCCCGATCCGAGGTTCAAGCAACCTGATGCTGATGCAGTCATGGAACACTTCATCAATCAACTGGCCCTTATGGTTAAACAAAACTTGACCCTTACCCCACATACTAACAGTCTGCACACCAACAATGAAATCAGAATTGCATCCAATCTTCACAATCATGCTATTGTCAGAGATGGAAAGGTTATGGTGCAACCAATTCAAGGTAGGCAATATGAACAGGGAAGAGGTGGAGTTGGTGGAGGGTATGTGGCTAATCAGAATCGTGGAAGGAATGCCAATCAAGGACATGTAAAGCCAACCAAGCGCTACAACTGTGGTGGTGATGGACATATTGCGAGGAACTGCACATCTCCAAAACATCCACAGAATGCAGAATACTTCAGAGACAAGATGTTGCTTGTGCAAGCTCAGGATAATGGAGCAGCTTTGGATAAAGAGGAGATGCTGTTTCTTGCAGAAGGCAATGCTAAGACATATGATGTTGATGTGGATGAGCAGCGAATTCAGGACATGGGTCAGAATCATCCTAATGCATTTCAGGTAGCTGATTGTGATGCATATGAATCAGATGTTGATGATGAACCAACTGCCCAAACCATCTTCATGGCGAGCATTTCACCAATGGTCTCTCCAAAGGTTTCATCACCACAGCTGGCTGGTCCTTCCAAGGAATCTATCATCTCTGAGGTATTAAAGTTATACGATGAAGTCGATGAGCAAGAGATGCATAACAAAGTACAATCACATGTAACTAATGAATCAGATATGGATAATGTGGGTAATAGTAATATTGTCCCATATGATCAATATGTGATACAAAGTGAAAGTGAGATTGTACCAAGTGATGCATCTTCTGCAGTCAATGATGACTATGTTTTTTATGAATACACTCCATGTGCCCCTGATGATTCTGTTATCTCTGAACTGAATGCCTATAAAGAACAAGTTGCCATTTATGAACAACGTGCTAAGTTTGAGTTAACTACCCGTGAGCAGGAAATGGATGACCAAATGCGTACAATTATTAGAAAAAGTAATTTTAGAGAAGAAGTGTTAAAACAAGAGTTAAACTCCTTACAAGAAAAGCTTTCTAAAACTGTTAAGCAAAAGCAAGAACTCCAAAATAATGTTAAAGTGCTTAAACAAGAATTTAATGCTAATGAATCAAAACTTTTGAATGACTTTTACTATATGAAAATGTTGAAAAACAAGCTTGAAAATAAGTTGTACGTACAAGGGAATACCATTCAGACTGCTCACATGATCACTAAGCATAGAGTTCTCAGCGATAAGCATAGCATTCCCCTCGTAAAGGAACCCAATCCTGAATATGGTAAAGTGCCTAGAGAAGCTCAGAAGGTAATATATGATGGTAATGAAATCCTTAAGCCTAGGCAGAAACCTAGTTACGCTGAGTGCACTGAGGAAGATATGCAATTAGATGAAGTCACTAGGGAGAAAATGAATATGAAGCTAAAAGATCCTGAGTGTAAATAGCAAAACATAACGTACAAACCCCATGATTACACTAAAGAAAATTGGATTTCCCTGAACACGTTTAAGCCTCAAACTCTATTAACCCCAGAACAAGTTTTTTGGAAAAAGGACATAGATATGCAAAAAGCTAATGCACTTGTTAAAACAAGCACTCCCCTTAGGAAAATGCCTCCAGCAACTGTGTATCCTCCAAATACCCCAATGCATTTATTTCCTAGATCTATTCCCACTAAGAGCAAGACCTTAATCAGCCTGTATGTTGTGTATCAATTATTTGTTGATTTTGAGAAGGCATGTAAGAAAAGGATCACACCTACTGGGATAACTGAAGGGGAAAGGGGTTTTGAGCAAACTAAAGAATGCTATTTAACTGAGGTCATGCCTTTCTTTAAACAATTAAAAGGTCAATTTGAAAGTCTTCAAAAAAGGATAGACTCAGATATTAAAGAAATGGAAAAGGAATTTGATGCAATGATAGTTGAGGTTAATGATTATGAACGGGAATTCAAATATAATGAAATTGAAAGGAAGAATCTACATATTTTAAATGAGAACTTAGTATTGAGTTGTGTGGCTCAAGATGTGTTTTATACTGTTACTAAGCATTCTATTACTGCTTCTCAATTTCATGAATTAACTGTTGCTTTGAAAGTTTCCCATGATCGTGTCATTGAGCTTGAAAACAAAAACTCAGAACTAAATGAGAAAATTGATCAGGATGATCACGATAATCTGGTAAAACATCTTTCTAAGCTAGAAGTTGAACATTTTGATTTGCAACTAAAATATCAACATCTTAAAGAAAATGTTAAAACCTTAAACATCAAGACATTCTCAAATGTTCCAGAGTTTGATACACTTTTTGAAATAAACAAACGTGATGAACAGATTCATGCTCACTGTAACACGATCAGAAAGTTGAAACCCCAAATTTCACAATTAAAGGGTGATAAGACCAATGTGACTGGTTCCCAAATGCCTCCTCCTTTAGATTCTCAGTGTTCTCAAACTTTTCATCTTCAAAACTTGGTTAATGTTTTACAAAAGGAAAATGAGAGTTTTCTAGAAGAAAATGAAAAGGTGAAACAACACTTTAAAGAGTTATATGATTCAATGAAAGTCACTCGTGACAAGAACAATGAAATAATAATGTCTTTACAAAAGGAAATTGAGAATCTGAGGAGTCAGGTAAAAGGGAAAATGCCACTTGTCTTTAATGAGAATGTTGCATCAAAGTCATCTGCAGACTCTAAATATACTGTGGCTGTTAAATACATTCCTCCTCATCTTAGAAATAACGAACTTGTGTTTCATAACTATTTCGCTTACCTTAAGGATAGTCTAGAATGTCTCCGAGAGATTGTAGAAGAGGATTTCATAAATAAGCCACTTGATAGAGAAATTAGGTTTGCTTGCATTCATGCCAAACGATCTCAGGAGCTGTTAGAATGTTTAAGAGCAACGTGTCCTAAATCTTTTTGTGAGAAAGGTAAAGCTGTGATGCCTTGTTCTATGCCTAGCATTAAGAAAGTGAATTTTAATATGCCGTCGAATAGCTCAGATCCCAACACTTCTATGCCCAGTATTAAGAAAGTGAACTCTAGTGTGCCTTCAATTAGTTCAGATCCCTGCACGTCTAGTTCAGGAATGAAAAAGGTAGCTCAACCAACTAATGTTCCCATAATTCCCTCTACAGGAGTAATCAGTGACACAAATGCAAGCGGGTTAAAGCCTTCAGGCAATACAAAGCAAGATAGGACCTCGCAAGCTAAGAATGTGTAATGGAAGAAAGTAGAAGACCACCCTAGGAACATTAAGTTTGAGTTGAATAAAACGAATCGTGTTGATTCTAGTATTAGCTATAAGCGTACTGTAATTAATTCAAATTCTGCTACTTGTGGCAAAACATGTAATGATGATTGTTTGGTTTCTGTTACTAATCTTGAATGTGGTGTGAATGAGTTGATTAATGCTGTTAAATGCCCTGTTAAGATAGTGAATACAAAAAATCAAGCTAAGAAGGCTAGAAAGCAATGGCGGAAGAAGGTTAGAAAACATTGGAAACCCACAGGAAGGAAATTTAGTAACATAGGTTATTAGTGGATACCTACTGGCCGCAAATTCAATATTAATGAAATGTGCCCTAAATTATCTAGATCAATGCCCATTAGGAAATGGATGCCTACTGGTAGAACTATTCCTTTAAGAAGTGAACATACTTTGAATAGGTCAAATACGGACACTAGCACTGCATCTATCCCTGATGATTCCATTGGTTCTACTTCTGATGTGGGTGTTCCAATCACTGTTACTAACGAAATGGAATCCATTCTTGCATGGGGATCCCAATTATCCAGTTATCCATTCTTGTCTGTGTTCAATTGCAGATCGTTCAAATCGTTCTGTGGTACCGGACTCAGGCTGTTCCAAGCATGTGACTAGAGACCGGTCATGGCTCATGAACTTTGTGAGTAAATTCATCGGCACTGTTAGATTCGGGAATGATCATTTCGGTGCAATTATGGGTTATGGAGACTATGTTGTTGGTGATAGTGTTATCTCCATGGTATATTACGTTGAAGGTCTTGGTCATAACTTATTCTCTGTCGGTCAATTCTGTGATTCTGATCTAGAAGTGGCCTTCAGAAAACATACTTGTTTCGTTAGAGAACTTGATGGTAGAGAACTTTTAAGAGGAACACGTGGTTCAAATCTATACACCATCTCTATCGAAGATATGATGAAGTCTTCTCCAATCTGCTTGTTGTCAAAGGCTTCGAAAACAAAGTCATGGTTATGGCATCGTCGTCTAGATCACCTGAACTTTGGCACCATAAATGATCTCTCTAGAAAGGACTTAGTAATAGGCTTACCTAGACTAAAGTATGAAAAAGATCATCTTTGTTCAGCATGCCAATTGGGAAAAAGCAAGAAGTATGCCCAGAAACCCAAACCTACAAACTAAGTTATGGAAGTTCTTCATACCATTCACATGGATTTATGTGGACCCATGAGAGTGCAGAATATTTACGGGAAGAAATATGTGTTAGTTGTGGTTGATGATTACTCTCGATTTACTTGGGTTAAGTTCTTAAGGACAAAGGATGAAACTCCAGATATCATCATCAAACTTATCAAACAGCTGCAGGTTCGACTTAACAAAACTGTCAGAATCATCCGAACAGACAATGGAACTGAGTTTGTTAACAAAGAACTTAGTGAGTTTTATGAAAGTGTTGGAATCAGTCATCAAAGAAGTGTTCCAAGAACTCCTCAACAGAACGGTGTAGTTGAAAGACGAAATCGAACTCTTGTGGAAGCCGCTAGAACAATGCTGATTTACTCAAAGGTTCCAATGTTTCTCTGGGCTGAAGCCATTGCCACTGCATGCTACACTTAAAATCGATCCCTAATTCACACTGCTCATGGAAAAACTCCATATGAACTTGTCCACAATCGAAAACCTAATCTTTCATTCCTTCGTGTGTTTGGTGCATTGTGTTATCCAACTAATGAGGGTCAAGACTTAGGCAAACTTAAAGCTAAAGCGGAAATTGAAGTATTTGTAGGATATGCACCAAGCAGAAAAGGATACCGAATCTACAACAAAAGAACCCGAAATATCATGGAAACAATTCACGTTACGTTCGATGAGCTGTCCGGTCAAATGGCTCCAGGACAACCCAGTTCTGGACCCGCATCTCAACCCTCATCAAGTAGTCCCATCAGTTCTACTCTTGTACACAATTCCTCACCAGCAACTCCATATGTACCACCTTCAGAAGATGATTTGAAGAAATTATTTGATCCAATGTTTGATGAACACTATGAGCCAATTGCTAGTGATCTGTCAAATCCATCAACAGAGGCTGCTCTTATCCCTGTCAACGAAGTTAACCCTTCAGTATCTACGTCATTAAGTCAAGAAGCTCCTGCTGCAGATCACTCACTCTCATCATCAGACCATCAATCATCGAGTGTACATCATGGAAATGTTTCTGGCACCTATGATGGAGTTAACCCCTTTGCTACTCCCAAAGATGCTCCCTTTGAGAACATTTTTGCTCCTGAACCTTCATCAGAACCATCTTCATCAGGAGAAATCGACTCTGCTACTTCAGTTCCTCAACAACAACCACACGAACACCTTAGAAAATGGACACATGATCATCCATTGGACAACATCATTGGAAATCTCTCTCGTCCAGTATCCACCCGTAAACAACTTGCAACTGATGCCTTATGGTGCTTCTTCAACTCCGTACTATCCAAGGTCGAAACAAAAGACGTTAAAACTGCCATGAATGAAGACAGCTGGTTCAATGCCATGCAACAAGAAATTCATGAGTTTGATCGACTAGATGTATGGGAATTAGTACCTGCTCCTGACTGTGCTATGATCATTGCTCTAAAGTGGATCTTCAAAGTAAAACTTGATGAGCATGGAGATGTATTAAAGAACAAGGCTAGATTTGTTGCAAAAGGATACCGTCAAGAGGAAGGTATTGACTTTGAAGAATCATTTGATCCAGTTGCACGCATCGAGGCAATCAGAATCTTCCTGGCTAATGCTACAAGTAAGAATATGATAGTCTATCAGATGGATGTAAAGACGGCTTTTCTTAACGGAGATCTTAAAGAAGTCGTATACGTCAGCCAACCGGAAGGCTTTGTGAATCCAGAGCATCCTACTCATGTCTATCGCTTGAAGAAGGCTCTTTACGGCTTGAAGCAAGCTCCAAGGGCATGGTATGATACGCTATCAAAGTTTCTTCTATCTACTGGATTCAGCAAAGGAGCAGTTGATCCGACATTGTTCACCAGAAAGTCAGGCAAACATTTAATTCACGTTCAAATCTATGTTGATGATATTATTTTTGCCTCGACTGACCCCAATGAATGTGACCGTTTTTCTAAGGAGATGAGCTCCAAATTTCAAATGTCAATGATGGGACAAATGTCATTTTTCTTGGGATTACAAATTTCACAAAGTCCCGGAGGCATTTTTATTAATCAATCTAAATATGCAAATGAAATTTTAAAGAAATTTGGATTTGACACTTGTGACACCGTTGACACTCCCATGGTGGAACGTACCAAACTGGATGAGGACCACTCAGGGATCATGGTAGATCAAATGAAATATCGAAGTATGATTGGATCCCTGATGTACCTCAGCCGAGAGACCTGATATTCTATTTGCTGTATGCATGTGTGCTAGATACCAGGCTAAGCCTACCAAAAAGCACCTTGAAGTGATTAAATGGGTCTTTCGGTATCTCCAAGGAACCATCAACATGGGACTTTGGTACCCGAAGGACACCGGTATGTCACTAACAACCTATGCAGATGCTGACCATGCAGGATGTCAAGATACACGTCGAAGTACGTCTGGAGGTGCTCAGTTTTTGGGTGATAAGCTTGTGAGCTGGTCTTTAAAGAAACAAATGAGTACTTCTATATCCTCTACAGAGGCTAAATACATAGCCATGTCATCTTGTTGTGCTCAAATCCTATGGATGAGATCCCAATTATCTGACTATAGCTTTGAATTCAACAAAATCCCTCTGTATTGTGATAACAAAAGTGCCATTGCTCTCTCTTGCAACAACGTTCAACATTCAAGAGCAAAGCACATTGACATTCGACATCATTTCATTCGGGAACAAGTGGAAAAAGGTGTGGTAGAACTCTATTTTGTGAGGACTGAATACCAGTTAGGCGACATCTTCACCAAAGCTCTTCCTAGAGAACGTTTTGAGTTTATCCTTCCACGACTTGGTCTAAAGAGCCTACAACCGGAAACACTCAAACGTCTTCAAGAGGAAGACGAGGAGTAAATGATTTTTTCTTCATCTATCTCTTGTATATATTTATTCAAAAAGCAAAATACAAAATTTCAAAACCCACAAAAGAAAATAGAAAAATATAAAATTTTCAAAATCCACAAAAATTAGAAAATCTTGAAAAATACCAAAAAAATATTGTTATTTTGTCATGTTTTTCTTTATTCGATATCATCTACGGACTTTGTGTTGACATTCAAAGAATGTCACGGGTTTTTAGATGTTCTTCGAATGTACATAAATTACTTAAAAAAAAAGGCGGAGAAAAATGGTGGTTTATTGTCATTTCAGACAGTAACCCGTTTTAAAAGGAAAAGAACAGAGCCATGCTAAATCTTATTTTTCAAATCTCATGCTCTGATTCTTAAAACAAATGTTTGTCATCAAAAAAGACAAATGTTTTCTTTCCAAATATTTTTCCGTCTAATGATTCTTTTGAAAAATATTTGTCATCTAACGAAAACAAAATCGCTTTGAAAATACCTCGTACTCTATTTTTGAAAATCATCCGAGCTTATCTTTGTCAAACTCTCTAACACTCAATCAACTACTCGTGTCATTGATTGAGGGGGAGAATGATTTCAATTTAATCAAAAAGGTTATTTTTCAAACAATTGGCACGTAAATGAGCAAGGTTTTCTTTTGAAAAATCAAAGAGAACAATGTTTTATACAATTGATTCAAGACCTTGACTAATGTTATGTTTTCAAAAGATTTTTATGCATAATTTAATCCGTGGAGTTTAAAGTCTCAGATTTGATCCTTATCGGTTAAATGTTTTCATAAGCTAGTCACAATTCTTCTCAAAAGCTTTTAAAAACAATTTAAATCTATAAAGATCACAAATCTCAAATGATTTGAAAATTGTGATTAGGGGAGAATTTGTGATTTAAATTGGATTGAAACTGATAATTCGATAATTAGTTTTATAAATGTTTAGAAAACTCTTCTCCATTCATGTGCCAAACGATTTCAAATTTTCCATGCACATGTTAAGGGGGAGCATCTATTTTAAACCAAAAAAGATTGAAACATGATTAATTTGTTCCAAAGTGCATGTTTTCCCTAATATGTGCAAAACTCTTTCAAATCTCGATGCACATATTGAGGGGGAGCAATTTTTTTGAAAACCACATCCTTTCCTAAAATATTCTTAACAAAGTATGAAAACTACTAATCTTGATCGGGAAAGTGATGTTGATATCTTTTAGAAATTGTTGATCAAAGAATCGAATCTTTCGTTCTTTTAATCTGAGATTTTCAAGTCCTCTTGCCTCCATGTGCCAAAACTATTTAAAATTATGATGCACATGTTGAGGGGGAGCTGTTTCTAAAATATCAAAAATGATTCAGGTACAAAATGTTTTGATAATATATCACAAGTTCCTAGATTGATTTTCAAATGGTTTTCAATTGGTTCAAATGGCTGATGAACAATACCAAAAAGACTGACCAAATTTACTTTATGAATGGTGATATAAGGATGGTTAGGTTAGGTATTCGTTCCCACGATCCCACCAGAGCCGGAGGGATCTACCCAGGGACAATCCACTTGATAGTGTAGAGTCCTTAGGCATGATGAAAAAAGGAGTAAAGTGAGATATGGGAAGAGTGCGGACTGAAATTGAGCTAGAACTGGAATAAACCCAACAAGGTTCTAGTAATGAAGTCTCGATAAGCACTGAAGGGGTTGAAGAATGAAAAAGAAATAAATGCGAAAAGGGTGAAAAGAAATAGCCCTCCATTATTTCAACCTTAGGGCAGAAACCAGGTTCAATATATATGCTACTAGTGTTTACTAAGGTAACACTGGTATTGAAGACAAGACGTCATGGACCCAGTGACGCACTGCACGACAACTTCCCAAGCTACTCAAGTTCCTCTTAAAAGGACTTGTTTCATTCTCACAGGGGAACCTACATTATCTATCGACTTTCTCTTAGAGATGGTTGATATTGAAGAAGGAGACCCTCTCCCTAGTCTCCGGCATAGGAACCAAATGGGCACAATTGAGTCTAGAGCCACGAGATCATCAATAAATCTCATTAAGGACACAATCAATGAAGTCTCTCTGTTTCACACAGTGTGGAAAGAGAGAATATACTTTTAGAGTCCTACGCATTATCCTTGTGGTATTGCCAGAACATCTGAGTGATATGCAAACATATTCACAATGAAGATGGAAAGCCTTCTAGAGCCAACATCAAACAAGCTCTTGGTAGGTGGCATGTGAGATCTATCCAATAGATCAACCATGTGACAACTGAACAGAAACAATGGGGCAATTCAAATGTTTGAATCAATCCTGGTTCAGGTTATGGATTGACGGATACCTTTGAAAAACCGGTCGTTGTGCTTAAAACTCTTTTCTCTAGCACATCGACTGTGTATTAATATTTCAAAAATAAAAGGTGTTTATGATTGATAATTGATTTTCTTTAAAACCTTCGTTTTATTGCAAAAACACTTTATTTTGAGCAGTACACGATTGATTTTCAAATCATTTTTCATCAATCAGTGAATCTCAATTCGCTGGTTCACTCACTCCGTGTTGTCTTCTTTGAGACGTTCCCGTTTGAGAACAGCTAGAGCAGCTGCGAAACCCTGTCAAGGAGATTCTTCGGAATTATACCTGATCACAGGCAGTACTTGTACTGATCAACGGGGAACCGTGGGCCGTGTACCTCAATTCAACGAAAGTGATCAAAGACATTTTCGTGCACTTTATTGCTAGCTATTGTATGCAGGTACACCCGACGTTTGCAGCTGATCAGAAAGGAGAGGTCAATCCATAGCCGCATGCTCACACAACACATTCATTTCATAAGAAATCATGATAAGTGCATCAACGACTCTGATATTATCACTCCATGCTTCTGCTACGCTGCTGCAAATATCATGAATCAACTAAAGCTTCCGCTACTCTGATGAAAAGAATTCATGATCCAGAATGTGAGTATGTCGGTCCACTGTCACAACATCACACAAAGTCAACACCACAATGGAAGAGTCAGAGATTTATGCAAGCTGATGATCTCAAAGCTGGCTAAAAACTCATCATCACGTGGATCAGTTAAAGACCTCCACTTGAATTATCCAAACGTGGAAAACATGAAGAATCAAATACTACAAGCTACAGAGCAATGAACTTAAACAAGAATCCAAGAACAATATTAATGTAATATCTGTTTGTATTCTGTATAATTTGAGGTGACCTCCCTTAGGGGGAGATTGTTAGGAATTAGAAAATCCAGTCGTTAAAGAGTGTGTCACCTCAAGTATATGTATTCATTAGAAAGCTCGTAGTCGTAGTCAAGTTATGTTATTAAGTAGTTTGTTAAGTAACACCGTGGAGGACGGACGGGTCTTTACCCACTGTATGCCTGATCCACAGCCCGTAGGTGGCGTTTATTGTAAGACACTATAAATACCCTCTACCTCCCAAGGTAGAGGGTTGGAGCTTCAATACCATTTTTCTTTGTTTCACATAGTTCCCAACTCTCTTCCCTTTCTCTCTCTAGAACTTTCTCTCTCTAAACATTTGTAAACGCCTCATGTGATTATGGTTTGATGTGTTTGTGAAATCCTATATCTTACAACTAACTGTATGTATAAACCCAGAGCCGAAAAACATTCATGAAGCTATGGCTGAAAATAGTTGGATCGAGGTGATGTTGGAAAAAATCAACCAGTTTGAAATACTAGGAGTGTGAGAACTAGTTAACAGACCCACTCACACACTCGTCATCGGTTTGAAGTGGATCTGGAAGAATAAAGTTGATGATGAAAACGTTATCATATGAAATAAAGGCTCGCTTCATGGCAAAGGGTTATAGACAAGAGAAAGGAATTGATTTTGAGGATTCATTCGCCCTAGTTCCTCGGATAGAAGCAGTAAGGATATTCTTGGCATACACTGCACATAAGTCCTACACCGTCTACCAAATGGACTTGAAAACCACTTTCTTATTGGAACTATCAAAGAGGAGGTGTACTTAAGCGAATCAAAAGGATTTGAAGATCCAGAACATCTTGACCGCATCTACAGATTGAAGAAGGTGCTTTATTGCCTTAAACAAGCAATAAGGGCATAGTATGATGAACTCCGAAATTTCCTTTTAGCCAACCATTTCACCAAAGGTATCATTGACCCAACTTTGTTTATTAGAAAATACCACGATGACATTTTGCTAGTATAGATTTATGTGGAAGACATAATATTTGGCTCCACAAATCCAAAATATACACAAAATTTTACAAATTTAATGTCTAGCAAAATTTCAAATGTCGATGATGGGACAACTAAAATTTTTTCTTAGATTACAAGTCCATCAGTCCCCTCGTGGTATCTTCCTTAATCAGTCAAAGTATACCATGGACATTTTGAAAAAACATGGTATGGAAAACTGTGATACCCTTAGTACACAAATTACTACTACCATAAATTTAGATAAAGACTTAAATGGAAAACTCGTTGATCCAATAAAATATAAAAGTATGATCGGTCTCTCATGTATCTAACTGCTAGCCGACCCGATATTATGTAAGTTGTTTGTTTATGTGCTCTGTTTCAGAAAAGGCCTAATGAGATGCACCTTAAAGAGGTTAAACTGACCTTTCGGCATCTCAAAAGGACAATTCACTTGGGACTTTGGTATTTTAAGGACTCTGGAATTGAACTCATGAATTTTTTAGATGCAGATCATGCAGGTTTCCAAGTCACAGCAAAAAACACATCTGGCGGTATACTATTTCTTGGTGAGAAGCTCGCAAGTTGGTCGTCTAAGAAGCAGGATTGCACAGTTATGTCCACAGCCGAGGCCGAGTATGTGTCTCTATCTGCGTGTTGCGTGAAAGTTCTATGGATGCGCATTCAACTCACAGATTATGGCTTTCTCTTTAGCCAAATCCTAATTTATTGCGATTCAAAGAGTGCCATAGCCATCTCGTGCAACCCCGTTCAGTATTCCCGCACCAAGCATATCGCAGTTTGCTACCACTTCATAAAAGTGCATGTGGAAAAGGGTAAAATTGAGCTATATTTTGTCAAGACGGATTACCAGTTATCCGAATTATTTACGAAAGCTCTTTTAAGAGAAAGGTTAGAGTATTTGGTCGACAGAATTGGAATGCGAAGCCTACCTCCCAAGGAGTTAGACCGTCTTGTCACACTTTCTTGAAAATTTCTCAAATTAAAGCTTCACATGTAAATATTTTACAAAAAACCAAACACAAAATTTGAAAAACTACAAAAACAAAATACAAAAATATAAAACATATAAAAGCAAAATACAAAATTATAAAATTCAACATTTCAAAAATATTCTTCTACGACATGTTTCTCGTATAATAAATATTCTTTGCGTTTCTAGAAATGTCGTTCAACAATGATACGGAAGTGTAAAGATGCTTGAGCGAGAGTTCATTAAAATGTTTTCAAAACATGTCGTCTATAAAATTTACTTAATGACTTGTGTACACATTACAGTGCACAACTGGTTTTTCAAAGAAAGAAATCTATTGTACGTTGTAGTGCGACAATCCTAAAGGATAAGAAAATAAGTTTTCTTACATTTTTCGAAACAAGAAAGATTTCTCAAATTGAAATTGCAAATCATCTTTTACAAAATCTTTTTAATATTGTACTGAAACTCCATATCATTTTATAAACCTTAAGTAGAATTTGTTTAATAAAATTTCAAACTAAAATTTCAAATTCTTTCACAATTTTTCTTAAGAAGACTCCATCCCTCAATCTTTCAAAAAGTTTTAAAACCTCAAAACATAGGCTAGTTTTGAGGGGGAGTATTTCAAAATATATTCCAAATAAAGAAGTTTTTCCAAACTGAAATTTCAAATCATTTTAATAAACTTTCCTTTATTTGAGAAGATACCATCAAAGTGAATTTTCATATCAATAATAGGTATCATATTCCTTGAAGCAAAATGTGTTCAAGATTTTTTCAAACAGAATTTCAAAATCTTTTAAACTTTTTGCTCAAGAAGTCTCATTCCCTCTAACTTTCAGTAAAGTTTAAAATTCTCAAAACATATGCAAGTTTTAAGGGATAGTATTTCAAAAACAAAAATATTCCAAATGTTCATGTAAAAATATCCATTTCTCCCTATTAGCTTACCAAAAACAAAGATTTTAATCAATTGGTATAAAAAAATACCATGGAAATGTTATTTTTGAGGAGGAGAAAATGTGATCTATCTTATCTCAAAGTGGCTAGACATGGAAATATACCAAGTTTTGAATGAAACATCTAGAGAAACTCTCTATAGACTTGTACCTAGATAGGTAATAATTTCAAGTTGGTTATCAGGGCTAATTGTCACCTAAAAGCTGATAATGGATCCCTTTAACTAGCGACGTAAACCTGTCTCTCAAAGGACTTGTTTGTTTAGCGTCTACAATTTCATAAGTGCGAACTCTTCTCTCAATGTGCGAAAACATTTCAAACATATATGTGCACATGTGAAGGGGGAGTATTTCTCAAAAATGAAAACTCTCAAAGTGTGATCAAAATTTTTCATACATACACTTTGATTATTTTTCAAATGGTATTATTGCTATCATCGTTATCCTCAACCAACCAAACCAAATATCCAAAAAAAGATATAAGTCGGTTAGGAATTAGGTATTATCCCATGGTCAAGCTAGAGCCGGAAGGACCTACTCAGGGACATTTGAAATAGATAGATTAGAAGTCCTTAGGTATGAAAAAGGAGAAAATGAGAAAAAGGGAACGAAAGGTTTGAAGAATGAAAAATAAAAGTTATGTACGGGTGAAAAGAAATGAGCCCTCCATATACTTAGGACAGAAACCGGGTCAATTCATCTGCTATCAGTTATCACAAATATTATACTGGTATTGAAGACAAGACGTCATGGACCCAGTGACGTGCTGCACAACCCTTCTCCAACTATTCAAGTTCCTCTCAAAAGGTTCTTGTTTCATTTCTCATGGAGACTAAACACGTAATCTATCGACTTCTTACTCCAAGATGTGTTGGTATTGAAAAGGTGGCGGTATGCTCCAGCCTATACTTACTAAAACGAAAGCACACTTATCAAGTCTAGAGCCAAATGAGATTAATCAATATGTTGTTCAACAATAAGAACACAAATTGTACGAGATTTCTTCGCAGATCATAGTAAAATTGCCAAAACATTCATGAGTGGAATCACACATGTGATCCTCAGTGATTAAATGGAAACCTTGCTAGTGTCAACATCAAACAGCGCTTAAAGCAGGACTTCATTAATCCTTTATGGGTTAGGCTTACTGTTTATGGTGGTAACTTTGTCTCAAACGTTCTACTATCTTTGAGTGATACTTCGGTATACTTCTGCGACTCACCTGGATGGTTATAAATGTGCTTGTGGCATCCTATATAGGAATAGCCCTTTTGAGGATTTGAAAAGTATTAGCTCATTATGCTACAAATACTCTCGATATCCAAACTTGTAAGTGCTGGAAATCTTGCCAAGGAGATTCCTTTCATGAATCGATTCTTGAAGATGTAGGTCCTTACTTGGATTTTCCAATGTATTGATATTTATCCTTAACGTAATTCGGGCTGTTAATTTGCCCGACCAAGGTGAATCGAATCAAGACATTCACCAGTAAAATGTAGTGGAACGATTCTCTAAGAAAATTTCCACAATAATCGATCGGCCTAACGTGATTATTAGCTACATTTATTTATGTGGGTACTGATGAAAGTCTCCTTGTAAAAAGACCGCATACCACCATATACGTCAACATCTTCAAGCTTCACCTACTCATACTCAGGTGATCATTGATCAAAACGTTCAAGACAAAAGAGCTACATCAAATTCAAAGTCAAGAACAAGTCAGAGTCAAGAAAAGATACGAGGAAAATCATAAGAGTAAAGATATAAAGAGCATAATTTACAAGAAGTATGAGGATGTTGGAGAGAGCACAACGACATATCTAGTGAAGATGTTGATCGAAGGCAAGATGAAAGATCACAAGCATGAACGGAACAAAGAAAGTTTTTCAAGTCTATTACAAACAAGGTTCATTACCAAGACACAAGTGTTAAAGATCAAAGATCAAGTTTAAAGACTCAAGATGCAAGTATCAAAGATTCAAGATTCAAGTTTAAAGACTAAGGAAGCATCATTAATAAATGACCACCCTTTAGGGAGAGATTGTTGGCATTAAATATTATATATGAAGTGATGGTCATTTATTTGATAGAAACCTTGTTTTGATTGATAATATGTGATTGATAACATGGGTTTGGGTAACCTACACATACACTTTTGCCCTGCCATCGTTGTGATATGCTTTCATAATAATATAACACAATTAATTTGATAATAACTTGAACAATAAATAAATTAACGATACTAAGACCCGAATTAAGAGGATCATTACATGTGGAGTACTTAAACATTAACATATATATGGGGGTAATAATTTGACGTTCTTCCCCATTATTCCATAAATAACATACTACCATGAGTCTCAATATTCCCAAAAGTGTATATACATGATATGACTTGACTTGCTAACCCTATAACTAACTACACAATTAACTAAGGGTTTAAAATACGGTTTCACACTAATGCACTAAAAATGAGTGCATACAAGGGGGCTAAGGCGATTTGAGTGTAACATTTTAATGCAGTGTAGACAATGCTCTTCAATAATATTCTAGAATCCACCAAAATATCACGAGAACTGCAAAAAGATAGGCTCAGAGGGGTGTACTAGGGGTATCTTGCACTAACGATGAGTGCATAGCAAGGGCGTAGGGGCAATTACTTGAACAATGAAGTCAATGTAATTACAACAAACGAAGGCTAAAATAATGGTTAATCCTAATGCCACTTATTGTAGGATCATAAATATTATTGTGTTTGATGATTCGGGTGGTCTTGGATGATGGAAATACATGTTAGCAATTTAGAGAGAGAAAGATAAGAGATGGGTGTTCTAGTTAGAGACTTGCTTTACAAATTATGAAAGGTTAGATTGAGAAGCACCACCCCTTCCAAGGATGGAAGGGGTATTTATAGTTACAAACTAAACGACCTCCTGACGGCCTGTGGATCAGGTATACAGTGGGTAAAGACCCGTCCTTCCTCCACGGTGTTACACTACGTTAAACTAAACTAATAACTAACTAATAAACTGATAAATAACGATATGTCTACGAGCTAACTTATGCTAGATAATATTTGGGGTGACCGACACTTCACTTATGGAATTTCCAATTCCTAACACTTATCATTTAGTGAATCTTAACCACACAAATGTGATCTCACTAGCGATCTCAGAATGCATCACTAAAGCAAGTTCTGGAATCTATATACTACCGGTACACTCTCAAGCATTAAAGATGAATGCTTCCTAAATATCTAAAGGCAAACCTCACATTTTTTGGGTGAAATTTGAGTGGAGGATTGATACATCGAAGTTTTACAATCCTCCTGGGTAGAGTACCTAACTGTTATAGTGTAGTATAGGCAAGATTTGGGGGATTGATCGTTCTTTATGGCAATATTGAGGTAGGCTCGAAGTGTATTTCGGGATAAGTCTAAGGGTGAAAGGAAGAGTCTTTTTGTGTTTTTATACTTTTAAGAAAGCAAGTAAAATTCCTGCTTTTGAGAGAGTTGCTTTTAAACTAATATTAACCTAAAAAATAAAAATAAATGAAAAATGAAATAAACTAGAAAACTACAAGGTAAAGAAGCGTATTTACTTGGATGCACTATTCTTTGCTAGCTATCCAATTCTACCTACTGAATTGTCACGTCTTTGTCAATGTAATGTGAAGTATTCCTAATTTCATGTTATGGTTTGGTCATTCCCACGTCTATAGACTAGCCTAAGTGAATGACGCATGTCTAATTTATCAAGCTAGCCCAATAACCAACCTACTCAATAAATTCCTTTTGCAATTAATAACCTAAGGGATAAACATTAATTGGACACGATTTAGTGGACGTTCAAGCTAGTCTAATTTTTTCTATCTAGTTTTCTAACTCCTAACGTGTACCCAATTAAACAAGAGACGACAAACAAAGCAATTAATAACTTGGTTTCATGCAATCCTATGTAAACATCAAATAATTTTGAATATAAGTTAAATATGAAAAGATTGTGTTTTATTTGAAAAATCAAATTTGATCAATTCCTTAAATATTTTGGCTTATCACCTAAAATGTTTTATTCCAATTTTGATGATGGGTATTTTCCTAAAGTAGAAGATATGACTAGTTGTTATATTAAAATATTTTCTTATAATTAAAAGTAAAGTTGTAAATTAGAAAATGAAAATAAACTTATAAATGAAAGTTTAGAAAATGTAGAATCTTATGCATTTGTAAAACCATTTTCTTTGATCATTATACAAGTTGTAATATATCATATTCATACCTTGAGTGATATTTGTCGTAAAACTATAAGTACAAAACTTGTTTACATAAACTTGCGTATGATACGTTTAATTTTTGTCTTTATCAAAACGTAAATGATAGTTAATAATAAATAACATTTTTGGATGATTATTTGTATTAACAAAAGGTATGTTTTTTTTTAAATTTTCACTTTGGCCCAAAACTATTAAACATAAGCAATGAAGTGCATTCGTATGTATAAAGTGTTTCAACATTTGAATTGATAAAAAACGAGTTTTTACAATTTTATTATTATATTGGAGATATTTAGATTTTTTTTAATAAAAAACACTTTAATAATAATAATAATAATAATAATAATAATAATAATAATAATAATTCAATCATTTCATATAAAAAAACAAATTTAGTTTTTAAAAATGTCAAAGTCCCCGCTTGGGGTTTTCCTTTATTATATAAAAGATACTATCTTTTATCATTTTTTCTTTCAATAGCGGAATGTATGTATATAAATATAAAAAATCTAACAAAATGTTAGAGGAAAGTTACAACATGTTACAACGAGTTCTTACAAGCTAAAATTGGATCTCGAATCCAATCGATCCATAAGGGTTGTAACATTTTTAGCCTATGAGTGATCTATGAATGAGAGAGAAGCTTGGTCTTCCTAGAGAGTGTCTTTACGTAAGGGCTTTAAGTAAAAAAAAAAAGACTTGGTTCTGCCAAAACCCATGTGATAGTTTGGATAATCACATCAAAACATAATTTTGTTAGGATTTAGAAAATCCAGTCATTAAAGAGTCGGTCACCTAAAGTATATGTAATCGTTAGAAAGCTCGTAGTCGTAGATTGTTTAATGTTAAGTTGTATTTAGTTAAGTAACACCGTGGAGGACGGACGGGTCTTTACCCACTATATGCATGATCCACAGCCCGTAGGTGGCGATTTATGTAAGGACTATAAATACTCTCTACCTCCCAAGGTAGAGAGTTGTAGCTCATAATAATACTTTCATTTTCTCTCACTAAGTTCCCAAACCTCTAACTCTTTCTCTATCTAAAACCTTTAGTATACGCCTATCTTGGTTATGGTTTAGTGTGTTTATGAAATCCAATATGTTACAAATGGTATCAGAGCCATGGTTTGATCATCTCTCTTACATATCTTTGGATTTCTAGTGGTTTTAGGTGGTTTTTGAGTTTGAAAAAGTTTAGTGGTTTTTGCATCATTTGGATCATTTCTAGTGTTAAAGGTTGAATTTTGGGTGTACTTTTGTGTTTAGAATCATTGTAAGTGCTTGGGTTTTGATTTGGTAAGCTTGAATCACTGTAGTTGAGCTTGTTTTGGATTGAAAAGTGTGTTTTTGAAGTTTTTTCTTGCTAGCGACTTGGTTCTCGTTATGATTTTCATTGTAGCGACTTGCTTCAGTAAAAGTTAGGGAGTTACAGTGTTAGTTGTTAGCGACTTGTCTATTGAGACAAGCCGACAAATAGTACAAGTTAGTGGATTCTCCACTACGGCTAGCGACTTGGTGAGGGTAGCAACTTGCTTCAGGAATTGTTAGCGAGTTGTTGTACAAATTGTTAGCAACTTGATACTAGCGACTTGGATCTTAGCGAGTTGTTCTGTAGCAACTTAACTATGTCTAGCGACTTGGTGCTTAACGACTTACTAACATAATTCTTAGCGACTTGGACCTTAGCGAGTTGCTCTTTAGCGACTTGACTGTGTAGCGACTTGGTGCTCTAGCGACTTGTATCTAGCAACTTGGTCTTAGCGACTTGGTTGAATAACTCTTAGCGACTTGGTTGATTTCTGCTTGTAATACGGTTTTCTCTTGATTTAGTAAAATCCCGTGAAAGAATCTATTTCCCGGTTTAATCATAGAGTTATAAAATCCCGTGTAATCTGTTAACATGTCTACCAACGTATTTACAATCATCTCCACTTTTCTTTGAGGATGTTCAAGCAGTGGTTCGATACTCGTCCACCTATGCTTGATAGAACTGACTACGACTCTTGGGCTCAACGAATCAGATTGTACTGTCTTGGAAAGGAAAATGGGGTCAACATTCTCAAATCCATTGATGAAGGACCGTATCAGATTGAGACTACAATAGACATATTTGATACTGCTGCAGATGGAACCATGATCTTTGGATTGGACAGACCAAAGACGTATGATGAGCTCGGTGATAAGGAGAAAAAGAGATTCGATCTTGATATCGGGGCCTCAAACATCATACTACAGGGTCTTCCAAAAGACATCTACAAGCCGATCAATCACAACACTGAAGCCAAGGCAGTTTGGGATAATGTCAAGATGCTTCTCTCAGGTTCTGAATTAACCAAGGAAGACAGAGAATCACAACTGTACGATGAGTTTGAGCACTTCAAGATGAAACCAGATGAGAGTGTCTATGAGTACTACGTGAGATTCCATAAGCTAGTAAATGACATGAGGAACATCAAAATGACCATGCCAAACATTCAGCTGAACTCAAAGTTTGTGAACAACATGAATCCCGAATGGCACAAATTTGTCACCTCTGTGAAGCTAACCAAAGGACTAAAGAATACAAACTATGATCAATTGTATGTCTTCCTTCTTCAGAATGAGAGGCATGCTATGTTTGAAAAAAGGATTCTGGATCAGTTCAAAACCAATCAGGGAGAAACAAGCTCACCAAATGATTCTACACCCTTCTACACCAATGTTGGTATTACTACCAAATCATCTCAAGTCATACCCACGGGTAATGGTAATCACAAACTCATTCCTGATCCGAGGTTCAAGCAAGCTGATGCTGATGCAGTCATGGGACACTTCATTAATCAACTGGCTCTTATGGTTAAACAAAACCCGACCCTCAGTCCACATACCAACAGTCTTCACACTAACAATGAGATCAGAACTGCATCCAATCTACACAATCATGCTGTTGTCAGAGATGGAAAGGTTATGGGGCAACCACTTCAAGGAATACGACATGAACAAGGGATGGTTGGAGCAGGCTATGGGAATGCTGGAGCTGGTGGAGGATATGGGGTAAATCAGAATAGGGGAAGGAATGGGAATCAAGGTTAAGCAAAGCCAATTAAGTGCTACAACTATGGTGGTGAGGGACATATTGCTAGGAACTGCACATCTCCAAAACGTCCACAGAATGCAGAATACTTCAGAGACAAGATGCTGCTTGTGCAAGCTCAGGATAATGGAGCAGCTTTGGATGAAGAGGAGTTATTGTTCCTTGCTGAGGGAAATGCCCGAACCTATGATGCCGATGTTGATGAACAGCCAATTCAGGTGATAGGTCATAATCATCAAAATGCATTTCAAGTAGCTGACTATGATGCATTTGACTCTGATGTCGATGATGAACCTACTGCCCAAACAATCTTCATGGCTAGCATCTCACCTATGGTCTCTCCACCACAACAAGCTGGTCCATCCAAAGACAAAATCATTTCAGAGGTATTAAAACTATATGATGATGTTGATGGGCAAAAGATGCATAATAAAGTATAGTCTCTTGAAACTTATGAATCATATATTGAAGATGTGGGTAATAGTAATATTGTCCCATATGATCAATATGTGAAGCAAAGTGAAAGTAAGATTGTACCAAGTAATGCATCTTCTGCAGACAATGATGATTATGTTTTTGATGAATACACTGCATGTGCCCCTGATGATTCTGTTATATCTGAACTGAATGCCTATAAAGAACAAGTTACTATTTATGAACAACGTGCTAAGTTTGAGTTGACCACCTGTGAGCAGGAAATGGATGACCAAATGCGTACAATTATTAGAAAAAGTAATTTTAGAGAAGAAGTATTAAAACAAGAGTTAAACTCCTTACAAGAAAAGTTTTCTAAAACTGCTAAGCAAAAACAAGAATTTCAAGAAAATGTTAAAATGCTTAAGCAAGAAGTCAATGCTAAGGAATCAAAACTTTTGAATGATTTTTCCAATCTAAAAACTTTGAAAAACAAGCTTGAAAATAAGTTGTACGTACAAGGGAATACCATTCAGACTGCTCACTTGATCACTAAGCATAGAGTCTTAAGCGATAAGCATAGCATTTCCCTTGTTGTGGAACCTAATCCTGAGGTTGTTAAAAAGGCTAGAGCAGCCCATAATGTAATCTATGATGGTAATGAGATTCTTAAACCTACACAGAAACCTAGTTGCATTGAGTGCACTGAGGAAGATAGAAAATTAGATGATGCATCTAGGGAGAAAATGAATATGAAGCTAGAAGATCCTGAATGTAAAGAGAATAACATAACAATCAAACCCCATGATTACAAAAAGGAAAATTGGATTTCCTTGAACAAGTTTAAGCCTCAAACATTGTTAACACCCGAACAAGTATTCTGGAAAAAGGATTTAGATAAGCAAAAAGCAGAGAATCTTGTTGTAACAAACCCTCCCCTTAGGAAAATGCCTTCAGCGACTGTGTATCCTCCGAATACACCAATGCATTTAGTTCCTAGAACTATTGCCACTAAAAGCAAGACCTTAATCAGTCAATATGTTATTTTTCAATTATTTGTTGATTTTGAGAAAACTTGTAAGAAAAGGATCACACCCACTGGGATAACTGAAGGGGAAAGGGGTTTTGAGCAAACTAAAGAATGCTATTTAACTGAGGCCATGCCTTTCTTTAAACAACTAAAAGATCAATTTAAGAGTCTTAAAAAGGGGGAGGAAAGCTTGCTAAACACTTATTAAACCATTTATCAAATAATCAGTTTAAATCCAATTAAAATCACAAATTCTCCCCCGATCACAATTTTCAAATCATTTGAGATTTGTGATCTCTGTAGATTTAAATTGATTTTGAAAGCTTTTGAGGAGAAATGTGATTTGATTATGAAAACATTTTAACTGATAAGGACCGAATTTTGAAACTTTACACTCCATTGGTTAAACATGCATGAATATCTTATTGAAAACAATTGTCTGTCGAACAACCTTTTGATTTAATTGAAATCATTCTCCCCCTCAATCAATGACATAAGTTGTTGATTGAGAGATAGATATTTTGACAAACGTTAAGTCCAAATGATTTTCAAAAATAGAGTTCGAGTTATTTAACAAAGAAATTAGTTTTCCTTAGATGGTAAGTAATTGCTTTAAAGAATCAGAGCATGAGTTTTGAAAAACAAGATAAAGCATGGCTCTGTTCTTTCTTTGAAAACGGGTTACTGCCTGAAATGACAATAAACCTTATTCACTTTCTCCCAATTTTTTTTTATTTTTTTTATTTTTTAAGAACATTCGAACAATGATTTGATAAATGGTTTAATAAGTGTTTAGTAAGCTTTCCTCCCCACATGTGCCAAACGATTTCAAGTTTTCCATGCACATGTTGAGGGGGAGCATCTATTTTAAACCACAAAGAATTGAAACGTGATTAATTTGTATCTAAGTGCATGTTCCTTCTAATATGTGAAAAACTCTTTCAAACCTCGAGGCACATATTAAGGGGGAGCAAATTTATGAAAACCTCATCCTTCCTCAATATGCTTTATCTACTTGATTTAATCAGGGAAGTGATGATGATATCTTTTAGAAAATGGTAATCAAAGAAGTTAATTCTTTCTCTTGCCTCCGTGTGCTAAAACAATTTCTATACAAGAAGCACATGTTGAGGGGGAGCTCTTTTTCTAAAAATATCAAAACAATTCAGGTACAAAATGCTTTAATAATATATCACAAGTATCTGGATTGATTTTCAAATGGTTTTCGATTGGTTCCAATGGCAGATGAACAATACCAAATAGACCGACCAAATTTACTTTATGTATGGTGATATAAGGATGATAAGGTTAGGTATTTGTTCCCATGATCCGCCAGAACCGGAGGGATCTACCCAGGGACAATCCACTAGTTAGTGTAGAAGTCCTTAGGTTTGATAAAAAAAAGGAGAAAAGTGAGATATGGGAAGAGTGCGGACTGAGACTGAGCTAGTACTGGAATAAACCCAACAAGGTTCTAGTTATGAAGTCTCGGTAAGCACTGAAGGGGTTGAAGAATGAAAAAGAAATTAAATGAGAAAAGGGTGAAAAGAAATAGCCCTCCATTAATTCAACCTTAGGGCAGTAAGCGGGTTTAATTCATATACTACTGGTGGTTACCAAGGTAACATCGGTATTGAAGACAAGACGTCATGGACCCAGTGACGCACTGCACTACAACTTCCCAAGCTACTCAAGTTCCTCTTAAAAGGACTTGTTTCATTCTCACGGGGAACCGACATTATCTATCGACTTTCTCTTAGAGTTTGTTGATATTGAAGAAGGAAACCCTCTCCCTAGTCTCCGGCATAGGAACCAAATGTGCACTATTGAGTTTAGAGCCATGAGATCATCAAATAAATCTCCATAGGACACTGTCAATGAAGACTCTCTGTTTCACACAATGTGGAAAGAGAGATTATATCTTATGAGTCCTACGCATTATCCTTGTGGTATTGCCAGAACATCTGAGTGATATACTAACATATTCACAATGAAGATGGAAAGCCTTCTGAGCCAACATCAAACAAGCTCCTGGTGGGTGGCATGTGAGATCTATCCAATGGATCAACCATGTGACAACTGAACAGAAACAATGGAGCGATTCATAATTATGAATCAATCCTGGTTCAGGTTATGGATTGACGGATGCCTTTGAAAAACCAGTCGTTGTACTTAAAAAAACTCTTTTCTCTAGCACCTCGACTGTGTACTCATATTTCAAAATAAAAGGTGTTTATGATTGATAATTGATTTTCATTAAAACCTTCGTTGTATTGCAAAAACAATTTCTATTGAGCGATACACAATTGTTTTTCAAATCTCTTTTCATCAATCAGTGAATCTCAATTAGCTGGTTCACTCACCTCGTGTTGTCTTCTTTGAGACGTTCCGGTTTGAGAACAGCTAGAGCAGCTGCGAAACCCTGTCAAGGAAATTCTTCGGAATTATACCTGATCACAGCCAGTACTTGTACTGATCAACGGGGAACCGTGGGCCGTGTACCTCAATTCAATGAAAATGATCAAAGACACTTTCGTGCGCTTTATTGCTAACTGTTGTATGCGAATGCGCCCGGACGTTTGCAGTGATCGAATGAAGCGGTCAATCCATAGCTGCATGCTCACATAACACATTCATTTCTAAAGAAATCATGATTAAGTACATTAATGACTCTGATATTTTCACTCCATGCTTCTGCTGCTGCCAATATCATGAATCAACAAAAGCTTCCGCTACTCTGATAAGAAGAAATCATGATCCAGAATGTGAGCATGTCGGTCCAAATGTCACAACATCACATAATACCAACACCACAATGGATGAGTCAGAGATCTATGATTGATGGTGATCTCAAAGCTGGCTCAAAACTCATTATCACGTGGATCAGATAAAGACCTCCACTTGGATTAACCAAACATGCAATTATGAAGAATCGATGACTACGAGCTTCAGAGCAAAGAACTTTAACAAGAATCCAAGAACAATTTTAATGTAATATCTGTTTGTATTTAGTGTATTTTTGAGGTGACCTCCCTTAGGGGGAGATTGTTAGGATTTAGAAAATCCAGTCATTAAAGAGTCGGTTACCTCAAGTATATGTAATCGTTAGAAAGCTCATAGTCGTAGATTGTTTAATGTTAAGTTGTATTTAGTTAAGTAGCACCGTGGAGGACGGACGGGTCTTTACCCACTGTATGCCTGATCCACAGCCCGTAGGTGGCGATTTATGTAAGGACTATAAATACTCTCTACCTCCCAAGGTAGAGAGTTGGAGCTCATAATAATACTTTCATTTTCTCTCACTAAGTTCCCAAACCTCTAACTCTTTCTCTCTCTAAAACCTTTAGTATACGCCTATCTTGGTTATGGTTTAGTGTGTTTATGAAATCCAATATGTTACAAATTTCAACAAGGTTTTAAGATTTGTCAATGTTCCCCACTCGATTAGGTTTTGCAATTTGCTTCGAGAAGTCATCAAATCCCCACTAATATGTTATTTTTCTCAATAGAGAAGTAGCCAAAGAGCAACCAACAAACAGGTGTTGGTTCAATTCTAAGTCCTCATCACAGACCATGTATCTTTTTGAGTGGATGTTGATCCTCTATCATCTAGGTTGCAACAAGTAGGAAGACGATTGAGCCCTAACTACCAAGAATGAATATTTGATTTTGACAGGTAGAATATTATTCCATCTAGTATGATTTCTATTCAGCTCCAAAATTGAATTGTCAAATTTTACTCTCAAATATGAAACGAGTAGCAGTTGATTGCGTTTAATTTACATACCCAGATATCTGGAGTATAATTTGTGTCGACATCCAGGAGTAAAACAAGCAGGTCTGGAAACTGTGTTTGTTCTACGCCCCCTCGAATGGGCCGATGGTAGTAGCATATTCTAGATTTAAGCCCATGAAGAATATTACATGTCTCACTCCAAAATGACACTGAAGACCCGTTTTCAATGACTTGACAAAAGATGGAATGTAAATTTAGAACACGGACATGGACGGAACCAAGACCAAATATGATCGGGTACACAAATTTTGTTGAATCGTAATATAATGAGTTAAAAAGTAACGTTAAAAACACATTTTGATAGATCGGATGCATTTAGAATAAAATTAGAGAAAATCGATGTTTTTCCAAAAGTTAACACTATAGCAAAAAAATTCACAGATGTCCCGAAAACCCCTGGTTCCATCCCTGAACATGGAACTAGCTGGCCAGGCCGGGGCCCTTCTATACCATCACCAAGTTCCATCAATGCTAAGTGCTTTTTAAGACCTAGCTGAAGTGATCTAACGCATAAATGACTTGTACTGACAGTACAAGTCATTTATGCGTTAGGTCACTTCAGTTAGGTCTTAAAAAGCATTTAGCATTGATGGAACTTGACTGTACAAGTCATTTATGCGTTAGGTCACTTTTTAAGCCACTTTAGTTAGGTCTATTTATCATTTTCCAAAGAAAAAAAAAAAGGTTGCCCTCAATTTTTTTCCTTCTTCACGTTACAATCTCATTTTTGTCCATTTCTATGTTTGGTGATGAAAACATACCACCCTAGCTATTGTTTCAAGGACGAAAATGAACTTTGCAAGACAAGAAATAAACAATTAATGTTCTTATAGGAAAAAGTGAAAGCTGAAAAATAACTGTAGTAATGTACAAGACTGTTCGAAAATACATAGGAACAAATGCAAATGCACATAATTAGAGATTACTAACTTAGGCTAGAAGGCAAAGGTAAGCCAAAGTCACCTAACATCTCAGCGCCACATCAGCTTTCTCTATCTTCTCTCTTCTACTTACTACCACTCACCTTTTTATGAACAAGACACTCACTTCTACCCACCTTTTTTATTTTATTTTATTATTTTATTATTTTTTATTTGGACAAACCGGTTGAAAAACAATTGCACAAAAATCAAGAAGGTGAGTTGCTCACCTTAATCACTCTTGAATTGCGTGAGTCACGTGTGACTTGTGTGGGTGTGCAAGGAATTCACGCGCCATTATAGAGTTAAGGTGACTCCAAATGAAGCCTTGCCTTCCAGCCTTAATTAGGACAAACAAACGAGACAAACAAAAAAAACACAAATCATGTCTTGAGACATATTCCAACTTTATTAGTAAATTGATCGATCACGATTGTGATCGATTGTAGACAAAGAAAAATCGCAGAATATGTTGCAAAAGACGTTATGATTAGTTAGGCAATAAATACCAAAAAAATGTAACTAACTTGTTATTTTTATAAATGTTGTGAAGCCAACTTTTCTTTTTGCTATTATATACCAAACATTTTGATTTCTATTTTTTTTTTGTATTGAACTTTTAAATTTTGATTTTTGTATGTATTTTTGTGATCATTTACCTGATGGTTAAAAAAAAAGTGTGATTAAAATGATCACAAATAAACACAAAAATCTAAATTCAAAATGTTTGATATATAATTGAAAACAAAATTTTGGCTACACAATATTTTAAAAAGTGTCAAGTTAGTTGTAATTTTAGCTAATTGTGACATTAATTAACCCTGGGAGATAGGTTATAAAGACCCCTTTTTTTTACAAGTAATACCTCATTTGTATTTTGGGTTTTTTATTTTATTTTTATTTTTTGTTATTATTTTATTATTTTTATAAAATTTATTTATATTATAAAACTGTAAAACGTAGAGTGTGGAATAAAAAAAATATAAAATATAACAAGTTAAAAGTATTAAAATGATAAAAAATACAAAACAGAAACAAAAACTGCATTATAGTATAAACAATGAGTCACAGGGAAAGAAGGTACAACACATTGGTACTTTTAGTAAGCCAAAAAGTACCAATAATATAAGGGAGGTGATTTGCACACTTCTCAAATTGATTGAGATATTCTAATTTAGAGCGTCTTGACATTTATACCCTTAGAGGCTGAAAATGAGTAAAAATCATTTGAGCGTATAAGTGTCAATACACTCTAATTTAGAGTATCTTAATCAATCAAAGAAGTGTGCAAATCACCGCCCATAACATAAGGGAGGTGATTTGTATACTCCCATAAATGATTGGGACACTCAAATTTTGAGTGTTTGGATATTTATACCCTTACAAGATAAATATAACTAAAAATAATGTGAGGATATAAATGTCCAAACACTCAAAATTTAAGTATATCAATCATTTATAAGAGTGTGTAAATCCTCCCGTAACATAACCCTTACATTTTTTTTTTTTTTTTAACAGCAACATAACCCTTACACCTATAGTTGTGTTGGATAGCTACCTTCCCAAAGCCAAACCAACATGTCATTTCCTTCGTCAGACATATTATACCCCATTGTTTCATCAAAGTTCCTTTCATTGTTCATGAGATTCTCGACATCAATATCTGCCAACCATTGCTCTATCTGATACTCATCATGGATGCTCAAAACTCCATTCGTATCCAAGGCTTCACTCTCCAAAAAATTGTCGACGTCGATCAATTCATTACCTTGGAACCCAAAAAGGTTCTGTTTCATCTCATCACTAACAACATTGTCACACGCTTCGCTTTCTTTGATATTCTCAGTGACAAAAGACGAGCCAACCCCAACATTCTCATCGGCTTGTTTGTCCACTGGCCTTTGTGGGGCGGGTTTATTGGTTGTAGATAGAAAGGGTAACTTATTAAAAACCCTATCCTTGTTATACTTCTTTGCGACGCAACGGCTTACGCGGCCAACTCGTTTTTTTTTATTGATCAAGTTGGCTATATTGATTGATGTTTGTGTCTCCTCATTTTTGTTTGTGAAGAAACGGTAAATTTGACGACTTAGACTTGAATTCCAGTAGTTCTTGATTTCGTTATCCGTTCGGCCCGGTAAATGACTAGCAATCAAAGACCACCTTCAAGTAATTCAAGAAACACAATAGTAATTAAACTAAAAAACCAACATATAGTTACATAACGTACTCGCTAAGTTTTATTTGAATTATTATAGCTTCAAATTTAATGTTTTAGTATACTATCATTCTATCTTTTATGTTGCATTACAGACACTTTAAAAGACACAACTTAATAAAAAATTAAACCAAGCAAGTCGTATGTTTGTTCTAATTTTTTTTTAAGTTCTGCAAGCTAGTGTCTATACAAATACATGATGTCGGTTTAGATAAAATACTTAATGTTTGTATGTATACTGAATAAGTGTTTTAATCACAGTTTTTTCATTGAAATATTAGTGACTTAAAGTTACACTCCCATCACTTTTTGATTGAAAAGGTCACGCTTTAAGTTAAGTTTGTAACAAACAAGTCCTTATTCACTTACAATAAGAGCATGTACATTAATAACGCCGATACCGGCATTAACCTTCCCTTCTCCGGCGTTAACCGGCGTTGGTCAATGGGCCTCCGGCGTTAAACCGCGTTATCCCTTCCACGTTAAAGCCCCAACGGGCGTTGTTGGGCAATAAAAATAAATAAATAAATAAATAAATTCAAGAAGATGGGTTTGCGTGTGTAAACGAAGAAGACGAAGACAATTTTGTTTGTGTGTGTAATCGAAGAAGACGAAGACAAGAAGATGGGTTTGCGTTTGTGTGTGTGGACCAAAATTTGACTTTTTTTTTTTTATTTTTTTTTTTTTATAGTTTTGTAATTTTTTTAGTAATATAAAAATGTTATTTGTATATTAATTTAATAAATGAAGTGTTTGTTTTAGTTTAGGGGTTGAAATTGAAAATATGAAATGTTAAAGTTTAACTTGAGATGTTATTGATGTGGGTGTTTTTTGAGGATGTTAAGGTGAAATGTTAAAGCTGATGTGGCGCTGACGTAGACGATGTTAAACTTTAACCCAAGTTATTGATGTAAATGCTCTAATAATTTTGCGAGTTAAGACAATAGGTCCAAATCATTGAAATATTAGTGACTTAGACTTGTTAGTCTGTATTATGTTATCGGGCTCAAGCCCATGCCCGAGTCTAGAAGACTCCATAGTGTAATATTTATATGTCGATGTAATGGCAGTAGAATCAATAAAATCAATCATTATCATTACCATTCTACATGGTATCAGAGAATTAATTTTTCCACCACTTTCATCTCTAACCCTAAACCTAAACTCTTCCGCCACCACTTTAATTTTTTCGGTCGTCGGCTTTGGCCGGCGGTCCGGAGCACTTATATCCATATTATATACTTCAACCACAAATAGCCGAATATTATAGTGTTCATTCATTTATTGTTTGAGTATTCTATGCCCATTCAAATAAATAACACAAGTATTCTGTCAATCATTGTTCGAATATTTTAGTCAACAACTTTTATTTTATTTTCTTGTCATTTACTGTTCTCATATGAGTGACGTTGAAATTATTTCAGTGGTTGCTGTTATGGTTGATGTGAGAATGAGTTGGACAGTGATGGTTGATTATTGGTTATGTTCTATTAGTTAACTATTCGGTTACAAAGCAAGATAAAAAGAAAGTCCGCATAACCCATCACATATATCATCATACCTGAAAAAAAAAAAAAGTGGATCTTTATGTTTTTCTAAGGAAAAACACGCCCCGTTTGTTTGGAAAGTTCTTTAGGTGTTGAAGTTTTAGAACCAACTTTCGTTTATATTATTATTATTATTATTATTATTATTATTATTATTATTATTATTATTATTATTATTATTATTATTATTATTATTTTATTATTATTATTATTATTATTATTTTAATGCATGAGTTTTAGGTTAATTTTCTTTGTTTTAGTTATAGGAGATACTTTGGGTTATCCCGTTTTAGTTGTAGGGGATACTTTGGGTTATCCCGTTTGGTCAGGATACTTTGGTTTATCCTGTTTGGTAAGGGATACTTTGGTTTATCCCACTTGGTACGGATACTTTGGTTTAACCGGTTTATTTTCTGCTGCTGAAGATGTGCTTCCGCTTGCTGTCGAATGTCTTCATCAGCAATTATTTATTTGCTTTAATTTATCGTTTATTAGCTTTTCATCTCCAATCCGAGCTTTTACGATTTCGCTGGCTGAGGGGGGGGGTGTTAGTCTGTATTATGTTATCGGGCTCAAGCCCAAGCCCGAGTCTAGAAGACTCCATAATGTAATATTTATATGTCGATGTAATGACAGTAGAATCAATAAAATCAATCATTATCATTACCATTCTACAAGACTTACCTTCCGATGACTTTTCCATTGAAAAAGTCATGCGTTTAAGTTAAGTTAGCTACTAACAAACAAGTCCTAATTCACTTACCATAAAAATTCTGCGAGTTAAGACAGTAAGTCCAAATCATTGAAATATTAGTGACTTAAAGTTACCTTCCCATGACTTTTCGATTGAAAAAGTAACGTGTTTAAGTTAAGTTAGTAACAAACAAGTCCTTATTCACTTACCATAGTAATTCTGCGAGTTAAGACAATTAAGTCCAAATCAAACAGCACCTTATAGTTTTAAAAATAACAAAAAGTGTATTTACTGGCAACAATTTTCTATAAACATCTTCAAATCAAAAAATTTACAAAATATTAAAAGTATTTAGTTCTTGTTACTTAGCTTATCTATGGATAAATTCAATTATTTAGCGAAGATTTGTATCAAAATAGTAAGCAGGTAGAACTAAGGGTACATGCGCAGATATGATATAAGAGAAGCGATCCACCTAAATGGAACAAGAGCCATATTAAGGGCCGAGATCCGATTTCAAACGAATATTGTTCCTTTCATTTTAGTCATTTTACAAGTTGCATAAAGTACCATTTGATTTTAAAAAATCGTTGAACGATAACTTTTTCTTAAAACTCTAAAGTTTTGTCAACAAACCATATGAGTGACCAAGCTGCATAAAGTACCATGAAAACCATATAGATTTCTATTAAGTTCATCAAAATTCTAAACACATCAAAGTACCACTACTTTACCATAATTCTAAAATGCAGCGCCATATGGCTTCAAGATTGTTTACTTAGCATTGCCTTCTTCCTATTTAAAAAGTCTAAAGAAGTATCTGAATAAGCACATATGCATGCTGCTAAAGAAAGAAGCAAAGAACAAACCTGTTCCCAAAAGCTTTATGTAACTTGACAATCATTTCATCCTCTTCTACACTTATATTGCCTCTCTTCAAGTCTCCTCTCAAGTAGTTTATCCATCTGAGCCTACAACTTTTTCCGCACCTCAATAGTCCTTACATGATTTGAATAACAAACACTATTAATCTGCTAACGCTGCACGAAATTCAATTAATTTGATACAGTACATTTTATGTAGAGAAACGGTACCAGCATTTTTAGGCAACAATTTCCATGATCCTTCGCCATTGGCTTGAATATATTTAGTCAATGTTTCATCTTCTTCCTTTGTCCATCTCCCCCTCTTGAGCCCTACCTGTTCGCAACAAGGTGCTTTCCCCATTATCACAGATGTTGTTGCAAATATATTGGAGTACATGTACTTGGTAGATAAAAAGTTAAGTACAATGATGACTGTTGTGATTTATTATTTTGATTGCATAGAACGATATATAGGTGTTAAATGTGAGAGAAAAGGGAATGCAAATATGCAATCAATTTTGGAAGGTAGTAATGGTGGTACACGTAATTGGTTACACTATTAATCACATATCGTGAAAACCTGTTTCTCATTGTATTTTCATTGTCATAGACTCATAGTTATATACGGAGTATTTGAATAAATGTTCACGTTGATCAGTAGACAATACTTTGACCCCGTTATTTGTTTGGTCTAATATGAGTATATGACTGATGTCTAGCTGAGTACAATGATAAGGTGCGAGTACGTTTATAAAAGAACCGATGTTACTTCAACTCTAGACACTAGCTCATACATGAGCTAGCTAGGGGCATTCTTATTTTTGGAAGCTGAGAATCCAGTGAAGGCGAGGTTTTTTGATGATATTGTTTCCGAGTCTTATTATTGGTGTAGGTATAGACAGTGACGGACCCAGAAAAATAAGATGTGGGGGGCAATTTTTTTTTTTTTTTTTTACGATAGCAACAAAATGCGAAAGAAAAAACTAGAAACGTAATGATAAATCGAGTATTTTTACTTAGACGCGAAAGATTTATAAGGCTTTAAAGAGTTAAATGTTAGATTTTAGTATGTGAGTGGGGGGCAATTTTAGTTTTTGGTGGGGGTCACTTTCGAAAAAAGGTCAAAATTAAATAAAAATTACATTAAATTATCAGCTTTTTTGGCTAGCCATGGGGGCGCCTGCCCCCCACTCTTGAATGCTCGGTCCGTCCCTGGGTATAGATGTAAAACATCGTTTAGTATGAATGATTGGCTAAAAAACCAGCATCTTATTTCTTTGTAAGTTCTAGCTTCTTGCTAGTTTTTTAAATAAAATGGGCGTTAAAAAAAACGAAGAAAAAGCTAATGTATCATGTACTATTAAGTAGTTATATAGAAATTTGATTAGAGGAAATTACGAAACTAAGCCAAAAAAACACACTTGGTTGAAGACGTGGTCATTTTTTGCACATTTTTCTCATTTTGATCATGGTCAACTGATCAATTGTTCGGTTTCACCCATTTAGTGACACGTGTCCTTACCTTATACTTTTTTTAAACACCTTTGGCCAACTATAGGTGAAGTCGAGCAGTTGAGCATGACACGTTGTTGGGATCGCTCCTAACACATAAATGGAACGACATTTACGGGATTACAGTAATTATCATGTTAGGCAGATACGCAGGGACTAGAACTGTTAAGTATGTAAAGTCATGTGTATGTTGCTCTATATATACCCTCCTAGACTTCACTAGGAGGGTGAAGCTTAATGTGTAATTTACTCTTTCATAATCAATAAAACACATAGTTATTTACTTTCTCTCTCTACACTCTCTCTCTAATTATGGAAACTATGTTCTTCCATTTACCAAGGCCTCCCGAATCACAATATCAACCTAAACTATGATCCAACAAATGATATCAGAGCCAGGTTACTATTACTAGTTGATTTGTGGTTGCTTTCTTGTCAACACTTCACTTTTTAAACCTGTTTAAACAATTTTTTTGTCATTGTTTTTTAATATCTATGTTGTTTTTAACAATTTTCAAGTGTTGGTTATATCTTTATGGTCAAAAGTTTCATGCTTTCTCATTCACAGATTGTATACAGCTGATATCATGTGGTCTTTTTGTCCCATATAACAGTTTTGTATCATATTTAGTGAATTTTGTACCAAACCGTGAAAAGTAGTGGTCAAAAACGTGGTCGGAAAACTGGATGGAAAACACTTCATTACTTACTCAGTATTTCCTTGCTTGGATAAGCACGTGAAATAATTCGACTAACGGAAAATCTAGTAGCTTGGATAAGCTAGACAGATACAATCGATCTTACCCAAGGGTTTATCGAACTTATGGGTTATCAAACTTTTGGCTTATCGCAATTGGACAAGTCAACCATATCGCACTTACAAAGTCAAAGTTATCGCACTTGGGTTTATATACAAGTTATCGAACTTGTGACAAAATGAGAATATAAAAAGAAGAAGGAGATGTCGAGCTAACCACGACCAAAACCAAATAGAAGACTCTTGTGACTTCAATTGTTTCACATCACTAGTCCAAAACAAAACTGCAAATTAAACTACCAAGACTGATGTTGCAAACGAAGCCACCACAACCACGACATAGCCCAAATTCAACTTAAACCAAATCCATATCTACCAACGCCATCCTCCTCGTTCCAATAAAATGACTCTCTATAGTACCAAGACTCGGAACAGAAAAGAAAAACAAGTATAAAGTCTCAAACTCTATTTTGTGTTACTCACAAGAAAAATCAAACCTTTAAAGGTCATACACACGATAGAAATCATCACAGACTATTGTTTGAAGGTTAACCTTCAATTTATATCCGAAAAATAAAGAAGAAAATATAACAAGAGCGTTATATCATTTTTCTTTAATTTGTTCAAGACTTAAAACAAAACATAACAACACTTGACGAACCTACCGTGACCCTCCAAAGGATCTTGAAGCATTTAAAGGGCTTTCTTGATTTGTCTTGAGCTGAAAATTACAACAAGGTCACGGTATGGTTGCGTGTTTGTGCTCGATTGTGAACTGTGTTGGTGGGTTTGAGATCTGAATCTATATGATGAGTTAGAGATGAGTTTAAACAATTGATTTGTTGAGGGAGATGAATTGATATATGGTTTGATAGAGTGATAAGATGATG
Source organism: Chrysanthemum makinoi (assembly GCA_910596185.1). NCBI lineage: Eukaryota > Viridiplantae > Streptophyta > Magnoliopsida > Asterales > Asteraceae > Chrysanthemum > Chrysanthemum makinoi. The sequence continues at coordinate 165,561,638 of OU343222.1, read as the reverse complement.
GGGCCGGAAATTTTGTTGTGTGTGAGTAGGGTTATTATCAAATGCAATGTATTAGGGTTAAATGTTATCACTGCTTATATCATAATGCTACTAACCGATTATAACTTTTAAAATTGGACTGGGTTTGTGTTTGTTTGGGCCGGATATTTGATTTGTGTTGTCTTTTGGGCTTAAGCAATATGGAATGCGAATGGGCTCATCTAGATCCGTAAAAAATTTCTTTTTGGGCTGTAACATTATATCACGATCCAAAAATGGTAATGAATTGGGCTCAATAATATTGGACTAGATTGCTATATCTTAAATTAATTGGGCTGAATTGTGATTATACACATGTATTTTAATACATAGTGTTAATTTTTGGTATAATATTTGGCGAAAAAGAGTGGTATTTTGGTTATTACAAATTTTCACGGGGATACATTGTTGACAAGATCGGGAATAAACCGTTATCAAAGTTCACTTGAACCTTCAAAAGGCTAGTTTTGGGCATTTAACCGCAAGTGACTATGGCGTTAATTCATTATTACTCATTTGAGGTTGAAGTGTGATATCACGAATGCGTGTACTTAGTATCTGAGACTTGATTTGGGGTTAGTTGGATGAAGATTCTTTGAGATCCTTGTTTGAGCCTTTAACCGCAAGAATGACAGAGACTTGATTTGTCTAGTTATACCTGACTCACAATGTATAGTTATCACTTTAAAGGAGTTACGTTGTAGTGCTCAAGTGTCACAAAAAGCTATGGATAATTCGAGAGAAGTTCATATACAGTTAAGGATGATTGGATGAGTATATGATTCTACCTTTATTGAAATTATCAATATTGGTTCTTAGTCAGACAATAGTGCAAGTTTAAGTCACAAGTTCTGGTAATTTTACTTCATTCTCAAGTTCGTCATAATGGGTTTTCTCCATCATTAGTCACTACAAAGAGATGTCAGTATGATAATGGGGTCGGTAAAGAGTTAGCAGAGAGGAGTATCAAAGAGTAGATATGTTATCAGCAGTTGATTCTCATGGGATTTATGGTAATTCACACTTGTTCGATTAACTCGACATACAGGGTTACGATGCTTTCGTTTCCATCGTAAACATTGTGTGTATGCTTCCGATTCCTCGAAAACATCGTGGGGGAAGAGAGAGTAGGTGTTCTTTGCTTTCTTTGACTTCTTTGCGAAAACCCTTTTCCTCCATGAGTTTTTGCAATCAGGGCAAGAAATGAGACGATCAGTGGATCAAACGTCTTACTTCGGTGTTATCGTCTCAACTTTCACGGGTTGTTTTATGTGAAGTACCTACATATGATGTATTAACCATATTATGATGCCTCACACACGGTCAAATTATCGAATATTCGCATATACACAGGTGATTATTATTCTGATAGACCGTAACAATCAGGGGGAAGAAGTAGTGTACGTGGTATACGTGTTACGTGTTTGAATTTATCGTGTCAATGAAGAGGGCTTTATGTATATGTACCATTGGTGTTTCTGGTAGATTCGCGTCGGGTATTATTATTTCATCTTTAGTGGTTTATTTGGTGTGAAGCGTCTACATACGTAAGAAGATCTTGTTGAGTTCTTGCATGTTACCCCCGAACAGATTTTCCGAATTGTGTACAAGTGTGATTACGTGACTAGTCAGATTTGCTTGGTACTATACATCTACAAATTCCACTGCGCACTTAAAACTTCAAAAGTTAGAAGACATGTCTACTACATCAAAGTTTCAAATCTGCGGTTGTCAGTTTGAGGGGAAGCTAATTCAGAAAATTCGCCAAAAAGAAGTGTACAGAGAAGCTGCTAAAGACGTGTAGTATGAATTGGGGGGAAGTTAATCCAATTCATACTTATTACATCATTTGCCTACAAGTGAAGAAAATTTCTCAAGCGGAGGTACAAGATGAAGACAAAGAGCATCAACTGCAGTCATCCTTAGCATTTTAAGAACTTATGAAGACCTTTCTTTATTTGTATTTGTACTTGTAGGAAATATTGTAAGTAATCCCTTATGTCGTCCCATTGGGGGAAGATTGTTGGGATCGCTCCTAACACTTAAATGGAACGACATTTACGGGAATACATTAGTTATCATGTTAGGCACATACGCAGGGACTAGAACCGTTAAGTATGTAAAGTCATGTGTATGTTGCCTTATATATACCCTCCTAGACTTCACTAAGAAGGTGAAACTTAACGTGTAATTTACTCTTTCATAATCAATAAAACACATAGTCTTTCACTTTATCTCTCTACTCTCTCTCTCCCTCTATAACTATGGCAACCATGTTCTTCCATTTACCAAGACCTCCCGAATCACAATATCAACCTAAACTATGATCCAACACACGTGTTATAAAAATAGGTGGAGTCGAGAAGTTGAGCATGACCAAAATGGGAAAAATGTGCAAAAAGATACCAAGTCTTAGATCAAAGATATTTTCTTGGTTTAGTTTGGTAATTTCTCAGTTAAAGGAAAGTTATAAAGATATAGGTAATTCGATCTAATGATTATGATTCTTTTATACATGTTTCTATATATTTTTTCTTTATTTGTTGATGAAGAAAAATTTATCTGCTTACTCTTATTTTGGTATTTACTAAGGGACAAATTTCCACCATCTATTTAGTTTGATATAATAGTGGTGATTAAACTTAAGATTTAAAACCTTAAATGCTCCAACTATATAAAGCATTTTTCTCATTTTTTTTTCATTCGTTCATCATTTTTTACACAGTTACTCTCTGTTTTTCTCCATCTGCTCTCATCTCTTACTTCCAACTTCTTTCATCCCTTTCCTCCAACTGCTCACAAATTTTCCTCCAAAAATTAGTTAGCCATCACAATCATCTCCACGTCTCAATCATCTCCAACTGCTCTAATCTTTCCGATCAGCGCTATCATTCTGATCATCACCACGTCACAATCGTCACTTGGTGCTAGTGACCGAACATTCATCATCTCATCATCACCACCGGATCATTATCATCAATTTTTATGGGTTCTTTTGACACCAAGTGTTTGATGAAATGTGAGTGAAAAATATTTGTTAATCTTGTTATCTACTCTTATAATTTTGCTTATTAATTTAGCTGTTAGTTGAATTTTTATTTTTAACTGCTTTGGAATGTTGTTTTTATGTCTGATTACTGTTTTGAATCTGCTCTATGTCATATCTGTAGTATCACCAGTGATATCTGAAGTTGATGATGTTATAATTTTGTTGTTTTATGTGCTTTTTGTTGATGATAATTGTGTTTAAGTTACTGATAAGCTGATCATTATAGTGTAATATTGCTTATCATTTAAGTTGTTAGTTTAAACAAGATGATTTTGCTTTAAACACATAGTTATTTAGTGTGATTTTGCTTATTATTTAAGTTGTGATTAGATTTGTGTTTTTCAGTTTGCACTGTGTAATATCACCTATGTTATTTTTAGTTTATGATAGTATATTTTTACTTATTAGTTATATTGTTAGTTTATTTTTTTTATTGAATTAAATTGGATTGCTTTTTGTTTTGATTCGTGTGCTTGCTTTGAACTATATATATGTATTATCACTTGTGATATTTGTAGTATCACTTGTGATATTTTGTTATTTGATAGGTTTTTATGTTTACTGGTTAAGCTTTATTATATATCATGTATAGTATCATTTGTGAATATTTCATATTAAAGATGTTTTTGAATTTGCTTTGCATCATATGTATAGTATCACTTGTGATATTATGTGTCATATCTTTTGTTTTTAATGTGTTTTATTTGTTTTGATGAAGGTGTTGCATAACAAACAAGATTGTTCTGTTTTGTGTTGTTGTAAGCTATTTGTTCGCTGTGTGATTCTCTGTTGACACATATTTTGTGTGCTTAAGAATTGTAATGTTGTACATATCCCAAAACAATATATATTGAGGCGTTGAAAGATAGATTTAATTCCACCAGATTTGAGGAAGAAAAAAAATTGTTATTTGGGAGAAGAATGAAATTATCGAGTGACTTCCAATTGAGGCATCTACTTTATGACATGTATTGTATCATTTGTGATATTTCATTATTATGTTTTATTATCATAGTTAAGTTGTTAGTTTAAATAGCTTAAACATGTTGATTTTGCTTTAAACAGATACTAAAGTTGAAACATTTTGTTCTTTATTAAAAGTTTTATATCACAAAATATATAACACTGTGAATTACATATATCAAATATGTATAAAAAAGAATCAAAATAAAGAAAATAAAAGTTGACATATTCTCAAAATCAACCAAAGTGTTGCATCACTTTAAATAGAATATCACAAGTGATTTAAACATCTGAATAAACCCAAATGTGGCATCACATTTAAAAGAATATCACAACTGATAACAATACAAGATATATTAATCATAAAAATCCTTATTCTAACTTTAGCTCTTTGAGCTTATGTACAAAAGAAGTCAGCTTTGACTAATCATTGCTTAACATATTTACACACATGTCCACTAAGCTATCTCAATTGCTTCATTCTTCTTGCTATATCGGTTTCTTTTCCTCCTCAAATCTGATGGAATCAAATCCTTTGTCCAACGCTTCCGTATATATTGCTCTAAGATACGTAACACCTTAGAATTCTTGAATACACAAAATATATGTCGACATAAAATCCCACATTAAACAAAAAGCTGACAACAATAGGCAACAGAACCATCTTGGTTGTTATAAAGCACCTTCATATACAAAAAAAAAATAATAAATAAATAAATATGACACAAAACATAAGTTTACAAGCATATATCACAGGTGATACTTCGTATGATATTTTTAACAACGAAAGTAAATCTGAAAATATCACCTGTGACATTTAAAAATAATAACCATGTAAAAGCAAATTATACTGAGTAATGCAACCTGTGACATTTAAAAATAATAACCATGTAAAAGCAAATTATACGGAGTAATGCAATATCACATGTGATACATCAGATGTATAATAAAATATCACAAGTGTTACTACAAATATCACAAGTGACAATACACATATACAATTCAAAGCAAGCACATGAATTAAAACAAAAAGCAATCCAATTCAATTCAATAAAAAAATTATCTAACAACATAACTAATAAGCAAAAATATACTATCATAAACTAACAATAACACATGTGATATTACACAGTGAAAACTGAAAAACACAAATCTAATCACAACTTATATAATAACTAAAATCACACTAAATAACTATGTGTTTAAAGCAAAATCAACTTGTTTAAGACTTTTAATTTTCTTTTCAAAAACTATATGGGTTATATGGTTGAAATGCTAATAATGCATATTTATAAAGCACCTTTATATACAATAAATAAATAAATAAATAAATATGACACAAAACATAAGTTTACAAGCATATATCACAGGTAGGGGTAAGCATACGACCCGAACGGACCGGACCGACCGAGACCAGACTGGATCGGACCGGACCGGACCGACCACATTCGGTCCGGTTTGCAGTCTCGGCTTTTGGGCTAATTCGGTCCTCGGTCCGGTCCGGTTCGGACCAAAACCGACGAATTTGGACTAATTTGGCATTGTTGGACCGGACCGACCGAAGGATCGACCTGGACCGAGACCGGACCGACCATATTCGGTCCGGTCTCGGTCTAAGATTTTTGCCGAAATCGGGTCTCGGTCCGGTCCGGTCTTGGCCGGTCCGGTCCGGTTTTTGGACCGTGCACACCCCTAATCACAGGTGATACTTCGTATGACATTTTTAACAACGGAAGTAAAACTGAAAATATCACCTGTGACATTTAAAAATAATAACCATGTAAAAGCAAATTATACGGAGTAATGCAACCTGTGACATTTAAAAATAATAACCATGTAAAAGCAAATTATACGGAGTAATGCAATATCACATGTGATACATCAGATGTATAATAAAATATCACAAGTGTTACTACAAATATCACAAGTGACAATACACATATACAGTTCAAAGCAAGCACATAAATTAAAACAAAAAGCAATCCAATTCAATTCAATAAAAAAATAAACTAACAACATAACTAATAAGCAAAAATATACTATCATAAACAAACAATAACACATGTGATATTACACAGTTTTACTGAAAAACGCAAATCTAATCACAACTTAAATAATAAGCAAAATTACACTAAATAACTATGCGTTTAAAGCAAAATCAACTTGTTTAAGACGTTTAATTTTTTTTTTCAAAAACTATATCGTAGCATTTGGTATGTCGTAATCAAAGTCGTAATGGAAATGATTATTACGATGTAATGAATAGATGTTGTTTGTTTACATTTATAGAATGTAATAATTCATTGCAAGTAATGACCTATTACACCAAAACCATTCCTTAGGGGCCCCTTATTTTTTTTTATTACATCTTGTAATGGAATCAAAATTACATAAAACTCATTCATTAATTAATCACATTAAATAAACTTTCTATCATTAATGGATATTTTTGTCTTTTTATTATCGATTCCATTACGTCTTATTATACAAACCAAACATATTAATAACTACAATGAATCATTACATTACACTCTTCATTCCATTACATCGTTTATTCCATTCAGTTGACATTTCATTCCATCCTACCAAACGAACCCTATGTGTTATATCGTTGAAATGCTAATAATGCGTATTTTTTAATGCAAAAAAACGATGAGTCATTTGGAGTTTTACGAAAAATTTATACTTGTTTTACGAAAGCATCTTAAGTATTATAACTTACAGATTAGTATTATATCACAAGTGATATTGCACCGAGAGAAAAAAAAATCAACAAAATTATATGTAAGTGATTCTCTATTAAAAGATAATTAAATGTCGTCACGATGGTGTAACTTTTTTTAGGTTAACGGTTTATAATTTTTGAGATATGTAATATTTAAAAATGAGAGATGAAAGTGGTTTTTAATTAAAAAATGGGGGTGGTCTAGATATACACTTTAGGTCCCTCTATGTTTTTTTCCTTAAATTTTGTTCTTTTGATCTAATAATTTGTATGGTCCAGATTTATCCGTTGATATGCAGGAATTCTTGAGTATGTAAAATAAAGTGACTCTTGTTGATAAATTGTAACTTAATAAAGGCTATAGACCCGTACTAGTATAGACTCGTTTATCCAAAAAGTTTCGTTGTTCATTTTCTATGTGTTTAATCCTTTGCATTCTCGTTTGTTCTATAGTCAAATTAAGTAGTAACAAAGTTTCTTGTTAATCTTTGGTTTCAACATAGCATCAGAGCCTTTGGTACAAGCTTTCGAGAATTATTCATTCACTCTTTTCTACTTTTGTTTAGATCTTGTTTCTTTGAAATTGTGTCATAGACCGTTATTAGTATAAGTTGAGATTAACATAGATCCAAAGATTAAGAGATCAAATCTTCACCACTCATTTTATCATAAAACTTTTAAAAATATATAAATAATTTTAACCCTTCTTTTTAAAATTAAATAATTCATAAATTGGTAATCTTTACACGAATCTAATCATACCATCATGATGAGAATTAAATCCTCTTTCAATAGATGCACACTTTTATATACCTTTAATGTTTTTTTTTTCTTTTTTTTCTTTTTTTTAATAAATTCACACACTACAAAATTACAGCTGATTTGTCAACTATTTTATAAATATACTTTCAAATTTTGTTTTTTTTTTGTAATCAAATAATGGGTCTTTTTCATAGGAATACAATACCTTTTCTTTAGATCATCATTTTGAGACATATGGAATTGATTTATTTGATTTCGCCATTTTTGTGGGACTAATGTAGACCATGTAATCTGAGATAAATCATACTGATAATGACTTCTTAACCAGTTTTTCTATGGATTCTTTTCATAATTTGAAAAACCCCCTAACCCCTAAGCTTTAAATCCTCTAAAACCCCTAACCCTAAGCCTTAAAACGACAACCATTAAAAACCCATAACCCCTAAAAACCCTAACCCCTAAACCCTAAAAAGCCTAACCCCTAAAACCCTAAACCTTAAAAGGCTAACCCTTAAACTCTAAAAAAGCTTAAGCCCTAAACCCTAAACCTTAACTACTAAAACCCCTCAAGCCTAAACCCTGACCCATAAACCTTAAACCCCTACATCCTAACTCATAACCCTGGAAAAATAAACCCTAACCCCTAACAACCCAAAACCCTTAAACACTTATTGTTGAAATTTTAAAAGTTACGTCATAAATCAAATGTGATTTTGTAGCATGTAAATTTCAATACCAAAAAAATAAAAACTCAAAAAAAAATCATCGAAATTCGTTCCGCGTAATAAACGGTATATGAGATATTTAGTTTTTAAATGAGGGTAGAATTAGAATTTTTTTATTTTGAAAAAAAAAATGAGTGATAAAGAATTTTTTTTCTTTTAATCCTTAACACATTCCAAGACTTATTTTTGTAAGAAAATGAAAGAAGTGTGATAGAAAACAAAATAAATTTGTTACAGAGCTCTTTCAGGAAAGAAGAAAAAAGAGATAGAGAGTAAATTTGGTTATTTTCTCTTCAAAATCTTCTTTTTAAAAGTGATATGATTTGAAGCGATGACACCTTATTTATACATATTACAAACGTATTATTATATGTTTCATCATCATTTCTTGTGAACTTTCAATACTTAATAGCATGAAATATGTGGAGGTTCACTTAAAGATAGTATAAGCAAGAGACACTATAGAATACAAGCGATTCCATCAAAGTAAAGCTCGTGTCAAATAAAGTCTACAAAATAAATCCAAGATATAAAGTTGTGTGTCGGTTTCCTCTTCAAGTGCGTCGCACCCGCTTGGACGGTCAAGAAAATCAGAGTGCAATAATTAAATAAAGTGCGCCAGTTTTAAGTTATAAGTGCGCCGTACTTCTTCTGCATTTATGAAACTTTGGCGCAAAGAAAATCACCAAGTGTGCCGCACTTACTACCAAAGTACGTCGTACTTTGCCTATCAGAAGGCTATATAAAGAGCCTCATTGCAGGCATTTGAGCCTCTCCACTGCTCTAATAATCATCACCAAGTCATACTAAGAAGTATCAAGAATTAAGAGCGTACAACAACAGAGAAGCAAGGGTAGATTGGATCACATCAGAGTTCAATATAGCCCTTGGGTATAGAACTTTGGGTTGCTTGTGACTCTTGTGTAATCCACTGATAATTATGAATTTGTATGTCTCTTATTTACTTCTCCATTACTTCTGTGAACATGAACTCATTAGCCATGAGAGGCTAAACCTCTTGTGATTGCTTGGATATGTTAATATAATAAAGTGGTGTTTTGATTATGCTTTGATCTATATCAATTTCATGTTTATGATGTGAACTATTATACCCTTAGTCTTGCTATGTTTGTTTATCACTATTGATTGAGTGTGACTTTATGGATAAGGTCAAAAGAACAAATTTGTTATATGCAATTCTAAAAACTAGTCTATGCGTTTTTAGCCTTTGGTTGAAGAAATCTGCTTAGGAGTGATTCGTGAAAAAGTGAGTGGTGAAAAACACAATATCAACGTATATCAAAATAACCGTAAAATTCGACAAATTAACCCTTTAGGAAAAAGGTTAACGTATCAAATCTTACGGGTGTGATAAAAGTGATACCGGAAAAGTGTTTTCCCGGGTCGTGTCCCAACGAGGTGTGAATGGAAGGATTCGTTGAGTTTCGTGATTATTAACTTGAATTGGTTTTAATGATTTGTTCGATTTGAATTACGTTATCTACGAATTAATTAACGGGAAAGTAATTAAGGCAAGGGAACCCTAATAAACTACAAACTAACTACTACTAAGCCTATGAAATGATAAAACGAGGCTAAACTAAGTCCTAGGGTGCTAAAACGTAAAAACGTGAAAAACCGAGAGCGACCCGAGCCATAAACATAAAACTTTTGCAATTTAAGGGCTACGGGTGTGAAATCAATTTTCCTACGTCCTAATTGAGTAAAAATAATTTTAGAAAAAGACCGGGTATTTTTTTTTTGACTTTTAAATTAATTTCTATGAATTAAAAACTATTTTACTCTAATTAAATTATAAAAAATACTAAACTAATTAAGAAAAAATCTGGAAAAATCACAAAAACTATTTTGAACTGTGCTGATTCTAGGAAAAATAAGAAACTACTACTTGGTTTTGGAAAATAAGCTGGAATTAAGATAAAAAGAGCTTGTAGTGAAAACTGTTTTTAAGTGTTAAAAGATTTATTTATGTAAAACTAATGAGACAAGTCCCAAGGGCGTAGTTGGTAGTGGTGTTGAGTGTTGGGGTTTGAGTGTGGAGACCCAGGTTCGAATCTGGGCTCCAGCACTTTTTGAAAACTCTTTTTTTTTTTTGAGATTTCCTTTTTGAAACTTAAAAAGCTTATCAAAATGAAGATTTTTTGTAAAGACTAAATTTTTGAAAAGCTTGAAACAAGCTGTTTGACGCAGCTTATTCCAACAGTAAGCACAAAAAAATACAACCAAACACCCTTTGACAGTTTTTAAGCATCAAATCACTACATTTAAGCACTTGCATAAAAAAAATAAGCTAGAACACATTAATTACAGCTAGATTGAGTTAAATTACACAAGAGACCAAACCTAAAAATTGGGAATAAGCAGTTGGGAACAGTTTAGTCTAGGGGATCCTTAAACTACTATAAGTGAACAAATAAACAATGAAAAGGCAAAAAAAATAAATAAATAAATAAATAAACACCTAATAAGCAGTAAGCTGAACTAAACTAAACTAAGCTAACTAAATTTACTAAAGCATAACTAATAATAAGCAGTTAACAGAATTTAATGAGCTAAAATAAAAAAATGGTGACCTGTGCTGATTTGGAGGCTCGTAACAGCCCACTGAGAGCTGTTTGTCGCTTACTTTAAGCTACAAATAGAACTTCCAAAGCCAAGACAAACAACACAAATTAGAGTTAGCATAATCAAGTTTCTAAATAAAATGATTGGGGCCAAGAAAAGGGCTTATAGCGACTTAAAAATAAGCTGAAAACAGCTGGTTTAACCCATTTGGTTTGCTGATACAGAACTGATGCAAAAAAGATGGGTGAGGGACATATTTTAGATGCAAATTCAACCAAAATAGAGAATTCATGATGCACTAAACTAGAACAAGAGGAAAGTTGTAAACGCAAGGACTCAAGAAACACAAGACTTGAACATTTTGAACATCAAATAAGCTAAAAAAAAACTCAAGTTCAGCAACAGTGCTGCTGTTGCAGTCTGCAAAGAACAGAACACCTTTTTTTCTATTCAAATTCTTTACAAAACTTTTTGATATCTTGCTATCCTTTGAAAACCCAGTTAACCTTGAAAGAACCTTGACTAATAAAGTCAAATGGGTAAAAAGAAATGGTTTTTGAACACCAGAAATGAATGAACCAAACACCCTTTTAGATGTGATAAGCACTCTAACTGAATTTCCAAAAAAAACTATCTTGACCCCCTTTTGTTGAGATTGTTTTGATGTTTAAACATTTAACAACTTTCAAATGAGATCGAACAACTTATCTAACCTTAGTCGATAAAACATGAACCTGAAGAAATGCTTTTCATTGATTTAAAAAAAAGTAAATTACAATAGAACTTAAAAACAAGAAAACTGAATTTAACTAAAAACTAGGGGGTGCCTCATAACATGGCTACAATGGTCTATTTATACTAAAAGCTACTAGGGGTCTTCTTCTTCTCTTTGTGTTTCTTCTGTGAGAGCAGCAAGCCAAGCTTCACTTTGTGCTTCTTGAATTCAATCCTGGCCATCCAAGAATTAGGTACACGAGAGAGCAAATCTGAGCCTTCGGATGGTTGATTTATGTTAGGATTGCCACCATGGCACATCTTGGGGAAGGGGAAAGATGCCTAGTGGGTTTGGGATTTGGGTATAGCTGGGTAAAGGCTTGAGGTGAGGAGGTTGAGTGTTTTGGGATGGTGGGAATTTGGGTAAAAGGGTGTGGCTGGTTCTGGGTTTCAGAGAAAGGAGAAAGGGATGGAGGGAAAAGGAGGTCATGGGTTGGGGCGTTTTTATTTGTGGGTGATGGGTCAAATTGAGAGGGTTCAATGGGGAAAAGGTAGGGTTCACAGGAATGTGCTAGTGGTCAAGTGGAAGTGGGGGTTCAAGGGTCAAGGGGTTTGGTATTTTAATCACAAGGACCATTCTTGTAATTTCTGATTTTTGAGGGACTGAAATTGTAACTTTCCCAAACTTCTCAAAAGGGCCAAACATGCCAAGTTTCATTAGTACAAGGACCATAAAAGATAATTTTCCATTTTTAAACTTCCAAGGACTATTTTTGCCAATTTTGAAACTTGAAGGACCAAACTTGTAAATTATCCAAACTTTTTACCCAAGGATCATTTTTGATAAATTTTGATTTTGAAAGGACTTGGGTTGACTTTTATTTCAAAACAAATGCTCAGGGACTGATTTTGTCAAAATTTGAAAGTTGAGGGACTAAAACTGCCAATTATGCAAACTTAGCTCATTTTTCATCTGATTTTAAACATTTTGCATCTGAAACATATAAAATACAATTTTGGGATATTTTCAGTATTTTGATGCATTTCTGAGTGTTTTTAAATGTTTTGCAGTTCAGATTTGACCAAAAATGATGAGTATTTACACACTCATCAAGGAGAATTGATAATCACCTAGAATTTTAGTATAGTACTAATCCTGTGAGAAATCACTTGATTAGCAAACATAAATCTTGAATGAATCAAATGATTTGTGAAATTGCTCTTTTGACGAAAATAGCTAAATTGCAAGTTGTGACACCTGTTATCATCAAACTGAGATCTAACATAAGCATCATTACTGAGTTATATTAACTATCCAAGCAATCCTATTTCCTTATTATTGAATTGAAATATTGTTTTGCTTCTTTGTTTTGTTATTTATTGAAATATTGTTTTGCTTAAGTCTAAATTACCCACTACTTAGTGAAACAAACTAAGTCCCTGTGAATACGACCTGGTCTTAACTAAAAAGATTATACTACATATGTGGTTTATACTTTATATGTGTGTTTGGTTTATGAAAATTGGTTAAACTAGTTATTATAAATTTAAAGTTTTCCATACACATCATGAAGATAAAGTAAATAAGAAAACTTATAATTAATACAAATGACTCAAATGTTGTAACAAATAACATAATTTTATATACAACAACATGTATACTTGTAAAATCATTAGTCTTTGTTTTATTTTCTTTGTATCTCAGGAACATAAAACCTAATTTTTTCTTTCTCTTCTTTTCGTTTCTTTCTAATTCAGGAATAAGAAACAACAAATTAAATTTTATTCCACTCTTTTTTTTTCTTCTCACTTTTTTTTCTTTTCTTTCCTTTTTTTTAAACTCGGGAAAAGTGTGTAAAGAATTTGTGATCTAGTTTGAATTTTTTTCTTGTTAGTATATTCTTTTTTTATTTGGCTGATCATGTTAGTAAGCCACTAATGGTCTAGCTGCATCACCTAAAATTGTTTTAAGCATTAAGACCATCAATCGTCTAGCAGCATCATAGGAATTTTCTATGGATTGGATAGTAAAACCATTAATGGTGTTGTAGCGTCAAAACGATCTGATGTAAAAGGTAAGACCTCTGATGGTTTTCTCACGTCACAAAAGTCCTGTTACGTGCATTAAGACCATTGATGGTCAACTTTCAGTATTTTGTTTTGAATCTTCTCACTGGTATCTTTGATCGAGGGTTTGGTTTGTTCAAATTTTGTTTTTGTTAGGGATATTAGGATTGTTTAACTTGTCTGAAGGTTCTACTTTGGTAGATTGTTTTAATTTTAGCAGTTAGGATTTCACTCCATTTGTTTGGTTCGACATCTGCGCAGGTAGATTATGTTGGATTTGGTCCAATCTGACTGTACTTGGTTCATTGGTTCGATTTTCTCTAGTTCCATCATATTATTGGTTTTCTGATTTGTAGTGCCTATTTGATTTATGTTTGGTTCCATACAGATATTCTACATTATTTCGGCTTTGTATATTTCATTCTTCATATTTTGTTATGATTGTGCATCTAGTTATGTGTTGGTTTTATCTGGTTCTGCATATGGTTCTGTTTATTTCCATTCTAGTTTTATCTTATTCTATCATGGTTTTGTTCGGTCTCGTTTTACATGTGACTGTTTCTAATTGTTTTGTTGTGATTCTTTCTAATTATTTACTTGAATAAAATAAAACCACAATAACGAATGTTATCATTCTATGAAAGGAAACATGACTGATTGACTGAACTTGAAGAATGAGCTTAATAATTTATGTAAATCAAACAAGTTTTTTTGGTAAGTATTTGTTGGAGACATATAGAGTGCGTGGGTAACAATCTTACACACCTATCATGTTTTGTTTCCCTTATAGCCGGATTAAACAAAGGGGTGTAGTGGAATTATTTTTGCAATATAAATTTTATGTCAGTGTTCATTTGTTTTTTTCTCTCTTTTCCAAATTAGTCTGCAGCACATTTCCTATTTTGCATACGAGAACTTTCGCATTTTTATTATTATAAGTAATTCTAACACACACCCACACAAACAACATTCTTTTTCTCTCTTCGAACCATCGGCATTTTGTGATCTTTTGCAGCAACGAATCCCTTCACCCTTACTTCAACTTAAGACCGGCCAATTTAAGAATAAGTGGACACACAAACCTTTTATATAATGAAAGAAAACATGTGGCGGTTGAAAAAAAAAAGTTAGTGAGATTTGTCATCATGTTACCAAATTTAAAAAAACATGTATAAACAAGAAGCTATAACTTTGTTTAGTCAGCAATTAAAAATATCAAATTCAGGTTTTTGGTATAGAGATCAAAACAAAGAGTAATAATTTTTTTTATTGATCTCTTCATTTGCTCATCACTTTAATTGTTGACTAAACGAAGTTATAGCTTCTAGTTGATTTATATTCTTTAAATTTGCTAACATGACAAATTGTATTTGATTGATCACTAACTTTTTTTTTCTCTCAACCGCCACATCTTTTCTTTTATTATATGAAAGGTTTTTGTGTCCGTATTTTCCTAAATTGGGCGGTTTCAAGTTGAAGTAAAGGTGAAGGGATTCGTTGTTGCAAAAGATTATAAATCCTAACACACATCCACAAAAACAACAACATTCTCTTTCCCTTTTCAAACTATATGCATTTTGTAATCTTTGCAGCAATGCCTCTCTTCAACCTTACTTCAACTTAAGACAGTCCAATCTAAGAATAAGTGGGCACACAAACCTTTTATATAATGAAAGAAAACATGTGGCGGTTGAGAAAAAAATAAAAAAAATTGGTGAGATTATCCTGTTACCAAATTTAAGAAAACATGTATCAACTAGAAGCTATACCTTTGTTTAGTTAGCAATTAAAAATGTCAAATTTGGGTTTTTGGTGTAGAGATCAATACAAAGAGTAATTATTTTTTTTATTGATCTCTTAATTTGCTCATCATTTTAATTATTGACTGAACGAAGTTATAACATCTAGTTGATTAATATTCTTTAAATTTGTTAACATGACAAATTGTATCTTGTGGAAAACTAGAAGAGGGGGGTTGAATAGTTTTACCAATTTAAAACTTCCTTTTAAATATGTAGATCGACTTATGTCAATCTATTTAGATGTGTATGTTGGACGTTGATAGATAGATATATAAAAGTGTAATGAATGATAAAGAGTAAGAAGCACATAACCACGACACGAGTATTTATAGTGGTTCGGCTACAAGGACACCTTCCTTGCCCTACTCCACTCCCCGAGTCACTTACTCGAGAGTTCGTAATCACTACACGACACCAATCTCCTTATGGCGGAGAAGCCTTCACAACGTCGCCTACCCTTTTTCCGGTACTAGGTGAACCACACCTACCACAACGTCGCCTACCCTTTATCAGGTACTAGGCTAAGTACCTAGTTCCATTACAATGGAGGAACTACTACCCAACACAACACAACACCTAATCCCAAGGAGATCCACTCCTTATTACAACACCAACAAGGATATCACCATCCTTGCAAATAAACTAATACTATATGTATAACGATGCACCTCATCGATTATACGACCTTGGCATTCTTCACTAATGCCACTTGATTTGATTCTTAGACATTCTTCACCAATGCCTTTGACACAACGCTTGGCACCTTTCACTAATGCCTTCGTCTTGACACCTTTAGCATTCTTCACTAATGCTTTTGACACGGACGTTAAGCACCTTTCACTAATGCTTTCGTCTTGACTCTTTCGGAATCCTTCACTAATGCCTTCAACACAACACATCTACAGAGGAAGAAAGAACTATCAACAAGAGAACCTCGGTTGTCTTGATGATGACGAGGCATGGCAACTCATGGACTTGAGCTTGCTCGACTTCAAGAAGTGGTGATCTCGCCTTTAAGAGGAACCTAGAGAATCACACAAAAACAAAAGACAAACTACATAGAAAGATCCCTTAGGATCAGTGGTTAGAGAGTTACAATACTTGGGGAAAGTATGTGTGAGAGTGGCAAGCCAAAAAGAAGAAATGGCTCACTATTTATAGAGGAGAAATGCTTACTGTTTCCCGAATCCCACGGATCCCTCCCACAAGGGATCCGACTAGTGTAATCCTAGGGATCCGTGGGACGCTCCTCTTTGCCCATGGGTATTTTGGTTATGGGTCATGGGTTATGGATTGATCCATGGGTTTCTTATTAGATACAATGTATCTCATGAGTTCAATGTACCTAGTCAAATGGGTATGGGTCAATACCATGGGTTATGGATATTTTCCATGGATTGTAGTTTTTTCCCATTTATATAATAGGGGCATTTACATATATATCCTTGCAAAAGTCAAAAATTACATATATATCCTTTTGATGTATTAAAAGCATTGTACTTTATGCATTAAAAACTGATAAAAAAGATATATATGTAATTTTTGAAATTTACAAGGATATACATGAAATTATGCCTATATAATATATACTAGTTGTGTATATATTTTGCCCAATATGTAAACACTAGTTGTTGTACATATATATTACTAAATCATAAAATCACTTATACTTGTTTTAGTGTTTTATGTGAAAACGTAAGTGTGTTAGAAAACTATTGGCTCAAACTATTTTACGTATTTTATTTGTTTCGTTAAAATGATTTTACGTTTGTTATCGACAAAACATTAGAAGATCGTAAAATATAAATAAACGTTTTTACGGCTTATTTGTATTAACAATCTCCCCCTTTTTGTTGATGACAAAACATAAAATTATTTTAAGGAAAAACTAAAATTCGTAAAAGTTTGAATTGGAGTTTTTACTCTCTTCTCCCCCTTTTTGTCGAAAGAAAAAGAGCGTCGAAAAGAAAATAACACAAAGTTTTAAGAAAAACATGTATGAAGAAAAGATGTAAAGTGAGCAAGTGACGGGAATGGTTCTCGTCTTAACTCCCCCTTGACGAGTCCATCCCTTTGTGAGGGCGTCAAGTACATAAAGGTAAGTAAGCTAATGTATTGCAATTATGTTTGAAAATGGTTCGTCCTTGTGACGAAGATGCTCCCCCTTGAAGATTGCAATGTTGCAATGGGGTGTCATGAAGTATAATCCAAATAAGGATTATGTTGCAAATGGTTTTGCAATATGGTTTGACACAAAGCTCCCCTAGCTTTATGGTGTCAAGTTCTTCATATGTATTTTAAAAATATACAAAATAAAGGTTAGAGAACAAGATTATAGTGCATAAATTCCTTCAAATAATACCCAAGTTAGTAGTAAATTGTTCTTCTGTACCACGGATCCCACGGTTCCCTTTGTAGAGGGATCCGTCTAGGCATTTTGGAGGGATCCGTTTATCTGGTGACAGGTTTATTCAGCAGAGATGATATATCAAGAAATGCTAAATATAATATCAAGATATGTATAAAAACAACAAACATACACTTAGAGAAATATGGGAAACAAGTTATCATTCAATAAAACAACGAGACAATCAACAAATCTCTAAAACTAAGAGAATGATTTAGCCATACATTTTCTACTAATAAGTTACTAAAGCCTAGAATGCAACAAAGTGCTCGAGTCTAAGGATGAGTAGACTTGCTGATTTGGTCCAATCTTTCAAGAAGATGATTAAACATGAAATGTAACTCATTTCGTACTTCTTGAACAAGTCCTTGGGTGATTAAACAATTTGGGCAATTATTGTCTTGATTAGGAACCGAAGGAAAATGGATGTTTTGAGGAGGCTCTACGAATGATTGTGGGGTTTCATTTTGAGGTGTGGGATGAGGTTCTACTAAAGGTGAGGATGGTGGTAGTGGAAATTCCTCCATATGATCATGTCCATGATTGTTCCTTGTTTCCCATGATGGACTATTCAGTGTTATTGGTGGTTTCCTATTTAACGAGAAAGTTGGTGAGTGGGAGGTTCTTGGTGGTGAATGCTCTAATGAATAGAGATTTGGGTGAGGAAGAGGCTCGTTAAATCTATGCTCAAGGAATGAGGACTTCGACGGCTTGCTAGAGTTAGCTATGTTTGGTTTTGAACTAGATGACCCTTTTTCTAGTCCAAAAGATTTGATGCTAATCCTTGCGGTTCTCCTAGCAATTGTTGAATGAGTTTGTTGAGGTGGGATTCTAGCATTGTTATCTCTTACGGGAGATGATTCGGTGGATGAAATCTCATGAATCATGTGACCCTTTCTTTTGGATTTGCCTTTGGTTGAAGAGTTGTTGCTAAGTGCTTTGGTCATGATGATGGTAAAGATGCAATATAAGCTTCTAATCACTGATTTTTTAGAGCTAGGTGAGAGTGATGATTTAACCTTAGGAGTGTTTGGTTTATAAAGGATGATTTTGAATTAGTGAATTAAATTCTTGGCCACTAAGAGGACTAAGCATGCACTTAGGATATTGATCAGCTCTAAGGAGACAATAAATGTAAGCTAAAAGTGGTTAGATAACCAAAAGGTGGCTTAAAATTGAAGAGGGAAGCTGATTTAAGCTTTCTGCAGCCACGGATCCCGCGGATCCCTCTCACCAGGGATCCGGCTGGTTATAAACCAGGGATCCGTCTGTCAGACAAATTCTAGGTGAAATAATTATGCTTTTTGAAAGGTCTAGTACTTATGTATCTCGAGGTTTTGACTTAATTTGGAAGTCTTGAGTGGTGGATGTCTTAAATGTTCAACCACAAGGGGTGATGTTGCTTAATGATGGTTTTGGGTAGGAAAGTTCACTTTAGGTAGTCTAACTAAGTGCTTGAGAAAGATATCATTTGAATTGAGATGAAAAGATGGTGGAATTTAGTCCTAGAGGTCAGATGAAGCCTTAAGAAAAATTTACTAAAATCTAAAAAATAAAGAAAAAAATGAAAACTAGTTTTGAGCCTAATTTTGAGTCAAAAGTGATTAAAACCAATTTGCTAAAATTGATGGATATATCAAACTAAGTGTTATGAGATGTGATAAATAATGTGTGAACATTGGAGCAGAAATATGGTGAGTTTTGATGAGTTGATAAATCAAAAACACTTTGAATTATATCCTAGGTAAACCATGGGTGAGTGTGAGGCTTTCAAATGTTTGAGGAAGACTTAGTTGGCTCTAATGTCTTATGTTTGACTAGTGTGAGGTGATCTAGTAAGCTATTTTGATGTAAGCAAGTCTGTATTGCTCATCTGTAGTCACGGATCCCGCGGTTCCCTTCTGGGAGGGATCCGGCTAGTTATAATTCTGGGATCCGCCTCTGCAGTCGAAGGCTTTCAGCAAATGTGCCATTTTGCATTCTTAAGCAAGTGCTTCTCTTAGTTATTTCTATAAGGACTAAAAGCATGAACATATCAAGTATAACGCATAGCAAATGTGGGACAACTAAAAGTTCCTAAAAATGAGTGACGATGACTACTTGAATATTTTTAAGGAGTCGTAAAATCTCATTCTACATGTTCCTAAGTTAGGATTGTTTAGTGCCAAGTTATGGCAAGACCTACATGCTACATCCTATTCTACACAAGTATTGTTTAAGTGTTACAACCCATTGTTTGAAATTGTTTTTCACAAACTTTAGGTCCTTATGACCTTACCTTGCTTCTCCCGTCTTCACCCATCCTCCACTCTTTATCATACCATCTCTACTTCTTTTTCTTCAAGAAGTTGGCGAAGCACTTGAAGATTACCTTGGTTTGTTGCCATTCGGGTGATGCACTAGGAACGTCCGACAATTGGTTGATGTAGTCCAAGGGGTCAAGATCGGTATTTCCGAGTGGGTTGCTACTACCTTCACCTTCTCTTTGCCTCTCCCTTTCATCTGAGGAATTCGTGGGTGGGTGAGGCCTTTTGCCTTCCACCATAAACCTTGTAGTTCTACCCTCGGTTAGTGGTACCATAACTTTGTTGCAATAGCTATGATCAAAGGATTGCGGAGAAGGATCTAATGCAAAGATGAATTTAGCAAGACGGGTTAGGAGCATTGCGTACGGGAGAACCATTTTGTCCATGCTTCTTACACTTGCCATTCTCTTAATCATGTAGTAAGCAAGGTTAAAGCGAGTCTCGGTCACTAGGCAATAGATCATGAAACTTAGATATGCGTTGGGGTGATCCTTGTTTCCTACTAGGCACAACACATTATCCCTCACCACATTTTCTCATTTCCTATACAATGCGTACATCTCGGAGAGCTCCATTTGGAAAGGATCCCTATAGATCACTTTCGAATTTCTAGTGACCCTTGATGGGGATGCTCTTGGCATGAACACGGTGTCCCTCACCGTGGTTGCTTCCGGGATTAACATGTGGTATATTTCATGATTATCAACCATAGTGTGTAACTCTTCCAAAGACCACTCATTAGAATACATGCAAACACCTTGATATGGAACCCATATTATTCTTCTAAACTCTACAAGCGAAAGAGTGTACTCATGCTCATTTATGGTGAAGACAATCGAGATGGACCCATCATCATTTCTAACAATCCCCATTGTCTTGTAGAACTCGAGTACAAAAACCGGGCAAATTTGTTCGTTTATGTCCAATAAACAATCAAACCCTATAGCTCCAAAAACTTCCCTTATGTCGGTATTGGCAAGAAATGATGGTTCTACTACTCGACCTTCGTGAAAGAGTCTCTTTTCGAGCATTTTAAAAGCTTTCCTATCTTTGGGACTAAGTCCATATTTTATATGGTACATTGGTATGTAATGAGCGGTATTTTGGTAGTCTTGTTGTCAGTTGCTTGGCATGATTATTCATAAACAACATAACCACAATGTGGTGTTAATTGTGAATAGTAACCTAGAGGGTTTGATTACAATTTTGCTCAAATCATTTTTATTGAATTCATGAAATGAGTTTAATTTGTATTAACAATGTTGATTCTTTTATTTGGATTATCTTAGAAAACAATGTGGTAACAAATTATCATAAACCCATTTGAACCCAACTTCTAAAATGAAGAAATTGTAATCCTACTAATCAAGAAATCAAATTAACAATGTAGTGAAGATTATACTTACACAAGTGATTGTTATGCCTGAGAGAAATGATCAAATTGCTCCTTTGAACAGTAGTTGTGTTCTTGTTCGTGAGTCTTTGAAGGGAAAATAATTGTGGAACATCCACAGTGATCATTACTACCTTATGCTGTCTTCTGTTGCACGGATCCCGCGGATCCCTCTCATTTGGGATCCGGCTAGTTTAAACTCAGGGATCCGGCTTGACAGCAAAAAATCAGTTTAAGCATTCCTTGATAACTTTTGTTTTGGAGTTCTAAAATGCCTAGAGTTTGATGTTTAAGCTCTATAACTTGTGATTTGAGTTTTAGACGGTTTTAATACTAATCCTATTTGACGTGGTCCCCTTTTTAAAGAGTTAGTCACAATTCTTGGGAGGTTTATCGAAGATTATGATAAAATCCCATTTTATCATAATATAAGAAGTTTTACATGGAAATTCATTGACATAGATGAAGTGTCAATAAATCCTTTGTGAAAAATAATGATTGAGGCTATCGAATAGCAAAGACATCATTATTGCAATTTATTAGTGTAGTCTATATAAATCAATCGAAGAATACTATTCTTGATGATGGCTTTAATATAGATAACTTCTTAAGTGATTACTAATAGAGATTAATTATGCAACTAAGATTATAACAATAAAAAACAAGTGTAAATTATTTAACGATCATACATTTGCTAAATATTCTTCTTAAGGGAAGTATTTAGAGGAGATGTTTAGTGATCTTCTTGGAATCT
The DNA here is from genome assembly GCA_910596185.1 of Chrysanthemum makinoi. Lineage (NCBI taxonomy): Eukaryota > Viridiplantae > Streptophyta > Magnoliopsida > Asterales > Asteraceae > Chrysanthemum > Chrysanthemum makinoi. Next base: position 165,539,367 of record OU343222.1, on the reverse strand, counting down.
CCAGATCGATGTGTGAGAAGAACAATGCTAAACATTCTTTTCACGAAAAGAAATATTTTGATAGCTTCTTCATGATCTTCTTGATATGCCCAAATCCAAGTATGGAGAATACTTAACAAGGAGAGTGTTAGAGCATTCTATCATTGTCAAACAACAAACACTATAATGATTTTTAAAAAACATGACTTGAAAAAAATCATTCTTTGTAGTTTTCAAACATACACTGATCGTATCAAGTTTTTAAAGTACAATATACTCAAAGAAACTTGGTAACGAAGCTCTGATGCCAATTGTGGAAAACTAGAAGGGGGGGGTTGAATAGTTTTACCAATTTAAAACTTCCTTTTAAATATTTAGATCGACTTATGTCAATCTATTTAGATGTGTATGTTGGACGTTGATAGATAGATATATAAAAGTGTAATGAAAGATAAAGAGTAAGAAGCACATAACCACGACACGAGTATTTATAGTGGTTCGTGTTAGGAATTAGAAAATTCCATAGTGAAGTATCGGTCACCCCAAATACTATCTAGCATAAGCTAGCTCGTAGACATTACGTTATTTACTAAGTTATTTAGTTAGCTATTTAGTTTAGTGCAACAACGTGGAGGAAGGACGGGTCTTTACCCATTGTATACCTGATCCACAGGCCGTCAGGAGGTCGTTTATTTTGTAACCTATAAATACCCTCTACCTTGCAAGGTAGAGGGTTGGATGTTCTTTGGTAATCTAACCTTACATGAGTTTCTCTTTCTAGAATATCCCACTTTCTCTCTCTAAAATCATCTATACGCCTAAAAGTGTTTGTGTTATGATATGTATGTGAAATCCAATATGTAACAATTGGCATCAAAGCCAGATTAGATCATCTCTTACATATCTTTGGATTTCTAGTGGTTTTTAGGTGGTTTTTGAGTTTGAAAAAGTTTAGTGGTTTTTGCATCATTTGGTTGATTTCTAGTGTTAAAGTTTGGATTTTGATTATACTTTTGTGTTTAGAATCATCACAAGTGTTTAGGTTTTGATTTAGAAGGCTTGAATCATCGTGGTTGGGCTGTTTTTGGATTGAAAAGTGTGTTTTACAGTTTTCTCTAGCTAGCGACTTGAGCTACGGACTTCATTTCTTGGTAGCGACTTGGTTTGTAAAATTGTAGCGAGTTGTAGTGTGTTTTGGTAGCGACTTGGTGCTTAGCGATACACTTAGTGGATTCTCCACTACGGGTAGCGACTTAGTGACGGTAGCGACTTGCTTTCAATTTTGATAGCGACTTGTTCTTTAAGTTTCGTAGCGACTTGGTGCTAGCGATTTGGACCTTAGCGAGTTGCTATTTAGCGACTTGATATCTTAGCGACTTGGTTCATAGCGACTTGCTGTCAAAATTGGTAGCGACTTAGGAACTTGGCGACTTGTTTTGTTATTACTTAGCAACTTAATGCTTGGCGACTTGGTTCAAGGATTATTAGCGACTTGGTTGACTTTTGTGTGTAATACGTTTTTCTCTTGTTTTAGTAAAATCCCGTGTAATTCTTAAACATGTTTACCAACATGTCCACAATTATATCTACTATAGCTGAGGACGTTCATGCAGCAGATACTCCTCCACCCACAATGTCCTACATCACTGACCCGTTTATCTCCAAAGTGCTTGAACTCTATGATACCTCACGAACAATGGCTGGTTGCATTTCTGAATGTCCTACCTTGATTGATTCAACAAATTGTGATCAAAACTCCTCACCTTCTGAGTCAAACCTCAACGAACCACACCTGTTAATGAACAATGATGCAAAGCAAATGGAATACAACATTGAGCCCCTTTAACTACTTCATCAGCATCTCAAACTACTTTTATCTACAGCTATGGATCGAACAAGCAGTGCTCTCCTCCGTCAGGACTTTCCCACCTTGACTAGAACTGTGTCTCTTAACTTAGAACAACTAAGGTTTCAAATTACCAAAGAAAAGTTCTCAACTAATAAGTCTAATGCAGCTCTTCAAGTAATCTTGAATCAATTTCAGCCACTTATCCAGGGGGAATATTCCTCAGATTTTGATGATGACATGACTGGAATCTCATTCAAGAAACACACTGGAATGGAAATTCATGAGTTCAGAAACACCTTTATTCAACTTATGGGTAATGTGGAAATATACATTAAGGAAGCTGCTAAAGAGAATGACAAGCTGAATGAATTGAATGGGTGTCAAGTGAAGCTATGGGAAGATTGTGATAGGTTATGCAATATATCAGTTGAACCAATGAATGATACCGAATGCAGAAGTTCAGTTGCAATATAAGAGGATGAAGACAACATCTGATCTCAAAGACTCAGAGTCTGAAAAGGTTTCATGTGATGAGGTACACTTAACTAATCAGAGTAATTCATATGTTAATGTACCGATTCTAATTCGAACATAATACTATGAAATCGATCTTGGTTGAGCCTGAATCTAAAACTATTAAAGCTAATGACATGATTGAAAAAGGGTATATGATGAACTTTCAAACAAATACTCAATTCTTGAACAATATTGTATTTCATTGGAAATTGAAATACAACAAAAGGATGAAAGCTTTTATGCAAAAAAATCTTGCATTAATCAGGAATTTCCAGAATTTCGAGAATTTTTTGAAATTAATCAATTAAAAACCCAGATTCAGGACAAAGACTCAACCATATGCAATCTGAAATTAATTCTCTCAGATATGCAGAAGAATGACTGTCATGAGATGAGTGATACACTAGAATCTAGAAATGCTGAACTAGCTCTATGTGTGTCCAACCTATTAAGAGAAAATGAGTCATTAAGGAAAAACTTAGAAGAGACCAATTCCAAGTTGATCAATCAATCTAACATCTTGTTGAAAGACATTGATGACCTCAAAGCCCAAATTCAGGATAAGAGCTTCAATATTGTTGCCTTAAAAAAATGAGCTTAGGAAATCTATTGGAAATAGGGTGAACACTAAGTTTGCAAAACCATCAACTTTGGGAAAGTCAACTATTCAGAACCATTCTAAACATACAGTAGTTAAGCAGCCTAATGCCTTTAGAACTGAAAGAGTTAAACCATCGAAATCTAGGCTTGCCTCCCAAGTTGATGAGAATGCTGTTTTGACAAAACCAGCCACTTCATTACTTCGTTCCGATATGATGAATCTCAAACCCCAGGTTAATGTTGAATGCTCAAAGATCAGTAATACTAGAAGTATTACTAGTTCTCATAAGAAACATCAATTGGCTGATCAATCCCCTAAGAAACAAACTAATCACAAAAGGACCAATAGTCAAAACGGGGAAGTGCACACATACAAAACTACCAGTAGCTGCTTCAAATGGATTCCCACTGGCAGATTATTTAAGTCTACAGGATCCAAACGGACTTACATACCTAGATCTTGTCTTAAGTGGATGCCCACAGGAAAACTCTTCAAGTATATTGAGCCCAAAGGGATCTCTAATAATGATACGACTATATTAAACTGTGATACATCCAATAGTGAGATTACTCATGTCACTAACCCATCCAATTGCAATTCTACATGTGCTTCTAGTACAATGTGCTCTCAGTCTTTTTCAAGTACAATGCTCAATTCAATCAGGAACTTCATGACTTGGTTTCCATCAGAAATGAATATAGCTCACTCAGGAGCTATAGCATGCCAGAATTGATATACCTCATACTTTGACTCCTATTCATCTTGAATCTGGACTCGCTCTTTCATATCGTATGCGCTCTTACATATATGTGTACAAATCTCTTTAAAAAATTCTTTTAAAAATTATTTATCATTCTTTTACTTCATAATGTTTAAAAATCTTTTCTTTTAATTCAAACTAATAAAGGATATATCCTTTGTTATCGATAACATCTACGATCCTAAAAATGTCATTCAATAATGGCACGGGATCATAGATGAAGTTCGAACAAATGATATATTCTTGGTTTATAACGGGTGAGGTTAATTCAATCAATGGTCTTTGGTGACATTGATTGAGGGGGAGAATTTTTCAAGTTATCTTGCTTATATCTGCGCCAGTGTTGGTTATGCTTTGTGATCAAATGCAGGTTGTTAGTTTGTTTATCCATTATGTTAGTTCATTATGTTAGTTTGCTTATCTTATTATGTTATCTCGTTATGCTATCTGTGCTAGTTTGCAATCTGATAAGTTCATGAAACTAATGAGTCTGTAACACATAATGTGACAAGATAGCAACTTACTTTGTAAAGTCTTAGCAACTTGGTTTGGTAAAATTGAGGTTAGAGACTTGCTTTGAAAAGTCTTAGCGACTTATTATGATTCTAGGATAGCGAGTTGCTAATCACTCACAAAACTACAGGGACTAAATGTGACAACTTGGTAATCTTGCTTAAACCCCTCCCTATACCTTAGCGACTTGCCGTTTTATATTTCAAAAACTTAAAAATAATTATCTTCTTCTACTTTTTCTCTTTCTCTCTCGATTCTTCCTAGCGACTTGTGTGTGGTAAGGCATTATTGACCTGTCTCTTGTCTCCAAATATGAACAATATATGCATTTCCTAACTCTTATTCCTTAACAGATTCCACGGACCTTGATAATCATCTCTTGCTTCCCTCGTAGAGGTTTGTTGTTGGATTTGTTGAATGGAACAATTGAGATATATATGTTAATGGTTTAAGGGTAGTTTGGGTGCTCTAGGGTTGTTGTAATTCTCATGAATATATGTATTAATGAAGTTGTGAGCGTCGTCTATGTGATTCGAGTTGGGTTATGTTTCTGAAATCGTTTGTGTATACGGATTAACTGTACGTGTTGGGTTGTGTTTCTAAAAAATGAGTTGATTGTGTTGAATGGATTGCTACGTTATTGAATGATATGATTGAGTTCTTGGTGGCGAGTTGTCTGCTGTTATAATGTTCTTGGTAGCGAGTTAGTGTACAAATTCATCGTGGCGAGTTGTTACTTTTAAGTGCGTTCAAGTTAGCGACTTAGTTAACCAATCTGTAGCGACTTAGCAGTATTACTGTTGATGGCGACTTGTCTTTACAAGTTAGCGACTTAGTAATTGCAGCGACTTAGTGAACTGATTTGTAGCAACTTGGCTGTGTTACTGTTGATGGCGACTTGTCTTTACAAGTTAGCGACATAGTATGTTTTCATGTAGCGACTTAGCCTTGTTTAGCAACTTGTCCATTTATGATTAGCGATTTAATTGGTTTATTTTTCATAAGGCGACTAGGGTTATTAAAATGTTTTAAGGCAACTTGCTAGGATAATCTCATGCTTACAATCTTGATTCAGGATTTCCTGTAGCAACTTGTATTGACAACTTACTCTTTGTGACCTACTATAACATTTCTGTTTGAGCAAGTTGTACTTATATTCCCTTGTAGCAACTTAATATTACAACTTGTTTCATACAAACTGTTATATCATTTCTACATTTGTATCTTGTTTCATGACATTATTTCTTAGCAAATGTGCTTTTTAACTTTTTAATTCCAAAACAACTCATCTCGTGAAAACTGTATCAAATGGAGTCTTTAACCTTAAAATCTCGCTAATGCCTCTCAATCTTTCTGAATATGCTTATGGGAACCCATCGAGCTTCTAAGCTTATGTGTTTATGACACAAGGGTGTATTCAATGTTGTCTAACTAACCATTTATAATCTAACTTGTTCCCAATCATTGTTGTTGGTTGTATTTATCTTCAGATCTTCAATAGCAAACACAACCTCAGCTGAGAACATTACTTCTTCTGCACCACCCAATGTTCTCTCAGACGAAGAAATCCTTCCTAAAAGTCAATGGGCAGAAATTGGAAAAAGTAAATGTTATGTGGACTTACAAAAGTTACAACAAAATCCTATCCTCAAAGTGTCTATTGATATCCTCAAAAACACAAACTTCTTCGGTGCACTAACAAAGCAATGCACAATTCCCTCCATTTACATACAACAATTCTGGAACACCCTTGAATGGGACAAAATCACAACAAAATATTCCTGCAAAATGGATGATAGGGAATTTGTGATTGATTATGACATTCTTAGCAAAGCCCTTGGAATCACTCCCTGTAACCCCAACATACGATCTGAACCACCACCAAGTGCTGAAGACCTAATAGTCTTTTTAATTGGTTTGGGATACCAGACTAGCATAACAAGGGCTTCTGACATCATCACCGGACACATGTATCAACCCTGGAGAGCAATGACAACAGTTCTCAACTTGTGCTTATCTGGCAAAACATCAAGGTTTGATAAAGTGAGAATTCCCATCTTGCAAATTCTATGGGGTATTGTCAATGGTGTGAATGTGAATGTCTCAGAACGTTTCTGGGAAGAATTTTCGCTATCAATGAACAAATTCATATCTGATAGAACAAACTTTCAGAATAAAGCTCAAGGACGAAAGAAACTGAACAAACTTGTGATTCCTAGCATCGATTTTGAAGCTTGTTATCCAGTACACTGCACAGACTCACAACTTCAACCCTAGGATTGAATTAGAACTACACAATGCTGAGGATGAATTTGTTCTGGGCAATCTCAAATATATTCCCAGTGGAGCCAATAAAGAGATATTTGGACTACCGATTCCGATTCTCTTCTCATGAAGATATTAAGAAGACGGATCATTTCAAACTGTTCAAGAAAAGGGCTTTCAGATCCAGTGATGAAGTTGATGTCTCTCCCACTCAACCACAACCCAAAGCTGCTAAGTCCGGTTCGGCTCAAAAACTTCAAAGACTTCATATCTGCTCTTCCAAAAGAAGACGTGAAAAGTCACAAACTTCCAGAACCACCCGAAGCGAAAAGAAAGAAGAAGGAAGGGGAAAAAGTAAACGTTGAGGAAACGAGGTCTCGGGGGTGATATGAGGTTGGTGATGAAGATGATGCCGCTCTGCAACTTGGAATCAAACAAAGTCTAGAAAGTCGAGCGTGAGTACACCAATTGGAGGTATTGTGTTCAGAGAACCTGCACCAGAGCCGAGCCATTCAACTCCAATCACTCAAGACAAAGTAAAAGGGATTGTTAGTGTTGATATTGAACAAGCCGCACACATGCTTCTAACAATCTCATCTTCTCCAGCAAGTACCACCAATCAATATGAACTGAAGAGAAGAACTGAATCCTCTTCAGCTAAAGAACAATCTGGGTTTGAAAAAGTGCACGAAACATTAAAAGAACCTCCTGCATCAAGTGATACCCGTCGATCGAATGTTGATGACTTGTTGCATAAAGACTCGCAGGAGAATCTTGAGTCAAGATCTGATGAGACCATGCCATTGGAAGAACCAAATCTGTCTACCGGTTCTCTATCTTCATTGAAGAACCTAGATACAGACTTCACTTTCGGTGATCAATTCCTAAACGACAAACCCATAGATACTGAGTCGTCTAAGCAAGATAATGATAAAGAGGATGCACAATCCATGTTTACTGTCAATATTCAGCAAGACACATCGACCATTCCACCTATGTCAGCATCTTCACTTACAACGGCACTTCCACCTCCCAAACCTGCTCAAGCAACCGCATTTCAACCACCTAAAACTGCAAAGAATTTATCCCTTGAACCAGTGGTTACAGTTGCTGATATGGAAACTCCACCAGCTTCACCACCTCAAATACTTACATCAGATCAACTGCTCGACAAAGCAGTGAAAAGAATTGAAGCTCTTGAAAGACAACTACCGAAATCTGTTGATGCCCTTGAGGATCGTGTCTATAGGTTGGAGCACCTCAACTTTGATGAAGGGGTTGCAGACGCCATTGAAGGCGAAGTAAAGGATGCTGTGGAATGGGCAATGGAAGCTCCACTGCTTAGACGGTTCAAAGATCTACCTATTGCAGATATGAGAGTTGTTCTTTCAGATAAGATGTATGAAGTTGACGAGCATAAGCATGAGGTCCATAAGAAGCTATATGAGGCTCTCGAAGAATCAATTAAGTACGACAATCATGAACAGTTCTTGATAGACATTGGAGAAAGAGAAGCAAAGAAGAAAAGGAGGACCACAGTGTTGGAAACATTGCGCAAAGGTCCTAAAGATCCTCCTCCACCTCCACCTCCAACTGGGGGTGCTGGAACTTCTGGAACAGGTGGAACTTCTGGCACAACTACTACACCTTCACCACAACCACCATCATCACCACCAAAACCCCCCAAGCAATCTAGTCCTTCCGGAGATAAGGGGACTCAGAATAAATATGCAGCTTGGACAACGGTTGATTCAAGGTTCACACCCACAATCTCTTCAATTCCTGAAGATCAAATGGTTCATGAATAGTCGTATGTCATGGCGAGTCGAATCGATGAAGATGATGCATCCACCAAGCATATTCCCAAGCCGTCTGAAGAAGAATGGTTTGATTCATACGTGTCAGGAGAATGCTCTAACACATCTAGAGTGGTACCTTCAAAGGACATAATTCAAAGCTGGTTCACGAAGAGACCTCATACTCTAGAACCTTCATGGTCCATCCCAGAGTCTAGCATGATGATTCCTGATAACAAATGGGCATCAACTATCACAAATAACTATGAAGCCCCAGATGAAGACTCTCTTTTACACATCACTGGAGATATGGGCAGATTTATGAAGTGGTTTTGTGAAAAGAAAGGAATTTCATCTATCACTCCGAAGGATCTTGAAGGACCTGCCTTTGAAATTGTCAAGGTGTTCCACTCGGATGCCAATCAACTCCAATACCAAATGGAAGAATGCCACAAGATCTTTGAATGATCAAGTCGGTGAGCAGATTGGTCGATTCAACATAAACAGGCCCTTTCCTCTTGGTGGTGAACACGGACAAATGACGATTCAGTCGAGTTCTTCTTCAACCATGACTGGATTATCTTTGTGCTCATACTCTGAAAGAAGACCGCCTTATCTATCTCAAAGATGAAAGCTGCTACCTACTCGATCAAGGCCTTGAACAGATGGTTCGAATCAATTCAGGTGACAACGAACAAAAGTATGACATTGCCGCTTCATATGGTATTTCTTACTGGTGGTACAAAAAGAAGAATTTCTACATCGAGAGACATGGTGCTGATAAGAGTCGCAAAGCTGTTCGATCCAAGGTGCGAATCATAAGTGTTGTCAGTGTAGAGATCTTCCAAATCTATGGCTATGATTACCTTAAGAAGATCGTTCTTAGAAGAGCTGACAAGAAGGATTATGTTATTGAAGAAAACGACTTTAAACATCTGATGCCAAATGACTTTGAAGATCTCTATCTTTTGAATCTTCAAGGACACCTTGAACACCTTCCTGATCGTGAAAAGAAAGCTCTCTCTACCGATGTCAATCTTTGGATCAGAGGATTAGTCATCCGAAAACGGGTTGAGGACTTTCAGCTTGGGATGGAAAGCTACCGGACACGGTCAACTTAACAAGGCCGCAATGGGATGCCTCAGGAAATGAATTTCGTCATGACTATAGAGTGCTTGACACACCCGGAGCCGTCCTCTTCCACGGCAGATACGGGACTCGCATGCTCTGAGATTGTGCGAGCTCTACAAATTCAATGATGGTACTCTCAAGATGGTCGAAGAAGAACTGAACACCGAGTGAAAGAAATCGAGTTGATCCGGCCGTGGAACAAGACTAAATTTTGGACTGATGAGGACTTAAAGAGGTGTGAAGATTTCATTGCTGCAATCAAGCGAAGACTCAAGACTCGAATGATCTTCCGCAGCCTTGAAAGCTTTGTTGGTGGTAGACTTCGTGAAGGTCATTACAAACTACTTCAAAGAACTGAATGAAGACATCTCCCGGAAGTAGTTTCTGTTTTGTATTATTTATGTGTAATATGTGGTGTACAAACTATAAACAACTATAATGCATGTAATAGTGTTAGGTTATGTACTGTGGTTTCCCTTTGTGTCTAAAAGGGAAACTTCAGTATTGTCCACTTCTGATCATATAAAATTAGATACATTTTTCTCCAACAAATGTTTTATCTCATGCATAATTAAATCACTTGAGATCCAAAATCTCAAAGGATTTGAAATTTTTTGATCGGGGGAGAAAATGTGATATAAATATGAAAGATGATAAAAAATGACCATTTTTGTCTCAATGTGCATATTGCTCTCTAATATGTGCTAAACAATTTTCGAATCTCGAAGCATATATTAAGGGGGAGCATTTCAAAACAAATTCAAACCTTCAGGGTACAAAGTTTTCCATGCTTTTACATAAGGTACCTTGATTGTGTGTTAAATGGTTTCTAAATGTTTGGTGATCATGGTTGTACTTCAAAGAACTTCCCTCTTATATGTGCAAAACTCTTTCAAACCTCGAGGCACGTTTTGAGGGGGAGCAAACTTTTGAAAACCTCATCCTTCCAAAATGCTTTATCTACTTGATTTGATAAGGGAAGTGATGTTGATATCTTTTAGAAAATGGAAATCAAAGAAGTTAATTCTTCCTCTTGCCTCCGTGTGCTAAACGATTTCAAACACATGATGCACATGTTGAGGGGGAGCTCTTTTTCTAAAAATATCAAAAACAATTCAAGTGCAAAATGCTTTGATAATACATCACAAGCATCTGGATTGATTTTCAAATGGTTTTCAATTGGTTCCTATGGCCGATGAACAATACCAAAAAGACCGACCAACTTTACATTATGTATGGTGATATAAGGACGGTAAGGCTAGGTATGTGTTCCCATGATCCGCCAGAACCGGAGGGATCTACCCAGGGACTATCCACTAGTTAGTAAAGAGTTCTTAGGTATAATGATAAAAGGAGAAAAATGAGATATGGGAAGAGTGTGGATGAGTGCGAGCTAGTCTTGGAATAAACCCAACAAGGTTCTAGTTATGAAGTCTCGGTAAACACTGAAGGGGTTGAAGAATTAAAAAGAATTGAATATGAAAAAGGGTGAAAAGAAATAGCCCTCCATTTATTCAACCTTAGGGCGGGTTCAATTCATATGCTACCTTGATAGTAACATCGTATTGAAGACAAGACATCATGGACCCGTTGCACTAAAACTTCCCAAACTACTCAAGTTCCTCTTAAAAGGGCTTGTTTCATTCTCAAGTGGGAACCGACATTATCTATCGACTTTCTCTTAGAGATTGTTGATATTGAAGAAGGAGACCCTCTCCCTAGTCTCCGATATAGGATCCAAATATGCACAAATTGAGTCTAGAGCCACGAGATCATCAATAAATCTCATTAGGACACTTTCAATGAAGACTCTTTGTTTCACACAAAGTGGAAAAGAGATTATATCTTATGAGTCCTACGCATTATCCTTGTGGTATTGCCAGAACATCTAAGTGATATGCATTCATATTCACGATGAAGATGAAAAGCCTTCTGGAGCCAACATCAAACAAGCTCATGGTAGGTGGCATGTGAGATCTATTCAATAGATCAACCATGTGACAACCGGACGAAACAATGGAGAGATTCAATCTTTTGAATCAATCCTGGTTCAGGTTATGGATTGACGGATACCTTTGAAAAACAGGTCGTTGTGCTTAAAACTCTTTTCTCTAGCACATCGACTGTGTACTTATTTATCAAAATAAAAGGTGTTTATGATTGATAATTGATTTTCATTAAAACCTTCGTTGTATTGCAAAAACAATTTCTATTGAGCAATACACGATTGTTTTTCAAATCTCTTTTCATCAATCAGTGAATCTCTATTCGCTGGTTCACTCACTCCGTGTTGTCTTCTTTGAGACGTTCCGGTTTGAGAACAGCTAGAGCATGTGCGAAACCCTGTCAAGGAAATTGTTCAATTATACCGTTCACGACAGTACTTGTATCGATCAACGGGAACCGTGGGCGTGTACCTCAATTCATCGAAAGTGATCAAAGACACTTTCGTGCGCTTTATTGCTAACTATTTTATGCAGGTACACCCCGACGTTAGAGCAATGCGCATGCTCACACAACACATTCATATCTAAAGAAATCATGATTAGTGCATCAATGACTCTGATAATTTCACTCCATGCTTCGCTGCGCCAATATCATGAATCAACGAAAGCTTCCGCTACCCTGATAAGAAGAAATCATGATCCAGAATGTGAGCATGTCGGTCCAATTGTCACAACATCATATGCTGGCAACACAACAATGGGTGATGCAGAGATTTGCAGTGGCTGATGATCTCTAGTAATGCTCAAAATGTCATCATGGTGGATCAACTCAACAACCTCCACGAACCATACATCGTAGTTGAACAATGATGAAATCAACACAGATGCACATAGTTTGAATACTTTGATGAAGAAAAGTCTGCGAGCTCAAGACTGAAGATTAATTAGAATGCTAGGATACAAAATGTAAAACATAGGGTGACCTCCCTTAGGGGGAGATTGTTAGGAATTAGAAAATTCCATAGTGAAGTATCGGTCACCCCAAATACTATCTAGCATAAGCTAGCTCGTAGACATTACATTATTTACTAAGTTATTTAGTTAGCTATTTAGTTTAGTGCAACACCGTGGAGGAAGGACGGGTCTTTACCCATTGTATACCTGATCCACAGGCCGTCAGGAGGTCTTTTATTTTGTAACCTATAAATACCCTCTACCTTGCAAGGTAGAGGGTTGGATGTTCTTTGGTAATCTAACCTTACATGAGTTTCTCTTTCTAGAATATCCCACTTTCTCTCTCTAAAATCATCTATACGCCTAAACGTGTTTGTGTTATGATATGTATGTGAAATCCAATATGTAACAGTTCGGCTACAAGGACACCTTCCTTGCCCTACTCCACTCCCCGAGTCACCTACTCGAGAGTTCGTAATCACTACACGACACCAATCTCCTTATGGTGTAGAAGCCTTCACAACGTCGCCTACCCTTTTTCCGGTACTAGGCTAACCACCGGGTTCTTTCACACCAAGGTGAACCACACCTACCACAACGTCGCCTACCCTTTATCAGGTACTAGGCTAAGTACCTAGTTCCATTACAATGGAGGAACTACTACCCAACACAACACAACACCTAATCCCAAGGAGATCCACTCCTTATTACAACACCATCAAGGATATCACCATCCTTGCAAATAAACTAATACTATATGTATAACGATGCACCTCATCGATTATATGACCTTGGCATTCTTCACTAATGCCACTTGATTTGATTCTTAGACATTCTTCACCAATGCCTTTGACACAACGCTTGGCACCTTTCACTAATGCCTTCGTCTTGACACCTTTAGCATTCTTCACTAATGCTTTTGACACGGACGTTAAGCACCTTTCACTAATGCTTTCGTCTTGACTCTTTCTGCATCCTTCACTAATGCCTTCAACACAACACATCTACGGAGGAAGAAAGAACTATCAACAAGAGAACCTCGGTTGTCTTGATGATGACGAGGCATGGCAACTCATGGACTTGAGCTTGCTCGACTTCAAGAAGTGGTGATCTCGCCTTTAAGAGGAACCTAGAGAATCACACAAAAACAAAAGACAAACTACATAAAAAGATCCCTTAGGATCAGTGGTTAGAGAGTTACAATACTTGGAGAAAGTATGTGTGAGAGTGGCAAGCCAAAAGGAAGAAATGGCTCACTATTTATAGAGGAGAAATGCTTACTGTTCCCCGGATCCCACGGATCCCTCCCACAAAGGATCCGTCTAGTGTAATCCTAGGGATCCGTGGGACGCTCCTCTTTGCCCATGGGTATTTTGGTTATGGGTTATGGATTGATCCATGGGTTTCTTATTAGATACAATGTATCTCATGAGTTCAATGTACCTAGTCAAATGTGTATGGGTCAATACAATGGGTTATGGATATTTTCTATGGATTGTAGTTTTACCCATTTATATAATATATACTAGTTGTGTATATATTTTGCCCAATATGTAAACACTAGTTGTTGTACATATATATTACTAAATCATAAAATCACTTATACTTGTTTTAGTGTTTTATGTGAAAACGTAAGTGTGTTAGAAAACTATTGGCTCAAACTATTTTACGTATTTTATTTGTTTCGTTAAAATGATTTTACGTTTGTTATCGACAAAACATTAGAAGATCGTAAAATATAAATAAACGTTTTTACGGCTTATTTGTATTAACATATCTGATTGATCACTAATTTTTTTTTCTCAACCGCCACATCTTTTCTTTTATTATATGAAAGGTTTTTGTGTCCGTATATTCCTAAATTGGGCGGTTTCAAGTTGAAGTAAGGGTGAAGGGAGGCGTTGTTGCAAAAGATTATAAATCCGCCGATAGTTTAAAGAGAGAGAAAAGGAATGTTGTTTGTGATGCGTTAAAGTTAATTTATACTTAGTTTGTCTTAAAGTTATCGTATTCTGATAAATAAAAACACACATTTTAATAAACTGTGACCACTACACTTTTCAACCTATTAAATATCATCTTCACTCACTAAACTTATTTTTAATCGGTTGAAATAAGAAGTGGACATTTTACTATTCTCTTTTTATATTCACCGGGTATAATTTTTATACGAAAAAAAAAGAAAAAAAAAAGATGTATGGACAATTATTTTGAAACATACTAAAATGAAAATATGGACAATAATTTTAAAATAGAGAGTAATAGTTCAAGTGAGAAAATGTTGCGTGAATGTGAACTATTTTGGAAAACATAAGAAAATAATCAAACATAATGAATATTGACATAAAGTTTATATTGCAAAAACTAAAAGGAATTTAAGGAGTAATATTAATCAACTAGAAGCTAGAGGCTATATGAAGATCTCAATCATAGTTTTAAAAAGCGCGCTTAAGGCGCACCTCGACTTAAGGCTCAAGCTCTAAGGATTTTTTCGGATCGAGGCTCACGACATGCATGAATACTAAAAAAAAGCGCATCGCCTTAGGGCTTTTGCCTTTGCGCCTCGAAGATGTAACATGTTTTAGGGTTTTTTTTTCTAAATATTAAGATAAGATACATGTGCCTTATAAGTTATATGCATGAGCCTTTTAAGTTATATCTAATAACCTTAAGTTGGAAAAGAACTAAACACACAATCAAGTGGGTAACGATAGATTTTGATCATTTTACAAATATGTAATCTCTTTCACGTCATAAGTTTATATCTTGAACTGATTTTTATTGATTGTTTATCTTATTGATTTGTAAATAACATCATAAGTTTATTTTATCTTCAAGCATCATATCATAGGGTGAGTATTTGTATGATTTGTAATATTGAACTGATTTTATGTTTATTTTATTGATTGTTAATTTTTAACAAGTTACTTTGTTTCATTAAGTATTTTCTTTATGACATATTATTATGAAAATGTGGCATTATACCTTGAATATTAATATGTTGCTTGCTTGATATTTTGGGTTAAATTATGAGCTTTGTTTGATGTAAGTCTGCAAGTATAGGACACAAGCATATTTAGTGCGATATGGATTTTAATCTATATGTAGTTCATCGAGCCAAAGAGTTGATCCATTTGAGAAGTGACAACTGATCTATTTTAATCTTTATAATGGCTATATGTGTCATATATTAAGTATTTAATGTTATTTTGTGTTATTTAAGCTACATAAATGGTCGCATATATTATAAAAAAAAACTTAATGTATTTAGTGCGCCTCGTATTCGTGAATCTCGCCTTGCTATGCCTCGCCTCGAGGCTCTTTGGTCCCCTTTGCGCTTTAGTACGCCTTGAGCCTTTCAAAACATTAATCTCAATTATAAAAGAGAATGATATGCATGCCTAAAAACATGCCTAATAATATGCCTAAAATTATTTGGCAAGAGTTTATTCGGTCGAACCCACTTCTTTACAAACCAATAGACTTTTGACATATAGTTTTAGACATATAATTATGCATGTTTTTAGTCATGACTATCATTTCTCTTATAAAAATCTGCCCCGTACATTCCCAAAACCTGACACGAAAGACTGGGTTTCAAATTCAGCCACTTCATTACTTCGTTCCGATATGATGAATCTCAAACCCCAGGTTAATGTTGAATGCTCAAAGATCAGTAATACTAGAAGTATTACTAGTTCTCATAAGAAACATCAATTGGCTGATCAATCCCCTAAGAAACAAACTAATCACAAAAGGACCAATAGTCAAAACGGGGAAGTGCACACATACAAAACTACCAGTAGCTGCTTCAAATGGATTCCCACTGGCAGATTATTTAAGTCTACAGGATCCAAACGGACTTACATACCTAGATCTTGTCTTAAGTGGATTCCCACAGGAAAACTCTTCAAGTATATTGAGCCCAAAGGGATCTCTAATAATGATACGACTATATTAAAGCTGGATACATCCAATAGTGAGATTACTCATGTCACTAACCCATCCAATTGCAATTCTACATGTGCTTCTAGTACAATGTGCTCTCAGTCTTTTTCAAGTACAATGCTCAATTCAATCAGGAACTTCATGACTTGGTTTCCATCAGAAATGAATATAGCTCACTCAGGAGCTATAGCATGCCAGAATTGATATACCTCATACTTTGACTCCTATTCATCTTGAATCAGGACTCGCTCTTTCATATCTGTGTACGCTCTTACATATATGTGTACAAATCTCTTTAAAAAAAATTCTTTTAAAAAATTATTTATCATCCTTTTAATTCATAATTTTTAAAAAATCTTTTCTTTTAATTCAAACTAATAAAGGATATATCCTTTGTTATCGATAACATCTACGATCCTAGAAATGTCATTCAATAATGGCACGGGATCATAGATGAAGTTCGAACAAATGATATATTCTTGGTTTATAACGGGTGAGGTTAATTCAATCAATGGTCTTTGGTGACATTGATTGAGGGGGAGAATTTTTCAAGTTATCTTGCTTATATCTGCGCCAGTGTTGGTTATGCTTTGTGATCAAATGCAGGTTGTTAGTTTGTTTATCCATTATGTTAGTTCATTATGTTAGTTTGCTTATCTTATTATGTTATCTCGTTATGCTATCTGTGCTAGTTTGCAATCTGATAAGTTCATGAAACTAATGAGTCTGTAACACATAATGTGACAAGATAGCAACTTACTTTGTAAAGTCTTAGCAACTTGGTTTGGTAAATTTGAGGTTAGAGACTTGCTTTGAAAAGTCTTAGCGACTTATTATGATTCTAGGATAGCGAGTTGCTAATCACTCACAAAACTACAGGGACTAAATGTGACAACTTGGTAATCTTGCTTAAACCCCTCCCTATACCTTAGCGACTTGCCGTTTTATATTTCAAAAACTTTAAAATAATTATCTTCTTCTACTTTTTCTCTTTCTCTCTCGATTCTTCCTAGCGACTTGTGTGTGGTAAGGCATTATTGACCTGTCTCTTGTCTCCAAATATGAACAATATATGCGTTTCCTAACTCTTATTCCTTAACAGATTCCACGGACCTTGATAATCATCTCTTGCTTCCCTCGTAGAGGTTTGTTGTTGGATTTGTTGAATGGAACAATTGAGATATATATGTTAATGGTTTAAGGGTAGTTTGGGTGCTCTAGGGTTGTTGTAATTCTCATGAATATATGTATTAATGAAGTTGTGAGCGTCGTCTATGTGATTCGAGTTGGGTTATGTTTTTGAAATCGTTTATGTATACGGATTAACTGTACGTGTTGGGTTGTGTTTCTAAAAAATGAGTTGATTGTGTTGAATGGATTGCTACGTTATTGAATGATATGATTGAGTTCTTGGTGGCGAGTTATCTGCTGTGATAATGTTCTTGGTAGCGAGTTAGTGTACAAATTCATCGTGGCGAGTTGTTACTTTTAAGTGCGTTCAAGTTAGCGACTTAGTTAACCAATCTGTAGCGACTTAGCAGTACTACTGTTGATGGCGACTTGTCTTTACGAGTTAGCGACTTAGTAATTAAATGACTTAGTGAACTGATTTGTAGCGACTTGGCTGTGTTACTGTTGATGGCGACTTGTCTTTACAAGTTAGCGACATAGTATGTTTTCATGTAGCGACTTAGCCTTGTTTAGCAACTTGTCCATTTATGATTAGCGATTTAATTGGTTTATTTTTCATAAGGCGACTAGGGTTATTAAAATGTTTTAAGGCAACTTGCTAGGATAATCTCATGCTTACAATCTTGATTCAGGATTTCCTGTAGCAACTTGTATTGACAACTTACTCTTTGTGACCTACTATGACATTTCTGTTTGAGCAAGTTGTACTTATATTCCCTTGTAGCAACTTAATATTACAACTTGTTTCATACAAACTGTTATATCATTTCTACATTTGTATCTTGTTTCATGACATTATTTCTTAGCAAATGTGCTTTTTAACTTTTTAATTCCAAAACAACTCATCTCGTGAAAACTGTATCAAATGGAGTCTTTAACCTTAAAATCTCGCTAATGCCTCTCAATCTTTCTCAATATGCTTATGGGAACCCTGTCTGAGCTTCTAAGCTTATGTGTTTATGACACAAGGGTGTATTCAATGTTGTCTAACTAACCATTTATAATCTAACTTGTTCCCAATCATTGTTGTTGGTTGTATTTATCTTCAGATCTTCAATAGCAAACACAACCTCAGCTGAGAACATTACTTCTTCTGCACCACCCAATGTTCTCTCAGACGAAGAAATCCTTCCTAAAAGTCAATGGGCAGAAATTGGAAAAAGTAAATGTTATGTGGACTTACAAAAGTTACAACAAAATCCTATCCTCAAAGTGTCTATTGATATCCTCAAAAACACAAACTTCTTCGGTGCACTAACAAAGCAATGCACAATTCCCTCCATTTACATACAACAATTCTGGAACACCCTTGAATGGGACAAAATCACAACAAAATATTCCTGCAAACTGGATGATAGGGAATTTGTGATTGATTATGACATTCTTAGCAAAGCCCTTGGAATCACTCCCTGTAACCCCAACATACGATCTGAACCACCACCAAGTCAAGACCTAATAGTCTTTTAATTGGTTTGGGATACCAGACTAGCATAACAAGGGCTTTTGACATCATCACCGGACACATGTATCAACCCTGGAGAGCAATGACAACAATTCTCAACTTGTGCTTATCTGGCAAAACATCAAGGTTTGATAAAGTGAGAATTCCCATCTTGCAAATTCTATGGGGTATTGTCAATGGTGTGAATGTGAATGTCTCAGAACGTTTCTGGGAAGAATTTTCGCTATCAATGAACAAATTCATATCTGATAGAACAAACTTTCAGAATAAAGCTCAAGGACGAAAGAAACTGAACAAACTTGTGATTCCTAGCATCAGATTTTCGAAGCTTGTTATCCAATACTTGCAACAGACTCATAACTTCAACCCTAGGATTGAATTAGAACTACACAATCTTGAGGATGAATTTGTTCTGGGCAATCTCAAATATATTCCCAGTGGAGCCAATAAAGAGATCTTTGGACTACCGATTCCTGATTCTCTTCTCATTTGAAGATATTAAGAAGACGGATCATTTCAAACTGTTCAAGAAAAGGGCTTTCAGATCCAGTGATGAAGTTGATGTCTCTCCCACTCAACCACAACCCAAAGCTGCTAAGTGGTTCGGCTCAAAAACTTCAAAGACTTCATATCGCTCTTCCAAAAGAAGACGTGAAAAGTCACAAACTTCTGAGAACCACCCGAGCGAAAAGAAAGAAGAAGGAAGGGAAAAAGTAAACGTTGAGGAAACCGAGGTCTCCGGGGGTGATATGAGGTTGACTGATGAAGATGATGCCGCTCTGCAACTTGGAATCAAACAAAGTCTAGAAAGTCAGAACGTGAGTACACCAATTGGAGGTATTGTGTTCGAGAACCACGCAGCCGAGCCATTCAACTCCAATCACTCAAGACAAAGGAAAAGGGATTGTTAGTGTTGATATTGAACAAGCCGCACACATGCTTCTAACAATCTCATCTTCTCCAGCAAGTACCATCAATCAATATGAACTGAAGAAGGCTGAATCCTCTTCACTAAAGAACAATCTGGTTTGAAAAAGTGCCGAAACATTAAAAGAACCTCCGCATCAAGTGATACCCGTCGATCGAATGTTGATGACTTGTTGCATAAAGACTCGCAGGAGAATCTTGAGTCAAGATCTGATGAGACCATGCCATTGGAAGAACCAAATCTGTCTACCGGTTCTCTATCTTCATTGAAGAACCTAGATACAGACTTCACTTTCGGTGATCAATTCCTAAATGACAAACCCATAGATACTGAGTCGTCTAAGCAAGATAATGATAAAGAGGATGCACAATCCATGTTTCTTGTCAATATTCCAAGACACATCGACCATTCCACCTATGTCAGCATCTTCACTTACAACGGCACTTCCACCTCCCAAACCTGCTCAAGCAACCGCATTTCAACCACCTAAAACTGCAAAGAATTTATCCCTTGAACCGTGGTTACAGTTGCGATATGGAAACTCCACCGACTTCACCACCTCAAATACTTACATCGGATCAAGCTGCTCGACAAAGCGGTGAAAAGAATTGAAGCTCTTGAAAGACAACTACCGAAATCTGTTGATGCCCTTGAGGATCGTGTCTATAGGTTGGAGCACCTCAACTTTGATGAAGGGGTTGCAGACGCCATTGAAGGCGAAGTAAAGGATGCTGTGGAATGGGCAATGGAAGCTCCACTGCTTAGACGGTTCAAAGATCTACCTATTGCAGATATGAGAGTTGTTCTTTCAGATAAGATGTATGAAGTTGACGAGCATAAGCATGAGGTCCATAAGAAGCTATATGAGGCTCTCGAAGAATAAATTAAGTACGACAATCATGAACAGTTCTTGATAGACATTGGAGAAAGAGAAGCAAAGAAGAAAAGGAGGACCACAGTGTTGGAAACATTGCGCAAAGGTCCTAAAGATCCTCCTCCACCTCCACCTCCAACTGGGGGTGCTGGAACTTCTGGAACAGGTGGAACTTCTGGCACAACTACTACACCTTCACCACAACCACCATCATCACCACCAAAACCCCCCAAGCAATCTAGTGTCACACCCCCAAATTACCTGTTTTGCAGCGGAATGGAATTCCTGGGGATTGACTGTCATAGCATCACAATCGCAGTTATATTGAACGACCTAAAGTGTCGTTTGAAAAGAACATCGTTTGATTTAATAAAACAATCAGAGTTTACAAAGTAGGTCCCAAATGAAAATCAACTTGTGCGGAAATAAGTTTGTTACAATTCAAACGATGTTTTAAAGTGCGTAAAACCCAAGTGAGACGCGTCGTCACCACGACTCCATGATGTGTCCAAATGCATGCCATGTAGTGAATGCCTTAGTTACCGAGATAAAACATGCTAAAAGTGTCAACACAAAGGTTGAGTGAGTTCATAGAGTTTGTGTTGAAATGTAAAGCCTTTTAAAATCGTTTATGCAGCAAAGGCATTGTGAATCCACTCAGTTCCAAGTTCCGCCCATACAAAACTTGCAACCTGTGTGTTCACAACCCACTGCCAGAATGTGTATAGTTTATGTTCAAGCCCACATCGTCAAATGAATTCACAATAGTACCTAACTCGACGTAGAACAATAGCACATAATCAATAGTACTTAACTCGACGTAGAACAATAGCACGCAAACAAGAACAATTGATATAGTATAACCTTTGATTTAGAAACAATGGTAATCATGGTAGCATTTAGCCTTTAAAATCTAAAGTACTTATGAAAAATAGTTAAGCATGTATCTCCCCCAAAAAGGTTATGAAAACAAGTAAAAGCAGGGGCCATGAAACTCACTTGGTAAACTGGAATAATGGCAAAAGTGAGTACACCGAGGTATAATGTGATTCGTTAACCGGGACCTATTACGAATGATATGATATGTCATGAGTTGCAATGTAATGTTATGCTATGCATGCATTACGTATGTTATTTATACCATTTGCGAGTTTTGAAAATAGTACTTTTTCGAAAAATACTCGTTTGACGTCTTGACCAATCAAAAATCACTTTACAAGTATTTACGTCAAAATGTCATCCTACAATGGTTTTATAATGATTTATGGTGAAATTTTCACTTTTCGTCGCAAAACAATGTCGTCGGAATAATTCATGAAATTAACAAAAATGGCTGCGGAAAACTAGTCGTAAAATAGTGTACGTCAATCGTTAGAGAACGAACCCGACTGTTTTGGAAAGTTTGTATCGATATCTAGAAGTTTCAGTTCAGGAGTTTTCGTCATCGAGGTCTCGAACATAAAGATAATAGGGGTTAAATATGGTGATTTTAGTTACCGTAACACTTATCTCGTAAAAATAATATAGTTTTCTAAAAATAATAGTTACGGCAAGTTTATGAAAACGTGTATATCTTAGTCGTTTCAAATCCGTTTTCTACGTATTATACGTCCTTAGCTTCGTATCAAAGTATACTATTATATTTTTGACAAGTCGAAATAATTTATGAAGCTTAAGGCTCGTTTTTGACTCGAATAAATCAATAATAGTTTGCTGAAATTTCAGAAAATATATATTTCG
The DNA here is from genome assembly GCA_910596185.1 of Chrysanthemum makinoi. Classification (NCBI taxonomy): domain Eukaryota; kingdom Viridiplantae; phylum Streptophyta; class Magnoliopsida; order Asterales; family Asteraceae; genus Chrysanthemum; species Chrysanthemum makinoi. The sequence continues at coordinate 165,516,914 of OU343222.1, read as the reverse complement.
TCGTCAAACTTGAAAAATTCATAACTTCTTCGTTATAACTCCGTTTTAATCCGTTCAAGCGGCCACGGATTCGTTTTAAAGTATATTTTCTAAATATCAAGGCCAAAATTTCGTGCCTACTGTCGGATTTTCCAGAAAAACAAAATAAGGACAGATCACTTTTTATACTTATCGAAAATAGTTTTTATCGTACTAAACCTATTCCAATCCCTTCAAATCAACTCCAAAGCTAATCTAATCCTACCATACACCTTCTTAGGGTGTCATGGGTTCCTAAACATCATCAAGACCAACCAATACCAAAGGGATAATTATAGGATGACCAAATATATATATATACTCTAAAATCATGAAAAATGGTATAAATCACATATGTCTTGCATGTTGCTCCAAAAATAAAAAGATACATATGAAATGATAAGGAAACATGAAAATGAAAGAATCATGCTTACAAGTTAATGTGATGAGGTGCAAGTAACAAGGATTTGCCTAAACACTCTTGGTTTTTATTTCAAAACCTTATAAAGAGTGATAACTAGATTTTAAATAACTTGAACTTGAGAAAGATTTTATGATCCCTTGGAGAACTCTTGGAGGCCGGTTTTGAGGATGAAAGAACCAAGAGAGAAAACTACTAACTTGTATTATTTTTGTGATTGAATGAATGAGAAATGAGTGAACTTTTTCTTTAGAGTGTAGATATAAACAATCAAGAAGCAAACTTTTTCCAACATTAATTGCAACCCTCCCCTTGGCGGTTTTAGGGGGAGGTGTTTGTCAAAATTATATATATATTTTTTTTATTACTTGTATATATTGTGTAAGTAAATATTTGATAAAGTGTAAGTAAATGTGTAGGAAATGTACAAGTAAAGGTAAATAGAAATTTTTAGGTAAAAGTAATTGTTAATAGATCAAAATAGAATGTAATGAGATAATAAAATTGTAAAAATACATTCCTTGTAAAATTTGAGTGATAAAATAATTACCGAGTAGTTTTTAAGAAAAACGTCGTAATAATATAAATTTAACGATTTATACACAAAATAAATTCAAACACTAGTTAAACTCAAAATATAGTTTTTATCAACTAACTGTAAGTATAAAAATATGTCGGGATCATTTTGAAAGTAACGGATTAAATATTCAAAATAATAACTCACGCGATAACGTTTATTGAATATAAAAATTACGCGATGAATGTGAAATAAAATGTCATGAATGAATTATCATGATGCAAATGATGTCAATGAAATGTAGACTAATCTTAGTCCATATGAAATGTTCGTGATGTTATGATCATGAATTCGCCGCTAAACCTTTAAGGTTACGCGAATTTGGAACAAGTAAACCAAGTTTACGGTAAATGTTGAAATAATGAAGCAAAAATTGTTTCGAGAAATGACCGAAAGTACGGTTGTCACATTCGCCCATCCCAAAAGGAATTCAGTCCCTGAATTCAGTTCGTGTTGGTCTCTCGGGTTTAGGGTTTGATGTGGCAAGCTTTCCCATTCTCGAGCAAAATTTCCAAAAGACTTTTAGGTAACCGATTTTGCTTAATCCCACAACTCATCAAACAAGAACTGTCATACGATTAGGCTAAATCGGTTTAGGTAACAACTTGTTTCTAGCTCGATCTTTGCAACTCATCAAACAAGAATTGTCACGCGGATCAAGTGGAAACAAGTGGTTTGAAGAAAATCTTTTGAAAATTTGGCTCAATTACGGAATTGCTTACACATATAAGCCTACTACTCCCTTCATTGCATGATTCTTCCTGAATTAGACATAGGTGATCAGGCTATCTATAATTTAGGAGTAACTATGCAATGCTTGGACTAATCGACTCATATGATGTTTGGTGTGGAGTCAACTGATGTTAAAATTGTGATGAACATCGAGGAGAGAAGACATGGAGAAGTGTCGTTAAATGATAGTTAAAGTAAAAAGAATTAAAATCCTCGTAAGTGATAACAAATCGGAAAGAAAATAAAGTACGATAGATGAGAATATTTTACAACGAGTGGTTTATCAAATAGAAATACATCTTAGGTTATAAAGATTCGGATACGATGGAAAACATAAACTTAGTACGACATAGTACATAAGGAGAAATAAGACTGTGAGTTTCCGAACTTCTTAGGTCTTGGCGTCGTTGATACCTTGACGAGCTCCTCCTCCTCCTTCTAACATATATACATTCCCATGAGCACCTTCGACTTGTTGACCTTGGTTTTGAGGACATTGGTTCCGATAGTGCCCTTGTTCCCCACATCGAAAGCACGTAACTATGGTCTTGCCCTTACAGTCCTTAGCAAGGTGTCCTACTTTGTGACAGTTAAAACATATACCACATGGACCATTATGATGTAGCGTGCATTGGTGGCATCGCGGTAAGTTTCCTGCATAAGCTCTTCCCTTTGTTGGTGCAGCAACATAGACCCTAGCGACTTCTTGTCTTCTATTCTGTTGTTGATGATGGTTAGTGTTACGGTTTTGGTTGTTGTTGTTATAACCTCCTTGGTCATTTTCCCATTTCCTTTTGTTGTTGTTGAGTTGGTTATCGTCGTTGTTGTTGTTGTTTTGGTTGGTGTTGGTATACTTACCTTTCTTTACTACGGGCCATGAGCTTTTGAGTCACCCTAATAGCTTCCTCGATTGTTTGTGGATCAAACGAAGTCGCATCTCCTTGAATAACCTCGGGAAGTCCCCCGATAAAAGCCTCTAGCAACTTCGTTATCGAAACCATGGACGGGCATAACGCGGCCAATTCTTGGAATCTCCGAATGTAAGTGTCAATATCGTACCCAATAGTTACTAGTTCATAGAACTCGGTCTCCAACTTTTTGACTTCCGTTCGAGGACAAAACTTCTTAGTCACCAAACCCTTGAATTGCTCCCAAGTAAGCTTGAAAGCATTCTCCATCCCAATCGGTTGAGCATATGAATTCCACCACGACAACGCTCCATCGAGTAGTGTACTTGTAGCATACTTGACCTTACTATCATCCGGGCAATTACATAACAAAAACACGGACTCTAATTTCTCGAACCATCTAACCATGCCGGTGGCTCCTTCATCCCTTTAAACTTGGTGGGATCTCCACTTTTGAAATCCTTATCCGAACGACTTTTAACCCCGGACCCTCCTGCATTTACTTGGCCCAAGCAAGTTTTTGCGGCTTGACAGCGGCCTTCGGCGGCGGCAGCAGTCACCGTTTCCCTTTCAATCCTTAATGCCTCCGCTACACTATCCCTTACCAACTTTTGAATAGCCGCTTGGGTCATTACAGGTGTGGCTTTCTTGTGCCATATCTTCTTCAAAACAAGAGGAAATGTGAGACGTAGCAAAATCCGATGTTAATAATAAACGCTCCAAAGAAATGTGATAAGAATGATAAGTTTGAGGTTATCTTTCAAAATGATCGACGATTTCCTACGAAATGGGTTATGATGTGTTGTAAGTGTTTCAAATGTATAATGGTTTAGTGACTTAATGTGTTAGTAACGTGTAACTCGACATGTTAGTGATGAAACAAAGGAGTGAGAGTGACTTTGCCCTACTTAAGGGTTTATCTCGGCATTCGACGTTATCGGTGATGAGTCAATTGATGTAAAGATTGTGATAGGGAATAACAAGGAATTCTCCACATTAGAGTATGAGAAAAGGATAATGGGATGGGTATTTAAAGGCATCCATGTGACAATCGATCTGAAATGAAAGTAAATAACTCGAAAAAAAATGTACTTATAAACCGCATGTAAAGTGAACATGCACTTATGATGAAATGATGAGATGCTATGATGATGTAGTTATAGTCTAGGGTCAAAGATGAAACCTAGTTCTCTATTACGAGCTCGATGCCAATCTGTCACACCCCAAATTACTGTTTTTGCGGAATGGAATTCCTGGGGATTGACTGTCATAGCATCACAATCGCAGTTATATTGAACGACCTAAAGTGTCGTTTGAAAAGAACATCGTTTGATTTAATAAAACAATCCGAGTTTACAAAGTAGGTCCCAAATGAAAATCAACTTGTGCGGAAATAAGTTTGTTACAATTCAAACGATGTTTTAAAGTATGTAAAACCCAAGTGAGAAGCGTCGTCACCACGACTCCATGATGTGTCCAAATGCATGCCATGAAGTGAATGCCTTAGTTACACGAGATAAAACATGCTAAAAGTGTCAACACAAAGGTTGAGTGAGTTCATAGAGTTTGTGTTGAAATGTAAAGCCTTTCAAAATCGTTTATGCAGCAAAGGCATTGTGAATCCACTCAGTTCCAAGTTCCGCCCATACAAAACTTGCAACCTGTGTGTTCACAACCCTCTGCCAGAATGTGTATAGTTTATGTTCAAGCCCACATCGTCAAATGAATTCACAATAGTACCTAACTCGGCGTAGAACAATAGCACATAATCAATAGTACTTAACTCGACGTAGAACAATAGCACGCAAACAAGAACAATTGATATAGTATAACCTTTGATTTAGAAACAATGGTAATCATGGTAGCATTTAGCCTTTAAAATCTAAAGTACTTATGAAAATAGTTAAGCATGTATCTCCCCCAAAAAGGTTATGAAAACAAGTAAAAGCAGGGGCCATGAAACTCACTTGGTAAACTGGAATAATGGCAAAAGTGAGTACACCGAGGTATAATGTGATGCGTTAACCGGGACCTATTACGAATGATATGATATGTCATGAGTTGCAATGTAATGTTATGCTATGCATGCATTACGTATGTTATTTATACCATTTGCGAGTTTTGAAAATAGTACTTTTCGTCGAAAAATACTCGTTTGACGTCTTGACCAATCAAAAATCACTTTACAAGTATTTACGTCAAAATGTCATCCTACAATGGTTTTATAATGATTTATGGTGAAATTTTCACTTTTCGTCGCAAAACAATGTCGTCGGAATAATTCATGAAATTAACAAAAATGGCTGCGGAAAACTAGTCGTAAAATAGTGTACGTCAATCGTTAGAGAACGAACCCGACTGTTTTGGAAAGTTTGTATCGATATCTAGAAGTTTCAGTTCAGGAGTTTTCGTCATCGAGGTCTCGAACATAAAGATAATAGGGGTTAAATATGGTGATTTTAGTTACCGTAACACTTATCTCGTAAAAATAATATAGTTTTTCTAAAATAATAGTTACGGCAAGTTTATGAAAACGTGTATATCTTAGTCGTTTCAAATCCGTTTTCTACGTATTATACGTCCTTAGCTTCGTATCAAAGTATACTATTATATTTTTGACAAGTCGAAATAATTTATGAAGCTTAAGGCTCGTTTTTGACTCGAATAAATCAATAATAGTTTGCTGAAATTTCAGAAAATATATATTTCGTCGTCAAACTTGAAAAATTCATAACTTCTTCGTTATAACTCCGGTTTAATCCGTTCAAGCGGCCACGGATTCGTTTTAAAGTATATTTTCTAAATATCAAGGCCCAAAATTTGTGCCCACTGTCGGATTTTCCAGAAAAACAAAATAAGGACAGATCACTTTTTATACTTATCGAAAATAGTTTTTATCGTACTAAACCTATTCCAATCCCTTCAAATCAACTCCAAAGCTAATCTAATCCTACCATACACCTTCTTAGGGTGTCATGGGTTCCTAAACATCATCAAGACCAACCAATACCAAAGGGATAATTATAGGATGACCAAATATATATATATACTCTAAAATCATGAAAAATGGTATAAATCACATATGTCTTGCATGTTGCTCCAAAAATAAAAAGATACATATGAAATGATAAGGAAACATGAAAATGAAAGAATCATGCTTACAAGTTAATGTGATGAGGTGCAAGTAACAAGGATTTGCCTAAACACTCTTGGTTTTTATTTCAAAACCTTATAAAGAGTGATAACTAGATTTTAAATAACTTGAACTTGAGAAAGATTTTATGATCCCTTGGAGAACTCTTGGAGGCGGTTTGAGGATGAAAGAACCAAGAGAGAAAACTACTAACTTGTATTATTTTTTGTGATTGAATGAATGAGAAATGAGTGAACTTTTTCTTTAGAGTGTAGATATAAACAATCAAGAAGCAAACTTTTTCCATCATTAATTGCAACCCTCCCCTTGGCGGTTTTAGGGGAGGTGTTTGTCAAAATTATATATATATATTTTTTTTTATTACTTGTATATATTGTGTAAGTAAATATTTGATAAAGTGTAAGTAAATGTGTAGGAAATGTACAAGTAAAGGTAAATAGAAATTTTTAGGTAAAAGTAATTGTTAATAGATCAAAATAGAATGTAATGAGATAATAAAAATTGTAAAATACATTCCTTGTGAAATTTGAGTGATAAAATAATTACGAGTAGTTTTTAAGAAAAACGTCGTAATAATATAAATTTAACGATTTATATTCAAAATAAATTCCAAACACTAGTTAAACTCAAAATATAGTTTTTATCAACTAACTGTAAGTATAAAAATATGTCGGGATCATTTTTGAAAGTAACGGATTAAATATTAAAATAATAACTCACGCGATAACGTTTATTGAATATAAAAATTACGCGATGAATGTGAAATAAAATGTCATGAATGAATTATCATGATGCAAATGATGTCAATGAAATGTAGACTAATCTTAGTCCATATGAAATGTTCGTGATGTTATGATCATGAATTCGCCGCTAAACCTTTAAGGTTACGCGAATTTGGAACAAGTAAACCAAGTTTACGGTAAATGTTGAAATAATGAAGCAAGAATTGTTTCGAGAAATGACCTGAAAGTACGGGTTGTCACATTCGCCCATCCAAAAAGGAATTGAGTCCACTGAATTCAGTTCGTGTTGGTCTCTCGGGTTTAGGGTTTGATGTGGCAAGCTTTCCCATTCTCGAGCAAAATTTCCAAAAGACTTTTAGGTAACCGATTTTTGCTTAATCCCACAACTCATCAAACAAGAACTGTCATACGATTAGGCTAAATCGGTTTAGGTAACAACTTGTTTCTAGCTCGATCTTTGCAACTCATCAAACAAGAACTGTCACGCGGATCAAGCTGGAAACAAGTGGTTTGAAGAAAATCTTTTGAAAATTTGGCTCAATTACGGAATTGCTTACACATATAAGCCTACTACTCCCTTCATTGCATGATTCTTCCTGAATTAGACATAGGTGATCAGGCTATCTATAATTTAGGAGTAACTATGCAATGCTTGGACTAATCGACTCATATGATGTTTGGTGTTGAGTCAACTGATGTTAAAATTGTGATGAACATCGAGGAGAGAAGACATGGAGAAGTGTCGTTAAATGATAGTTAAAGTAAAAAGAATTAAAATCCTCGTAAATGATAACAAATCGGAAGAAAATAAAGTACGATAGATGAGAATATTTTACAACGAGTGGTTTATCAAATAGAAATACATCTTAGGTTATAAAGATTCGGATACGATGGAAAACATAAACTTAGTACGACATAGTACATAAGGAATATAAGACTGTTAGTTTCGAACTTCTTGGTCTTCGCGTCGTTGATACCTTGACGAGCTCCTCCTCCTCCTTCTAACATATATACATTCCCATGAGCACCTTCGACTTGTTGACCTTGGTTTTGAGGACATTGGTTCCAATAGTGTCCTTGTTCCCACATCCGAAACGTAACTATGGTCTTGCCCTTACAGTCCTTAGCAAGGTGTCCTACTTTGTGACAGTTAAAACATATACCACATGGACCATTATGATGTAGCGTGCATTGGTGGCATCGCGGTAAGTTTCCTGCATAAGCTTCTTCCCTTTGTTGGTGGCAACATAGACCTGGCGACTTCTTGTCTTCTATTCTGTTGTTGATGATGGTTAGTGTTACGGTTTTGGTTGTTGTTGTTATAACCTCCTTGGTCATTTTCCCATTTCCTTTTGTTGTTGTTGAGTTGGTTATCGTCGTTGTTGTTGTTGTTTTGGTTGGTGTTGGTATACTTACCTTTCTTTACTACCGGGCCATGAGCTTTTGAGTCACCCTAATAGCTTCCTCGATTGTTTGTGGATCAAACGAAGTCGCATCTCCTTGAATAACCTCGGAAGTCCCCGATAAAAGCCTCTAGCAACTTCTCGTTATCAGAAACCATGGACGGGCATAACGCGGCCAATTCTTGGAATCTCCGAATGTAAGTGTCAATATCGTACCCAATAGTTACTAGTTCATAGAACTCGGTCTCCAACTTTTTGACTTCCGTTCGAGGACAAAACTTCTTAGTCACCAAACCCTTGAATTGCTCCCAAGTAAGCTTGAAAGCATTCTCCATCCCAATCGGTTGAGCATATGAATTCCACCACGACAACGCTCCATCGAGTAGTGTACTTGTAGCATACTTGACCTTACTATCATCCGGGCAATTACATAACAAAAACACGGACTCCAATTTCTCGAACCATCTAACCATGCCAGTGGCTCCTTCAGTCCCTTTAAACTTGGTGGGATCTCCACTTTTGAAATCCTTATAAACGACTTTTAACCCCGGACCCTCCTGCATTTACTGCAGCAGCAGCAGCAAGTTTTGCGGCTTCAGACCAGCGGCCTCGGCAGCAGCGATCACCGTTTCCCTTTCAATCCTTAATGCCTCTGCTACACTATCCCTTACCAACTTTTGAATAGCCGCTTGAGTCATTTCAGGTGTAGCTTTCTTCGGTGCCATATCTTCTTCAAAACAAGAGGAAATGTGAGGCGTAGCAAAATCCGATGTTAATAATAAACGCTCCAAAGAAATGTGATAAGAATGATAAGTTTGAGGTTATCTTTCAAAATGATCGACGATTTCCTACGAAATGGGTTATGATGTGTTGTAAGTGTTTCAAATGTATAATGGTTTAGTGACTTAATGTGTTAGTAACGTGTAACTCGACATGTTAGTGATGAAACAAAGGAGTGAGAGTGACTTTGCCCTACTTAAGGGTTTATCTCGGCATTCGACGTTATCGGTGATGAGTCAATTGATGTAAAGATTGTGATAGGGAATAACAAGGAATTCTCCACATTAGAGTATGAGAAAAGGATAATGGGATGGGTATTTAAAGGCATCCATGTGACAATCGATCTGAAATGAAAGTAAATAACTCGAAAAAAAATGTACTTATAAACCGCATGTAAAGTGAACATGCACTTATGATGAAATGATGAGATGCTATGATGATGTAGTTATAGTCTAGGGTCAATGATGCAACCTAGTTCTCTATTACCGAAGCTCTGATGCCAATCTGTCACACCCCCAAATTACATGTTTTGTAGCGGAATGGAATTCCTGGGGATTGACTGTCATAGCATCACAATCGCAGATTATATTGAACGACCTAAAGTGTCGTTTGAAAAGAACATCGTTTGATTTAATAAAACAATCCGAGTTTACAAAGTAGGTCCCAAATGAAAATCAACTTGTGCGGAAATAAGTTTGTTACAATTCAAACGATGTTTTAAAGTGCGTAAAACCCAAGTAGGACGCGTCGTCACCACGACTCCATGATGTGTCCAAATGCATGCCATGTAGTGAATGCCTTAGTTACTGAGATAAAACATGCTAAAAGTGTCAACACAAAGGTTGAGTGAGTTCATAGAGTTTGTGTTGAAATGTAAAGCCTTTAAAAAATCGTTTATGCAGCAAAGGCATTGTAAATCCACTCAGTTCCAAGTTCCGCCCATACAAAACTTGCAACCTGTGTGTTCACAACCCACTGCCAGAATGTGTATAGTTTATGTTCAAGCCCACATCGTCAAATGAATTCACAATAGTACCTAACTCGACGTAGAACAATAGCACATAATCAATAGTACTTAACTCGACGTAGAACAATAGCACATAAACAAGAACAATTGATATAGTATAACCTTTGATTTAGAAACAATGGTAATCATGGTAGCATTTAGCCTTTAAAATCTAAAGTACTTATGAAAAATAGTTAAGCATGTATCTCCCCCAAAAAGGTTATGAAAACAAGTAAAAGCAGGGGCCATGAAACTCACTTGGTAAAGCGGAATAATGGCAAAAGTGAGTACACGAGGTATAATGTGATCGTTAACCGGACCTATTACGAATGATATGATATGTCATGAGTTGCAATGTAATGTTATGCTATGCATGCATTACGTATGTTATTTATACCATTTGCGAGTTTTGAAAATAGTACTTTTCGTCGAAAAATACTCGTTTGACGTCTTGACCAATCAAAAATCACTTTACAAGTATTTACGTCAAAATGTCATCCTACAATGGTTTTATAATGATTTATGGTGAAATTTTCACTTTTAAATCGCAAAACAATGTCGTCGGAATAATTCATGAAATTAACAAAAATGGCTGCGGAAAACTAGTCGTAAAATAGTGTACGTCAATCGTTAGAGAACGAACCCGACTGTTTTGGAAAGTTTGTATCGATATCTAGAAGTTTCAGTTCAGGAGTTTTCGTCATCGAGGTCTCGAACATAAAGATAATAGGGGTTAAATATGGTGATTTTAGTTACCGTAACACTTATCTCGTAAAAATAATATAGTTTTTCTAAAAATAATAGTTACGGCAAGTTTATGAAAACGTGTATATCTTAGTCGTTTCAAATCCGTTTTCTACGTATTATACGTCCTTAGCTTCGTATCAAAGTATACTATTATATTTTTGACAAGTCGAAATAATTTATGAAGCTTAAGGCTCGTTTTTGACTCGAATAAATCAATAATAGTTTGCTGAAATTTCAGAAAATATATATTTCGTCGTCAAACTTGAAAAATTCATAACTTCTTCGTTATAACTCCGTTTTAATCCGTTCAAGCGGCCACGGATTCGTTTTAAAGTATATTTTCTAAATATCAAGGCCAAAAATTTGTGCCCACTGTCGGATTTTCCAGAAAAACAAAATAAGGACAGATCACTTTTTATACTTATCGAAAATAGTTTTTATCGTACTAAACCTATTCCAATCCCTTCAAATCAACTCCAAAGCTAATCTAATCCTACCATACACCTTCTTAGGGTGTCATGGGTTCCTAAACATCATCAAGACCAACCAATACCAAGGGGATAATTATAGGATGACCAAATATATATATATACTCTAAAATCATGAAAAATGGTATAAATCACATATGTCTTGCATGTTGCTCCAAAAATAAAAAGATACATATGAAATGATAAGGAAACATGAAAATGAAAGAATCATGCTTACAAGTTAATGTGATGAGGTGCAAGTAACAAGGATTTGCCTAAACACTCTTGGTTTTTATTTCAAAACCTTATAAAGAGTGATAACTAGATTTTAAATAACTTGAACTTGAGAAAGATTTTATGATCCCTTGGAGAACTCTTGGAGGCCGGTTTTGAGGATGAAAGAACCAAGAGAGAAAACTACTAACTTGTATTATTTTTGTGATTGAATGAATGAGAAATGAGTGAACTTTTTCTTTAGAGTGTAGATATAAACAATCAAGAAGCAAACTTTTTCCAACATTAATTGCAACCCTCCCCCCCTTGGCCGGTTTTTAGGGGGAGGTGTTTGTCAAAATTATATATATATATTTTTTTTTTATTACTTGTATATATTGTGTAAGTAAATATTTGATAAAGTGTAAGTAAATGTGTAGGAAATGTACAAGTAAAGGTAAATAGAAATTTTTAGGTAAAAGTAATTGTTAATAGATCAAAATAGAATGTAATGAGATAATAAAAATTGTAAAAATACATTCCTTGTAAAATTTGAGTGATAAAATAAATTACCGAGTAGTTTTAAGAAAAAGCGTCGTAATAATATAAATTTAACGATTTATATTCAAAATAAATTCCAAACACTAGTTAAACTCAAAATATAGTTTTTATAAACTAATGTAAGTATAAAAATATGTCGGGATCATTTTTGAAAGTAACGGATTAAATATTAAAATAATAACTCACGCGATAACGTTTATTGAATATAAAAATTACGCGATGAATGTGAAATAAAATGTCATGAATGAATTATCATGATGCAAATGATGTCAATGAAATGTAGACTAATCTTAGTCCATATGAAATGTTCGTGATGTTATGATCATGAATTCGCCGCTAAACCATAAAGGTTACGCGAATTTGGAACAAGTAAACCAAGTTTACGGTAAATGTTGAAATAATGAAGCAAGAATTGTTTCGAGAAATGACCTGAAAGTACGGGTTGTCACATTCGCCCATCCAAAAAGGAATTGATCCCGAATTCAGTTAAGTGTTGGTCTCTCGGGTTTAGGGTTTGATGTGGCAAACTTTCCCATTCTCGAGCAAAATTTCCAAAAGACTTTTAGGTAACCGATTTTTGCTTAATCCCACAACTCATCAAACAAGAACTGTCATACGATTAGGCTAAATCGGTTTAGGTAACAACTTGTTTCTAGCTCGATCTTTGCAACTCATCAAACAAGAACTGTCACGCGGATCAAGCTGGAAACAAGTGGTTTGAAGAAAATCTTTTGAAAATTTGGCTCAATTACGGAATTGCTTACACATATAAGCCTACTACTCCCTTCATTGCATGATTCTTCCTGAATTAGACATAGGTGATCAGGCTATCTATAATTTAGGAGTAACTATGCAATGCTTGGACTAATCGACTCATATGATGTTTGGTGTGGAGTCAACTGATGTTAAAATTGTGATGAACATCGAGGAGAGAAGACATGGAGAAGTGTCGTTAAATGATAGTTAAAGTAAAAAGAATTAAAATCCTCGTAGGTGATAACAAATCGGAAGAAAATAAAGTACGATAGATGAGAATATTTTACAACGAGTGGTTTATCAAATAGAAATACATCTTAGGTTATAAAGATTCGGATACGATGGAAAACATAAACTTAGTACGACATAGTACATAAGGAGAAATAAGACTGTTAGTTTCCGAACTTCTTCAGTCTTCAGCGTCGTTGATACCTTGACGAGCTCCTCCTCCTCCTTCTAACATATATACATTCCCATGAGCACCTTCGACTTGTTGACCTTGGTTTTGAGGACATTGGTTCCGATAGTGTCCTTGTTCCCCACATCCGAAGCACGTAACTATGGTCTTGCCCTTACAGTCCTTAGCAAGGTGTCCTACTTTGTGACAGTTAAAACATATACCACATGGACCATTATGATGTAGCGTGCATTGGTGGCATCGCGGTAAGTTTCCTGCATAAGCTCTTCCCTTTGTTGGTGCAGCAACATAGACCCTGGCGACTTCTTGTCTTCTATTCTGTTGTCGATGATGGTTAGTGTTACGGTTTTGGTTGTTGTTGTTATAACCTCCTTGGTCATTTTCCCATTTCCTTTTGTTGTTGTTGAGTTGGTTATCGTCGTTGTTGTTGTTGTTTTGGTTGGTGTTGGTATACTTACCTTTCTTTACTACCTGGGCCATGAGCTTTTGAGTCACCCTAATAGCTTCCTCGATTGTTTGTGGATCAAACGAAGTCGCATCTCCTTGAATAACCTCGGGAAGTCCCCCGATAAAAGCCTCTAGCAACTTCTCGTTATCAGAAACCATGGACGGGCATAACGCGGCCAATTCTTGGAATCTCCGAATGTAAGTGTCAATATCGTACCCAATAGTTACTAGTTCATAGAACTCGGTCTCCAACTTTTTGACTTCCGTTCGAGGACAAAACTTCTTAGTCACCAAACCCTTGAATTGCTCCCAAGTAAGCTTGAAAGCATTCTCCATCCCAATCGGTTGAGCATATGAATTCCACCACGACAACGCTCCATCGAGTAGTGTACTTGTAGCATACTTGACCTTACTATCATCCGGGCAATTACATAACAAAAACACGGACTCCATTTTCTCGAACCATCTAACCATGCCGGTGGCTCCTTCATCCCTTTAAACTTGGTGGGATCTCCACTTTTGAAATCCTTATACGAACGACTTTTAACCCGGACCCTCCTGCATTTACTGCAGCAGCAGCAGTAAGTTTTGCGGCTTCAGCAGCAGCCGCGGCCTCGGCGGCAGCAGGCATCCGTTTCCCTTTCAATCCTTAATGCCTCCGCTACACTATCCCTTACCAACTTTTGAATAGCCGCTTGGGTCATTACAGGTGTGGCTTTCTTCGGTGCCATATCTTCTTCAAAACAAGAGGAAATGTGAGACGTAGCAAAATCCGATGTTAATAATAAACGCTCCAAAGAAATGTGATAAGAATGATAAGTTTGAGGTTATCTTTCAAAATGATCGACGATTTCCTACGAAATGGGTTATGATGTGTTGTAAGTGTTTCAAATGTATAATGGTTTAGTGACTTAATGTGTTAGTAACGTGTAACTCGACATGTTAGTGATGAAACAAAGGAGTGAGAGTGACTTTGCCCTACTTAAGGGTTTATCTCGGCATTCGACGTTATGGTGATGAGTCAATTGATGTAAAGATTGTGATAGGGAATAACAAGGAATTCTCCACATTAGAGTATGAGAAAAGGATAATGGGATGGGTATTTAAAGGCATCCATGTGACAATCGATCTGAAATGAAAGTAAATAACTCGAAAAAATGTACTTATAAACCGCATGTAAAGTGAACATGCACTTATGATGAAATGATGAGATGCTATGATGATGTAGTTATAGTCTAGGGTCAATGATGCAACCTAGTTCTCTATTACCGAAGCTCTGATGCCAATCTGTCACACCCCCAAATTACCTTTTGTGAATGGAATTCTGGGGATTGACTGTCATAGCATCACAATCGCAGTTATATTGAGCGACCTAAAGTGTCGTTTGAAAAGAACATCGTTTGATTTAATAAAACAATCCGAGTTTACAAAGTAGGTCCCAAATGAAAATCAACTTGTGCGGAAATAAGTTTGTTACAATTCAAACGATGTTTTAAAGTGCGTAAAACCCAAGTGAGGCGCGTCGTCACCACGACTCCATGATGTGTCCAAATGCATGCCATGAAGTGAATGCCTTAGTTACGAGATAAAACATGCTAAAAGTGTCAACACAAAGGTTGAGTGAGTTCATAGAGTTTGTGTTGAAATGTAAAGCCTTTAAAAATCGTTTATGCAGCAAAGGCATTGTGAATCCACTCGGTTCCAAGTTCCGCCCATACAAAACTTGCAACCTGTGTGTTCACAACCCACTGCCAGAATGTGTATAGTTTATGTTCAAGCCCACATCGTCAAATGAATTCACAATAGTACCTAACTCGGCGTAGAACAATAGCACATAATCAATAGTACTTAACTCGACGTAGAACAATAGCACGCAAACAAGAACAATTGATATAGTATAACCTTTGATTTAGAAACAATGGTAATCATGGTAGCATTTAGCCTTTAAAATCTAAAGTACTTATGAAAATAGTTAAGCATGTATCTCCCCCAAAAGGTTATGAAAACAAGTAAAAGCAGGGGCCATGAAACTCACTTGGTAAACTGGAATAATGGCAAAAGTGAGTACACCGAGGTATAATGTGATGCGTTAACCGGGACCTATTACGAATGATATGATATGTCATGAGTTGCAATGTAATGTTATGCTATGCATGCATTACGTATGTTATTTATACCATTTGCGAGTTTTGAAAATAGTACTTTTCGTCGAAAAATACTCGTTTGACGTCTTGACCAATCAAAAATCACTTTACAAGTATTTACGTCAAAATGTCATCCTACAATGGTTTTATAATGATTTATGGTGAAATTTTCACTTTTCGTCGCAAAACAATGTCGTCGGAATAATTCATGAAATTAACAAAAATGGCTGCGGAAAACTAGTCGTAAAATAGTGTACGTCAATCGTTAGAGAACGAACCCGACTGTTTTGGAAAGTTTGTATCGATATCTAGAAGTTTCAGTTCAGGAGTTTTCGTCATCGAGGTCTCGAACATAAAGATAATAGGGGTTAAATATGGTGATTTTAGTTACCGTAACACTTATCTCGTAAAAATAATATAGTTTTCTAAAAATAATAGTTACGGCAAGTTTATGAAAACGTGTATATCTTAGTCGTTTCAAATCCGTTTTCTATGTATTATACGTCCTTAGCTTCGTATCAAAGTATACTATTATATTTTTGACAAGTCGAAATAATTTATGAAGCTTAAGGCTCGTTTTTGACTCGAATAAATCAATAATAGTTTGCTGAAATTTCAGAAAATATATATTTCGTCGTCAAACTTGAAAAATTCATAACTTCTTCGTTATAACTCCGTTTTAATCCGTTCAAGCGGCCACGGATTCGTTTTAAAGTATATTTTCTAAATATCAAGGCCAAAAATTTGTGCCCACTGTCGGATTTTCCAGAAAAACAAAATAAGGACAGATCACTTTTTATACTTATCGAAAATAGTTTTTATCGTACTAAACCTATTCCAATCCATTCAAATCAACTCCAAAGCTAATCTAATCCTACCATACACCTTCTTAGGGTGTCATGGGTTCCTAAACATCATCAAGACCAACCAATACCAAGGGGATAATTATAGGATGACCAAATATATATATATACTCTAAAATCATGAAAAATGGTATAAATCACATATGTCTTGCATGTTGCTCCAAAAATAAAAGATACATATGAACTGATAAGGAAACATGAAAATGAAAGAATCATGCTTACAAGTTAATGTGATGAGGTGCAAGTAACAAGGATTTGCCTAAACACTCTTGGTTTTTATTTCAAAACCTTATAAAGAGTGATAACTAGATTTTAAATAACTTGAACTTGAGAAAGATTTTATGATCCCTTGGAGAACTCTTGGAGGCCGGTTTTGAGGATGAAAGAACCAAGAGAGAAAACTACTAACTTGTATTATTTTTGTGATTGAATGAATGAGAAATGAGTGAACTTTTTCTTTAGAGTGTAGATATAAACAATCAAGAAGCAAACTTTTTCCAACATTAATTGCAACCCTCCCCTTGGCGGTTTTAGGGGAGGTGTTTGTCAAAATTATATATATATTTTTTTATTACTTGTATATATTGTGTAAGTAAATATTTGATAAAGTGTAAGTAAATGTGTAGGAAATGTACAAGTAAAGGTAAATAGAAATTTTTAGGTAAAAGTAATTGTTAATAGATCAAAATAGAATGTAATGAGATAATAAAAATTGTAAAATACATTCCTTGTGAAATTTGGGTGATAAAATAATTACGAGTAGTTTTTAAGAAAAACGTCGTAATAATATAAATTTAACGATTTATATTCAAAATAAATTCCAAACACTAGTTAAACTCAAAATATAGTTTTTATCAACTAACTGTAAGTATAAAAATATGTCGGGATCATTTTTGAAATTAACGGATTAAATATTAAAATAATAACTCACGCGATAACGTTTATTGAATATAAAAATTACGCGATGAATGTGAAATAAAATGTCATGAATGAATTATCATGATGCAAATGATGTCAATGAAATGTAGACTAATCTTAGTCCATATGAAATGTTCGTGATGTTATGATCATGAATTCGCCGCTAAACCTTTAAGGTTACGCGAATTTGGAACAAGTAAACCAAGTTTACGGTAAATGTTGAAATAATGAAGCAAGAATTGTTTCGAGAAATGACCTGAAAGTACGGGTTGTCACATCTAGTCCTTCCGGAGATAAGGGGACTCAGAATAAATATGCAGCTTGGACAACGGTTGATTCAAGGTTCACACCCACAATCTCTTCAATTCCTGAAGATCAAATGGTTCATGAAGAGTCGTATGTCATGGCAGAGTCGGAATCTGATGAAGATGATGCATCCACCAAGCATATTCCCAAGCCGTCTGAAGAAGAATGGTTTGATTCATACGTGTCAGGAGAACGCTCTAACACATCTAGAGTGGTACCTTCAAAGGACACAATTCAAAGCTGGTTCACCGAAGAGAGACCTCATACTCCAGAACCTTCATGGTCCATCCCAGAGTCTAGCATGATGATTCCTGATAACAAATGGGCATCAACTATCACAAATAACTATGAAGCCCCAGATGAAGACTCTCTTTTACACATCACTGGAGATATGGGCAGATTTATGAAGTGGTTTTGTGAAAAGAAAGGAATTTCATCTATCACTCCGAAGGATCTTGAAGGACCTGCCTTTGAAATTGTCAAGGTGTTCCACTCGGATGCCAATCAACTCCAATACCAAATGGAAGAATGCCACAAGATGCTGAATGATCAAGTCAGTGAGCAGATTGGTCGATTCAACATAAACAGGCCCCTTCCTCTTGGTGGTGAACCTGGACAAATGACGATTCAGTCTGAGTTCTTCTTCAACCATGACCTGGATTATCTTTGTGCTCATACTACTGAAAGAAGACCAGCCTTATCTATCTCAAAGATGAAAGCTGCTACCTACTCTGATCAAGGCCTTGAACAGATGGTTCCGAATCAATTCTGGGCTGACAACGAACAAAAGTATGACATTGCCGCTTCATATGGTATTTCTGACTGGTGGTACAAAAAGAAGAATTTCTACATCGAGAGACATGGTGCTGATAAGAGTCGCAAAGCTGTTCGATCCAAGGTGCGAATCATAAGTGTTGTCAGTGTAGAGATCTTCCAAATCTATGGCTATGATTACCTTAAGAAGATTGTTCTTAGAAGAGCTGACAAGAAGGATTATGTTATTGAAGAAAACGACTTTAAACATCTGATGCCAAATGACTTTGAAGATCTCTATCTTTTGAATCTTCAAGGACACCTTGAACACCTTCCTGATCGTGAAAAGAAAGCTCTCTCTACCGATGTCAATCTTTGGATCAGAGGATTAGTCATCCGAAAACGGGTTGAGGACTTTCAGCTTGGGATGGAAAGCTACCAGACACGGGTCAACTTAACAAGGCCGCAATGGGATGCCTCAGGAAATGAATTTCGTCATGACTATAGAGTGCTTGACACACCCGGAGCCGTCCTCTTCCACGACAGATACGGGACTCGCATGCTGCTGAGATTGTGCGAGCTCTACAAATTCAATGATGGTACTCTCAAGATGGTCGAAGAAGAACTGAACACCAGAGTGAAAGAAATCAGAGTTGATCTGAAGCCGTGGAACAAGACTAAATTTTGGACTGATGAGGACTTAAAGAGGTGTGAAGATTTCATTGCTGCAATCAAGCGAAGACTTAAGACTCGAATGATCTTCCGCAGCCTTGAAAGCTTTGTTGGTGGTAGACTTCGTGAAGGTCATTACAAACTACTTCAAAGAACTGAATGAAGACATCTCCCGGAAGTAGTTTCTGTTTTGTATTATTTATGTGTAATATGTGGTGTACAAACTATAAACAACTATAATGCATGTAATAGTGTTAGGTTATGTACTGTGGTTTCCCTTTGTGTCTAAAAGGGAAACTTCAGTATTGTCCACTTCTGATCATATAAAATTAGATACATTTTTCTCCAACAAATGTTTTATCTCATGCATAATTAAATCACTTGAGATCCAAAATCTCAAAGGATTTGAAATTTTTTGATCGGGGGAGAAAATGTGATATAAATATGAAAGATGATAAAAAATGACCATTTTTGTCTCAATGTGCATACTGCTCTCTAATATGTGCTAAACAATTTTCGAATCTCGAAGCATATATTAAGGGGGAGCATTTCAAAACAAATTCAAACCTTCAGGGTACAAAGTTTTCCATGCTTTTACATAAGGTACCTTGATTGTGTGTTAAATGGTTTCTAAATGTTTGGTGATCATGGTTGTACTTCAAAGAACTTCCCTCTTATATGTGCAAAACTCTTTCAAACCTCGAGGCACATATTGAGGGGGAGCAAACTTTTGAAAACCTCATCCTTCCAAAATGCTTTATCTACTTGATTTGATAAGGGAAGTGATGTTGATATCTTTTAGAAAATGGAAATCAAAGAAGTTAATTCTTCCTCTTGCCTCCGTGTGCTAAACGATTTCAAACACATGATGCACATGTTGAGGGGGAGCTCTTTTTCTAAAAATATCAAAAACAATTCAGGTGCAAAATGCTTTGATAATACATCACAAGCATCTGGATTGATTTTCAAATGGTCTTCAATTGGTTCCTATGGCAGATGAACAATACCAAAAAAGACCGACCAACTTTACATTATGTATGGTGATATAAGGACGGTAAGGCTAGGTATGTGTTCCCATGATCCGCCAGAACCGGAGGGATCTACCCAGGGACTATCCACTAGTTAGTAAAGAGTTCTTAGGTATAATGATAAAAGGAGAAAAATGAGATATGGGAAGAGTGTGGACTGAGTCTGAGCTAGTACTGGAATAAACCCAACAAGGTTCTAGTTATGAAGTCTCGGTAAGCACTAAAGGGGTTGAAGAATTAAAAAGAATTGAATATGAAAAAGGGTGAAAAGAAATAGCCCTCCATTTATTCAACCTTAGGGCAGAAACCGGGTTCAATTCATATGCTACTGATAGTAACATCAGTATTGAAGACAAGACATCATGGACCCAGTGGCCTTCTGCACTAAAACTTCCCAAACTACTCAAGTTCCTCTTAAAAGGGCTTGTTTCATTCTCACGGGGAACCGACATTATCTATCGACTTTCTCTTAGAGATTGTTGATATTGAAGAAGGAGACCCTCTCCCTAGTCTCCGATATAGGATCCAAATATGCACAAATTGAGTCTAGAGCCACGAGATCATCAATAAATCTCATTAGGACACTTTCAATGAAGACTCTCTATTTCACACAATGTGGAAAGAGAGATTATATCTTATGAGTCCTACGCATTATCCTTGTGGTATTGCCAGAACATCTAAGTGATATGCATTCATATTCACGATGAAGATGAAAAGCCTTCTGGAGCCAACATCAAACAAGCTCCTGGTAGGTGGCATGTGAGATCTATTCAATAGATCAACCATGTGACAATTGGACAGAAACAATGGAGAGATTCAATCTTTTGAATCAATCCTGGTTCAGGTTATGGATTGACGGATACCTTTGAAAAACAGGTCGTTGTGCTTAAAAACTCTTTTCTCTAGCACATCGACTGTGTACTTATTTATCAAAATAAAAGGTGTTTATGATTGATAATTGATTTTCATTAAAACCTTCGTTGTATTGCAAAAACAATTTCTATTGAGCAATACACGATTGTTTTTCAAATCTCTTTTCATCAATCAGTGAATCTCTATTCGCTGGTTCACTCACTCCGTGTTGTCTTCTTTGAGACGTTCCGGTTTGAGAACAGCTAGAGCAGCTGCGAAACCCTGTCAAGGAAATTGTTCAGAATTATACCTGTTCACAGACAGTACTTGTACTGATCAACGGGGAACCGTGGGCCGTGTACCTCAATTCATCGAAAGTGATCAAAGACACTTTCGTGCGCTTTATTGCTAACTATTTTATGCAGGTACACCCCGACGTTAGAGCAATGTGCATGCTCACACAACACATTCATATCTAAAGAAATCATGATTAGTGCATCAATGACTCTGATATTATCACTCCATGCTTCTGCTACGCTGCTGCCAATATCATGAATCAACGAAAGCTTCCGCTACCCTGATAAGAAGAAATCATGATCCAGAATGTGAGCATGTCGGTCCAATTGTCACAACATCATATGCTGGCAACACAACAATGGGTGATCTGAGATTGCGTGCTGATGATCTCTAGTAATGCTCAAAATGTCATCATGGTGGATCAACTCAACAACCTCCACGAACCATACATCGTAGTTGAACAATGATGAAATCAACACAGATGCACATAGTTTGAATACTTTGATGAAGAAAAGTCTGCGAGCTCAAGACTGAAGATTAATTAGAATGCTAGGATACAAAATGTAAAACATGGGGTGACCTCCCTTAGGGGGAGATTGTTAGGAATTAGAAAATTCCATAGTGAAGTATCGGTCACCCCAAATACTATCTAGCATAAGCTAGCTCGTAGACATTACATTATTTACTAAGTTATTTAGTTAGCTATTTAGTTTAGTGCAACACCGTGGAGGAAGGACGGGTCTTTACCCATTGTATACCTGATCCACAGGCCGTCAGGAGGTCTTTTATTTTGTAACCTATAAATACCCTCTACCTTGCAAGGTAGAGGGTTGGATGTTCTTTGGTAATCTAACCTTACATGAGTTTCTCTTTCTAGAATATCCCACTTTCTCTCTCTAAAATCATCTATACGCCTAAACGTGTTTGTGTTATGATATGTATGTGAAATCCAATATGTAACAGTTCGGCTACAAGGACACCTTCCTTGCCCTACTCCACTCCCCGAGTCACCTACTCGAGAGTTCGTAATCACTACACGACACCAATCTCCTTATGGTGGAGAAGCCTTCACAACGTCGCCTACCCTTTTTCCGGTACTAGGCTAACCACCGGGTTCTTTCACACCAAGGTGAACCACACCTACCACAACGTCGCCTACCCTTTATCAGGTACTAGGCTAAGTACCTAGTTCCATTACAATGGAGGAACTACTACCCAACACAACACAACACCTAATCCCAAGGAGATCCACTCCTTAT
Source organism: Chrysanthemum makinoi (assembly GCA_910596185.1). Taxonomy (NCBI): domain Eukaryota; kingdom Viridiplantae; phylum Streptophyta; class Magnoliopsida; order Asterales; family Asteraceae; genus Chrysanthemum; species Chrysanthemum makinoi. The sequence continues at coordinate 165,494,471 of OU343222.1, read as the reverse complement.
TACAACACCATCAAGGATATCACCATCCTTGGAAATAAACTAATACTATATGTATAACGATGCACCTCATCGATTATATGACCTTGGCATTCTTCACTAATGCCACTTGATTTGATTCTTAGACATTCTTCACCAATGCCTTTGACACAACGCTTGGCACCTTTCACTAATGCCTTCGTCTTGACACCTTTAGCATTCTTCACTAATGCTTTTGACACGGACGTTAAGCACCTTTCACTAATGCTTTCGTCTTGACTCTTTCGGCATCCTTCACTAATGCCTTCAACACAACACATCTACGGAGGAAGAAAGAACTATCAACAAGAGAACCTCAGTTGTCTTGATGATGACGAAGCATGGCAACTCATGGACTTGAGCTTGCTCGACTTCAAGAAGTGGTGATCTCGCCTTTAAGAGGAACCTAGAGAATCACACAAAAACAAAAGAAAAACTACATAGAAAGATCCCTTAGGATCAGTGGTTAGAGAGTTACAATACTTGGAGAAAGTATGTGTGAGAGTGGCAAGCCAAAAGGAAGAAATGGCTCACTATTTATAGAGGAGAAATGCTTACTGTTCCCCGGATCCCACGGATCCCTCCCACAAAGGATCCGTCTAGTGTAATCCTAGGGATCCGTGGGACGCTCCTCTTTGCCCATGGGTATTTTGGTTATGGGTTATGGATTGATCCATGGGTTTCTTATTAGATACAATGTATCTCATGAGTTCAATGTACCTAGTCAAATGTGTATGGGTCAATACAATGGGTTATGGATATTTTCTATGGATTGTAGTTTTTACCCATTTATATAATATATACTAGTTGTGTATATATTTTGCCCAATATGTAAACACTAGTTGTTGTACATATATATTACTAAATCATAAAATCACTTATACTTGTTTTAGTGTTTTATGTGAAAACGTAAGTGTGTTAGAAAACTATTGGCTCAAACTATTTTACGTATTTTATTTGTTTCGTTAAAATGATTTTACGTTTGTTATCGACAAAACATTAGAAGATCGTAAAATATAAATAAACGTTTTTACGGCTTATTTGTATTAACATATCTGATTGATCACTAATTTTTTTTTCTCAACCGCCACATCTTTTCTTTTATTATATGAAAGGTTTTTGTGTCCGTATATTCCTAAATTGGGCGGTTTCAAGTTGAAGTAAGGGTGAAGGGAGGCGTTGTTGCAAAAGATTATAAATCCGCCGATAGTTTAAAGAGAGAGAAAAGGAATGTTGTTTGTGATGCGTTAAAGTTAATTTATACTTAGTTTGTCTTAAAGTTATCGTATTCTGATAAATAAAAACACACATTTTAATAAACTGTGACCACTACACTTTTCAACCTATTAAATATCATCTTCACTCACTAAACTTATTTTTAATCGGTTGAAATAAGAAGTGGACATTTTACTATTCTCTTTTTATATTCATCGGGTATAATTTTTATACGAAAAAAAAGAAAAAAAAAAGATGTATGGACAATTATTTTGAAACATACTAAAATAAAAATATGGACAATAATTTTAAAATAGAGAGTAATAGTTCAAGTGAGAAAATGTTGCGTGAATGTGAACTATTTTGGAAAACATAAGAAAATAATCAAACATAATGAATATTGACATAAAGTTTATATTGCAAAAACTAAAAGGAATTTAAGGAGTAATATTAATCAACTAGAAGCTAGAGGCTATATGAAGATCTCAATCATAGTTTTAAAAAGCGCGCTTAAGGCGCACCTCGACTTAAGGCTCAAGCTCTAAGGATTTTTTCGGATCGAGGCTCACGACATGCATGAATACTAAAAAAAAGCGCATCGCCTTGGGGCTTTTTGCGCCTTTGCGCCTCGAAGATGTAACATGTTTTAGGGTTTTTTTTTCTAAATATTAAGATAAGATACATGTGCCTTATAAGTTATATGCATGAGCCTTTTAAGTTATATCTAATAACCTTAAGTTGGAAAAGAACTAAACACACAATCAAGTGGGTAACGATAGATTTTGATCATTTTACAAATATGTAATCTCTTTCACGTCATAAGTTTATATCTTGAACTGATTTTTATTGATTGTTTATCTTATTGATTTGTAAATAACATCATAAGTTTATTTTATCTTCAAGCATCATATCATAGGGTGAGTATTTGTATGATTTGTAATATTGAACTGATTTTATGTTTATTTTATTGATTGTAATTTTTTAACAAGTTACTTTGTTTCATTAAGTATTTTCTTTATGACATATTATTATGAAAATGTGGCATTATACCTTGAATATTAATATGTTGCTTGCTTGATATTTTGGGTTAAATTATGAGCTTTGTTTGATGTAAGTCTGCAAGTATAGGACACAAGCATATTTAGTCTGATATGGATTTTAATCTATATGTAGTTCATCGAGCCAAAGAGTTGATCCATTTGAGAAGTGACAACTGATCTATTTTAATCTTTATAATGGCTATATGTGTCATATATTAAGTATTTAATGTTATTTTGTGTTATTTAAGCTACATAAATGGTCGCATATATTATAAAAAAAAACTTAATGTATTTAGTGCGCCTCGTATTCGTGAATCTCGCGCCTTGCTATGCGCCTCGCCTCGAGGCTCTTTGGTCCCCTTTGCGCTTTAGTACGCCTTGAGCCTTTCAAAACATTAATCTCAATTATAAAAAGAGAAATGATATGCATGCCTAAAAACATGCCTAATAATATGCCTAAAATTATTTGGCAAGAGTTTATTCGGTCGAACCCACTTCTTTACAAACCAATAGACTTTTGACATATAGTTTTAGACATATAATTATGCATGTTTTTAGTCATGACTATCATTTCTCTTATAAAAATCTGCCCCGTACATTCCCAAAACCTGACACGAAAGACTGGGTTTCAAATTCTCCATAGGGTGTAAAAGAGTCCTTTGATTTTGTATAAGCGATTCTCCACAGCGGTAGAAGAAAAACATTAGTGTCACGTTGGCAACTCGACATATGTTTTGCAGGTATCATGATCAATATGGAACACATACAAAACCTGCTTCTGTTGACTAAAAATCTAATTATTATGATGGACCACTTTTAGACAAAAATACAGTGCTAATTTTGTATGTAGCCCGAAAAATACATAAAGCCAGTATCGAAGATTCTAAAGATCATTTCAATCATTGATGTCCGTTTTATCTATTAATAGAAACGCTTGTTTTTCCAAGTTATTATGTATTCGCAATCAAGTTATCAACTTATCACTATATGTACAAAATATAGTCAAATTTTTGTTATTAGGGGTGGCTGGAGTTTCGCCTCCTACAACCTTAACACGCAATAACTATCGCCGGGCATCTAACTTCATCGTTGGGCAATGGTCGTTAATGTCCTATATATTCTACATAACCCGGGTTGCCTTCATACTACTGTTGAAGTCACTTTCGCTTATCGCCTCATCTCCACTCCAACTACATATTTATGTATGTGTGTACGTAGCTGTTAAACGGTTAAGTGAATAATTCCCCGAAATGCAATTGAAGTTTTAGCCAAAGCCTTCGTATCCACCTTCTCGCCATTCTTTACAGAAAAACGTACACCATATGCGAAAGAATATATGACGTAAATCGGCTTTGATAATAGATCTTGGCGTCTCGACTACGAACTATATATAATAAATCTACATACTTCTCTATGGTGTTAATTGACATCTTGAAATCACATCATTGGTGAACGCAAATCATTGATATAATAGTAGTTGAAGTAATGTTACTTCAATCATTTCGGTGATAAAAATAACTATAAAAATAAATAAGATACATTATTGAGTTCAATTAATTGCAAAAAGTTGTATGATAATTAATTAACTAGATGACCTACTTGGAGATTTTTTGAAGGTACATTCTGGCGTATTCAGGTTGTCTTTCACGAAAAAAGAATATACATGTCGATGCTGATATAAAGTTGCAATCGGTATAAAACTAATTTTCATCCTCAAAGGTGGTTACATTTACTCACATGTGTTAGTGGAAAAGTTAGAATTATATTAGTCTTTATATTAAATTAGGATTGATATAGGCTCAAATGTTACAACCGATTGTAGCTCCTCGCATAGGTATTGAAACAACAAAAATTGTTTGTCGATCATAGTTTGCTTTCTTTTTGCTTATTATCTTTGTTTTTCCTTAACCCTTTTCTCTGTTGTCTCAAAGAATATGAATTTTAATTCAAGCCAATATCTTTTCCCTAATAACTTCACGTACGTGGGGTTATAGTTTTGTTGAGAATTGCTCTCCATTGTTCGTGATATCGTTTCATAAAAGTGAACATTTGTTTCCCTTATTTTATGATTTCTTTATGTAGTTTCTTTACTATTAATCTTTTTACTGTTTGCTACAAGAAAAAATTTGTTTTTGTTATTAAATCTTACACCTATACGGATTTAAACCATTGTGGCCACCCTAAACGCTTTTCTATGGCTTCTTTTTTATTTGTTACTTTAGTCGACTAAAGCTTGATTGTCTTCACGTTTTTCTTTTATATTTTTATTTTTCTTTCATCAACTCTAACGAAAGTCGATTGTAATATAGGTTGTTTAGCAAAAAAAAATAGGGTCATTTGGTCGTGTATAGTTTAAAGAAAAATCGTTTGTTTTGATTTTCGGTTTTGATTGAAGATTCGCTTAAGTTTGATATTGGTTGAAAAAAAAATAATAAGTTCGGTTGTTTTTTTTGTTTGTTTTATTTCTTTAAAATTCTCCTCGTTTTTTTCCTACACCTCAAGTTGACTAAAGCTCGGTCGATCTTCAACTAAATTCCACTTAATGTCGACAAAAGCTCGACCACCGTGTTACTTCTTTAATATGGCGTCCGATGTTACTTCTTCAAGAATCACTTTGAAAATTTTAATATCCTAAAGCACATCATTGGTGAATCTAAAAACTACTTTCTGCTTTGTTTGCTGAGTTTCGAGACAATTTGAGTATTTTTTTATGTCCTAAAGCACATCATTGGTGAATCTACAAGTACCGTTTGCTTTGTTTGCTGAGTTTTGAGACAGTTTGAGCGTTCGTCCTACACCCGCTCCAACTACAAAGGCAGTTAAAGAATTTGTATTATAGTTAGAACTATATTAGTTTTTGTATTAGATTAAGATTGATATAAACTCAAATATTAAGCTATAAATATTAAGTTATATGTATTATCTCATAATTTAATTAATCAATATTATCAATTAATCAATCAGAGCACAAGGTATCGCAATGATGAATAACACGTTATTGGTATGCCACCTAAGCGCCACATCATACACCTCCCAATAACACACCAATAACTAAAAACCCCTCCCTCATAACACACCACTAACATCACCTGTAGGTCCCACAAAATACCCCACCAAATACTACCACTCACTCACAATACAACTAAAAAAAAGACATAAAGATGCATTTGGCGTGAGCCAATGCAATGGCTCAAAACACAAAATGATACTTTTGGCTCATGAATGGCACAAGTGATGGTATGCATTTGGCATGCCATTGGTATTATTTCTTTTTCTTTGGCATGTTAACAAGCTTCCATACCGTGAGCTCTCAGGTCTTACAACCTGCATACACGAACTAGATATAATACTATTACACCATTTTATATAAATTTTTCATACGTAAACTTTTCATACTCTATAAGAGATTAAATAGTTTTCTTTATGGATTTTGTCTACGAAGTTTTTCTATTAAGTTTTATTGTATGGTTTGATAACAAAGATTTTTTATTATATTTTCAAGTATATTTTAAACCATCAAAAATCTACCACGGGAATATAGGGGCAAGAAATCTATATCTGTACTACACAAGAGAGCATTCTTTCTCCTCAAAAGTTTTAAAATAACTACATATAACTAGGGGTGTCAAACAGGTCAGGTTGACCCGACTCGAACTCGAATCAGATAAAGCTTATCGGGTCACGCTTTAGCGGGTTGGAAAAACTTATCGAGTTAATTTGACCCGAACCCGATATTGTAATAGGATCAGGTTCGGATTGGATTATTTATCTTATTGGGTTATTAGGTCAACTCGATAAGACCCGAAATATAATATGTAATTTCTTTCAATAAAAATTTAATAGCAACTTGCGATTTTTATTAGTGTGATTTGAAACTTTTACTAACGGTAATGCTCTATTCTTTTGCCTACGTATTGTTACGATACAACATATAAAGTTTTTGGTACGAATTAATTAAACACACATCTCAAAATCTTAAAATTAATAATACAACATTAAACACACTAATTAATGTTATTTTTAAAACACCTTTTAAAATAAAAAATACATATTATTATATACATTGTACAAACAAATAAAACACACAGAGCTTTATAGAATTTATATGCTAACAAGTTGATGATACATATGATTTTAAAAACCGGACCGGAACAACAGGTTCAACCAGAATCTGGATTGGCCATCGTTCGGCTAGCCAATAAAAGCCGTTCAAAAACGAAACGTAGAGAACCAGTCGAAACCAATAAAAACGAGTTAACTGAGTTGGACTTGTATCATTTTTTTCGCAGTTAATCAGTTTGTTATTGTTATTTTCTTGGCGTTTAAATTTTAATCACAGAGTTCCCGCCGCTGCAACGTGTAAATATCCTTCTAGTTATATCGATGGCTTGATTCTTTTACAGAAAATGGATGCGCAACGCATTTTAATTTATTAACTTGTGTATGTATTGCTTATTAAATGTGGATTATGTTCGGATAATAACTACAACCAATAGTGTTATAGACTAAAAGTTCATGTAAGAGAGGTATCTTTTTAGTTTTTGTTTTATAATAATATCATAGATTAAAAGCTCATGTAATCGGGTGGATAAGGCTATTAATGGTAATCATAAATATTGTAGTCACGTTTTGTTACATCTGTTTTTTTTAAGATTACGGTATGTTTGGCAAAACTAGCTGTAAGCTGTAAGTTGTAAACTGTAAGCTGTAAGCTGTAAACTGCAAAACTGTTAACATGACCTATAAGTTGTATTCTTTTTTCAATAAAACTGTTTGGTAAATTAGTTGTTAAATATAATTATAAGATGTAAAATGACATAAAAAGACAAATCTATAATTGTAAATAAATGTTTGGAGGATATATCAGTAATTTAAAGTTTTAACAGCTACAAGACATTTAAAAAGCTTCATGAACCAGCTTTTTATTTTGGAGCTATTTGTTTGAAATAAAAGCTTGTAGTTAATGCATCCAAACAAAACTACTTTATAGGAGATTATTTTGTAACAAAAAGCTAACAGCTCCTCCAAAAAGCCCCCGCCAAACAGGCCCTACACCCCAACCACAAACAAATAGTAAGGCGATCGTAACAACAACCAAAAACATACCCCACAAAAACAAATTAAATAAAAAACAGCACACTCAAACAAAATGAAAGTTGTGGTTGGATAGCCAACTGAAAGATTGAAAGTTGAGGTAAAACTCGGTTGAATGAGCTAAGGGGAGAGACTCGGTTGAGGGGTCGGGAGGTTGGGATGCAACCTCTCCCATTAGCATCCGCCTAACATGTCTCCATTCACTACATCTAGCTCTCTAAAAATTCTGTAAGTTTAAAAAATGTAGAAGGGGAAGATATTGTATTGAGCATCTATCTGTTTGATACAAACAAAACTCAAGTCGTATTCGAGATGAGACGTAAGAATATGTGCAAAGCAAGTTTAGCGAAAAATAAATAAATAAATTCTTGAAGTAATGGAACGTATGAGTAGCGGGACGCTTTTTAGTTTTCAATTGAATCAAACGACTATTGAAACTTGGACTATTTGGTTTGATAATAGAAAACACCCAAATACAAATAACTTTATTTTATTTTTATTTTATTTTTTGAACAGCAAATTATTAAAACTAGCAAGGAGTTAGAAGAAATTACAAACTAATTGATATATGTTAATTGGTATATCTATAATTTATAAAGCTTTAATAAGTTTAAATATACAGTAATACGTCTATAAATTAATAATGTTGGGACAGAAATATTTTATTAATTTAGCGAGATATTATTATATCAATAAATTAATAATTTATTAATTTAAAGAAGTTTTACGTATGGCTTTTAAATTTTCAAGTCCAATATACTAGTTACAATGTATACTAGTTAGAGATAAAAAATAAATTAGAAAAACAAGTTCCAATTAATATTTTATGAATTCACATTTACAAATTAATTGAACTTTTCAAGTTCACTGTTTTTGAATAAGTAAAAATTAGTTTCGTTGAGACAAGTTCTAGTCACGTATAGCCTTAATTGAATTATTTGAATTTGTACAAGTTACAATTACGTATGACCTTTATATATATATGGAAACTTTTATTAATTCATAGTTTCGTTGAACCAACATATATACACTATACACTGATGTTTCAAAAAAAATTACTATCTTATTATTTTATCGATTGAGGTCCAAATTTGTACTAGTCCCAAGTTAGGACTGAACAAATTATTAATTTTATCGAGATTATTAATTTATCGAATATTAAGTTATAAAGGTTTTACTGTATTGATAACAACTTTACAAAATTAGAAATTAGTAAATTAATATTGTAAAATGACACAAAAATTTTATCAAACTCTTTTTTAAAAGTTTACCATCTAAGATGCTAAAAAAAGTAACGATGAGATTAAATGTTAATGTGGTAATTAAGTAAACTCTTTCGATTTGTAGATGGCATAATTTCAGGATAGCCAAAATCCTTCACTGATAACACTTAAACTAACTGCAATGTTATGAGTGCGTTTGGTTGGAAAAAAAATTCTTTTGTTTTTTAAATTTAGTTTTGTAAAAATTTGTAAATGAAATTTATCTCCACAAAACACTTGAAAATAGAGAAAACGCGTTTAGTTGATGTTTGTATTTTCTATTTTGATGAAGAGGAGGGAGGGTTGTGGGTTACAAAGAAAAACAACTAAAATTTGTTTTGTAGTTTTCCTTGTTAAATTAGGAAATAAAGGATTTTGTGTTTTGCAAAACATTTTGTTGAAAAACATTGATTTGAACGCAATTTCTGTTTTCTTTGTTTTTCACAAAATATTTTATAGAAAGCAAGTGTGTTTCCCTCAACTAAACGCACCCTATATGTCTGTCCTTTCTAACCAGGTAGTGTTTGTATTTGATTTGAGTGGTGTTTGAATTCGATGTAATTGGGTTAATTCGAAAAAAAACTGAATCCGTCATATGAAAATTGTTTGTTTGTAACTTAATAGAAAAAGATGACTGAAAATATTAAGTAATAAAACTGAGAGTGTCTACATTAAGTCATGTATTAGTTAAACAGGTCTTAATAGAAAATTTTAACAAACAAAATTGTCTTAAAATGAAAAAGCTTAATAAATTAAGTCATGTTAAAAATTGTTTTTTTAACGCTTGATTAAAAGAAATGACTTGTATAATTGAGGCCTTCATATTAAGTCATCCGTTAATTAAATTTAATAAAACAAATCTGTTAACACTTAAACTAACTGCAATATATATGTATGTCTTTTCTTTTTGAGTAACCATGGTTTCCGACTTATACTTCCTTTCAACCCAATGTTTGATCCTATAAAGCTTTTTATTGCAACATACTCGTTATTCACATTATACCTCAATCGTGAAGTTAAACGATTCTAGATGGTCGATTATCACTCCAAAACCAACACGCTACACTAGTGCGTAAACTCTGGTAATTTGCTTTGGATAGTTTCTGTCCACTAATGCTTGGCCCAAAAAGATTATTCAGAAAATAAGTTGCACAATATGAGAACTTTGAATGTAACACGTAATATAACCGTCATCACAAATAATACATTTTACTTGCAGATTAATATCAAAAGGAAGGCGATCAGAACAACACAAGGTAAAGAACGAAAGATGGAAGAACCAACAGTAGTATAGCAAATGAAAGCTTGGATGAATTGCTTTCGTCCTTTTCAATGTGCTTAGACACATCAAAATCACCTGCAAGCATCAAAAAATAATTTGAAATAATAAGTAACTCACTTTTTGGTTATTATATTTCAAATTCATCGCAAATTAGTCATTGTGCTAGTATAAATATGAAAGGAGACTGGTTTGTGAAAAGGTGAAAGTATGCCGGGTTTTATTTTTTTCCAAAATCGCTCATTATTGCTAAGTATAAACTTCTTTAACATATCGGCATAAGGTTTGCAATTTCTCTTCAAAAAAAACACATCAACAAGCAAATTAACAAATAGAGTCGTTGGCTACTCGAAAGCTATTGTTGGTTTCTGCTGAGAACTATAACCATCAATAAATCACTTTGCAAGAAATGAACAAATTTGTAAAAAAATATATGTGGTTTTCCGCCATTTACGCTCCTAAAATCTGTCTACAATAGCTCATTTACGCAAGCTATTTGTGATTTTTGTAAAACAAGATGATATCTTGTTACTAATAATCTAGAATTTTCAAAAAGTCAATAAAGTGGAACTAAATGATTCTTCTGGAATACCTTTGTGTGGACCATCGCTACAACCAATTTTGATTGTTTCCTTCACGTCCTCTATAGTAGCATGATTGTAGAAAACGAAGTGTGATAAGATATCTTCAACACAGTCAAGCACGAGGTGTGTCTCTTGTAAGCAGGGCCCATGACAGAATTCATCGGCGTATTCAGATGGCACGTGGAGTTGACCACTCTCGGTCAACCTATAAGACTCTTCACAACTGCTGTAAATCTGTTACAAACCAAAAAAATACCATCAATTGATCGTTTCCATGATAACAGCATAACTTCATGATTTAGATGAGTTATATTATAAAGTTAAACCAACATCTATCGATTTGAAGTACTTTCCATATACTTGCATTCAAATGTCTAATCAATGAGGATAAATTGGTATAACTTTGGAGCAAAAATAGGCTTTGTTTGACCTTTCACCAAAAGTCAAACATTATGAAGCATTTAGAACAGAACGTGAAGAGATAAATTACTTCTTTTTCGTTGAAACATTTGAGAGCTTTCAGAACAATCTCATCTGGTTTGTCATCACTACCACCACTGGATCCACCACCACCACTGTCATCACTACTGCCGCTGGATCCGCCACCTGGTTCCGGTAAATATCCAAGTCCAGTTCCAGCAATTCCCGTATCACCTTTCCCTGCGACAAATCACTTCCATTTAACAATTTTGTGTAAAATTAAAAACTTTATTAATCGTTCATTGAAAGGCGCACCTAGTTTAAACCAGAAAAGACCAACAAACAGCATCAGAGCTAAAAGCCATTGGTTAACAGAGACCGAGGACACCATGTTGATCAAACATACATATGTGACAGATAATATCTGCCATATATCACATGAATGATGAGCAGAAATTCAACTTTGTGGGTAAAACCAACTAAGACTGGTAAAAAGAGTGTAATAAATGATTCAATAAACGTGTAAGAAAACATAATTTTTTGCGAAATTTGATTGGGTGAATGAGAGAAGAACAGGAAATGTTGGTTGGGTTTGGGCTGAAAAACAAGAGAAGGTGGTTGGAAAAAGTCACCAACCTTTCACCATTTAACATTTTATTGCTAAAATCAAACCTAATTTACATTTTTCTCATTACTTGCAGTTTCAGGTACCTTACTTAATTTCAATGTTCTAAAATTTCTGGTCAAATGAGTCAGCTTTAGGATCCAAATCTTATATGAATAGTCTAAAAAAAGGGCTCACTTATGATGATATTACATCTTATACAAAGGCAAGATATTCTTAATGTTAGCTAAAGCTGCGTTTGGCCAAAAATTTAAATGTCATTTTTTATGCTTAAAATGGCAGTACGCACCTGATCATACCCAAATATGGACTATTTAAATATACTATGCCCATACAAAAAAGAACGCATCGTTTGACTTGCAACATAACTTTTATGAAGTTTCACTATCAGATTTACTAATGAGCTCAATATTATGCATCTATCCGTAATCATGGGCGAGCGTTAGAGCAATGCGCAATTTTTTACCAGAAGGTCAATAGTTTGATTCACAGAAACTGTCTACTTAAGTTTTGGTGTATGGCCATCACCAATACTTTCATATGTTCATAAGACACATTACATGACTAAGAGAAGGTAATTAATAAGTAATTTTATTAATAGATTCTCAGAGAGTGCAGCTTATATACGTCCCATGAAAATAGCAAATTGACTGATCATATTGTAGCAAAAAAAGCGTACTGACCAAATGACAAAAATAAACAAATTAAGATAGACATAAAACTAAAATAGGTGGTCATAATATCATAAAAACCTTAATCAATATTTGATCTTTACTCTTGATAATAAAGGGTAACTATGTAATTAGTACCTTGATGTACTGCAGAATGCAAGCCACAATGAGAGGCTGCAAAGCAACTCCAAGATGCATAGCTATCAACACCTGATGTATGAAACTATGAATACAACCAATACTCTTGAACTTCTTGCGTAAATATGACTACAAAATGGAGATGGGCTTCAGCACAATTCCCCTTTCTTTATACTTGAGAAAGATATCTCTAGCTTCAACGAACCTACCAGACGCAACTAGAGCCTCAATAAACAAATTACACGTAAAAGAATCAGGGCAACATCCGTTATCTTCCATTGATAAGAACAACTCTCTAGCTTCTTTATACCTCCCCAAATCACACAACATCTTAATAAAAGCACTGTACGTAAAATTATCCGGAGCCAAACCTAAAGTCAACATCGTCACGAGGACCTTTTGTGCCTTCTCGAACTCCTTCATCCTACAAAAGTTCTTAATCAAGGCATTGAAAGAAAAAACATCTGGCTTTACCCCATTGACTTGCATTGATTTTAGCAATGCCTTTGCTTTATAAATATCACCAATAATACACAATGAACGGATCAAGATATTGTATGTAATGGCATTTGGATTCACACCCCAATCCACCATCTCATTTAAACAATCAAAAGCATCATCAATTTGATGGGTCATACAAAGACCATGAATTAGTGAAGTGAATGTATAAGTGTCAGGTTTTAAACCATATTGTAATAGCATCTTAAGAAGCTCGCGTGCTTCACGTATATCACCATTCTTACAATGCCACGATAAAAGAGTGTTGAAAGTAACAAGATTAGGTGAAACATGACACTGAAGCATATCTAAAAAAGTTTTCATTGCTTTATCAATCATACCCGTCTTGCAAAAACCATCAATCATCATGTTATATGATACCACGTTAGATAAAAGCCCATTTTCAAGAATCTTAGTTAAATACCGATTTCCCTCCTCTAATTTTCCACTCTTGTATAAAGCCTCAACAAGAACAAGATAACTATTAAATCCAAGATTCATACCTCTTCCGATTAAACCATCGACAATATCACAAAGTTCTATGAGATCAAATCCCTTGAGCAAACAAGTTATAGTCATGTTAAAAGTCATAGTATCAGGAACATAACCTCTCTCAATGCTTTTCTTCAAGAAAATAGCGGTCTCATTAACCAAAGAATTGCTCGAAATACTATGCAAAACAGACTCGCAAACTGCTACGGGTATAACATGGTCATTATCCACAAAATCAGATAACAATTTCAAACCCTCAAGTGGACCCGCATTACGAAATACACCATTAACCAACGACCTAAACGTAGCTTCATTAGGGCTCACATTACTCTCCTTCATTCTCTCCAAAACCTTAAACGCTTCATGAATCCTTTTAGCATTACAATAACCATCAATAAGTATAGTATACGTAAACACATTTGGCGCATACCCCATTTCCTGCATTTGCTTCACTAACCGCAACGCTTCATCCACAACTCCAACTTTACAAACTCCATGAATCAAAAAATTATAAGTAAACCTATCCGGACTACATCTATCCATTTTCATTTGCTGAAACTTCAAATAAGCTAAATCAAGTGCATTTGACTTGACCAACGCATCAATAACCGCATTATACAATCTAGTACTAGGCACAATCCCTAACAACGATATCTGATCAAAAACCTGCACAACATACTTAGCTAAACCTAACCTCCCCCAGCTACTAATCAAAACACACAACAAATCCTCAGTAACACTACACCCTGAACTCCTAACAAAATCAATAAATTCTTTACTCAACAAAACCGGACCTTTTTGATAAAGGGTATTTGCTAAAACTACTCGAATCGACTGATTCTTCGCGTAAAACGGAAAAAGATTCAAAACCCACAAATAAAAAAGCAAACTATGTAATGGGTTTTCTTGGTTTTGCAAAATACTTATTATAAGCCTAGGGTTTAAGGTAAATTTATAGGTTTTTAAGTCATGGTTAAGCAATAAGTACCAATCTTTGTGTGCAAGAATCTGTGAAATGTAGTGATGATCAATTGGTTTGTGATTTTGGGGTTTTGATTTAGGGTTTATGGAGAAGAATTTACCTGTTGTGGTTGGTGGATTGGGTTTAATTTGGGGTTTAATTAGGGTTTTAGTTGTGATTTGAGTTGGGGTATGTTCAACCCTAGAAGCAAGAGCAGAAAGGCGTCTCATGGAGCAAAAGTATCTGCAGTTTCGGTGAAGTTCAGGTTAGTACAGTGATGAGTGATATGGCAAAACTTGAACTGGACTGGTTCGAAACCGAAACCGAAACCGAAACCAAAACCAAAACGGATTTAGACCCCTCCCAAGTCCCAACTAGAGGCGAGCATGGTGCGGGTTGTGGTAAAAACCAAATCACGTCCGCAAATGGTGCGGGTTGTGGTAAAAATCAAATCACATCCGCAATTGCGATTTTTAAAAAATGAAAATCCATAACCGCGTGCTTTTACGGGTTTACGGTTTTTGTGGTTTGATTTTGCAGGTTTTTGTGGTTTGATTTCTGTATATATTTATTATAGAATAAATATATCATAAGGTTACATAAATATTTATATATAAAATGTTGGATACTAGTATTAAATTATAAATCTTTACAGTAATAAAAGTCAAATGAGATGAATTTTTTTTTAAATTTCGATGATAAATTGATAGAAAAATAAAATACGTTTGAAATAACTAATTATGAAAATATGGTAAAAGTATTTAATCATACAAAAATTATGAAATTTAGATGGTTTATATACAAATATATATATATATATATATATTAAATTATAAATCTTTACAGTAATAAAAGTCAAATGAGATGAAATTTTTTAAAAATTTCGATGATAAATTGATAGAAAAATAAAATACGTTTGAAATAACTAATTATGAAAATATGGTAAAAGTATTTAATCATACAAAAATTATGAAATTTAGATGTTTTATATATATATATATATTATTATATATATATATATATATAAGATAGAGAGAGAGAGAGAGAGAGAGAGAGAGAGAGGGTAAAGTTAAAATAAAAAGACAAATATCCGTAAAAAGAATAAAAAGATTTTTTTTTTAAATTCTCCAAAAATGCAAAAAAAATTTCACAAGATCGGGTATGTTGGTGCATAAAACTTTTGTGAAAATATTTTTTATAATTTTGAGTTTTGATACGTTTTTTTTAATGCACAAAAAACGAATTTTGATGCACAAAATTTTCAACGTGTTTTAGTTAGATGCGCAATGTTACTTTGATGAAAAAATTCAAAAGAAGTTGAGTGCAAAAACCAATTTTTGATGCATAAAAAAAACGATTTAATGAAAAAGTTTTCAACTTGTTTTAATTAGATGCGCAATGTTATTTTGATGAAAAAATTCAAAAGAAGTTGGGTGCAAACGTATTTTTTCATAATTTTTTTCGGAAAAAATATCCACTTTTAGAATAAAAAAATTTTCTCAACTTTTTCATGCACCATCATACCCGATCTTATGAAATTTTTTGGGAATTTTTAGAAATTTTTTTTTGAAAAAAAAATATTTTTATCTTTTTACAGATATTTGTCTTTTTATTTGATCTTTATCCTCTATATATATATATATATATATATATATATATATATATATATAGAATCTAGATCAAATAAGATCAAGCTTAAAGTTGTTAAAATGAGATCCAACTAAAATTTGGCAAACGACACTCTCCTTACAACAAAATTTAATTTTTTATTAACTACACCTAAAATTGTTAAAGTTTCGATAGATTTCTTTTTAAAATTTACGAAACCAAGGTGATACACTTTGATTAGAAGTGTAATGTGTATCAGGTTTCTGTATGTGTATCAGGTTTTGGAATATTTATTAGTGTAATGTGTATCAGGTGTATCACTAATCAAAACTCATGTATCATTTGGTTATTAGTTGATAAAATGTTCATTTGTATTAAAATATTATTTTTATGTGTATTATTGCTAAAATTGTTATTTATAGATGTTTTAAAGGTTTTTTAGACTTGATCTTATTTTTACAACTTTAAGATTAATCTTACGTTAACTCTCCTATATATATATATATATATATATATATATATATATATATATATATATTTATATATTGGGATAGCTTGGCTACAATCTTTCATAAAAAATACACTAACAATGAATCAGGGACCCACATAAAGTAATCAGAACTACAAAAAAAATCAGGGACCCACATTATATAGCACAAAATTGTAGCTAATTGGCTACAATAAATTTTATCTAATATATATATAGGAGGCCTTTATTTTGAGAACCTTGTTAAGTGCGAGAAATGCGAGAACACCTTATGTACTCCTAGTAATGTATATTGTGCAACATATCAATGCAACATAGAATTTTGGAATTATTAAACCTTTTTATTTAATCAAAAAGGGTCTAATAGTAAAAGTCAATTTTATATTATTTTTGATTTTTTAAAATAAATAAATCCTATTTTTTAAAAACATTCAATTATTTATTTATTTATTTATTTATTTATTTTGTTTTTTGTTTTTTTTTTCTTTTTCTTAACATGCATGTTTTAAACTGATTTAGTGCATATGTGTTTTTATGAATTAATTTTATTATTTTGGTTTTTGGAATAGTTTTTTCTACATACATGTTTTTCATAATGAAGTGCATACATGTTTTTTAGATAAGTAAGTTTATATGAAACCAAGAACATACATGTTAACTACAAAATCCAATGTCGATTGATATACAATTAAATACAAATTTCTAAGAAGCAGAAATACATCGATCTAATCGATCTATACACGTGTGTACAAGTAATATTTAACGCAAACAGATATATGTGCACACTCCTTGTTATCAACATTTTTAGACGCCAGACATATATGCACACTCGTAGTTGTCAAAGTTCAGAAGTTGGACATATGTGCACTCTCCTTTTCAATGTTTCAGAAGACGGACAAATGTACACACTCGTTGTCATCAATTTTTTTAATTCAGCTACATCTGATACAAAGAAAAGTATAAAAATTAGAAAAAAAATAAATACAAACTAATATACACACGTATAAACACATGTATGAGGGCCTAAATTTAATTTTTTTTATTTATGTTTTTAGAATAATATTTTTACAATTTATGTTTTTCAAATAATAAAGTGCCTATGTGTTTTCTAGATAATGTAAATTTATCAAAAACCGAACATACATGTTAAATGCAAAATAAAAAAGCTACAACCATTAAATTAAAATTCTTTGCATAACCGCGTTAAAAACATACATGTTAAACCAAGAACATACATGTTAAATACATGTTAAACCAAAAACAAACATGTTAAAAACATACGTGTTAAACCAAAAACAAACATTCTTTAAAATAACAACTAGATTAGTAGGGTATGAAAAATCCAAGTATCCAACCATGCGTTAACACTAGCAATAATGAATAAAAGACGGGGAAAAAAAGATTTAGGGTGCGTTTGGTTCGCATAATGTTTTTGAAGGAATTGTAATCTTTGGAAGGAATTGTAATTTGAATGAATTGTAATTTAAAGGAATTGGAATGTTTTTGTAATTGAATGTTGTTGAATTGTAATGGTGTAGAATTGATAACCATTATTCGTTTGGTTGACTTCAACGTAATGTAATTCAGGGTAAAACATTTAATAATAATAATAATAATTAATAAT